>OX421503.1:27388504-28079420 GCA_949126835.1 Anisus vortex | reverse complement strand
CAGTTAGGTCTGATTGATAGAATGTTTAAATACATAGATAAATAGTTTGGCAGTTACGTAGTTAGAAATAATTTGACTAAGTGATAGACAGATGGATTGCCTGACAGTCAGACAAACAGACTGATGTGTTTTCCCCACTATCCCCACGTGTTCGTTTATTGCCTAAAGCAAGGCTGGGAGAAAGCTGATCTAAGGGAGGCAACTCAATTCCTTTTAAAATACAAACATAATCTAGCATTTTAAAAATAAGATTAAAAAAAAACATTTGAAATTGAAAAATAATTATTTTTTAACTTGCTGCCAACCTTTAAGAAAATAAAAATATGTTATGTTTTTTTATAACTTTTTTTTCTTTATGTGTAGCTTGAAATCCTTTTTTTTAAACAAATGTATTTATTTTAGTACACAGTTCCCCGGTTAAAAAAACTAAACAATAACAATAGGCCCTACAGTCACAAAAACGTGTGTGTCTTCCTGTCATTCTAAAGGTCAAGTGTCCGATAGTGTCCTAGAGATCTCAAGGTAATAAGAAGAGAAAAAAATAACAACAACAACACACACACACACCACAACAAAACAAGGAAAACAGAACGCGTATTTCAACAGTTTGACCTTTTACGCGGATAGACGCACACAGGCGCACAACAGGTCATGGCGTCGGTGAGCATAACGGCCGGGGTGTGTCCTTAAAAGAGACACTCGGCCTACCTCCGGTGGGGGAGGGGGGGGTGGGAAGAGATGGTGAACAGACACTCTAAGAAGACCAGAGACTAAGTGGGCAGGTGAGAAAGGAGGTCAAGTCAGGTCAAGTATACAGTTGTTGTTTTTTTACCTTGCTGTGAGCAAAGCTAACTATTAAGGAGTGACCAGCAGCGGGTAACGCCTTCATCTACGATAGATCTAAGATTTAGAGTGCACAATTGAAAACTATTGTAGGCTAAACAGTTGTTTTTTTTTTTTTTACTATATTGCCTAGTCATACAGAGGGAAGGGGGAGGCGGGGGTGAAAGAGCTGAATCCGCCCATGATAGGTCTAATAGCTCTGAGAAATGAATGCTGTTTGATTATCACGAGTTGTCAGTCTATGCCATTTCCTTTTTTAAGGCTGTTTAAAGCAGAGTCGTGAAATAAGTTTTGAAAGAGCGTCTCAAACTGTGTAATGAGAATCTATCAAATTATGTAATATCCCAGTCCTATTTGGCCCGAATGGTACTTTCTTTTTTTTTTTATAGTATGTAGTGAGACTGAATCCTAATGTAAATGGTATTTTTGTTTTTATCTCGCTAAACAAACAACATTTAAAAGGGAAAACTGCATCAAATACACAACTTGTTTCTGGCACAAAAAATTAAAAAATTAACCAACAAAGGCGACTATTGACTAATCTAAAATGACGTCATCAGTTTGTGTGTGCAAGAGTCTCTGTCAAGAGTCTAGAAGAAAAGTAACGAGGGCTTTTCCGAGTAATCTGAAATGGATTTTCCCCGCCCAATGCTGTAGTATGACTGTACACTCTGTATGCGCTATTATCTCCTCCCTCCCCCCCCCCCCCCCCCCGCAAGAGATAGCTGACCGTTGGACCCGCTCTTCCTAATAACTACAGCAAACAGCAGAACTAAAACATTCTATTGGATATTTAGAAGAAAAAGGGGGAAAATGCTAATTGGACGTGACAACACTTTGTTTAGAAAGGGAGGGAGGGGGATGTTATTTAATTAATCACGTTGTTTTAGAGCAGACGTAAAAAAAATGCGGTGGCCATGTGTTTGGCACAATTCCAGACAACAGAGTTATCCACTAAAAGCTGGCCAGGGGAGATCAAAATGAAATATCTTCATACAATATGTATGTACTTGTATTGGATTTAATGTGGTATGATAATATGTACGATGGCGCTGTCGGTTAATTCCGCCATTTTGGCTCTACCTATAAAACTTTGTTTTTTTATTACAAATTTTGAAAGTGTCTTTTCCCATAACATGTAGTCTACATAAAGTGGATCTTGATGTATGGTAGTTGTTTTTAGCTATCTTTTTTTGCGTATGTATATAAAAAAATGTTAAACGTATTTTGATGGTCCCCATGAAGCGTCCCATTACATCCATAATTTTTCTCTTTTTTTCTTATGAAACTATTCTAAATATAGTAAGAGTTCAAGGTTCAGGAGTTCATATACCAATTTTTTAAACTATTTTATTTAATTTGTGTTTATTTAAACGCTTTTTTTTAATGGTGTACCCTTGAGTGATCAGCTCTGACAGTGAAGAAGCAACAGTTTAACAAATACCAATCGAATAGAATTGGCGATCGCTAAACATGTACGACAATGAGATTAAATTATAGGATAGAAGCAAACGTCAAAACGGTAGGCCTACTAACGAGATTTTAAACCATTCCCCTGCGGTGGCTTCGCCTTTCTAAAATTGAAAGCGCACGGCGAACCACTACGCCAAACGTAGTTCAACATCACACACAAAAAAAAGTAGTACTATTACAAATACATTATCTACCGGATATTTCCGGAGATATTTGGCAGAACACATCGCCCCCCCCCCCCCAGTCATATTGTCTGGATTATGATGTATTCATTAAATAGATACTAAGAGGTAACGCTACAGTCCAGTGGTATTTAACTACTGCGGTCATTTTTCTATGCTTGGGTATTTGACACACACACAAACAAAAGTGCTAGTAATGTGTAATATTCCACCCCTAGTAATGATCCACTTAACAGTGGACGCCCCTCCCCAACTCCCTATGTCGCCCAGTTATAACCTTTTCAAATCTAATTTGTCCCATCCACCCCCGCAACAACTCCCCCGCCCCCCCCCCTTTTCCCTCCTCACTTTTTTGAAACACTCCAACGTGGCATTTCGAAGTCTTGAATCCCCCATGACCTTTTGCGGTAGACTCCGCCTTCGACCAATCTCTCCCTCTGTCTCACTTTATCATCCACACAGAAGGCTTTAAAAAAAAACAACAACACAACAACAATGCGCCAAAAACCAACAACAAGGTTTAGGATTTTCTACTCTCAACCAAAGGCTCGCTTCTCTCGAATTTAAGTGAACATGTCCCTTTGAAAAAAAAAAACATTCCGAAGAACAAAAAGCATTTGCATATAAGCGATTTTGTCCCCACAGTGCCCAAAATAACCTAGCATAAAATTGTTTTGCCAGAATAAGCAAAATCTGAAAATTTCTTATTCGTTGGAGTGTGCTAGACTTTATATTTAAAATTTAAAAAAAACTTATTCAAGCAATAAAGATTCATAATCAGCAATACACACACATAAATGCCCGACACTCTTTCACGTAATTTGAAACCTCGGCTTTCGTCGATTTTTTTTTCTCCCACTAAAAATTGGTTTCGGATTTCGTCCAATGCCTCGGTTTTCGTTTTCGACCATGAAGATAGTCATAGGTGCCAATAGTCCAAGAAGGGAAGTCACCACCACGAAATGTACATTGATTCGTGTGATGTGGGCTTAACTCCCCCCCCCCCCCAATCCTCATCGACATTTTCCTAACCAGAATAAATCTGCACCGTCTATCGCCCTTACAGCCTTCTACCATTCGTCAAATATGTCTTCAGAGCAATAAATACCACGCAACAATTTTAGCATTAAATTTTATTTTTTATAGAGTCTATATAGTATCTCGGTGTATAATTTGTTAAAGTGTCTGGAACGAATTAATTGGATTTACACCGGTTTATGTGAAAATAACGCCCTCGGTTTTTCGGTCAATTTCGGGCCTCGCCAATCGTTCTCGTTCTCTTTTTTCGACGAAACCTATGTTTGGCTGTATTTACTTGATTTTGAAATGAGCTTTAATGGGTAACTGACATTAGTTGGGGTAAAGTAAAGGCGGTTGGGCATTGTGCTGGCCACACATCCCCTAGTATGCCGTGGCCTCAGAAACTGGCGAACGCTGCTTCAACAGCCCTATGACCAGTTGGGCACTTTACTTACTTACTTTAGGATAATCTGTGATAAGCATTGCAATAACTTTAGTAAACAAAACAACAACAAAAATGAATTATAGAAACCCATTACACTGGACACAGAAGGCCAGAAAGACATTGTTTGGACAGTGATTATTTTAGGCTTGGGGGGTGGAAAGAGGGTGGGTGTGTGGACCTAGTGTCATGAACATCAGTCTGTTTCCATCAATGTCGATATATTCAGCTGTCATTCTGCAGATAATGCAAGACGTGTGATAACGCAGAGCGGTTCTAAATCTCCAGAAACGTCATGTCTTCTTCTCTGCTAGGGTAGACGCGGCTCGTGGCATTTTAAAAAAAACAATAAATAAACCTCAAGGCGCGAAACTTTGAGCGAGGGCTGTTGTCAGGCTCACCACGTGTGTCCATCCTTACTACCTGCTCCATCATAAGCCCCACAATCTTCAATAAAACACCTCAAGAGGTTCCTCTTTCTTTTGTTTTTCGAAAAACGCGCGCTAGAAACATTCAAAGACAACGGCTTGTGTACTTTTTTTTCTTTGGATTACAAGTGCGAGGTACCGACTCCCGGTAAAAAATAAAGGGCGGGGTGCTGAGAGGGGGGGGGAACTACCAACGCCATACGCCTTAGATCAGGGCGTGCTTATTGTTATTGTTTATAAAACCGCAAAGGTAGGTTTTAACAAAGGTTGTTGACACGGTGTGAACTCTTACCTTTCCTAGAAGGTGTTTGGATGATGCGGTAGGTTTTGATTAGTGTACGCGGAGTTATGCGCGAGTGAAACACTAGACTCACGCTCGCCGTTCCACAATTTTACCAGGGGCTCCCATGGGAGTTGTCCACCCCCCCCCACCCTTCTTTTTTTATTCTGCCCCCCCCCCCCACACACACACATGGACATGCTTTCTGGATGCTGCAGGGAACTGACTGGTATTAGCTAGTAGAAAGCCGACCAGAAGGCCTACGCCCTATGGCGGGGGCCGGTTCCACTACGCCTCACGTTTCCTTTCCCTCTATTAGAAACATTAGTTTTGGTGGACACAGGTGTATACACAGATGCTTGAAGCGTCTAGATACCGGTGAAAGAAGAAAAAAAAAGACTTATAAAATTTGTTTAAATAACAACAATAAAAAAATATTGTTGCCATATGTTTTGTTTTTTTGTGTTTTTCATATACGGTTTGAAATGTGCTTGTTTATCGCCAATTTACCAACAAATGTAGACAGAACAACTAAATTGAATCAATGATGTAATCACTAGGGACACATTATACACGTTCTCCCCAATTGTAAAATATCTGAATATTGTTCGAGAAAAAAAAATAACTTCACTATTATTTCCTTTTTAATGTATAGGCTAACATATATTTCTGGACGTTCTGTTATAATCCGATACCAGTGCCAGTGCTATAGAGGGTTAGAGCGCTACACAGTTTAACGTAAATGTTGTGGGTTCACGTGCTGGTTAGCTAAACGTTTTCAATTTTCTGGGACTCGGACCACGGATGAGCGCAGGACGCAATAATCTTCTTTATGGAAGGAGCGTCTGTAATATATCAGATCAGGTAAGGATAACCAGCTTTTGGGGTAGTGTTTGTAAGAAAGGGGGGGGGGGGTTGAGAATGAGAGTAAAGACGCATCTGCTTTGGGTTGGCCACATAGACCCGTGTCATTGCATACCAATACCATGGTCACAGATACTGGTCAGCTCCAGAATCACTATAATATTATATTACACGAACGTAACTTTCTTTCTTGTGAAATATAACGGTATTTTACTTAGGGCCTATATACTAAACTGTGAACCCAAATATTTAACCATTCTTTATTGTAGATATATGCCTATTTCCCCATGCATTGACGAGAAGTGGATCCGATGATAATCCGATCACAACCCTGCCTAACACACGAATTATGTTAGTCAACATAAAGTGACCCCCAGTAGAGAGGACTGAATCAATCAGGTGGAAGTACAAGAATTTGGCCATAGTTATAGTTAGAGTTATAGTCAGAGCGATGGGGAAGAGGGAAAGGGTTAGGGTGGCTGCTGACTCGACAAGCCCCAATCTAAATTATATGTTATAGTTATAATATAGAACAAATAATTTTTTTAAAATTCTAACTCGTATTTACGTCCTGTTCTGCGGTACTTGTGCCAAATATAAACCGGCAGGAAAAAAAACGTAGGCATGTAGTTTTAACGAGCCCGATGCCGAGGGCTTCAATTAACGGAATGCTGTGAGTGAGAAAAACGTAAAAACCAAGTTAGCCCTGACATAGACGTATGGTTGAGACGTACAGTGGTAACTCTATACATGCTCGGAAAGCAAGCGCATTTTTATAGCGGCTATCAATTTATTTTATTTGTAGAGCATGGAGTTCTATTCCACCCACGCACACCCACTTTCAAAGCCCCTTTTCTTATCTCGAGTGCTGGTGAATAATGCTGTTTATAGAAACAAAAGAAAACTTCAGGAAGAAATGCAACTAAAGGCATTGCACCATAAGATCTAGCCTTTTCCCATAAAGATTTTTTTTATAGTTTCAATTACATTCTATTTTTAATAGTTTCATTGCATTGTTTAATCCACCAAGCGCACGCGAAAACACGCATTTCGTTCTTTCCGCGTAATTTTGCATTTTTACCCGTCAGTGAGAGCTTATTATAAACGTTAGGCAATGCTTGATGTAAACTGGTGTTTGTTTCTTTAGCTTTAGTTAAAAAAAAAAAAAGACAACTTGTGGCGAATGTGACTAGTTTTGTTCCTGTTTGGTTGTACGTTGACCGGCGCAAGTTTAGGCTGTTTTACCTTCGACCAAGGCTTCGTTTCTCAATGATAGATCTAGATACAGTTTGTCCCCCTTGGCGCTTCATGAAACTATACATTTCTACAGAAATATTCATCGATTTCCATTTTAGATATGAGCGTTTAATTAGGCGTTCATACGAATAAGATGAATAATCATTTTAAAAAATACTTGATGCCTTCAAAATGTTTGGTGATCTTCTTCATTCAGGGAAACAACAATTCAGAAGAAGACAATCATTTTTTTGTAATATGGCGTTTACAAAACATGCACGCACAATAAATTTTACACTAGATCTATGAGGCGAATCCCTCACACACTCAACTTTTTCTTTATTATTATCGAATAACCAAGTAAACAAACGAATGGTCTCCCCTTTCCATTTCCTCATCACAACTAATCACCGCAGTTCTCGTTAGCCAACCGAGCTTATGCCGAGGGCGAAATATAACGCTAGCTGTCTTGCAAACCAAAACACGTGCTTGCGTTTAGTAGTTGCAAACTGCAACGAAATAAAATGCATAGTGCAGTTAACGAATTTGTGTTCATTCTCACTACAAGTACTAGGATCATAAGTGAAGCATACACAAAATTATATTACACAAGCCAAATGTTACCAGTTATTATATCGATATAGTACACTTTCCATTGGTCAAATCACTATAAGTTAATTTTCTATTGGTTGCTGTCATGGAAAGTAAAGTTTCTATTGGTCACTTCATGAAAATATAAGTTTCTATTGGTTACATGCACAAAATTAAAGTTTATATTGGTTACATGCACAAAAAAATTCTATTGGTTGCGCTATGAACTGAAGTAACACTGAACATGTCATACATTCATTTAGTTCAAACAAATTGGATAAACAAAATAATTGACTGTTCGTGCGATTGTTTTTCGACAGTAACGAATCGAGAACCAGATGTTCCAGTCAAGCGGTCATGGCGTAACGTTCATCTTTTGACAACCTCTGCTGTCCCCGTCTTCCGCCGCCAATCTTCATTATCCTTTCTTTTTCTTCTGTTGTCAATGTCACCCCCCCCCCCACACCCCAATCACACACACACACATATCCACACTTTTCCCGATCGAACTGGAAGCTGGACAGATCAGGGTGGTAGGGTGCATTCTGGGAAAGGTAAAACTGGTGTAAGGTAGTGTTAGCGAAACTAACACAATTTTTGGGACAAGACTAATGGCTTGACCTATCGATACTCGTTTCAGCCCCGAGAAACAACAAGAATCGGATCATAGCACTGAATGGAAACAATTTAATGCAAGAGAAATGAGGAAAATATTCGTTGCAAGAGAGCTGTAGGGGAAATTTGTTACAAGAGAAACGTAGAGGCAACTTGTTACAAGAGAATAGTGTGTGAAAACACTATTTGTTAAAAGAGACGTGTGGAAACAATTTGTTACAAGTGAAATGTGGAGGCTATTTGTTACAAGAGACATTCATAATGCCCTCCACCCAGCCCCAAATATCTAGCTATCTTTACGCTATTTAAAAATGTACATTGTATACTACGCCAAGTGTCATAAATATTTCGCATTATCCCTAACAAGCTGGCAAAAAATATTTTATATATTATGTCTGTGCGTGTACACACAGACTGTACACTTAGTGAGCCTGATGTCGAGGGGTTAAATGACACACCTAAGATCTAATATTATTATCTATGACATCCGTTTAAAGTTAATGATATCATTTGAACTTTTCCCCAAAAACACCGCTTTCTCAGAGAAAGTTTGCCTTTAACACTTGTTCCCTGAGTGCTATTTTTAGAATCGGTTTCAGTGCCTGCCATTTACACTCTAGACACATACAGAGGTCTTCTATGTAAAAGTGTTGTTGTTGTTTTGTTTTTTTCAGTTTAAATCTGACATGAAAAAAAAGTGTTAAAAGAATACAAGAATTGTCCTGTTTTAAAGTATGTTACGTTAGTTGGATTATGTACTAGACAACTTAGATTTTACAGCTGTATGCGTAATGCAACTGACTATCCACAACATAATAATATACAGACATCACTTACGAGTTAGCTGATTTCTCACTTTTTTTTATCAAAGTCAGAAGTCAGAAAGACCATAAATTATGATAACAGGCAACAAAAGCAGCATACTATTATGTACATTACTGAACGAAAATACTTCCCACACGAGGAAATGTGACATAATGACATGCCGTTTTGAACGGTTCAAAAAAAAGAATAGAAAAACTATCCCATTATAGGTTTTGTTGCTACAGTTTTAGATCCCAAGACGTACAAGTTCTTTGTGTGGCTAGCACAATGCCCAGCCGCCATTACTTTACCCTAACTATCTAACTAGTGTCATGTGCTAAACATAGTATACTGGAAGCAAAAACACGAAAAAAGCCTGGATTCGACGGTGGCCGAGCGGCAGCGCGTTCGACTGGCGTTCGGAAGGTTCTGGGTTGGAATCCTGGTGGAGGCTTGGATTTTTTCACGGGAGTCTACCCAGCTCTGAAGGGTACCTGACATTAGTTGGGGTAAAGTGAAGGCGGCTGGGCATTGTGCTGACCACACATCCCCCTAGTATGCCATGGCCACAGAAACTGGTGAACGCTGCTATAACCAGTTTGCTCCGAAGGGTAGCCTTACTTTACTTTACTTAACCTGGATTCGAACCCGAGACCATGGAAATAGCAATCCAGAGGCCGCTGGCACGAGATCATTTTGACTTTTAAGTTTTGAACAGTCGTCAATGAGTTTGTTTTTCCAACACGGGGTGCACCCTTGTCCACTAGCATTCCAAAGACCCTTCTCGTTTCAAAGTCAATGTTGGGATTATACATTATGTGTGTTTATGGCCACCAGTTCGGGTTACTCGCTGGACTATATCTAGACAGTATAACTGTAACACTATTTTAGTTCCGGCAACTTTGAATTAGAAAGTGCATATTTGTTAATTAACAAGAGAAAAAAAATAGCTTCCTGGTACTGACCAGCCTACTTAAACCTTTTGACGGGATGTCCAGCTGTCTTCAAACCTCATTGTTTGTTATTGTGCGGTGGGGGGGGGGGGGGAGGGGATGTTTCATCCAAATTGATGTCTCTTACAAAACTTTTCTGCGATGTTCATATTTTTTTCCCCATTTAAACACTATTACGAGTAAATAACTTACAACATGTGCGTGTGTGTGTGTGTGTGTGTGTGTGTGTGTGATTAAGTTTTTGATAAAACATTTTGCTTTTAAATCCTCTCATCACGAGATATAGAGAAAGTCGATGGTATGTTGAAAGGCGGCCCTAACAATAGGAGGCTTCGGCGAGGGCAAAATAATATGGAACTGGGATGATTCAGATTTAAAATTGCAATATTCTTAATAATTCCCTGGAGACAAATGGGGGTGGGGGAAGCTGGGGGGGGAGGGGGGACAGTTATTGATCTGTTGAGACAAATTTAGGTTAAAGGGGGTGAGGGAGGGGGGTCGATTGTCAAAGATTAGGAAAGAAGACAGAGACGACAGCGGGGGAGGGGATGGGGGAAGAGTGGAGAAACAGTGAGAGGAGGAAGGGTAATGGGTGCGCAGTGGGAGGCGGAGGGAAATTGGATGCGAGCGTAAAGGGAGAGAGGAGTGAAGAAAGAGAAAAAAAGGGGAAGTGAATGGCCAAGAGACACACAGTGGTTATCGACCCCTCATTACCCGATTTCTGCGAAGCTGTTAGTTCTTGTGAGTTCTTGCTGACTCGAGTCAACACACTCACACACACACACATAGAGACTCTTATTTAAAAAAAAGTCCGTCACACACTCACCTACACTGGCACGTGGCTAAATGATGCACAAATTATTATTCTCCCCCCCCCCTCGCCTTCCCCTCACACACACAAGCGCGCGCTGATAGATAAATGAGTCAAGGGAGGTAAAAAAAAATTAAAACCACGTGACCGGAGCCAGAACAAATAAGAAAGAATAACAATTCCTCCCCCCTCCCCCACTCTCGTTCCTCGTATCCCTCTTTCTTCCTCCCTCCCTCCCTCAGATTTCAGACAATGAAATAGAAAACGGCTAGAATGGAATGTTTGGTTTCGGGGAAGAGGGGTGGGGGGAGGGTGGGGAGGCGCACATTACGGTTAAATAAATTAGTTGACCTTGAACACAAGAACTAGTAGAGGTGATCAGGATCGAACGGGGTTGACCGAGAAAACACGAGTCGGAAAGAAGGACCGAGGCTCGTGTAGGTAAGCTCGGGAAGATGTGTGTAGAGAGATTTGATTTTCTTCCCATAGTTCTTTTTTTTTTTCTATTTAATTTCCTCTGTCTCCAATTCTTCAATACACTGAAGAACAAGAAGAAAAAAAACAACAAGAAGAAGAGATGGGCGATTCATTCTAATCAATGTCAATAATTTGGTGGTGAAATATCCAACACAGATGTTTAGATTGGTTGTTGGGGGTGGGGGGGGGGGGCGCGGGGGTAAGCAAGAAAATCAACTAGTTACAAACACACACTCTTTATCCATATCTCTCTCTCTATCACTCTCTTTTTCTCTACAGATGAGACAGCCTCTAGTCGTCTGTATAGACTTTGTCAATGGCCAAAGTGTATATACATTTAGAGAGAAAAACACAAAAAGATCCACCAATGGCATAATGCAATTTAATGCCCATTCATATTTCAAGCAAAAAAAAAGGGCACAAGTGATTTCTGAAGGTTAACTGCCACCGCTTATTAACATTTTCATTGCAACATAGATAGACATGGAATATATAATAAGATGAGACGGCAGTCTAATTGATTCAATGAGTTCAGACTTGCCCCATCAATACTTGAACAACTCAATATATTCAATTATTTGTGATGGACATGTTGGATGTTAGAACTGTGGCAATACAGTGTTATTTGCAAACATCTGTCGTCACATGTAAGTGTGAGTCATGGAGTCACACCCGTGGCTGGTTGTCAAGGGGTACGATAGACGTACAGACCCTTCATCAGTCTTACAAATTTATTTTTGTCCACTCTGCCTTTGGAATCTAGCGCTTGGCGTGGGGGGAAAATACCAGTGTCACAATCAAGCTGCTAGACTAATTGGCTTACAGCACACCGCGAATACACAACAATAGATATTTATGTATATCAACACACAAGTTTGAAGAAATAGTTTTACGTATAACATAAGTCTTTAATACTAGAAAATGTATGTATATATATCTGGATGAACTGGAAGAATTCAATAATAATGTAAACAATTCTATAAGGCGATAATGTCATACACAATGTTAACCATTGGTGAATATACTATGAAAACTTTCACTGCACAGTGAACGATATTAGTAATAATACGTGACTTCTGTATCACGGAGTAAACCACGTTTCTGTTCCACAGAACAAGCTCAACTAACTAAATCTGGGAAGATGGGGTCTTTAAATACACACGGGCAGTGAATTAATAGAACTAAATTAAACATGTGTCTAGAAGATAAATCTCTTTCTAAGGAAAGGGCGTGGGTATTTACCGAAGGGGTAGGGGAACAATTTACGGCTGAGACGTGTAGTATCACTATTAGCCTCCATTTTACAAGCAATAATTATCGGGAATTCCCAATGGGGCTTGTTAATGTATTTTTAAAGTAAATTAAAGCCATGGCATTGTTGTGGGCCAGAGGCGGAGAAATGGGGGGGGGGGGGCTGAGGCAAGAGAGAATACAAAGAAGACACGACATTGATTTACATGCGAAATCCCTATTCTAGCGACAACAAGTGATTAACTCTAACCTATCTTCCTTCCATTCATATCATTCAACCCTAGACTACGTGCTAAAGGCAGTGCCGTCTCACATCCATTCTCCATGACACCACACGGCCATGTCAACCTTCCTACGCTTGGCTGGGAAATACTATCTCTCCTTTTGTTAGAGCGGCGCTGTATAGTTTCTTTTTTCCTAATTAGCGATTAAAATGGCCGGAACGATCCAACTGGCCGGGTCTTTGTTATAGCGTTGCCGAGTATTTTTAAGGTTAAAACGGCCGAGCCGAGCTACATTGTTACATATACCCACCCAGACCGAGGAATATTGCCTTAAGGGCAAGATTCCACTAGTGTCAAGATATTGCGCGTTTGTATCGTTACATTCTCATTTCCCAAATCCAAGATTAACATGCAAGATTGAATGATAAAAGAAACGGAAATATTGAATTATTTACAAACAAGCAAAGAATCATGAAGGACTCTATTATGCGTCCTGCTTTGGGTGCCTACTAAGGAAATCAGAAATGCAGTTGTGCTGGCCTAAGATATACTCAATATTAAAGGAGTATTGAGATAGGGTAAGGGAATGGCGCATCAATCGTCTATTAAGTTCCTTGGAGGATGAGAGGAATGTCAAAGGACGGTGGTCTGTCTGCAGTGTAAACTGCCGTCCATATAAGTATACTTGAAACTTTTCTATACCCCATACTAATGCAAGACACTCTAGTTCTATGGTGGGGTAGTTCTTCTCTGCTTCTGTCAACTTTCTACTTGCATAAGCTACAGGAAACAGTTGTCCGTTCTTGTCAGGGTCAGCTTGCATTAGCACTGCTCCTAACCCGGAAAGACTGGCGTCAGTCCTAACAACGAAAGTTTGTGTTAAGTCTGGAAGGCGAAGTACAGGTTTGCTGGTAAGTGCCGATTTTAGTTTAATGAACGCGCTTTCGCATTGATCGTTCCATGCAATTTTATCGGGGTGTCCTTTTTTGGTGAGATCGGACAAAGGAGAGGCTATCGCATTGTAGTTCGGCACGAACTTCTGGTAATATCCACAGAGTCCAAGGAACGATCTAACACCTGACTTGGTGGTGGGTCTGGGGGCATCTCTCAACTTTTCTATTTTGTCATCATCGGGCATCAAGTGATGGCATTCTACCAAGTGGCCGAGAAATTTCAACTTATTATATCCTATCAGGCATTTAGAAGGGCGGGCGGTGAGACCTGTCTCTCTCAACCTACCTAGCAACAATTCTAGGATTTCCAGGTGTTCTTCAAATGTCTCAGTGGCTATTAAAATGTCGTCTATAAAGTTAGACAGACTTGGCCTTTGTATGGGCTGCAAAAGTTTTCTCATCATACGTGTAAACACACATGATGAATTGTTTAGGCCAAAAGGCACCGTTTGGAATTCAAAGTGCCCTTGAGGGGTGCTAAAGGCTAGAAAAGGGCGACAACTCTCTTCTACTTCAATCTGGTAGTACCCTTTGCTAAGATCAAATTTCGAAAAGTAACTAGCTTTTCCAAGATGAGCAAAAATAGCATTTGGGTCAGGCATGGGCTCGGCTTGAAATTCGGCTACCGTGTTCAGACGCCGAAAGTCAATACACATCCGGTGAGTTCCGTCTGCCTTTTTTACTAAGACAATGGGTGCATTGTACGGGGATGTGGAGGGTGCTATAATTTTATGTTCCAACAGTGTTTTGATTTCATCTGCCACAATTTCAGCTTTAGCGTGAGGAATGGGATACGGTTTAACGCGGATTGGGGTAGGGTCTGATAACTTCATAGAAAAGGTTTCCAGGTTTGTGCGGCCTGGCTTATCGGTCAGCACATCGGCAAATTTGTTCATTAAACGGCGTACCTGGTCAGTTTGACCAGTGGTAAGCTTGGGGCAGATTGACACGTCCGCTACGGTTTCCTTTGCTTGTAACGGGCAAGCAAGGAGAGTGTTATCTGGGATTGTTTCTTCTGCAATGGCAAGAGCTAACAGTGGAGTATCTGTGGGGGGTCGCTCTAAGTACTTCTTGAGCAGATTGATGTGGTATCCTTTCTCTTTGTTACCCACCATAACTTGATAGTTGGTGGGAGAGATTTGAGAGGTAACCACATATGGTCCCTTCCACATTATCTGCAGTTTGTTTTGCGAGGAGGGCAATAGCAACAAGACCTTATCCCCTGGGGTGAGGGTTCGTTCTTTTACCCGGCGGTTATAATACTTTGCCTGTCTTTGGCGGGCTTTCAACAAATTATCATGAGCTATTTTGCGGACTGCATCGAGACGGTCCTTCAAATGTTGCACATAAGCATGCACTGTTTTTTCTTCATCATGAGGATTTTCTTTCGTCCACGTTTGGCGAAGAATTTCAAGAGGGCCCCGTGGTTGGGTGCCATAAATCACTTCGTAGGGGGAATAACCGAGGCTGGTGTGCGGTGTCGTTCGGTAAGCGTAAAGGGCGGCTGCTAAGTAGGTGTCCCATTCCTGGGGCTCGCTTTCGGCGATCTTCTTTAACATGTCTATCAGAGTTTGATTAAATCTTTCAACTAGACCATTGGCTTGTGGGTGGTAGGGGGACGAACGAAGGTGTCGAGTGTTTATAAGTTCAAACACCTCTTTCATGAGTTTACCAGTGAACTGAGCACCATTATCCGAGAGGATAACTTCAGGGAACCCTATTCTGGTAAAGATAGTAAACAGGGCCTCCGCCACGTTTTTAGTATCTATACTGGGCAACGCTACTGCCTCTGGCCATTTGGTCGCTTGGCACACCACACACAATATATATGCGTTCCTCCTCCGCGTCCGAAGGAGGGGCCCTAAAATATCCACTGACACCCTCTGAAATGGGGTGTCCACCACGGGGGTCTGACCTAACGGTACTGGTGGGATGTGGTGCTTCCGAGCGGTGACTTGGCATTGGTGACATGACGACACAAAGCGCTTTATGTCGCCATCTATGCCCGGCCAAAAGTAGTAGAATTTGACCTTATGTGCAGTGGATGAATGTCCCTGATGGGCTCCCGTTGACGCGTCATGGGCGGTCACCATGACTTGCTTGCGAAAAGGGGTGGGAACAATTACCTGGGTTTTTCCATTTTCATTTTTGGGGTCCTGTCTGTATAAGACTCGGGATTTAAAAAAATAGCGCGGTTTTCCCGGTGTGTGCACATTGTTTTCGGCCTTTTCCAGCATGGACTTCAAAGAGGGGTCTTCCCTCTGGGCTCTAATAAATTCATGATTTGATGGAGTGGATTCTCCCACTGAGACTTCCGTCTCGGTTTGCGCTCGCGTGATCACGGGGGCAATAATCATAGGGGCATGTGGCGTTCCTAAAAATACATACTTGCATCCTAAGATTACATCAAAAGCTAGGTCTTTCATAACAGCAGCAGTTATGCACCCGCGTACATAAGGAGATTCAATTTGTATCCGCGCCACCGGAAGTCTTTGGGTGAGGGTGGAGAGAGAGGGGCCCCGAATGTCAATATATTCCCCAGTGAGGTCACAGGGGTGAATCCTGGCCTCAGTAACAATTGCGTCATAGCCACATCCTGTGTCATATAGGCACGAGGCTGGCTTTCCGTTAACTGTAATAATATCAGTTTCATTTGGGCCATTGTGGTGCCTGGGGTTAGGTCCTCTACACTCTTCGGTGTCTGACTTTATGGGGTCCGAATCCGCAAGATTGGAGTCCACCATAATAGAGGCAAAGGAGTGATCGGGCACAGGGCCGTCTCGTCTCCTATCATTGGGAATATAAGACGTGGGGTTCTGGGGTGGGCCTCCCCAATGCCCGTGGGGGTGAGACGGTCCCCCATTTCTCTGGGCATAGGGTGTGGGATGCTGATGGGCTTTGTTATGGGGTTGCTGGCGTCGGGAGTGGTTATTTTTATCCATTTGAGCGAATGGGCGATCTGAATGCTGCCGCTCCCCGCGGGGACGGTTAAATGCTGGTGCAGTTGTGTTTTCTTCTCTGTGAGCTGAGGCATACCTGTCTGCGAGTTCTACTAATTTGCCAATAGAGTCAACTATGTTCTCATCCAGAAATATTTTCATTTTGAGAGACATATTTTGTCTCAATTGTTCAGCTAACATAAGTTCAGCAAGACCTTGAAATGTTTTTTCACATTTCGCAAGACTGGCCCACTTTATTAAGTAAGACATGAGCCTGTCTGAGTATTGAGCATATGACTCATTTTCTCCTATTCTAGACTCTCTAAACTTTCTATTATATGATGTTGCTGTCAATTCATACTTAGTCAACAGTGCATTTTTCAAGGCGTCATATGTGTCACCTTCCGTCGACGGCAATTTGTCGTAAACGTCATAGGCCTGTCCTCTTAATGATTGCACTAAGTGCCTTAACCATGACTCCTTAGGGGCGTTATGGGTTTCTGCAAGGTCTTCGAAGCGGCTAAGAAAGACGTCAATTGATTCTACTCTAGGATCAAAAGGGTCAGTGGTAAAGTAGTATGTACTACGGTTATTGTCAGATGGTGAATCATTTGATGAAAGGGAAGAAGGAGATAAAGAATTGGACATTCCAGTGCCTGCTAGTTCTGTTTGCCTAAGTTGAACTGCCTTATCTGCCTCAATTTGCGCTAGCTTAACATGTTTTTCTGCTTCTAACTCCAATTCCCTTTTTCTGTTTTCTTTCTCTATTTTTAATAACTCTGCCTCCCTGTACTCTGCCACCTGTTGTTTTATATATTCTAGAATTGCAGTTCCAGTAAGGCCTGCAACTTCAGCTTCCTCCCTAGCAATTTTCTTTATATTTACTATATCGGCCATTTTGTTTTTTAAATTATTGACTAATGGTTGACACTAGCACGTGTAATGGCTATGAGAGAATGTATGTAAGAGGCACTTACCCGACTGCACTTTATTGTCTCTTTATGAATTAACACACTCGCACAGATTATACACACTAAATTGTCAACAGAATGTCAGTTTATTACTGTCCTGTGGACTTCCGCTGTTCTGCGATGTCTAGTGTGGCTCCTAATTTGCGTGTGAATGTGGGTTGGCTGCTCACTACATCTGGTGCTGCTCCCAGGTTTGTCTGCTCTCGGGTTGGCGGCTACCGGTTGTCTACTTTTTGTGGTCTACTGCGGGTTGTCGAATCTCTCTCGGGTTGACGGTTACTGGTTGGCTACTTCGTATGGTCTGCTGCGGGTTGTCGAATTTCTCTGGGTTGACGGCTACTGGTTGTATACTTCGGCTGCTGTCGGTGGAAATGTGAGCCCCCAGTAAGATGACGAATGGTCTGTTGTATCAGTCTGGCGCTTACGGGTAAATATCCCGGACGAGCCCCCAATTATGTGGCAATACAGTGTTATTTGCAAACATCTGTCGTCACATGTAAGTGTGAGTCATGGAGTCACACCCGTGGCTGGTTGTCAAGGGGTACGATAGACGTACAGACCCTTCATCAGTCTTACAAATTTATTTTTGTCCACTCTGCCTTTGGAATCTAGCGCTTGGCGTGGGGGGAAAATACCAGTGTCACAATCAAGCTGCTAGACTAATTGGCTTACAGCACACCGCGAATACACAACAATAGATATTTATGTATATCAACACACAAGTTTGAAGAAATAGTTTTACGTATAACATAAGTCTTTAATACTAGAAAATGTATGTATATATATCTGGATGAACTGGAAGAATTCAATAATAATGTAAACAATTCTATAAGGCGATAATGTCATACACAATGTTAACCATTGGTGAATATACTATGAAAACTTTCACTGCACAGTGAACGATATTAGTAATAATACGTGACTTCTGTATCACGGAGTAAACCACGTTTCTGTTCCACAGAACAAGCTCAACTAACTAAATCTGGGAAGATGGGGTCTTTAAATACACACGGGCAGTGAATTAATAGAACTAAATTAAACATGTGTCTAGAAGATAAATCTCTTTCTAAGGAAAGGGCGTGGGTATTTACCGAAGGGGTAGGGGAACAATTTACGGCTGAGACGTGTAGTATCACTATTAGCCTCCATTTTACAAGCAATAATTATCGGGAATTCCCAATGGGGCTTGTTAATGTATTTTTAAAGTAAATTAAAGCCATGGCATTGTTGTGGGCCAGAGGCGGAGAAATGGGGGGGGGGGCTGAGGCAAGAGAGAATACAAAGAAGACACGACATTGATTTACATGCGAAATCCCTATTCTAGCGACAACAAGTGATTAACTCTAACCTATCTTCCTTCCATTCATATCATTCAACCCTAGACTACGTGCTAAAGGCAGTGCCGTCTCACATCCATTCTCCATGACACCACACGGCCATGTCAACCTTCCTACGCTTGGCTGGGAAATACTATCTCTCCTTTTGTTAGAGCGGCGCTGTATAGTTTCTTTTTTCCTAATTAGCGATTAAAATGGCCGGAACGATCCAACTGGCCGGGTCTTTGTTATAGCGTTGCCGAGTATTTTTAAGGTTAAAACGGCCGAGCCGAGCTACATTGTTAAAAGAACCATTCATACGATACTTCATCCAGCATTCATCCAGGCTTTAAGACTTTCTATTCACTTCTTGCATATTTAAGCATGCCCCAGGTTTTCCGTCGAACAGGTGCCTTCACACAGCCCCCAAAAAGGCCTACATGGTTGTTCTTGCATGTATGTTCAAACGAGCAACTGAAGTTAAATGGAGTGAAATTCTAATTTTCTCGCCAAATTGGCAGTAGAGTCAGAAAGACTGGGCTAATGGTTATCATTCAGCATCAACAACACTGTACACAGGCTAACACAGCAATGTAGGCGAGGCCACGTTTATTGTGATTCAGAAGACGCGCTAAGATATAAAGAAAAAGATCTTTTTTTTCTATGTTCAAAGTTCAAATACTTTATTTGGGCTTAAAAATATCGCTAGCTGCTATCACCGATTGAATCATCACATTGTCTTATTATCTTCGTCTTATTCAACTGGTTACAGCGATCAATTATTATGTTATCACTTATTAACAAAATTGAAAATAACAAAGTCTAGGTCGATAAAGAGGATGACAAATTTAAAAAAAAAGAAGGGAGAAAACTCCTAAATAATCCGAATTCTATTTTTAGCTCCTATCAGTCGCAGAACTTGTACAAGCGCTTTGGAAAGAAACTTAAGCCTCCCAAGGAAGAATTATCGATTGCAGCCTCCTCTGTGTTGCATCGATTTTTCTTTCCTTAAACCCCCCATCCCTTCCCATCCCTTTCTTTCCTTCAATCTCACAAAAGTGCGCTAAGCAGCTAAACCCTTCTTCCCCACTAGATTGTTTTGTGACGCTGTTTTTTTTTTTTTTTTAGCTTTTTTTTTTTTTTCGTAGCAAAACCTTTCAACACAAAAACGTCTCAATGCATTGCAATCGCAATTTTTGTTTTGTTCGTTGTTAGCTTTACAGCTCTCGACAGTGTCCTCGTCAGTTGAACAATTGTGACGGTTTGGTCCGTGTTTAATTAGTTTCCTTATACGAACAGTATAACGCCAGGGCTAAAAACAACAAAATCGATTTTCTGGGTAAATTTAAGAGTGTTGTTCGTGAGACAAAATAATATACACTCTACACACATACATATATAAATTGGTACAATTTAAAAGACACCCTCGCGTCTTGGCTCTCGCCATTCGCTCGATGCTCACGGCTTCTACAGTAAAAAATAAAAAAACAAACAACTAATCAAAGTTTTACGCAAAACATGTTTTATTCGAAAGAATATAATGAATAGAACTTTAATGTTATAGATATATAAGTAAACACTTTTCTGTGTGTTTGAAAGTCATTAATACTTCCATCTTTTCGTGCTCGCTTGAAGAAAAACCAAGTGACTTTCTGGCAGAACTACGATTAAGCTGAACAATGAAGCTTTTATTTTGTTTAAACATTAGAATCTATATAAATACTAGTGGTTATGCCCGTCAAAATGACGGAGAAACGAATGACTATAATTTGTTTGGTTAAGAGAGAAAGTAAACAAAAAAAAATGGCAATAAAACTAAAGTGAGAAAGTTTCTTTTGGTATTTAGTTATTGTTCTTTTTTTATTTTGTTTCTGGTCGCCCTGACCCTGGAACATGCATAAGAATTGTTATATTATTATACCATGGGTTTCATGCAGTATGATACAATAATGACACACGGGCGTATACAGGTTTCAGATCAAACATCACGACAGCCATCTTTATTCTAAATTCATAGCAATACACGGCTACACGGTAGCCGCCATTACGTACCGTCATACAGACACAAGGGGAAAGAACTGCCAATTATTATTTCTATCTAAAGGCTACAGTGACTCGACAATGGGAGTTGTTCAGATCTATACATTATAAAGGCGGTTGGGGGGGGGGGGAAGGTGGGGGCAGTGTATTTATCTCGTGTAAAGTTCTTGTTGTTTATATGTTCAACAGGGGAGAGCACTGACCTTGATGGATAATCGATACAGAACCTTCCCGAAAAAAGGGGCGACAAGAAAGGGAAGGGGCTTATAGCTGCAACAGAAATCACAGAGTATATACCAAAACAAACAAATAAAAGCATCGTATCCTGTCTTACATGTTACAAATGTTCCTTCTATAGAGAAAACTATTGCATCCTATCTAGAAGACGATTGCCTCCTACGCTTAACAGTGGTCGGAATCAAAGTCTTGCAGTTTGAAGAGTATTTTGAATTATGTTAAGTTATTGGTTTTAATTGATTGGAAGTCTTCAATTACATGCTCGTGATATACTGCATAAATAAGAAATTTTAAAATATGTTGAGGAAATATGTCTATTTGCGTTCATTAGACTTAATAAAACGCGTTTTAATGCAATAAGTTCTTTTTCATTTGGTCGATGCCTATTTAAGGGCGAAAATCCCTCCCTCCCCCACCCCGCCCATCACCAGACAGTTTAATGATAGCTCAGAAATAGCTTCAGCTGCTGGCAACTCTTAACCTTCAACCGTCATATGGGTTCCAACAACGTAACAAACAACGTAACAAACAACGTAACAAACAACATAACAAACACCCTAACAAACAACCTAACAAACAACGTAACAAACAACGTAACAAACAACGTAACAGACAACGTAACAAACAACGTAACAAACAACGTAACAAACAAAGACAGAAGATTGTTAACAGGGAAGAAAACACAGACAGATCAATACGTATATCGATAATTGCGTTCTTGAAGATCACCTTAAGCATCTGCGCCCCCCCCCCTTTTTTTTCACTGTCCGCCAAGGCACCCCCCTTCATCCTGCATACACTACACCCAACCACACTAAACGACGCCACGCCGTACTATACACGCCGTACTATACACGCCGTACTATACACGCCGTACTATACACGCCGTACTATACACGCCGTACTATACACGCTTCACAATTCTCTTTTCAAGTCTCATGCAGAATTAATTTTCTAGGCACAAAAGGAAAAAGAAAAAAAAAAGTCACATGTGAAAGAAAGTTCGTTTATACCGAGGGCTGTCGAGGTCGATAATCCTTTCTTGTTCCGTTCGAGCGTTTGGTGGATTTGTCGCAAGACTTATTATAATGAGCATGGTGGGTCACGTGGTAGTTCACGTGGTGTGTCACATGACTATAAAAGCTGCAACACCGCATTGCAAAGTAACAACAATAGCAAAGTCTCTCTAAACTAGGATCCTCGTTCTTTTTATTTCTCTCTCTCTCTCTCTCTCTCTCTCTCTCTCTCTCACACACACACACACAATCCGTCTATCGCTCACAAACAGCAACCCTATAACATTTATGTTTGTTTGACATGATGACATTCATTCGTGTAATTTAATACACAAACAACGAGGAAAGTTCCGAGACTTCCAACAAAATATCAATGTCTGAAAATAACTCCAACCCACGCGGAGTCTTACTTTGCCAAAACGACGGGTAAGAACACGAGTGTTTGGGGAGAACCACGCGATAAATGCAGGGAGGAAAGTACGAGGGAGACTTATATATAGAGAGAGACTGAGTCAATGGAGAAGATGGACGTGAAAGAGCGGGCTTGTAGATTTATTTTGGTTTGTCCAGATTGAAAATAAAGATTTGCTGCAGCCATTCGCTGGAGTGGGCTAACACAAAAAGGTACATTCATTGTTGGGTGATGTGTTTTGAAAAGAAATAGTCCGGAATGAAGATACAGAAGTAAATAAAACAAAATGTTCATCATGAGAATAACAGTGGAATATCACTCCAGTAAACAATAGCACAATTGTAGCAAGTTTGGTCTTGTCAGAAGGAGTGGGGTTTAAAAAAAAAGAATAAAAACAATTTTATAAGACTATTTAATTTGCTTTTCACATTACTAACGCCAGTAATAACAGTAATGAATAATAATCATTTGATGACGGCATCCAACACGCAACACAATCCTGCTACCTCTGCAGCAACAAAGTCTTCACCAACAATCCTAAAATTATGTAAATTATTTATTATTTATACATTAACAAGATGTGGAGTGTCTTGGTGTACGAATCGTAGATAAAGATAGACAAATGTTTAGAAACATATTCAAATGAAAAGAAAATACTCATCAATTAACAAAAAAAAAAAGCTATTTCATAAAAATGTTTTTTTTTATCCCTTGAATTTAATAAGATAAATGAAAACCTTTCATAGCGAGAAAAACAACGCCGTCAATGTCAACAATAATAGAGAAAAAAAAAGTCATGTTTGGACATATCGCACATGAATCTTTTATTTATTCTGTCTGTCGGCCTTGGTTTGAAATGATTATTTGTGAACTATTTTAAGCCCTCGGGACATAGCTCGCTATACCAAAAAGAACGAAGTGTTCAGTTTTTAACCCAATTAGAATTGAATGTCATTTTGGAAAACACAAGATGCTATAGATTGCAGATGAAGAAATAGTAGACTAGATCTAATTCATCGAGTTAGATTCATATTTTAAAACTACGTAATTAGCCTAAACATAGAAACGTGCTTATGTTTTTGGTAAACTTTACGTTTCAACTAAGTTTTGTAATACAAAATGTGTAGGAAATTCATTCATGTAGTCTGTGTACAATAGAAATAATGCAGGGGTACGTTTTTAAAAAGTTTAGAATCCCTGAATCAAATCTGGTTTTACCATAGAGCCACATAGTCCCCGGAACGTTTTTCAATACCAGATGACCAAATTTAGAAAGAGGGAGCGGAGAATGAGAGAGTGAATGAGACAATGTGAGAGGGACAACATGAGAGAGAGAGAGAGAGAGAGACTTAAGAAAGAGAGAGAAAGCAAAGAGAACGTAGGAAAGAGAGATAAAATAAAATTCCGAGTTTGAGAATGAAAGAGAGAGTATGAGAGAGGGTGAGAGAGTGGGAGAGGGGGTGAGAGAGTGGGAGAGAGGGTGAGAGAGTGGGAGAGAGGGTGAGAGAGTGGGAGAGGGGGTGAGAGAGTGGGAGAGAGGGTGAGAGAGTGGGAGAGTGGGTGAGAGAGTAGGAGAGAGGGTGAGAGAGTGGGAGAGAGGGTGAGAGAGTGGGAGAGAGGGTGAGAGAGTGGGAGAGAGGGTGAGGAGAGTGGGAGAGGGGGTGAGAGAGTGGGAGAGAGGGTGAGAGAGTGGGAGAGAGGGTGAGAGAGTGGGAGAGAGGGTGAGAGAGTAGGAGAGTGGGTGAGAGAGTGGGAGAGAGGGTGAGAGAGTGGTAGAGAGGGTGAGAGAGTAAGAGAGAGAGATTGAGAGAGTGGTAGAGAGGGTGAGAGAGTGGGAGAGAGGGTGAGAGAGTGGGAGAGAGGGTGAGAGAGTGGGAGAGAGGGTGAGAGAGTGGGAGAGAGGGTGAGAGAGTGGGAGAGAGGGTGAGAGAGTGGGAGAGTGGGTGAGAGAGTGGGTGAGAGAGTGGGAGAGTGGGTGAGAGAGTGGGAGAGAGGGTGAGAGAGTAGGAGAGTGGGTGAGAGAGTGGGAGAGGGGGGTGAGAGAGTGGGAGAGAGGGTGAGAGAGTGGGAGAGAGGGGTGAGAGAGTGGGAGAGAGGGTGAGAGAGTAGGAGAGTGGGTGAGAGAGTGGGAGAGAGGGTGAGAGAGTGGGAGAGGGGGGTGAGAGAGTGGGAGAGAGGGTGAGAGAGTGGGAGAGAGGGTGAGAGAGTGGGAGAGAGGGGTGAGAGAGTAGGAGAGTGGGTGAGAGAGTGGGAGAGAGGGTGAGAGAGTAAGAGAGAGAGATTGAGAGAGTGGTAGAGAGGGTGAGAGAGTGGGAGAGTGGGGTGAGAGAGTGGGAGAGAGGGTGAGAGAGTAGGAGAGTGGGTGAGAGAGTGGGAGAGAGGGTGAAAGAGTGGGAGAGAGGGTGAGAGAGTGGGAGAGTGGGTGAGAGAGTGGGAGAGTGGGTGAGAGAGTGGGAGAGAGGGGTGAGAGAGTAGGAGAGTGGGGTGAGAGAGTGGGAGAGGGGGTGAGAGAGTGGGAGAGAGGGTGAGAGAGTGGGAGAGAGGGTGAGAGAGTGGGAGAGAGGGTGAGAGAGTAGGAGAGTGGGTGAGAGAGTGGGAGAGAGGGTGAGAGAGTGGGAGAGGGGGTGAGAGAGTGGGAGAGAGGGTGAGAGAGTGGGAGAGAGGGTGAGAGAGTGGGAGAGAGGGTGAGAGAGTAGGAGAGTGGGTGAGAGAGTGGGAGAGAGGGTGAGAGAGTAAGAGAGAGAGATTGAGAGAGTGGTAGAGAGGGTGAGAGAGTGGGAGAGAGGGTGAGAGAGTGAGAGAGAGGGTGAGAGAGTGGGAGAGAGGGTGAGAGAGTAGGAGAGTGGGTGAGAGAGTGGGAGAGAGGGTGAGAGAGTGGGAGTGAGGGTGCGAGAGTAAGAGAGAGAGATTGAGAGAGTAGGAGAGAGGTGAGAGAGTAAGAGAGAGAGATTGAGAGAGTAGGAGAGAGGGTGAGAGAGTAAGAGAGAGAGATTGAGAGAGTGGTAGAGAGGGTGAGAGAGTAAGAGCGAGAGATTGAGTGAGTAGGGGAGAGGGTGAGAGAGTAAGAGAGAGATTGAGAGTAGTAGTGAGGGTGAGAGAAAAAGATAGTATGATAGGGAGTAAGCGAAAGAAAGGCTGTGCACGTGGAAAGATTGAGTTTGTGTATAAGAGAGAAAGAGAAAGAGAGAGAGAGAGAGTTGTGCAAAACAAAAAATGAAATGAAGTGGATATATAAATGAAGAAGTGAAAGTAAAGGATTGTTTGAAGAAATTGAGACAGAGAAATCAGCAAATTAACTCACTACCTTACTCACTCACTCACTCTAGCACATTGCATAAACTAACCATCAAGACCTATCTAGATTCACTCGAAGTGAGAGAAGCAGAATCTAAAAAAATATTTCTGTGCATGCCATGGTTCCCGTGGCTAGCTGACAGGCTATCTGGTCAATATGAACAAATATAAGGGTAGGAAGCAATGTAGGCTGTCTGAAGAGCGGGGTGTTATCCCCCCCCCCCCCACCTCCTCTTCCCGGTATCACTAGATTTATTCCAGGAGAAATAAAAAACTTAGCAATAATAAAAAGGAAAGAAAAAAATATTCCTCGCTTCTTAACCGTCATGTGATCCGTTACTATGACAACGGCTCGATTTACATGCAAATAGAATTCATTTCTCAGGCGATGACCAGGACAGCAGGCCGTTGTGGAGGAAACTTACAGCACAACAAAAACATTTCTTATACTGTGTTTGTTTTACACGAGTTTTGAAAGGGAAGGGGGGGGAGTATCGTTGCATGGGTGTGCGCGGAGGGGGGGACTGTGTGTGATAAAAGATAAGGTCATCGTGAAGATCAACGGGGTAGAGTAACAAGCCAAGTGGCGGGGGGATGGGGGCTTATTCTGCGACATTTTGTATGCATACTGTGTGCCTTGACATGCGTCTTTTGTTGGTCAGTTACTTGTCCTTGTACGTTTGCTGTTGCTGTTTTGGCTTGTTTCAGTTTTATTCTTGAGCTAGACCTCATCGGCTCATACAAACGCCCAATGCTTTCGTAGATCTAGTATAAAACAAGGGAGACTGTTGCTTGTTCCGTGATATCTACCACCTCTCTATTCCCAACCTTCTTTTCCAGATTCTAGCCCGGTCACGTCTCTCATTATCTAAACTCTAAACTAATCAAAAGCGTTAAAAAAAAAGTTAAGGTTTTCCTTTCGAACAAGTTTTGGTCTAGGCGGCCAGTAAATCTTAATCAGCGTTCCCCAGTTTTCGCGACCCGTGACTTTAAAAGGGATTAGTGTGACCAGCACGATGCAAAATTTGTAACTTTAACGCATTGCACTTATCCTATCTTTACGTTGGCCCAGGCACCCGTGGCGAAAGAAATCCTGACGCCTTTTACCTGGATTCAAACCCGAGACACTCATAAACGCAACCCAACGCGCTGGCTCCTAGACCACAGAGTGCCATACAGTGTGTAGGCGTAACCCGGTGACGTAAGTGGCTAACAGCCTCGTCAAACGGGGATTTCGATTCGCCGCATTTAGAGAACACAAGGAAGTCACCATATAGCGAAGACGGCTTCATAAAGCGACATATTATATGTGAAAACTTTACAATGTTGACCGCTCTACATAATATTATGCCACTTGTGACAATCTGCTGTCAAAGACTCAAAGAATATCTTGTGTTCATAGAGCGGCACGGGTTAAATCCTGGACGTACGCCTCGTGTCAGCTAATGGCAGCTAACGACCAACTCGGATGCCCAGGCCGTGCCCTCGCTAATTCTCGGATATAACACAGGAGCTCAAAGATCAATACAAGTGGGACGCTGCTATCGGAGGCGAGGCCACGCGGAGGGTCAGGGATATTATAAATTCATGATGCTGACGTTTCCCCATTCATTATGAAAGGCTGTCGCTTCCTTTCATTTGCATTCCTCTTTATTACACAAAGTTACCTCTTTATTCCACAAAGTTAGCGAGCTAGGTTAACAGAGAGAATTGTGAGAGGGTCTTGTGGACGTAATAGATTGACAATGTTAAGGACGGGCTTACGATTGAAGAGAGATTCTTAAAATAATATTTTAAAAATATAGTATCCCTATCAGACCGTGTTGATCCTTGGGGCAATTGAAGCAGCGTTCACACATTTCTGTACCCACGGCATACATGGGAATCGTGTGGCCTGCACAATGGCCCAGCCGACTATACTTTCTCCGGCTATAGTCAGCTAACCATCGTAGTCAGGCAGGCTCGTGGAAGCCTAAAAAAAAAGGGGTGGGAGGGGTTATTTCGGTAAGGCCATCCGAGCGCGCTGTTTACTAGACCACCGTGTGACCTACAAGAGAGTTCATGGGGACCTTAACATGTGGATGCTGTCTTGTGACCACTGAAATTGATAATGCCAGCATCATATCCATCTTATTTAGGTCTAAATTCTAAAAAACATGGTTGGCAATCAAGATTAACTGGAGAGCCCAAAATACAGATATGTTGTATACTAAAGAGACATTAATTCGTTTATCTATTTCTCTCTCTCTCTCTCTCTCTTTATCGCACATAAAAGTGCTTCTTCAGATATCCCCAGTGTATATTTGTAGTTTACGAGTAAAATATATTTTCAATTTCATGTAATTAAAGAATCACACTTTTTAAAAACTTTAAATTAATCTCTAGTTAGAGGTTTAACTCCATATTTGACTAAGTGTCGATTCAATGACCTTGCTCCCCCCCCCTTCCCAATCTATATGTTAAAATCGACTTAATCGACCTGACCTGACCTTAAATAATCGTCTTTATAAAAAAAAAAAAAAAGAAATACTCATAGTAAACTCTCGGAGCTTGAAATTCTCTGAATTAGCGAGAAAGAAGAGAATCGCTGAATGAGAATTCAGAGGGTGGTAGTCACTGGCAGTAGTGGTTTACAGCAGATAGAAGTCCTGCTGGACAGAGTGGCTGCGTGCCTCCGCCACCATGCACCTTCACCTCCCAATCCCCCAGTAATTTACTGCAGGCATGCGAAGGGAATTATGGCATGCTTTTGCATATAAACAACGGGCATTCTCTCTGCGTACGTCGTGTGTGTTTCTGTGTACGAATGTGTGTGAGTACGGATGCTCATTTTGTTTTCTTTCCGTAGAAATTACGTATTCGCGCTCGATTTAAAGCAGTTGTGCAAATTAAATGAATACAAGTAGGCATATACGAGGGTTGAAGTATACGTCTATTTACGTCGGTATGACATTTCCGGTTCGGCACGAGAGGCGGAATAAAAAAAAAAATCCTCCACGAGCTTCATCGAGAAAACTTTTTGAAATATTGCGATGGGTTGTAGCTTAGACAACCATTTATTTATAGACAACAATCACCCTTGCTCAATTATTATTGTCCTATGGGAATCAGGATTTCAAAGGCGGTATAGATCTAGTGATAAAAATAAAAAGTAAGTTGTTTTTTGTGAGGACACTAGCATATTTTTTTTAATTAGCTAACCACACGACACGAGATGCATGAGACGCATGCTGAAAATGCGATGGCCAGAAACCATTTCATGCGTCAACCTGTGGGGAAAAGACCATACAAAAACCCCGTCGACAACAGCATCGAAAGCCGTAGGTGGAAGTGAATTGGACACACTTTAAGAAGAACAGAAGATTGTGTGGCAAGACAAGCACTTGACCGGAATCCCCAGGGCAAAAGTAAAGTAGGCAGACCCAGGCAGACTTGGAGCAATGTCGGTCGTAGGTGGGGCAAAGGTTGTTGGCCTCACATGGGCACAAAAAAAAAGGGAGCCGCCCAAGACCGAGACCGATGGAAAAGTGTAGTTGCGGCCCTATGCTCCTATGGTTAAGTCAAGTAATTTACTTGAAGTCACGACACACGACAGGATTGTATCATGGGCCCCCATGGAAGACTCGCTACTGTAGAGACTCAATGCCTTTTAGACAGTTTGCAGGTTTAAAATTTCAAGAGATGCACACAATAATATGTACTCAACGTCAGAAATAGTTTGTGTGTGTGTGTGGGGGGGGGGGGTGCCCAATGAGGGTGTAACGTTGACCTATTTTTAGAAACAACGGATGTGACCCTATAAATTTTCTCGTTGAGCCTGTCAAGAATAATAGAGGCCAGAAACTGCCTGTGTGTTTATTATAGTCGCGGGGAGGGGAGAGGGGGGGACGGTACCGCTGGGCAGTGAGCCTGTTGGCGAGTTTCTGAACACCAATAACGCTTGCGTGCACACAACAACAGGGCGTTGATTTAATGAGCTCTATCGAGTGACATAATTAGGGACTTCAGTCGAGAAGTCACCAAGTTGGTTTTATCGTGAAAACACATTGTAAAATGATTTAGTACACACAACAAGCGTTTATTTAAGCCCTGTAATAACTCCATAACGTACTTAAATTATTTGATTTCTTGCCAAACGCTTTAACTTCACTGCACAACATCTCTGGTGGAACAGTGAACAGTTTCTAACACTATTGTCATTCAATCAAGCCTTTCTTCTATACTCTACTACAGGGGTCAGCAACCTAAGGGACGCGTTGGCACGCAGAGTGACTTGCAATGGCACGAAAGAGACCTACAAGAGTTGTTGTTTTTTTATTGATGAAAAAACAACAACACTTTATATTTCTAATGTTTCTTTTTTTTTTCTTTTATAGGAGAATAAACGGTTTACAATTTATAACTTTGAAATGATAAAACTGTAAAATGTATTGGAAAATAATATAAATAGTATATGACTAAAGATTTTATTTGTATGTTTCTAAACATTACATACAATAATAACCCAGTTTGTATGATTACTACGTATAAGTACGTATCTATTCCGCTTAACTATATTATTTGTGGGATGGCTTGATTCTGTATTATAGTCTATGGAAAAACTGAAAATAAGATATAATTAATATTAGCCTGTGTTGGATCCTCATCTTGACTGCCAAATGATACTGTTTACACAGTAATTCCCATAAATGTGAAAATTTAGTAATAAAATATTGTATTTGATATGAATGCAAATATAAAAGGTCATAATTACAAACATGTTAATTTTGTATTAAATATAAAACGCTTATCTTTATTATAAATATCCTTCGCTTTTTTTGCCTTGCTTACGGAATTATATTTATTGTCCTATAAAATAATAATACAAAAGTATAATAGAGCAGGTAGACTTTTAGTTTAGGCTGTTGGCACGGTGAATGATTTGGAAATCCTAGTTTGGCACTGTGGCACACCACACACCATTAGCGAAAGGTTTCTGACCCCTGCTCTATTATACTCTCTTACCAGAGGTTTACCTAACCGTTTACATTCGTGGCAGCGTCGTTTTTACACTTGTACGGCAGCGCGTTCAACTGGCGATCCGAAGGTTCTGTGTTCGAATTCCCGGTACTTTAGGGTGTCCTTGAGTCTACCCGGCTCTGACGGGTACATGGCATTAGTTTGAGGAAAAGTAAAGGAGGCTTTGCATTGTGCTGGCCACGCATGCCCTAGTATGCCGTGGCCAACAGAAACTGGGGAAACGCTGCTTCACCAGCCCTGTGATCAGTTTGGTCCGAAGGGTACCTTACTTACATATTCAAGGGCAGTAGCTGAAATCGGGTTCAAATGTTTATATTGTGTGGCCCGGTATCGGGTCGCCAACCAGCTGTAAGGGGAAAAGGCTGGTTTATATGGAATCATCCCATTCAATTGAAAACAAGATACTACGCCATCGGAAAGAAGATAACAACAAATACCGTAGAGCTTTGTTTGTATTGATTTTTATTTTCCAGTCCCAAACTCTCTCTCTCTCTCTCTCTCTCTAGAGAGACACGGAAAAACAAAACGAGGAGACGGTGAGGCGATATCATCTTAAAAGGCGGGGGTCTGTCTGGTTTGGTGTGGGAGGGTGTGGACATATTTTAAAAAAAAAAGCAAAACGTCTACAATGGACTCGAGGGGGCGCTATATGTGGGGTGGATGCGACAGCGGTGCTCATAATATTATTTTTTTTTGGGGTGCCTCCCATGTTTAACGTAACCCTCGGCTATTTCTGGCTATTTCAGCGTGCTTTACTCTTTTTTTTTCTCAAGATTCATTCCTAAAAATGTCTAGAAAAGAGCTGCAAGGTTTATTACTAGCGAATATTCACAACTGACAAGAGTAACACGAATAGTTTAATCACTTAACCTAGAAACACTAGAGTAGAGGACAGAAGGGCATATAGTAAAGTAGTAATAATTATGCATAAGGCATAAAATTCTAATTTGTAAATACAACCAAATAACAACCTGTTGCAACGCTCAGATAAACATAAAGACAAAAACACTTTTTCTTATCCCTGAAGTGTAATTGCAATCTTTGGTCAGTTTTCCCAAACTTTCCCAAACTATCTCAAAATTTTAAACAGTTAAGTCTGTTCTCCCACACTTTTCACTCTGTGTATATTGTATTTGTTGTATATATATATATATTCTATCTAGATCAACAAGCGATGTCTTTTATTTAGTTTTAAGTTGGACTCGTTCCTGCGATGAAGACAGGAAGAAAGTCAAGAATTATGTTAAAGAAATGCCGGCTTAATAAAAGTAGTCTAGAGAGTCTAGAGTCTAGAGTCTAGACTGTGGAATTATTCCAATGGCCGTTACCTTATCTACTCCCCCCCCCCCATTCCCAATACAACCAAAATCTCGTTTGTTAGAAACACCGGACAGCTAGACCGACAAGGCGAGAGTGGAAAACAGAAGACAACGACACGAACCCTGGAGTGGTGCTAAGGGGCAAGGGGGGCTGGAAAGAAATAAAATAAAGGAGGAAGGAGAAGTCGATCGTTTTAACTTAACCGAGTCATTTATCAGTGCAGATAAAAACATCATGACGCGCTCGTCCAGCTCAAAGTACCAATCCCCGGTATGGAACTCGCATCATAAATTTCCCGAGCCCCACGGCGAGGACACCACGCGACCGAGAGCTCCAAACAAATAAATACACACTCACGCTCTGTTCACCTTTGACCCTACCCCCACTCCACCCTTACTCCGACCATCTCGGGGAACGAATTTTCTCCATCCAGAATGGCTGCTCTTTTTTTAATTCCGTCTCCGGGCGACTATGTTTAATTTACGTTACGGTGGGCTATTAATAGCCTCATTTCGTCCCTCGTTGTGGAGCAAGACTAAACTTAATCCACAAATGACTTACTCACTGAAGAGGCGGGAATTAATTCTCTTTAGCCATTAGCGAGGAGATCCCGGGGAGAGGAAAGGGGCGGAGTGGGGACGCACAGCCGGGGGTGGTCAGTGGTAGCCTGCAATGCCAAGCATGCGCGCGCTATTCAATATTATATTAACAGGATTGCTGTGGAATAGACCGACCGTACCCGCCCAATCTTGTAAAATAAAATTAATACTGTAAGACTCCACTTGATTGGACCGAGATAATTAACAACTACGACAACAACAAAAGCAATTACAATAATAACATCAAAGCTGCATTTCATTATGGCAAACAGATTCGTTTGGCGGGTCACGCTAACAAATTAGACCGCAACGCAGCCCAGGATAAGTGCGCGATTGACAAATAATACCACCCACGACGACACCAAGACAGAACTGAGCACCAGGACAGAACCGAGCACCAGGACAGAACCGAACACCAGGACAGAACCGAACACCAGGACAGAACCGAACATCACGACAGGTTCCCGTCATTTTTTTTTTATTTGATGTTAACTAATTCAACTGGTTCAAGTTAAGGCAAAGTATTATAAAGTTTGACAAAACATTTTAATTTTGTTGAAAAACCTGAAGATTGAAAACACTGTTAAAAAACAAAAACAAATTGAACCACACAATACGTACAACAGAGGGAAGAAGAGAGACAAATTAGCAGTTTAAAGTTTAAACCCTCGACATACTAACGTTAACAGATGGAGGGGGAAAGCATTCAAGAAAGCTATGCAGCTTAGGAAACTCGTGGAGACGTAGGTAATCAGGATAATTTAATATTGCAGTGGAAAAAAACATGAATTTGGTTTTATTTATCCTAATGAAATTTAACCCAGACATTATACCTGGGTGTATTTCATTTCCAGCTGGCTTTATTCAATGGTATTCTTCTTCTTCGTTCTCAATATTTATTAATGGAGGGCTTCAAACAACAAGGCCTTAATATGGACTTGAAGATTTCTTTTTTGTGTGTGTTTGTGTGTTTATCGTAAGGCAATTGATAGCCAGTATCACTCTTTTAAAAAAATGCAATGATGTAAATTGCATGATGTCAGTGCCGTTGCTAGGGATTTGGGGGCTCGGGGGGCTTGGCCTCTTTAGGGGCCCCAGCATTTTGACATGAGAAAAAAAACAATTCGGAGTAGGGGCCCGGGGGGACTTTTGAATTTGGACCCCCCTCCCCCTCCTCCCCTAGCTACGCCACTGCATGATGTAAATATTGTAAATTGACTCAACTTTCAACAAGTATCGATTTATTATTGTAAACAGTCTAGGCTAGAATCTAGAGAATGAAACATACAGAAGCCAGTTTTAAAGAAAAAATTAAATTGCAAACATCTGTATAAATAGTGTATATTCAGTATAAGCATTCTGTCTTAGCTTCTGTAATCACGAAGATTCTAACTAACGTATTATTTCTTTAGTAACATCTATAATACACAGCCCTAAACCAGATAGTTAACAAATGCAGCTATGACCTACGTTGACATTTTTTTTAAAAAATACGTAAGCATGTTTTTTTCTGGCACCATTGCAAATTGTATAATTATGAGGTAATATTGTTCTAATATATATATATATATATGTGTATATATATTTATATATATATGATTTGAAAACTGATAATTTTAATATCGATGTTTTGAAAACCAAAACGATGTTTCTGATTTTTATCAAAACTAAAAACTCTCTGGGCATAACGGTAGAACAAACACGCACAAAAAAGTAAAAAACCCTCGTGCCAGGCTCCCGAGTTTTAGCGAACACCATTTCCGTTTTTTTTTCTCTCGTTCCGATAACGTCAGTTGCACGAGCCGTGTGTCGTGACAATGATGAATGAGTCAACCAGCATTGTGTCTCCACAGCCCCATGACCCGGTGCTGTCGTGTTGGGGATGGTTTTACTCCAGAATCAGATTGCTTTTGTCGGTGAGGGGATGGAATATGGGGGGGGGGGGGGGCTACATTTCCTAATAGTCAACGGCCAATTTGCGACAATGGCGCTGACCCTGTATTGTACTTGCCTGTGTTTGCGGGAGGATTATTGAGGGAAGGATGAATGGGGGAAGGGGGCGATACTCAGTCGATCAAATATATTGATTAGGGAAAGAGGGGGAATGAGGAAATATGTCTTACTACTCTTAAGTGACAGCAACATCTGTTCAAGGTCAGAAACATGTAAAGGTCACAGCAAAACATATCGTTGTAGTTACTTTGATAAATACTGTATACCAAACATACAAACTTTTAGACTTTAGACCGACGCGTAGATGTAATATTATAGTGGTCTGCTTTCGGCGCTGGCGATGTCAATGGTTTCTAGATGAGCTAGCGGCCATTTCATGTTTGTTGATTTGTTGACGACTAGATTTCCCAAGTTTGAAACTAGTCACTTAGGTGATCGTTTCTTCTATATAGTATTTTAGGGGATGGACTATTCCATATTAATTTTAGGGGATGGACTATTCCATATAGTATGTTAGGGGGTGCACTATTCCATATGGTATTTTAGGTGATCGTTTATCCCAAATGGTCACCATTACTATTAAAATGATCTTGGCCATTTCGATTAGCTAAAGGTTATTGTTGTTGTGGTTGTTAATATTCATTTCTTTTACCTGAGAGTTAACATGTTTTAGTCCTCCACCCACCCCCACCCCTTTTCGTTTCCTTCGGGACTTCTGTTTTCTTAAGGCGATTAAATTTTCGCGAAGAGAGGCACGCGATAAGTAATATAAAAAAAAGGTCAACTTGCCCTTAGCAACTATTCTAAGCTAAGTAGTCTGACTGAATATGTTTTTTGTCCCCCTCCTTTCCCTCCTTTTCTCAAACAGATGTCGACCGTCTGGGTCTTTGAAATATGTTGTCTGCGTGCGTGCTGCAGTAGGAGAAAATAGTTTCGGGACTAAGAAGCGATCGTGGCGTGGCTTTGGGACAAACCCGATGCACAGATGACATGCCATTGATAATAAGTAATGCGTATTGATTCATGATTCACTGTTTTAGGGCAATCCGTCCTCTCCTCGAGATTGGCACATGTTTTGTATTGACCTCGCTTTATCCTCGGACAGACTTAATGAATTGTACAGGTCTTCTTTCTCTCTCTCTCTCTCTCTCTCTCTATAGAGCGAGCGATAAAGATATAATAATTATTAGAACGAAAGATAGATAGACAGAAAGATAGATTAGATAGATAGTCAGAAAGATAGATGATAAAAATATTATACTAATATTAGACAGACAAGCAGATAGATAGATAGATAGATAGATAGATAGATAGATAAATAGATAGATAGATAGATAGACAAACAGACAGACAGACAGATAGATAGATAGATGATAGACAGACAGACAGACAGACAGACAGACAGACAGACAGACAGACAGACAGACAGACAGACAGACAGATAGATAGATAGATAGATAGATAGATAGATAGATAGATAGATAGATAGATAGACAGATAGACAGATAGATAGATGATAGATGATAGATAGATAGATAGATAGATAGATAGATAGATAGTGATAGACAGAAATATAGATTTGATAGATAGATGATAGATATATATATATTAGTCAGACAAACAGACAGATAATTAGATAGATAAATAGAGAGAGGGGAGAGAGAGAGAGAGGGGAGAGAGAGAGAGGGGAGAGAGAGAGAGAGAGGGAGAGAGAGAGGTGGAGAGAGAGAGGTGGAGAGAGAGAGGTGGAGAGAGAGAGGGAGAGAGAGATGTGTGTGTATGTTAAATCCGAATATTAAGTCGCAATGAAAATGTTTGAAACCAATAAAACGTCAGTGTTGATTGTTTAAAAGTGCGAGCGTGACTCGAGGGTACAAATTAACAAAACACAAAAAGGGAGACCAGGGAGGTGAGGGGCGGGTGAAAAGACAATACATGAGTGGGACAGCGATGACCTTTAGTTCCCCACGCCGGCGATCCACCGCTCTTCCTCTTACCCCTCCACCCCCCCACGGGCACCCCCAAGAGCCTGGCATTAACAAGGCTGACCTATTTCCAGCTTGTTACTGAAGCCTGTATCCAGAAACCACGTGTGAGTATTGGAAGCGCGTGGAATGCCCGGCTGTATATTTACGCCAATATTTATGTTTTAGCTCCTACGTGTACAATATAAATACACAAAACGGGGGTGGCGGGTGGTCAAGGAGGGGTGGGGGCGCAGGAAAAAATGTTAACATGAAAAAAAGCCAGTAGAGCGGCGTCGCCCTTGTCGCTACTAATCCATCACTGGTCAGTTTGACATAACCCGGTCTTGAGTCTATTCTCATTCCTGGTGGACTAGTCCAGTGCAGTGATATTATAATACATACATATCCTTGACCTTATTATGTCACAAGAAAAAAAGTGGTCACTTGATGTGCTTGTCTTCAAACCAGCGAAAGGTATCAACTCCAGTGACATGATGAATGATCGTCCACAGTTACACAATAGTGCATTCTTGCATAATTGCTTGAGCTTACCGGTATAACAATGTTGAAAGTTATGAAGAAACGAAGATTTGAGAACACCTTAAAGTAGAATTGAAAGCCAGCAGCAAAACTGCGCAAATTAGACTCACTATTGGCCTGATTAAGTTTTGATTTGAATAGGTTTTGACTTGACCAAGTATGGACTAAGTTTTAACTTGGCTAAGTATTGACTTAAGTATTGACTTGACTAAGTCTTCGGCATCCTTGACTAAGTATTGACTTGACTAAGCACTGACTTGACTAAGTATTGATTTAATTTTTTACTTGGCTAAGTATTGGCTTGACTAAGTTTTGACTTGATTAAGTATTGACTTGACTAAGTATGGACTAAGTTTTGACATGACTAAGTATTGTCTTGACTAAGTATTGACTTGACTAAGTATTGACTTGACTAAGTATTGACTTGGCTAAGTATTGACTTGACTAAGTATTGTCTTGACTAAGTATTGACTTGACTAAGTATTGACTTGAATAAGTATTGACTTGACTAAGTATTGACTTGACTAAGTATTGACTTGACTAAGTATTGACTTGACTAAGTATTGACTTGACTAAGTATTGACTTGACTAAGTATTGACTTGACTAAGTATGGACTAAGTTTTGACATGACTAAGTATCGACTGACTAAGTATCGACTGAGTATTGACTAAGTTGTTCCAGAGTGGCGAGCACCCTAGTCTCGTAAAAAAAAAAAGTCAGTGCTGATACAATCTCAAATGACCCAACACTGGCCATCGGCTGACCATCTGGCACTCACGTTTCCAAAGTACCATTAAGGGGGATCTCGGGCCACTCGGCTCGCGTTACTTTTGTCGTCGGGCCAATGCCCTCCTTTTCAAACACGAGGGATTAATAAAGACGGGAACATTCAAACATCGAGACCAGTGCCAAGTGTGAAAATATGACCCACACCGTTGAACCCTTACCAACAATGGCAGTATGTGTATTGGATACATTAACAGTATACTTATTAGTAAGTGTAAGAGAACGAAAGAGATGGGGAGAGAGAGAGAGAGAAAGGGGAAGGAAGAGAGAGAAATAGTGTACGTATGCTCGTATTTAAGAGTTTTGGATTAACAGTCCGGTGGTCGCAGGTTTGAATCCGGTGAGGCCAGGTGTTTATTATTTCACGGAAGGCATGACAGGGGATGTCTAGCCTCTAATGTGTACGATGGGAAAGGGAGGCGGTCAATGTGCTGGCCACATAATTTTCTCGTGTAACGTGATTAATGAGAATCTGTGAACTCGGCTTCATCGGAATGATAGATATACAAAGGCCCCTGCAAGTCAAGTGCATCGCACTCCTGTGATCAGTCTTAAAAGCAAAACCATTTAATTATGAACGATGAACAAGCAAAACCATTTAATTATGAACGATGAACAAACTAAAACAAACACACAGACTGTCTGTTCGTTCAAGGTTTTTATGTTGGGTGGGGTGGGGGAGTGAAAAAAAAGGGGCGTAATTTCTTCCAGAGAGCAAGAATGAGAAAAGACTAAAGGACCCCGGCAAAAAAAAACAATAATCCAATAGATGCAATCCAGTAGTTTTCAATGGAAACAAAATGCAGCTTTATATAAGCCCTCGCCCAAAGTTTCGAGTACATCTAATAGCTTGAATAGATGGACATAGATCAGTGATTCCAAATCTGGGGTAGTCCACGCGCACAATCTTATCTTATACATTACAGACGCTCTTTCTAAAAAGAAGATTATTGCATCCTACTACAGCTTGTTCAGTTTCTCTCTCACTATTTAAAAAAAAATATTGAAATTCATCCAGACATGTTCTGATAGCCTGAAGTAATCCACCCCCCCCCCCCCCCTCTTTCCCTTACAGCTGGTGGGCCAACCAATCAAAAGAAATAACTGTTACAAAAAAAAATAAAAATTGTTAACGCCATTTCCATCTTCCTGTCCTCGGGGAAACAGATTCCGTAGATCACGAGCTTCATACCGAGGCAGTTTACCCTCGTGTATACTCAACTCACATTCACCCTTCCATTTTATTTATTTCCAACATCACTTCTGCCATACCAGGCCTAGCAGGGCGCCGTGGCACTAACAAGCGTTTAATTGTTTGTGTGTGTGTGTGCATGTTTTTAAGGGTTGTGTTTGTGTGTGTCTTTCGCTGTCACACCGTATTACAAGTGACAAGGCACACCTGAGCTAATTTGCAAAATAAAATTTTGAATCCGTCTCGTGCTGTTCGGTTCTTTAGGTCAACAGAAATATTTCGGTGAATTTAAAATCAAATTAGTAATACTAGTAATACCACTTTAAAAAAAAAAAAAGATTAAATTCTAATTTGAAAAAAAAAATTCCACACACACACAAAAACGTATAAAAAACACTGAAAGACACAGACAGTGTGATAGACATAAAAACACGTTTCTGATTATATCCTTATACAATCACACCGATATCATATTATATTACCGGGTTACATTCTGGCATGGAATGGGTTGTCCGATCAAACCCAGGAAAACCAAAAACATAACCTATTGCTAAATGCAAGACTAGACTCAATCTATGAATAATTTAAGGGTAGGACGCACAAATCTGTAATTAAATAGTGTTATTGTCGGGTTTAATACAGAAGCATTTCCACCATTTTGTATAAGATGACGTATGGGAGATAGTGTACGTGTATTTCAAATCCGTTGGTTCTTCATTCTAAGTGTTCCTAAGTTCTATTGGAAATTCATTAACAAGACAGTTTTTATAGCTCAAAGAATAACGATTATATTACACTATGACTATGGTTTAAATAAAGATGATTTTAATGCCCGTGGGCAAATTCCAATTAACCACCCGGCCATTTTCGTGAGCCCCAAGACGTGTGCAGTGGGCACGGGGAAAGTTCACGCGTTTTTTCTTAAAACTAGATTGAAATGCACGTACCTTATTTGTGTACAATTCAAAAGGTTGAGGACACCTGAATTCGTTTTGTAGCAGATGTGTATGTAAGCCTAAATTAGTCACAACAATAAACAGATATTCTATTTAAAAAAATGGCAAGTGACACTATCAAAACTGTAAAATACAAATATAAGCAAATGGAATTATTCATAAACGTACTCTAATGGGAGAGGGGGGGGGGGCGTCAGCTTAGAAAGTAAGACAATGGATCCCGCAAGGGTAAAACGAGGGTTTTAAAAATATTACTCGTCTGAGTGTCCTTCATAAATAAATGAACTTACGGTAGGGGTTGTGGGATCTTTCAATTGAACACAAGGGTTGTGGGATCTTTCAATTGAACACTAGACTGTCCTTAGGGTTATCATTCTGGCAAACGAAGAAACGGGAGGGGAGAGGGGTGGGCGTCGAGAAATAGGCGGACGTCTGATAGATAAGAGAGAGAGAGAGGGGAGGAATAAAGACTTACATTATATTGAGAAAGAGAGAAAAATGAGACTGATGGTTTTTAAACAATGACGCTTGAGATAAAACCTACGGGAATATTTGACGTGAAATAAAAACCGTAGTTATCACGTGGGTGTTGTTGTTTTTTTTGTTTTTTTTCGGAAGGTGGAGTTGCTAAATTCAGTATTTATAGCCTTGCATCTGCGCTCTCGAAGCCCAATCGTATACTGACACGTTGAATAAATCACTGGAATGCGAGTTACACAGTGCCATAAAACAAAGAATCACCTACCTATCTGTTGTCTATTTCACGAGTTGTATTGGAATGCTATGAAGACAAAATACATCTTATCTTATATATTACAGACGCTCCTTCTATAAAGAAGATTATTGCGTCCCACGCTCATCCGTGGTCCGAGTCTAGTCTTGCATCTTTATTAATGTTTTAAATGATGTTAAGTTACCGGTTTTCCTGGTTTGTTCAGGCAACCCATTCCATGTCCGTATGACACTCGGGAAGAAAGAGTACTTATATGCATCTGTTCTAGTATAAGGTACAAGGAAAGTGTTTTTTACTTTATGTTTATATGAACTTTGCAAAAGGCTGTTATTGTTTTGTAATTCTAAATTAGACTTTAATGCGTTATGTGTTATTACTACTTTACTCGTTGCCCTTCTGTCCTTTAGTGTTTCTACAATTTAGTTATTAGACTATTGGTGTTACTCTTGTCAGTAGTTTATATTCACTATGTACCCAAACTTACATGTAATACCAACAGACACACACACACACACACGCGTGTTTCTGTGGTTTGAATAAATGGTGAGCTAATTAGTTGAGACACCTGGAAGGAGTTTGTGTTTACAACATTTCTTGAAATCCGAGGAAACGCTATAATTTGTTATCTTGAGTTCCACATCGCTTATCTCCATCAATTAAAATCTCGTTTCTAACTGAAATTGAAAGATTTGGCGCCATATCTAGACAAAGTTTTTTTTTCAACCTGACATTGCTGATCTGAGAGTTCTAATGCGAGAAGACTCTGGTCCCTAAATATCTGCCTCCGATACAAACGTCCAGGCGAATTTCAAAACAATTCATTTCTATAAAACTAGGTTACAGTGTTTTCTGCCTTTCTGTACATATCTTTCGAAGTAGCATTTCCCGCCTTTTTATCCATATCTTAAAGGGTAAAGTCTATCCGCCTATTTTATCTTAGAGATACAACAACGCTGATAAAATAATAACAAATGTTTCGTTATTACATAGTCTATGCATTGAAAAATTATCTTTCTTCCTAATTGGCATTCTGGTTCGAAATGGGTTAACTGAGCTAGTTTACAAAACACACACATTAAACTTGGTTAGAACCATTTTTTATGCAATATAAGACAGTAATTACAATTCTAGATAGACGGAGCGTCTGTAGCGAATAACAAAAGCCCCATACGAGATACGACACTGGATCTATCATTTTAAGTGGGTTTTTTTTTCTCCACATTTAGATCAACAGCTTTTAAAGCCGCTTTCCCTCGCAATTAGCCAACATATCTTCTAAAAAAAGTTTCAGTTTTCTTGCTTTCAGAAGTGTGGATTGACGACATCAAACTGATAACTTTTGAAATGTCTTCATAACAGGATGTCCAAGAACATACTACAGGAAATTGGGGAAACAGTTTCGAATTGTGGGCTAATGATTCTGTAATTAGACCTACATCACGTTTTGTGTTTATTGTAATAATAATTGCAACTGTCTTTGTAAAAAAAATATATATATATTAGAAATCCAAAAGTCTACTCGGTCAGCCACTCGCATCACAGCACCGCCCACACCCTCGCTATAAAGCCCGGGAAGTGTCTCGCCACGGACAGTTTTGATTAAAGATGAAAGCCGTTTCCTGTGACGTACGTGAGGAGAGATGCAATCCAGTACTCGCCTTGTACACAGAGCGCGAGCAATGTTCAGAGGGCTACTTGCTGCTGGCGTACAATGCAGTTAAAACGTATGGTGGTAGGGGTTGGTAAATTAGAATTAAAGGCTTTTCACTTCACAAGGCGATTAAATTTAGAAAAAAATCGAAAGTTATCAGAATTCAAAATTAAACAAATAAATAACAGCTAGAATTGGCAAGGAGCCAATGAGCATTCTGAAAAGAAAAAAAAACAATTCTAAAACAATTTCCAACAAAATGAAAACTGAAAAATCATTGATTCGATCAAATTATCTTGTCAATTATATATCCAACTGTCTCTATCTCTGTTTGACTCTCTCTCTCTCTCGATCTTTTATCCCTGTTCCATATCTTCCTTTTTTTCTTTCCTGTATCTTTTTATCAATCAGCTAGCTCCCCACTGCACCGAGTTCTCCCGCCTTGTAACAAACAAACAAAAAAACAACACAAAAAAGTATATCATTTATATACTTTGTCCTCTCTGTGTGTCTGCCCTGTGTATGTCTGCTCTGTATGTCTACCCTGTGTATGTCTGCTCTGTATGTCTACCCTGTGTATGTCTGCTCTGTATGTCTGCCCATGAAAGTAGCGGACAGAAATCAATCATTCCTTCAATACCCGGTCCATCCATACCATTGGCACGTGCACGGGGGTGGGTGGGCCACCCTATACCAACAAACAATGACCTAACATAGGCGGTCATTACTCTATGGGACCAAGACTGGGTGGAGGGGGTGGGGAGATTGATGGACTAGAGACCAAGAGACATGAAGACACATCAGTCTATCCAATAGACTCAAACTTTGCATGGTCAGCAAATCCCATTGGCTGTTTAAAGGCCAGTCATTCTCTAAAAACTACCCAGTTTCTAGGGAGAGAGAACAAAAAAATGGAGCTACGGGGAAGTCCCGAACACTTCCCTCCAAGCCCACGTCCACTTTTTCCCCTCTCGCTTTACCCTCGGGATATTTCCATCCATTATCGGTCAGCTTCAGATCGATTTCCCACCGACCCCCCCCCCCCCGTTTTCCTTGCTCGGTGTTCAGCACCACGGAAGGAGTAAAACAAAATGGATGATCAGGAATATGTGGACACAAATTTCATTAAATTTTAAGAAGGAGACTAACAATTTACTCGCTAAGCCTCGGCGTGTGATTTGTTGTTTGTTTTTCTTCTACTCCGAAAGAATAAACATTAAACAAATTTCATTAACGAGAAAACAGAAGGAAAAAAACAACACACGAGAAAGAGAGCGAGAGGCCAAGACATGAGTCGGCCCTTTCTTCTGCATGCATTGCGCATTGTTAGGGATATAGGAAGAGCTTGTTACTTGTTTGTTTGTTTAAACATTTAGTGCCGAACAATTCCTGTCAGGTGAAAGCAGAACAATTCATGTCAGGTTAAACAGGAAAAAAATAAACGACCTGCGATCCAGGTTCGGCCTGTCGTAAAATATCAAAACGGACCCCCCCTTCCCCCCCCCCCCCCCCCCCGTGGACCGCGAGAGACTGGGCGTATTAAGTTACTTTCGAGCTCTATCGATCTCATAAAAAATACACTGTACGAAAAAAAAAAAAAACAAACGAAACAATATAACAATCGATATAAGAATCAATACCGGCTTATTGCTACAAAAAAATTATAAGGAAAAAATAAAATGTGGCTTATTGCTACAACAAACTATAATGAAAAAAAAATACAATGTAACGAATGCTCGAGTTGCAGTGGTGATTGTTAGAGAGTTGCCAATGTTACGTTAGCTTTGGCTAGCAGGTAAAACAGGCATGCTCGCAGTCAAGACTGGTCTCACTGCTGACCTGTTTCTCTGTCGTGGTTGGTTCAATGAAGGGAAAATGCCAATCACATGTCCAGCCAATAGAGATCAGTATGTGAATTGGGTTCATTCATTCAATCAGAATAATTTATTTTTTTTGCAGATCACGATTGATGTATTGGAATGTTAGGAATTAACGAGTTTACCAATAGTTTATCAAAAGTATAACGCTTTTATTCAATGCCGAATGCACCCCAAGTGTTGCAGTAGTTTACCGTTCGCTTTCTGTTTTAGACCTTCACTCTAAGCCATGTGTTTTAGAACTTCACAGTTAGCCCCAAGCCATTTGTTTCAGAACATTCTAGTCATTCTACTCAAAGTAATAAACATTTACTGTCTAAAAGGTTATATATATATATATATATATATATATATACCGGTAAGCTAATGAAAGCAATTTTCAAAGACTTTCACTTTAAACACTGTAATTTATCAATCTCACCTTAAACAAAACAAAACAAAACAACAAAAAAAAAAAAAAAAAAAAAAAAAAAAAAAAAAAAAAAAAAAAAAAAAAAAAATGAATGAAAGAAAGCAAAAACATAGTCTACGCAATTCAAACCAAACATTATTTTTTGTATAGCCTACTTGCATGCATGTTCAAAATTTGCCAATACTATTATAAGTCATCAAAAATGAAATTTTAGTACATTTTCATATGCACGCTAATATCGAGGAAAAGCTCAATGTTTATTTAAACAGTTCAAAAGCAAACCTATGGAAACATCCACACATTCACACACTGACCAATCAGTATTAAAACAACACGAGGGCACCGAACTGAAATATTACAAAAAGTCACGTGCCAGCTTGACCGCAAACCAGATTAATCCGCTTTGACTATTTGACTCCCAAGTATTCGTTAAAGTTCAAAATGCCATTCCATTCCACTTAATCCTTTTCTAACCAGAGTAAGAGGATAAGAAGAAAGGTCTTATTCCTTTTGTCCAAGAAATGCTGTATCCGGGACATCTTTAATCAGTCAAAATTTAGACCGGAAGTAATTTAATTTTAGCTTTCAGCCGGGAACTATTTTGTCGTTTAACTAACCCACTTATCACAAGGCTTTTTTTTTTTAAGTCTAGCTCCATTTCTTCCATTTAATATGATTTAAAAACTGACACTGGGGATGGAGGTGCTATTAACGGGAACATTACTCAATTTCGTTCGACGTGCAACGATCACCGAACTAGTCTAGATGCAGTCTAAAAATTACCCCCAATATATTGATGTAGAGTAAGTATATGCTATATACATTCAAATAAGGAAATGGTAATCCATAACAATGGTGATCACAATGGATATTTATATATTATTATGTATTGGTCATATTTATTTAGCATGGTGTTTTGGGTCAGACCAAACAAACACATGCGCTCCGATTTTAGAAACCAACAATACGTATAGTGAGAAAATATACTCAGGACATATGTAGAGAATGTTACATCTGTTCGTAGCCACCACCCCTCCCCCTCTTCCTATACCGTCGAGACTAACAACAGCCCAGGGATTTGGTACTGTGAGAAAGCTCTCGCCACAGGCTTCGGGGTGTGATGGAATTAACATTTTTTTCGAAACAAATCTCACCCAGCTTTGGAGGATGGAGAAAAAGAGAGAAAAAAACGTGACGCATATAAATGTCATGACCTAATTTAGCGTAAAGTATGTCGTAATGGATGCTACATCTGACCAACCCTGCCTTCCACCCACCCCCCATCCGCCTTTAACACACACAATGCCAGCAAACTAAAACTCTGTTTTTCTGGGTCTCCACAGAAAAAGAAAAGAACAATGAGCCATTTGCAAGCTGCAAGAGAGCATATGGCAGATCTTGTTACAAATATACTGCAAGTACAGCTCTAACATGGACGTATCCATGCCCTTCGCGAGAATAATAAGCTTTTTCCACTGCTCAGAACAATAGCGAGCGCATTAGTGCCAGTATCCCTCGCCACCCCTCCCCGGGGTGAAGCGTGAATGTATTTGTGTGACACTATTAGACTCAGCAATCGGACCTGCCATCTTGGAGTGGTGCACGTGTATGCAAGAGCGAGCACGTGTGCTCAATAGCAAAAGATGATTTCATGACACGAGGGTGGGGGCGAGGGAATGGTGCGATGGCGGGTGAGGAGGTGAAGAGGGAGGTGGGGTGGGGTGGGGTCGGCATTTGCACCTAATCACATAATCTCTGTCGCGCGGCAATGCGGAAGAAACAAAGCGGTCAAGATGAAAAGCAATCGCATTAGAAATTATTTTGTTTAAAGAACTAAATTGTACAACAGTCTGGTAAGCGCATGCGTAATATGCTAGTAATAGCTAGATGGACGACATGGCCGAAGTCCTTGCCCTTAGAAAAACACATGTAAGATTGGGTATGTCCTACTTATCTGTGTGCTCAAGCCTTACGCCCATCTCCCTCGGACCAACAACTGGTTTAGACCTTAGACCCCGCCCCCACCACCCTAACGTGGAAGTGTAAAATGTGTGAGGAGAGGTGGAGGAAGAAGAGACTCCCGGAGAATCCTAAAAGATGTTGTACCTTTTATCCCTCAAGGTGTATTATGCTTCCTCCCCCCCCCCCCGCGCCCCCAAGCAAGCTAATGACTTTATATCAACTCGTTTCCTCGTGTCGCGCGTCAGGCTGTAAACATGCTTCCGGTCTTGTTAAGAAACCCTTTGACCCGACGGCCCACCCTCCCTCGAAATTACTCCCCATTCAGCCATGTTCTGCTTTACATTGTTGGAAATAGGAAAACGAAAATATGTTATTATAGACACGGTACTTGCTTGTAATAAAAAAAAGGGCAGAAAAAAAGAGGACCGACAAAAGAGGACATAGAATAAAGAGGACATAGAAAAAAAGAGGACATAGAAAAAAAGAGGACATCAAAAGAGGACATATAGAAAAGAAGACATAAAAAAGAGGATATGGAAAAAAAGAAGACATGAAAAAAAGAGGATAGAGAAAAAAAGAGGATATAGAAAAAAGAGGACAAAAAAAAAAGACACAAAATAGTGGGTTAAAAATGGAAGGGGGAGTACACTGTTTAAAAAAGGTGATAAAAAGAGGACAGAGAAATGACCTTCAAGAATAGCCTGCGGGATGAATGAGGACACTCGGCGTTGATGGAACAAGCCCTCCGCACTTCTTTACACTGACCGCACATACACACTGGAAAGAGGCTAAGAAGTTTGGCCTGATGCGAGTGTGTCGGGGGTGATTGTTTCGGGTGGCCGTGTCGGGGCGAGGGTAGGGGTAAACGAGAAAAGATGGGGATGGGGGCGGGGAAGGGGCAGGGGGGGGGGCTCCGTAAAAAAAATATTCCAGAGGCCAGACGCGGAGCTATTCCAACCAATGCTAATCAAGATTGTAGATCGATTGAGGCAATGCCTGGTCGGCTCGCTTGGTCGTCTCGGAGTCCATGGACACACACACACACATGCACGCACGCGCACTTGGCGAGTAGGGGAATGTATTAGCTGAGTGCCTTGGTTGGACTTTAGACGGACACTTGATGTTGACTCTTCTTTCCATACAATTTTGCGTTCCTTCCCACCCCCCTCCCCCAAACCACCCTAGACAATCAGCCCCCGTCATTACCATAACAACTAGAGGCGTGGGTGAGGGAAAAAGGGGGGGAGGGGCGGGAATACGAATTTATGATAAGATTCCTGCGAGCATGTACAGAGAATGACAAGCTCTTTCCTTCCATTTGCCTGCCTTGTAGCTACCTCTCCTACACCTCCCCCCTCCCCCTCGCTTTCACGTTCTCTATATATATTATATTATATATATATTATATATGGGAGTGAGAAAGAGATAGAAATGGTAGACAGATGATGGGTCGGTAGGTCGGTCGGTCGGTGGATAGCTAGGTCGTTCGGTAGATGTCGGTAAATAGGTAGGTAGGTAGGTCGTTTTGGTAGATATGTAGGTAGGCATGTCGGCAGATATGTAGGTATGTATGTATGTAGGTAGGTAGGTAGGTAGGCAGGTAAGAGATGTGTGTGACGTGTGCTACGATGAATCATAATAATAAATCGCAATAAAACATTTTTAAAACCGATAAGATGTGATTGTTGATGAGATAATTTAAAAGTACGAGAACAAATACAGACAGAGTGATAACAAATACAGACAGAGTGATAAACAATACAGACAGACTGATAACAAATACAGACAGACTGATAACAAATACAGACAGACTGATAACAAATACAGACAGAGTGATAACAAATACAGACAGAGTGATAACAAATACAGACAGAGTGATAACAAATACAGACAGAGTGATAAACAATACAGACAGACTGATAACAAATACAGACAGACTGATAACAAATACAGACAGAGTGATAACAAATACAGACAGACTGATAACAAATACAGACAGACTGATAACAAATACAGACAGAGTGATAACAAATACAGACAGAGTGATAACAAATACAGACAGAGTGATAACAAATACAGACAGAGTGATAAACAATACAGACAGACTGATAACAAATACAGACAGACTGATAACAAATACAGACAGACTGATAACAAATACAGACAGACTGATAACAAATACAGACAGACTGATAACAAATACAGACAGACTGATAACAAATACAGACAGAGTGATAACAAATACAGACAGAGTGATAACAAATACAGACAGAGTGATAAACAATACAGACAGACTGATAACAAATACAGACAGACTGATAACAAATACAGACAGACTGATAACAAATACAGACAGACTGATAACAAATACAGACAGACTGATAACAAATACAGACAGACTGATAACAAATACAGACAGACTGATAACAAATACAGACAGACTGATAACAAATACAGACGGACTGATAACAAATACAGACAGACTGATAACAAATACAGACAGACTGATAACAAATACAGACAGACTGATAACAAATACAGACAGAGTGATAACAAATACAGACAGACTAATAACAAATACAGACAGACTGATAACAAATACAGACAGACTGATAACAAATACAGACAGAGTGATAACAAATACAGACAGACTGATAACAAATACAGACAGACTGATAACAAATACAGACAGACTGATAACAAATACAGACAGACTGATAACAAATACAGACAGACTGATAACAAATACAGACAGAGTGATAACAAATACAGACAGACTGATAAATACAGACAGAGTGATAACAAATACAGACAGAGTGATAACAAATACAGACAGACTGATAAATACAGACAGAGTGATAACAAATACAGACAGAGTGATAACAAATACAGACAGACTGATAACAAATACAGACAGACTGATAACAAATACAGACAGACTGATAACAAATACAGACAGACTGATAACAAATACAGACAGACTGATAACAAATACAGACAGACTGATAACAAATACAGACAGACTGATAACAAATACAGACAGACTGATAACAAATACAGACAGACTGATAACAAATACAGACAGACTGATAACAAATACAGACAGACTGATAACAAATACAGACAGACTGATAACAAATACAGACAGACTGATAACAAATAGAGACAGACTGATAACAAATACAGACAGACTGATAACAAATACAGACAGAGTGATAACAAATACAGACAGACTGATAACAAATACAGACAGACTGATAACAAATACAGACAGACTGATAACAAATACAGACAGAGTGATAACAAATACAGACAATCTGATAACAAATACAGACAGACTGATAACAAATACAGACAGACTGATAACAAATACAGATAGACTGATAACAAATACAGACAGACTGATAACAAATACAGACAGACTGATAACAAATACAGACAGAGTGATAACAAATACAGACAGACTGATAAATACAGACAGAGTGATAACAAATACAGACAGAGTGATAACAAATACAGACAGACTGATAACAAATACAGACAGACTGATAACAAATACAGACAGACTGATAACAAATACAGACAGAGTGATAACAAATACAGACAGAGTGATAACAAATACAGACAGACTGATAACAAATACAGACAGACTGATAACAAATACAGACAGACTGATAAATACAGACAGAGTGATAACAAATACAGACAGAGTGATAACAAATACAGACAGACTGATAAATACAGACAGAGTGATAACAAATACAGACAGAGTGATAACAAATACAGACAGACTGATAACAAATACAGACAGACTGATAACAAATACAGACAGACTGATAAATACAGACAGAGTGATAACAAATACAGACAGACTGATAACAAATACAGACAGACTGATAACAAATACAGACAGACTGATAACAAATACAGACAGACTGATAACAAATACAGACAGACTGATAACAAATACAGACAGAGTGATAACAAATACAGACAGACTGATAACAAATACAGACAGACTGATAACAAATACAGACAGACTGATAACAAATACAGACAGACTGATAACAAATACAGACAGACTGATAACAAATACAGACAGAGTGATAACAAATACAGACAGACTGATAAATACAGACAGAGTGATAACAAATACAGACAGACTGATAACAAATACAGACAGACTGATAACAAATACAGACAGACTGATAACAAATACAGACAGACTGATAACAAATACAGACAGAGGGATAACAAATAAAGACAGAGTGATAACAAATACAGACAGACTGATAACAAATACAGACAGACTGATAACAAATACAGACAGACTGATAACAAATACAGACAGACTGATAACAAATACAGACAGACTGATAACAAATACAGACAGAGTGATAACAAATACAGACAGACTGATAACAAATACAGACAGACTGATAACAAATACAGACAGAGTGATAACAAATACAGACAGACTGATAACAAATACAGACAGACTGATAACAAATACATACAGACTGATAACAAATACATACAGACTGATAACAAATACAGACAGAGTGATAACAAATACATACAGAATGATAACAAATACAGACAGAGTGATAACAAATACATACAGACTGATAACAAATACAGACAGACTGATAACAAATACAGACAGACTGATAACAAATACAGACAGACTGATAACAAATACAGACAGAGTGATTACAAATACAGACAGACTGATAACAAATACAGACAGACTGATAACAAATACAGACAGATTGATAACAAATACAGACAGACTGATAACAAATACAGACAGACTGATAACAAATACAGACAGACTGATAACAAATACAGACAAACTGATAACAAATACAGACAGAGTGATAACAAATACATACAGACTGATATCAAATACAGACAGACTGATAACAAATACAGACAGACTGATAACAAATACAGACAGACTGATAACAAATACATACAGACTGATAACAAATACAGACAGACTAACAAATACATACAGACTGATAACAAATACAGACAGACTAACAAATACAGACAGACTGATAACAAATACAGACAGACTAACAAATACAGACAGACTGATAACAAATACAGACAGACTAACAAATACAGACAGACTGATAACAAATACAAACAGACTAACAAATACAAACATACTGATAACAAATACAGACAGTCAGATAAGAAATACAGACAGACTGATAGCAAATACAGACAGAGAGATAGCATTAACTGAAAAAAATTTAATCACTTTTATTAAAAAAATTGAATTTTTTAAAATTCATTTATAACTTCATTAAAAATCAATTTTGCTATTTTCTAACATGTAAATGTGAAAACAATATATAAAAACAATAACAATACATATTAAAAGGATTAGTTTACAAGTGAAAGTGAAAATAAGGGTGGAGAGAGAGGGAGTCTCAGTAGATGGAGTTGAGTATGTATTTAAACAAGACCATGGCCATCATCTCCCATTGGAAAGGATAACTCCGAGGGCCGAAACGGGGGGGGGGGGGGGGTTTGCTGTGACAACATTTTTTTGTGTTAGTGTTTGTCCAGACCAGAAACTACCAGAAGCTATCTGAACACTCAGGACAGGGTGGTGGGAGTGTAAAGGGAGGGGGGGTCTTGGGGTTAGCGTAGGTTGCAGCGTCCCCCCCCCCCACAGTACTATTCCGCTTTGCCCAGACCTAAACCGCTTTTTACTTAAAGGTGTTATGGTAAAATGTGTAGTTGGATGAATGAAATGTATGTGTGGGATTGAGAAGTGGGGGGGGGGGGGGCGGGGTGTGTTGGTGAGTCTACAAAACAGTTATACAAAAGAAGAAGGTCAAATGTCAGTTTTTGACAGCGCGGTCCGAACTTTGTGAGCAGTCCCGGAGGGCGAGGAGGGGGGACAGAGGAGGGGGAGTGGTGCTCGGACAAACGTGACGTATGTTATCTGGTTACTCAGATCTCGGATAACGCCAGAGCGTATTTGGGAAGAGTTTTAAATTGAAAACCAGTAAACTGGATTTTGTTTAAGCCACCGGTCGCGTCTGCTATTTGGGCACGTGGAATGAACGTGATTAAACTTTATCAATAAGTTTCTAGATAAAACTCTATTGAGTTGTTGTTGTTTTGTTGTTGCTGCCAGTGGCGTAGAAACTGAAGGTGCAGGTTGTGATGTGCACTATGGACCAACGGTCGCAAGAGCAGGGGAGGGGGGGTCGGACTCTAGGGGGAGTCGTTGGTGGTCCATTTTACATTTAAGATTAGAAATGGTTAAAAGAGCCGACAATCGCAGCATTGCAAACGGGCCTTCCAAAACCTTGCATATTTTTGTAATACCATAGATCAGGGGTCGGCAACCGACGACACGCTTCCCAAACTTGACACGCAGGGCGATTTTTAATGGCACGCGCAAGCCCTCCAAACAGGCGATTCAAGTCTCTTCTACAAGATATTGGGTGATATAGCGGAATGACGTTAGGCTGTTGGCACGCTAAATAAATTAGAAGTCCTTCTTTGGCAAACTATAATGAAAAGGTTGCCGAGCCCTGCTATAAGATAGTTTGTAGTTTGTTTTGTATGTGTTCAAAAACGGCGAAGTTTTATAAAAGTAAGTTAGTGACGATATAAAACGGATAAATATTAGATTGTTAGCTACCATTGTTAGGCCTACCATGCGAACGCATTCTTTTTTTGTTCCCTTTGTAAGACAAAATTAGGTAGAACAGAAGAACAGAAGACTTTTCTGTAATGTAATATGTAATCCATGACTTTAGACACCCCCCCCCCCCCACACACACACACACAAAAATGCCTCATGCTTTCATTGGAAGCTTCTTTTCATTCCTACCTTCCATAAACTGTTTCCGTCTGGTAGAGTGGAAATTGACGGTAATGAATATAACTGGAGGGCATCGATATGAGGAAAGGGGGGGGGTAAATACTGGGCAGAAGCAACAATGGCGGCAAACCGCTCGCGGACATAAGAAACTATCCCATCAAGTCTCTGTAGACTTCGGGATAAGGAGCTTATCAGCGAGGACAAAAACAAAGTAAAACCAAACCACACAAAAAAAAAATTTACGCCGAGGCGAATACATGAGAAGTTCCGAAGAAAGAAAAAAAAGGGGAAAGAAGAAATGAAAGAGAAAGCCGGGACTCTTGAGTTGTTTCCCCGTAGAATATTAAAGTGGAGAGAGGTAGGTGGCTTACTGGAGAGAGGTAAAAAAACACCAAAAAAACACATATAGGTGAATAGGTGGATGAATTGAGATCAGATCAACATGCTGTACGCGCTTTTTGTTTCATTTGGGAGAAAATTCAAAATACTGGCAGGAAAAAAAAAAAAAGACGGTAGCGGTAGGCCTGGCTGCCTCCAGTCTGAAAACTCTCGCTTGGAATGTATCGAAACATGTAGCGAGGTTACTAACAAATACGAGGGCGAACATACATCAGGGAGGCAGGATAGATGGATGCTAAGATGAAACAACCAGGTGTGTAAGGCGCTGACCGGAAATGCTTCTTTTTTTGACTCTCTATACAAAAGAAAATTTTGAAAGACAAAAAAAGATTCATTACAATTATCGTTAGAGACCGATCGAACTTCGGTTTCGACGCCGAAAGTAGGCAAAAAGCCTTTTTCGGTGCGGTTTCGGCCGAATGTGTAGTGAAAGTCAATTTATTACATTCGGTATGGTTTCGTTTTCGGTCAGTTTCTAATTATCATTGCAACTATCTACTAGGTTTTTATTTTCAAGTGGTTGGTGTTTTCAACTACCAAATTGATGAATCGTATTATCAGGGAATCTAACGTGCTTATTACGTCGCTGAGAGAGAGATATACAGATAGAGAGGGAGAGAGAAATACAGCTGTGTTTGTCCTACGATGTTTTGCTTGTTGCCTAACAGTCTTGCTCAGGAGTAAAACAAGTAGCAAAAAGTGGAACTTGTGAGACCAGAACGCGGGAATTTTCGTATGGTATTTTTCATGGGGTTCTGTGGACTTATAGAGTAGCTCGCTGAAACACAATTCCAAAGTCTCTGACCTTAATCTTTGATTTTCCATGATCCTTCCTCCCACCAAACGGTTATATTTAGCTTACCCTTTAGAGAGTTAATAGATCTCAAATGTTGTCATTCTCCAGCGGTGACACGTCCATCTGCGCCGTGATCCAAGAAGAGGGTAAAATCTGCACCCAGCGTCCCGAGGGCAATAATGGGGGGAAAGCCGCACTCCACCTTACTATAACTCTATCCTTAACTTCCTAAAAAAATTCATTACTGTCAGACAAGGTCAGGCGTATGATGATTTGAGCGCGAGACATTCGGAAAGAGAATGCAGCGCTCTGCACGAGGACGACGCTGCCACGTGCTATTTAGCAAAAGGGCCATTTATGTTTTGCCAAGCCATTTAAAAGTGTTTTTCGTTAATGTAAAAACGTAATTCCGCCTCATTAAAAAACGAGCGCAGGATTGAATAGCTTCTAATTATTAAACCTACGCAGATCTATTTATTATTAATTAGGGGTTTTCGTTAATGTAAAAACGTAATTTCTCCTCATTAAAAAACGAGCGCAGGATTGAATAGCTTTTAATTAGACCTACATAGATCTATTTATCTATTACATGCGAATACAAACTCTAAGAGGCAAGCATTATACACGTTATTCATTCGTTAAATCGACAGATTTCTAAAACAAAGAAAAGAGAGACAGTATGCAAGTCAAGTGCTCAAACTCAAAGACACATGCATCCTCGGACAGACACGGATAATATACACACACGCCGAAGCTCGGCCATCAAGATAATAAACTCATTACCCTCCAGCATGATCCGTTCTCGTTGTTTTTAAAAAGAAAAAAAAGGGTGGCAGTTACCTGTGCGAGGCTACATAGCTCCAGCCTTCTTTAACTATATTATTTATGCTTCTGCTACAACATATGTTTTTTGTAGTTTTTGTTTTGCTCTGTGTGTTGTTATTATTTGAAGAACTCGTCATAGCTCGTGAGTACACAACTGAACTCGTTTTTACCTCTGCCCCCATTTTTTTTTCTCCAGATTTAGAATTTGCATTCCGTAACTTACAGCGTCTTTACGTTGGATTAATTAGCAGTACTTAGCACTGTGTGTGTGTGAGTGTGGAATGGTCGTGGAGTTATAGTCTGGACTTTTTGTAAGCACACCTTGGACAAAGAAGATGGAAAGTAGACGCAGAAGTACAGCTTCTTTTTCGAACCATAGGGCGGCTTGGTGAACCAGAATTAATCATGTTCATTTGTTATGACCCAAGTTATGACATACAAACGGAAATTTTGTGGCACGATGGGTAAACCTTATGGGGCATGGTGGTCAAGCGGCAGTGCGTTCGACTGGCGTACGGAAGGTTCCGGATTCGAATCCTGGTGAAGGCTAGGATTTGTTTTCCCTGGACTTGAGGGTGTCCCTGAGTCTACCAAGCTCTGATGAGTACCTGACTTTATTTGGGGTAAAAAAAAAAAGGCTGGTCACACACCCCTAGGTAAGCCGTGGCCACTGAAACTGGTGAATGCTGCTTCACAAGCCCTATGATCAATTTGGTCCGACGGGTACTTTTACTTTACTATGGATACTTAACAAAGGGGCGCTGCGAGTGGAGAGAGTTTGAGAACCACTGGTTTCGACAGAAAAATCTACGCAATGTAAAATACGATGGCAAAAACAAAATAATGGGTAAAAAAAAGCATGAAGAACAACAATGATAACAGCAAAAACAAATATAATTAATTGATCACAAATATAATTAGCTGATCAAAGTCTATGGGTCAACATTTAAAAATCCTTGTGTAATCAAGATGGCTTCTCTGCTCATCTTTGTGTAAATAACAAAGCAGTAATGCGATACTGGTTTGCTGCTCAAGTCTCACCATACGTGATGAGGGTGGATCAGAGGAGGACGTCTAAGCCTCACAAAATAATACAGCATTCAGGCGTGTGCAATATTTAAGGCTGGACAAGTTTTAAAAAAAAATAAATTTTGGCTCTCGACAACAGGCTCGAGTCGAACTGAGCTATGCGGTTCTCGTCTTGCATTGTTGCAGCTTCAAAATGAGCAACATGAATAAGGAAATATGGCTTCTAAATCAATAATCTATATCAAATAACCCTTTTCTCTTCTTTACGTAAGGCTTACGGCTTGTTGATGAATTATGAGAGAGAGAGGGAGCCAGCTCCGACAGTATTAATTTATAAACTGAAAACACGTGACAATAGTCTACCTGAAAAGTGCAAATATTTTAGTTTAGCGACCGTGCAATCGAGTGTCATTACCATACTGTAAATCTGTAAACAACCCTGTTTTAAAAATAACACACATTTTCAAAGTTTCCCCCCAAACTGTGGTGGGTACCCGGCTCCATTTAGATAACGTAAGGGGATTGTGCAAGCCACGCAATCTTCTCTCAAGATGCGGGCCTTGAATTACAACGGGTTGTAAACTGTAAAGTTTATTTAACAAAAAAATACAAAAATTCCTCACTTATTTCTTCACGCGTGAAAAGAATTCTCGCTGAAACTGTGTCATGCCCTAAAAATAGATTCAAACACAAACAAGCGAAACACATACACTGGTAAATAATAAGAACACCTTGTCCGACGTCATCGTCTAGGCAGGTGTTGTTACCTAGAAAATGATTCCGTCGCAAGAAGAAAAGAAAAACACCGTGACGTCAATCGGAAATTTTCGATTCTCTTTGTTGTTGTTTTTTTTGTTTTTTTGGTGTGCCGGCGTTATCTTGTGTAGAGTTCAGTGGTTTTTGTTTTGTTTTTTGTTGTTTTTGTTAATTTTTAAGACACTGAAATAAAAAAAATGTCGTGTTGGCATGCTGAATGGCCATTAACGGTCACTGATAGAATTTAAAAAAAGATATTTTTTTTTATTATTTGGTGTTTAAGAACTGTATACATTTTTAATGAATGGGTATTCCCGAAAAAAAGAATTTTGAATACTTTTCATTTTTATAGATAGACATAATTTTTTTTTTAAAATTAATTACGGAATCAGACCTAAGCATTCACGAGTCTAGACTGTGACGTCAGACTGCAGTCGCGACATTTGTTTTCTCCTTTTTCCCCAAATCGTAACGATGACCATGTCGAGTGGGGCACACACACCCTCAATAGCGTGCAGCGTACAAGTCAATTGCAATTTGGTGAATCGAATGGTGACGCCGTGTGCTGATAAAATGCACACATACACACATGCAGACACGCACGAGATAAACTGAAGAGTCCGCCACTATCTTGATGAGATTGCGTCGGTGTGGCGTGCGAAAACACAATTTAAAAAAAACAACAACTACAATAACTAAATGCAAAGATCGTTACATGATTTACAGATAGGGTTTGCATGCAATGTTGCCTCTGATTTTCCGGAAACTGTGTGCGGGAAAAGATGTTGCCTGTGCAACTTTGGAAGGAATTTTCATTTTGTGCGATGCACCACGTTAAATAAGCCTACTGAACGAAACGGGTTTATTTTTTAACAATTTGCAATAGTTGCAGCATTTTGTGCAATCTGCTGTATTGTGTGTTCGTGATTAGAGGAAACACTGGGTGACGGGTGGCCAGTTTTCAACCGTTCATTCCAGTATTTCAGCAGACTGTCCGGTATAAATATTTTTAAAAAATACGGGACATCTATAGACCTTTTTAGTTTGACCCCGGAAAAGGGGCGTGGCCTTGAGACTCACTGACATATATTTCTTTTGGGGGCACAAAGATTTTTGTTCCTTCTTTCCATATAGTATTTTACTAAAGGTGTTGGGGGTTTTTAATGTTATTATAGTTGTTTTTGAACTTTAAACCATAAAAACACATGGAGATCTTAAACTAAGAACCTAGGAAGGGAATTGTTAAAAAATAACGTTTAGAGCTTCTTTATTTTTTAAAGAAAAATTTTTTAGACCTGGACTCTATGCTTTGGACCTTAATATTATGGTCGATTCTATCGTGATCACTGTGTCATTACTTTTTGTTGAGTTTCTTCAATGAGAATCAATGTAAAAAAAAAATTACGTTTAGAACAAGTTTTGTATCGAAAAAAAAATAATTAGGCCTATAATGCTTTTATTACTGTAGGCTATTCAAGCTATTGCTTAACTTAGCCCTATACCTAGATCGCTCGTTTTGATTTATAAAAAGGCAAATATAATTCTAGATATATTTCATGTTGAATGTTTGATAGAGACAGACGCATAAGAGCCGATGCATCTTCACGAATATAAAAACCATAGCCATAGCAAATATTATGTTAAACTTTAAAAAGATATATATTGTTCGTAGGAAGAGGCTAATATATATATATATATAGGCCTATGTCGTATAGTCGGGCCTATGACAGTATGTCGGCGTAGGCCTATGTTTTCCATATTGAATATGATATATTATAGTTATAGCCTAGATATAGATATAGATATAGGCCTATAGGCCTATCCTATTCATATTGTGACTTATTGTCATTTCATTAGTCCTATGCATGAAATATTATTCAATAACAGGCCTATAACTAAAAATTCATGAAGAAAACAGGCACCAGTTTGCAAATATCAAATATATAGCATAGCCTACCTATTCATATTCGCTTTATTATTTCATGCAATCGCAATCGGTTAATCAACAATTTTCTATAGTAAATAGTAAATATTTTCAATTGTTTAATAGTTTAAACTGTTTGAGCTTATAACCTTTAGGCTACTATAATAGGCTAATGTACTAATAGGCTAATAGTAATAGGCCTAGGCCTATAGGCAGGCTAATAATTAGGCCTATTATAGTAAACTATATGTGATAGGCCGATTCGATATGCTATATTATATTAAATAATAGCTATTATAGGCCTATCCTATAAGCCTATAAGCCATAAGCCTATATTTATAATTTATATAGGCCTTTAGGCTACTTTAGCTTAGCCTATTAGGGCCTATAATAGCCTATATAGCCCGCCTATAGGCCTACTATAGCCTATAGGCGGCTATAGGCCTATAGCTAGGTCTAGGCCTACTAATATGTTATAATCCCGCTTAACTACTTCTACATACAATATTTTAACGATAAAACCCCAGAACAAGTCAAACAATAGCATAGGCCTATGGGACATAGACCTAGGCCTTTTCAGAATCAAACTATGATGAGCTTACTTTGGCTTTTCAAGGTTCTTTTGTGACATCGAAATCGAACGATAAAAAAAAAAATAATTAAAAGTTACGATTTCTATTGCTACAAATAATAACTTAATACGATATAGCCTACGCGTTGATACTTCAACACAAACAAAGCTTTATAAATATATAACTATGTTAAATTTTATTTGTATGCTTAAGGACGATTTACTGATCGCTCGACGCCAATCTGTATTAACACGGTGACATGGTAACCATAGACGCATTAGGCCGAGAATGTATAATAAATGTTTTTTGGGTTAAAAACTGGTTCAAAAGGTAAAAGAAAAGTACAGTTCGCTCCCTAGCTTCTGGGTATAAAGTTTTTATGAATTAGTTTTTTTTTAAAATGAAAAGCTAATATAATTACGCCTAAAAACCACTAGGCCCCCAGTAAAATAACAAAGGCGAAGAAGGTTTTATTGACAACTTCTGCCCCCTAGCGACTGCGCATGCGTAGACATTGACCTCTTTTTTGGAATAATTAATAAAATGAAAAGGTCTATAACAATATACCCGGATAGGAAAGTGTCCGGTGCTTCATTACGACATTGCGTTGGTTAGTTTTAGTTTAACGTAATGTACTTAGTAAGGGGGGGGGGGCACGGTGTTCGAGTGGCGATCCGAAGGCTCTGGGTTCGAATCCTGGTGCAGGATTTTTTCCCGGGACTTGAGGGTCTCTCTCAGTCTACCCAGCTCTGATGTCTACCTGACCTTAGTTGGGGGGGGGGGGGGTAAAGTAAAGGCGGCTGTGCATAGTGCTGGCCACACAATCAACTAGTATGCCTTGGCCAATGAAACTGGTGAACGCTGCTTCACCGGCACTATGATGATCAATCTTGTTCGACGGGTACTTTACTTAACATGTATTTTGATTTAAGACGATTCAATTGGCGAGAGAGTAAACGCATGGAAATGTACACGTAAACATGCAACAAACAAGTAGTCCATCTGTTTTTAAATCCTTTAAAAAAGAACATATGTGTGTTAACGATTTGCTAGTTGTTTATGTGTGTGTGTGTTTTGTAATCAACAAACGAAAATGCCGAATCAATAGCAATGGAATTTCGAGAAAAAGAAACTTGTATCAGGATCATACAAGTGAAACGTGAGCCTAAAAAGATGCGCCGTTAAAGATATATTTTAGAAAAAGAGCAAGATTAAAAAAAAGTTTTTTTATGGAGAAGGTGAAATGCACAAGTTTTAATTGCTAATTCAATTAATTTACGAGTTAGTTCCCCTGGCAATACATGTGATCTTTGTGTGTGTGTGGGGGGGGGGGGGTAAATTTACAGGAATGGATAAAATGTTTACAAACAAAACCAATATTAACATAAAATGTACACGTTTTGCCCTTTGAACTTTGTTTAATTTTCTTAACCCCGTAGTTTTTTGTTTTTTTTTCTGTTTTATTTATGTTTCGGGAGGGGGGGGGGAGTTAGAAGACACATAGCAGAGAGAAAGAGACGAGATAATACAGACTGAAAGAGAGAGAGAGAGAATGGGCGAATGGATGACTGAGAGGAACTGACAACTTGACATACTTATCTAATCATATATTTCAACAAGTGACTCTCTGGCGTTAGATTGCTGTAAAGCTATTGCAAATTACGTGGGAAAATATGACCCTCGCTCTTGTCTTGTTTTCGATAGATTTACAATTTCTTGTTTTTAGCCAGACTACATACCTAGTACATACTAGCGGATTCAAACCGCGTAGCTATTAATAGTCCACATCGTCTCATTCAACCTAGTATTTCGAGAGTATTATATAGCCATGGAGACACATAATTTTGAGAAAGATGTTTATTGGATTGCAAATGGGTGTTAACCCTTCCTGTACCGACCTACTTCTATCTATGCTGCCTTCAGTTCCGCTATATACGCGCCCGGGACTATAAGGGTTAATCAGTAACACTGTTAATGTATCGCGGGTCTACATTCTATGTGTGGTTGTTTTTTTAAATTGCAGTCAAGCCTTATTTACTTGCAGACCTCGGAGTCTATGTAATATGACTTATTGTGGCAGATTTCATAGGCTTCACTGGCCACAGCTTTTAAGAGAGGTGAAACTGTGGCTATCACAATGTACGGCTGCCTTCACTTGCCTCAAGGTATATCGAGGTTACCCAAGCACGCTTTTAAAAACGGGGAAATATAAGGTTACATGAGTATTGAAAAAGAAATAATAAGAAAGACAACCCAACGTTCTGTCCCTGGACCATCTGGGGTAAGGGAGGGAATGAAACAAGCTTTATGCTGTTACTGTTATGATTTTGTTTCAATACTTGTACAGTAACGGCAGTAATTACACCATGAAGCTACTAACAAGTAACTGTCGCATTGTTTCCCATGTTAATTCTGTATATACCGATAAAGATTGAGAGGATCTTACGAGGCGACAGCACCCACTTAAATCGAGGTTCGATAGAGACCCTCGAGCGAGCTCGTCCCGAGTGTAGTTCATTCGAGAACAAGGCTAATAACAAAGCACTTTTCGCAATGTCGGCGTCCCCATTTGACGGCGGCATCCGCCGAGCGCAGCACGGGTGACCTTTTTACAATACGGGTGCTAGAGAGAGATTTGGAGGAGAGTAAAATAGAAAAAAAGAGAGCGCTTTTAGATGGATATTATCTGCCGAATGCATGGTAGGCCTACAGCAAAACACTGAGAACTGCCAACAATGGAATACTGAGACTGAGTTACCTCCAGACATACCTTTACATCTTCCTACTACTGCGTAAAAAGATGGTGGTTGTCTAGGAATAAAAAGAAATATAACACATATTGATTTTTAAAAACTATTTTTTAGTGAAATACGCGCAAAAGCTTGCAGTTTTTTAAATGGTGATGATGGGCCAAACAGGAAGATAACTATAACAATACAATGAAGATAAACTGTTACGTAAATCGAATTCTAAGCGATAACAAAGTATTATATTAATCACTGAACAAAATAGAACCCACCGATTGTTAATAATATAAGTAGGACACAGACATAAGGAAAGGACCAAAAATAGGTTTGGGCTTAAAAAGGAAACCATTTTTGTTTAATTCCTTAAAACTAACACAATTTTTGCATTACACTGATCTCAATTGTAAAACTTCATTGGTATCGTACCCACTCGTATATCATCACTACGGGAAGTTTATAATAATAACGACACTGCACATAAAGCGAGAGTCAATCTTTCTTATTTGTTTAAACAATATTAGTAAAGAAATACGCATGCCCGTGATTCAGACCCCTGACTCACCCCAGGAAGAGATAGCACTTGTCAGGAAGAGTGACTATTACGTATACAAGGATGTAGCACAAAGGTCTGGCGGGCAAGGTCGACTTGATGGGCGAGTCTACGTTAAAGGAAGGTATTAATAATGGGATCTCAAATAACAAACATTCTTACAAGGAAAGAGAAATAGGAAGATGGATATTTAGGAGAGAGAGTCATATATAGATCCGTCCAAGTATCAATCGGGGAGAAAATCAATATAAGCAGTATTGGATCGAAATAGAAAAAAATCAATATATGCCTTATCGTTTTGGAAAAACGTCAATCTAAGTGGTATCGATATTCATGGGAAAAAATATATGCCATATCGATATGCAAACAAATAATCTACGTGGTAAATATGCACCGTATCGATACATTCATATATTATATTTGTTAATGCTTCTTATCTTATACATTACAGACGCTCCGCTCCTTCTATAAAGAAGATTATTGCGTCCTACGTTTATCCATATTTTGAGTCTAGTCATGCATTTCTATTAGTGTTTTAAATGATGTTAAGTTTACTAATTTTCCTGGTTTATTCAGGCAACCCATTTTAATTCCATGCCCGGATGCCACTCGGGAAGAAAGAGTACTTACATTATATGCATCTTTTCCCGCGTATGGGAATGCAAACGTACATGCCTACATATCGCTCCATATATATCGTATTCCATATTATAAAATAAATACTTAAGACATTTTTCGAATTATCTGCATGGCTTTGAGATGAAAGGAACAAGAAGATACCCTCGAGCTTAGTCTCGGGATTTTCTTCCAAGTTTCTAGGAGCAAAACGAAAAAGAAAAAAAAACTACACAAACATAAAATAGAAAGCAATATTTTGTTTAATGTAGTAGAAATAAATAGAGTGAGAGCTGAAGGTGGAAGAGAGAGAGAGAAAGAGAGAGGGAGAGAAAGAGAGAGAGAGGGGGGGAGAGAGAGAGAAAGAGAGAGGGAGAAAGAGAGAGAGAGAGAGAGAGAAAGAGAAAGAGAGAGAGAGGGAGAAAGAGAGAGGGAGAAATGGGCCTGTACAGTACTTGAACGAGAGAGTGACAGAAAAGGGAATGCATAAATAATTTAAAACATTATCGATCTGGTCTCGGGACATCCCAGTGGAGAGTAGTTGGGGGGGGGGGGGGGAAAGCGAGGGCGGAAGCGCCAAAATGGTTGCTGCACGTGCATTACATCGGACCACCAGTGTCTCTGTGTGCTGACAGTGCAGCAGCATGCACGGTGTGTCGAGTAAAAGGAAAGCCCCCCCCCCCTATTCTCGCTCCCATACACACACACACTGATACTTTATTCCAGTAAATATTGTCAGCATTAAGGGAAGGCTTTAGCGTGGCCGCTATTTATCAACGAACAAACTATTAGATGGCGCAGAACTGGCTTAAAATACATAAAAAGAGACGTCGTTTACAAGTGTCTTGCGACAGCCGTGCATTTCCTTAATGTTAAAGGTCTTACTCCAAATCTAAAGCAAGTGGTTCACAAACCGTTTTCTATTCGCGGCCCTCTTTTTTTGGAAGTAAGTTTTTCCTAAGGCGTCATTTCCCTAAATTGCCAACGATCAAAAGTCTACTCATATCTCATTTTACCATACTGAATCGAAAACGATACCCCGAAAAAAATATACGAAAGGCCTGAAAGCACATTGCGCCGTGGCACGGGTTTTGTGAACCACTGCAATGCAAGGAGGGCAAAAAGCCACTTCGTTAATAGCAAACGTATTTCAAATTGATTGTATCAATAAGGTTATTTCATCTTGAAGCCAATCGTCGCTGCTAGTTTTAGTGAATAATAACCAGTGATTCCCTCGTGACCCCTGATAATCGATAGAGTTTTTAATAGGTCTTTTAATGCTATTCATATGTACAGTTACAGTGCAAACATTTCCGACCCTCGCTCTTGCCTACAATTTCATTCGTATCACTACTCAAAAATCAACGAGTTCACAAAATAGAGAAGGGAAATACGTTCATCAACTAACTCCCTTACTTTCTAATCCCCGTGTCGCGTTAGTTTCTTCATGGGCCGACCAAACTCTGGCCATCGGTCACTCTAACACGGCTGCCTCATAAAAAAAAATCTGCTTGAAAGGGACCTCCTTATTGGGGGGGGGGGGGGGGGGGGGAGGGGTTCAAGGCAACGACGATACGCGCGAAATCTGCCGGGCAGTTTAAACAATGGACTTGGGTTAAGTGGACAAAGAAACAGGCGGAGGGGGAATGGGGTCGGTTGAAGTGATACCAATGATGGATGCATGGGAAGAGGCGGTGAAATGTTATCTCGCGCAATAAGCTTTCTCGAGGGCGGGAAAAAAAGAAGGTGAAACCTCAGGGGCAGTAAGACAATGAAAAATAATGTCGACGACTGTAATCATCGGTTGCCTAGCAACAATTTAATGAGGGAAAGGATCATATTTACACAATTTCGAAACATTAGGAACGTTAACCCTTCCCGTACCGACCTACTTCTATCTATGCTGCCTTCAGTTCCGCTATATACGCGCCCGGGACTGTAAGGGTTAATACACGTATAGAACAGTCAAAGAACTGAAGAACACACATTGAATAGAGAGGAAAGAGCACTCCTGGTTTCAATCAAGCACACCAGAATGTTTATAAACCATACTGTCATGCTGTTGTTTAACATGAACAGGAATGCAATGTGGTTCAACAATACTTCCACCTAAATTGACATATTATTATTATCATAAATAAAATAATCATACATTTTAATTACACGACTGTGAGACTTGAAGACTGAACGAAAGTTGAACCTTTTGAACCTTTGGACTCAACTTTGAACCAACACATTTTTTACAGTAACAGATATAAAAAATGTGAGAGTGATTTAATTTCATTTCCGTACAATTAGTGGGTTTTTTTTTTTTTTATTTTTAGTCTGTGTATGTTTGTTTTTTAATACTACACTATCGAATATGTGTAAATTATCTATTGTGTTTAATCACGCCCACAGAAATGGTAGCTATTAAGCACCGGTAGTTTCATTTTTTTTCTCTTTTTGTGTAGACTAAGTTGTATTGTATGCGAAATCAAGGACACTTAAAAAAAATTTATAGTCAGTTAAATAATTTATAGACTATTTAGTTTTCATCTCTACTAAATTCTTTTGACATGTGTTATGTGTAATAACATGACAATAGAATAATTCATTATAATAAACTAATAGAATTGTTTTTAACTAAATCCCCACCCACTTCTCCAGGTTTATTACAGTTAAAACAAAACAGCTATGACGTTGGTGTCGGAAGACCTAAATGAGTATTTAAAACGGTTTTTGTTTCTAGTGTCTAGTGTCAAATGACATTGTTTTTTAAAGTACTCACACGCATACAATGACAACTTGTAGACAAGGCGTGAACTCAAAACGTAACAGAAACAAAACCCAAAAATTACAATGAATGACCAATGAGCTTCAAGTGGACGATTTCAAGAGCTCGTGTAATCAAAACAGTGAAACGGTTCACTTGTTACACTTATACAAAGCAACAACACAAGGACAGCGCGAGGGTAATTTGACGATTTCTTGGGTAAGCCCTCGTGGTTTTTGCTAAAAATCCAGTCACGAAAGTGATAGCAGGCTCTTGACTCTTGAGTAAATGAATAGATGTGGCTTTTTCATCAAGATTATCCGTTTATTTACTGACAAACCGAAAGTAAAACTAATGTGAGCCTTAATGATAGGCCTACTTATTTTTTTTTTAATGAATAGAACTAGAACTACTCATCATTTTAGAGGGGGAAAGATCTTAAAACAGCATTTGTTTTTTTTACCTGAGGTTTTTTCAATTAACACTTACTTTATATGGCGAAAACAAATTTGCCTCTTTGGGGAGAAGAGTTTTAAAGAGTTATAGCATAATTTATGACTTCGAAAAGTGACCAGGACACTTTTTTCTTAGGTTGTTTTCATGAAATTCTCTATTCGTTATTCTCTAACCAAACTGCGTTACGTCACCCAAGGTATGCACAGGCATTCCTCGTGTAATAACTACTACACAGAGGCACGTTACTATTTATACCACACACGTTTAAATCGGGTATTTCCTAAGTCAATGGCTGGACTTCCCGATTACGCGATGATCACTCTCTACTTTCTATATCGGTCCCCTGTGGAACAAGATTACTAATAGGCCTACTTGGTGTGGACATGTTTTTTCTTGTTTCGTTTTCTAAGAACATTTTCTAAGTCTTTTCGTCCAGTCAAACTTTTATGTGGGACTTTCCACTTTGGCTACGATTGTTAGTCGAGTCCAATCCTCTCAAAGCATTAACGTATTTTAAGCGCTAAAGGATACTATTACTATTACTCACGAGATGACAACTTCATTTTCATCGAAAGTGTGGAAAAGGCAAAATGAAAAAAGACAAAAAACAGCTAATGTTGAGATTCCCTAAGTACAGGAACATATAGATCTAGTCATTTTATGCCCTTATCCCATTGTTATACTAAAGTGATTGATGCGTTGTCATGTCAACCGGGCCTAAATTTAAAACAAGCAGCTTTTGATCCTTTATAGCTTTATTTTTTTTTCTATTTCATGTGCTTCATGTTTGTTGTTTTGCTTTCATTTATTTGAAAATTTATTTGCATTTTAAATATATCTTTTTTTTTTAGGTCTGAGCTGAATGAAAAATTCGAGGCAATAAAAGTGGCATTCCTACAGATCGCAATAGCCATGTAATAACAATATAAAACAGTCTAGACATCACTCATCTCTAACTTTTATATTGCCTTCTTGGTTTGGGTTTGCAATTTTTGTCTTACAAATTTTCGCTTGCTTTTGGAGAGTTTTCGTGCCTGATTCTGGCTACATAACATGGAATTATGTTGCCTCCCCGTTATGACCAACGTTTTGGCCTAATATCAATAGAAATATCAGCATGGAATTTTTTTTCCGAATATGCCATAGCAATTGCAATCTTTTAAATGTTTTGCATTATCAACGACTACACCTCGATTCGTACCTTACGCAGACGTGACAGAACACGAGCCCTGATTTCAATTCGCTTGATTAATCCTAATACTAAACCAACTGAAACTTGACTATACTATTACGACATTACTTGGCGCATCTTACAGTCCGCCACGAAACACGCAGGATTCGCTTTGGAGTATCGAGTCGGTTTGATCACGTCAGACGATACTGTTGGCGGCACCAAATCAATACAGACTTCAGACCACGCCGTGCGCATGTGCGGTGGATTTGTTTGTTTATTGCGTAATTGTTTCATACAGATGAGAAGTGTGATGGCAATATCCATCAAGTCAACAAAGCAACAGCTCCGTGGGTTTAGGGTGTTTCATGGCCAACGAGGGGATTGTGTGTTTCATGGACAACGGGCTCGTCTTAATTTAATGTTTACGATACAGACTTTTTCATGTGCCTTCCTGAAAAATGTTTGTTTTTTTAATATAAATTCGCCCCACCCAGTAAAATTACTTAGGACGCCAATGAAAAGCAACAACGGTCAAAGTGTGGTGCATTTTTAAGTCAACGCATGGCTTTAATTAAACAAAAGTCGTATGTCTAGAATAGCGGTGCTTGTTATAAAAATAATTAAAAAAACTCGCGGGATACAAACTTAGTGAGACATAACAAGGGAACGGCAATGGGGAATGTCCCACAAGAACAGTAAGACTTTATTCGAGGCATAAAATATTGATCAAATGCTGTTCGACTCAACCGAAACAATGGTGAAAAGGAAGGGGTGGTGCCGTTGTGTGTGTGTGTGGAAAGGAGGGGAGGGGTCCAGACACGGGAGAAAGGAAGAGGGGTGAGGCAGCGAATCGATTCTTTTTAATTGCTAACCGAGACTGTGGGTGAGTAGTAACAGGGGGGGAGGGGTGGGAACAGAAGAGGCGGCATTGTGTGCTTTGCCACGCAAGGATTCCAGTAGCCCCGTCATACTGGCACAGTGCCACAGTTTATATCAATACGTCAGAGTCTGTGGCGGGTGTATGGGGCGGGACAGAAATACGCAAGGGAAAACTGTGACTGTGTACAACATGTATTGAGCCAGTCTATATTCAATGAGATCAAAGATTGTTGGGAGAGATGGGCGAGACTTAGTCCAGATATTGCGAAAGTGACTGTTCTGTTTCCTCCCTAGTATCTTTACAAGAATGGTCCGAAAAGGCATTTCCACCACATAGACAATGCGAAATAAAAAGGAAAAGCCAATGAACACATTCGACGAGCCGACTCGCGAGGGGCACTGTTGGTTGTGATTACATCGCAACAATTAAACAAATAGAGAAGGAAAAAAAACAGGAGAGAAACCAAAAATATGCAACACAGCTTTCTCCAATTTACCCCCCCCCCCATTGTCTTCTCCTGTCAGCATACTCCAAAAAAAATCGATAGCCTGGCTCACGGGGACCAGCGGTCTAAGCATATCCCTCCCCCACCCCATCAACACATACCCGTCTGCTTATAATTCCAGCACCCACCGCCGTCACACACAATATCTGGCACATCTGACGATTCATTGTGTACAATACCTTATCCCGTGTATTGATTTCGCTTTATGTTAAGTTTTGCGGGCGATCTTCAGATGCAATTCCAACTCAGATGACAATAGCAAGGAAATGGGGGGGGGGGGGGGGGGGGTTGAAAGAAGGGTCACCTCAGCACGTGCTTTCATGAAGAGTGAGTCACCACCCCCAGCCTTAGCCCCCCCCCCCCCAACCACTATCTTGTAACACACTCCCCGGGATTGTCTCGTGGAGAAAACCATTATTCTTGGCCATCTTTAATGTGTCCAGTTGGTCAATTTGTACCTTAGCTGGACTATTTAGTTTTAATGAATTATTGTGAACATTAGGAGGGAAACAGAACGAGAGGATTGATAAAATATTGTTAATACACAGAACTAATCAAATTAATTGTATTACTAATAGGCAACTGATGGTAGATCAATGGTAGCAATGATGAAACTATGACTATGAACCAATTTTTTCCTTTCAAATCTTGGTTGAAAGAATTGTAGCTCTTTTTTTTTACATTTCTGAAATATTTAATTCATACAATACCTTAAAAAAAAGAAACAATTAATAAACATACACATAAAAAAAAAAATTTCAGGTGCAACATTGTAAGTAAATTAATAAGTACACAACATTTCATTAGTACCATTTGTCTTGTTTAGACAAGCATTTACAGTAAACGTTTTGAAACAAAGTCAACTTTAACCTGTGTGTAAATTTTTTTTTTCAAAAAGTTTTAATTAGTGGGATGAAGTTTTCTAAACAAACATGATACTTTAGTAAATAGCAAAGCTAAGCAGTCAGCTATCTTAAAAGGGGTAATTTGTACTGTTGATCACTTTAATATAAATATATATATATAATATATATAAATATATTTTCCAACATTAGCGGATTAAGGGAGGTGTTGCTCCTGACATTGATGCAGTTGATTGTGTTGTTTTGTGTGTTGGAACTTTCTGTGGTCTTTAAATTAATCATTATCTTGAGGTGGGAAATTAATCAGGTGGTCGTGGGCACTATGAAACAGTAAATATTGTAAAAATTCTTCATCAGTTTCTGAGCAATTTGAAATGTCAACATGACATTTTTGTTTGTAAGGAGAAAAAAAAAATGTCATTACACATGTTGAATGAAAATACATGCAACATTTTAGAACTTTACTGAAATTTCATTGTATTGTATAAGAAAAAGATGTATCCCTATGTCTCTATGTCATGTTTGTTGCAAGAATGATAGAATTTAAGTACAAATAACATTTCATTGGCCCAAAAAATCAAAATGTTTATTGAAATAAATCCCTAAATTATCCTGTAGCACTTTTCATCAATTTGCACATTAAATTATAATGTAAGGCTTTTCCAACAAATAACTGTAAGCCTAAATAATTAGACAACAATAGATCATAATAATTTGTACATTTTATTTGCAGGCTTGCAAAGTGTAGGCCTACCATAATTACCATTATAAGTCATAAAATGTAAAGATTAAGCCTAAACTATTTATTTAAATATTTAGGAGGGATAAGTCTTGGCCCTAAATTGGGCAAACCACTCATGAACCAACTATACATAACTCATTACAGCCATAACTTTAAACCAAGGACTACAAATGTATTAATTAACTCAATAACACCGTAACGACGCTCCCAGCGTTCGGCCCTAAGGCTTGTGCTACCGTAACAACGCTCTGAGCGTTCGATAGTATTTTCTGTGTTTAGTTAGTTGTTTTGTCTGATACACGTTTTTAATCGTCTAAATGACTTCTGGGATCTCTAAGGCGGCCATTTTAAAGTTTGTTTACTTCTTGCATGGTGCATTGAACAAGCGCTTTAAAATTGTCAGTATCGTAAATTGTGTGTTTTGTTTATATTTCAAAATGGCTGATAATGCTTCTTCGTCTGGGTCTAGACCTCCTCGCTGCTTTACAGCCGATCAAGCTAGGAACTTATTTCTAGGAATGCGAGAATCGGGAGACAATAAAGTGGAATCTTCTGAAAGCTAATTTCTGTCTTCAGATTATTCTAGTGAGTCGGACAGTGACACATTAGTTGCCACAGTCCCAACTGAAAGGGGGGCGTCTTCCCTTTTCTTATTTGGGGTGTTAATAAAAATTTGTATATTTTAAAAACTATTTCATCAATTCTCATTCTAAAAAGTTCTTAGTGTGGTGAATTAAATGTACTTTATATTTTAATGACAATGGGTATGCAAAAAAGCAAAAAATTAAATTATAATTTTTATTATCTCCCCCTAATATTATGCAAAATATCTTTTCTATATGAATATATTATGATTAAAAAATTATATCACTGTAAAGCCCATTCAATTTCCTATTTTTATACTCATTACATGTATGGGTTTAGAACAATAGATAACAAATTATAAAGGTTTTACAGATGCATGTATACAAAAAACTGTGTGCGGAAAAAATAATTCCGGCAGGAGTAGAAAAATAATTCCGGTCTTAAAGAGTTAAATTAATTAATTAGAAAAAAAGATCTATGCCTATTGATTGACTTTTAACTTTTAATATAACTATAACTTATAATTTTCTGTTTTCTAGGCTATTAAATTAAGTCAATTATAATGCTAAATGCCTACGCAGACTGTAAGTCTACTAAAGTATGAAAATTACAATTAATAAGATTTTTTAACGAAAAATTGAACTCTAATTTGAATACAATTCAATATTATTATTTTTCAAAATAATAACAGTTATATAGTCTATTTATATAAGAATAAAAAAAGGATCCAAAGAGGACAGCTTTTTAGTTTAGTCTTTATTATCGTAAACTGTAGTAGATGAAGTTTTTTAAAGGTTTAATCTTGGTACTTACCGATACACAATGGGAGTAAAAACACGAAGAGAAATAAATAAGCAAAATCCATGTTGATAAAGTTTGTTTAAACAATAATATTGTCAAATCTACGACGATAGCATTCACCGTACAATAATATGTTAGCTGTGCTGTCTCGCAGAAGTTAAAAATTGCCCCAGATTTTTGGTTCGCAGTGCTTCCTACTTCCGTAGAATCAGTCCGCAATGATTATGCACTAGAACAAAAAAGTAGTTCCTAGAATAAACTTAGCGGAAAGGGAGATTTCCTCACATAAAATCGATCAAATCACTACCGTTGGTCAACATAAACGTGCACGCATCTAAGAAAATATCACAGAATACGAATATAGGGGTAGATTAGCACAACACCCTCATATTTATTTATGTATGCAGATGGAGAAGACTCGGCAACTAGCTCGACAGTTGGAGGGATAAGCGTTCGATATTGACAGTCAGCTCTGGATTCACACGCGCTGTCTTTTTTTCTTACTAGTCTAGTATTCTCCATCATAGAGCCCTCACGAGCAGTGTCCCTAGATATTTTATTTTAATCTTTTGTAGTTGTTGTTTACATTGCAAACAGGGGCGAAGCCACAGGAGGAAGGGGGCTGAGGGGGCTAACCCTAACCCCCCCCCCCCCCCCCCCCCCGTGGAATTTTGAAAAAATATTTTATTTTCAACATATTTTTTTTAAATATGTACTAAATTTGCTAAATGTATGTCACGCGAAAGTTTTAATCAGAAACTAGATAGTGATCACAATTACAATTTTTTAAATTCCTAATTGTTATTTGTTTAGATCTTATTTAATTAAGCCTTTGTTGAAGGAAATACTCAAGTGTCACAGACTGGGAAAGCTCAAATGATGTTGTTTATGCTTTTATAAAAAAAAGAGATGTTTATGATTTTATCAAAAAAAGTTTAAGAGAACATTTTTCGTTTTTTTTCCGTTTTTTTTCAACAGACTGTCCGGCAACAAATAAAAAATGAAATATTTTTTTTTATATCGGACATGCTTTTGGTCTAGCAAGTAACATAGTAAAGCGTTATTAATTCTGTTTTGGGCCCAGATCTAGCCTTTATGTTAACAAGTAGATCTAGATTCTTATAATTTGTTTGCGGGTACCGACATTCCTATTGTGTATTTCTTTTTTACTTATACTTAGTTTAGTAGTCCTAGAGTCTAGCCCAGGGGTCTCCAAACTACGGCCCGCGGGCCGCATGCGGCCCGCAAAGCCCTCACATGCGGCCCGTGGGGTCCTTTTTATCTACAGAAAAAAAAACGAAATTTTACCTGTATCCTGCCAAGTTCATCAGATCCGGCGAGAAAGCATTGTGTGTGATTTGCAACAAAACTGGCTGTGATGAAAGAATAGGCTACAACCTGCGCCGTCATCATCAAAAGCAAACATCAGGAGAAATATGCACATTTGGAGGGTGAAGTCTGTGCAGAAAAATTTGCTAAATTATAAAATTAAATCAACTCACATCTCAGAGGACATTGTTTAGTAAATCCTCAAATGAAAACGAATCTTAAACTAAGGCTAGTTATAAAGTTGCTTACATCCTGGCTAAAAGTGACAAACCGTTTACAGATGATGAAGTAGTGAAGGAATGTTTGCTAGAGGTGGCTGAATAACTCTTCCCAGAAAAGTCAAAACAATTTAAACATGTAGCGTAGCTTTGGGGTGCATATACCATTGCCCACAGCGTTGCAGATATGGGTGAAAACATTGTGAATCAAATACTTAAAATTTTTTTAAAGATTCTCTGTCCCAAATTCTCTCAGTGTTTGATACCCTTTATGCATCCGTACGTAATGAATATAATTTTGTGCTCTATTCGCTTTATCACAGGGAGCCAGTGGAGATCCCTTAATAAAGTGTTTGGGAGATATGATCTTGCCTCCTCACCCCCGAAACAATTCGCGCCGCGGAGTTCTGCATTCTCCGTAATCTCTGCAGCTGGCTCTGGGACAAACCCCACAAACAACTATTGCAGTAATTCAACCTTGACTGGATAAGAGAGACTGCTACGGTATTGGCCGTCCTTCTATTGAGTTGACCCAGGGCACGTAGATGAGACGAACAAGCCTTAACCACAGCACTGATTTGTGGAACCATTGATATTTATTATGAATAAAAAGGCCAAGGTCTCTAATCGTGTTGGACAAAGTTATCTCGGAAGCCCCAACCTTGATCGTAGTAATAGCGATTTTCCGAAGAATGACATCAGAACCACAGATAATTGCCTCTGTCTTGTCATCATATAATTTTGTCATCATTTAATTTTGCAGCCATCCACGCCTTATAATAACTGTTTAACAGCATTCCTCCACATCACCAACAGCAGCAGCGCAGGCAGATGAATCAGGACGAAAACTAAATACAATAATATTCAATAAATAATTAAAAACAACATCCATGTTTTGATTCTTTTTTTATTTTGACCTCGAGTGTGTAGTCGGCCCCCGAGCTACTGTTTGATAGTTAATGCGGCCCTCGGGCTGAAAAGTTTGGAGACCCCTGGTCTAGCCCAATAGATTTAGGCCTACAGACGTTCCTTTTAAAAAGAAGGGCGACAGGGATAGAACCCGGGCCATATTTTGAAAGTCCGGTGTACCGTACTAACCTCAGGACCAGCCGGCCCCACAACTAGAGTCTAATTTTGTAAATAGGGAATTACATGGTTAAAATGCCCATGGCATTGAGGTATACAAAACGCAAAACTTCATAACCATTTATTGGCTATTTGTGTGTAAATGTAAACGAACCGGGAAAGGGGGGACCAGGTAGTGGACCCTCAATACAAATAATTCAAGAATAGAACAGAAAATTATCACCCCACAAAACAATAAATATAAACAATAAAATACTTGAGTCCCAGTATAAGATCCCCTTTCCTCGTTAAACTGAACATTTAGAGTGACATGTGAAGTTAATTAAGCAGGCATTAACTTAACGGGTCAGATGACTTGCAGTTCATCAGGTCAAAATGTTTATTGCACAGAATAGGTATACCTATTCTGTGGTTTATTGTGCGCGGTGCCCTCAAAATAGGGGGGGGGGGGCATATGCCCGGGGGCGACACTTCCAGGGGGGCGGCAAATGTAGTCTAAATATAGCAATAAACAAGCAGTTACATGCAAGGGGGCGGCGCTGAAACTTTTGCCCTGGGGCGCCGCATAAGATTGTAAAGGCTCCGCTTGTGCCTCAATAACGAGTGAACTTGTGGTACCGGTAGTACTAATTAGTAGTCCGGTAGCCTTTCCGTTTTTTCCCTACGGTTGAAATTGAAAGGGAGATAACTCAATTATTTTTTTGACAGACCTAGAATTACGGTACCAGTACAATAATTTTCTATCAAGTTACAGTTAGGCATACATTCTAAATGTACCGTATCAAATGTGTGTATCGGTATAGGCTACACAAGTGACTCATTTCAGACCCCAATAAAAAATTGACATCTACTTTTATGTGTTAGAGCAAAATTCACCTAACCATAACGTAATTAAGCTTACTTAAAATGTAGAGCCCATTTGACCAGCAAAAATGACATTTGCTAATTCAACTTATTTTCCAAAACCTTTTCAAAAAAGTATTGCACTAAATGTATCTGTACTGTTAAATTTTATCTTTTCAGGTACATTATTATTATCTATGCTGCTTCGAATGATATCCATTCCAGTTCCGTACCCTTGTGGACCATGGGGACCCAGAGGAACACCCAACATTAAGGGAAAGAACTTAAGGTTAACATTATATTTAAAAATATATAATTATAATATAAATAAAAACTTCAGCACCAAAGGTTAGCAAGATTTACCCAAATAAAATTACTTCATGTGAGACAATATTACAGCTATTCCAATTTTTCAATCTGACATTCAAAGTTTAAAGAAGTTTTAATTAACATTGCTTCATTGTGAAATATATCCAACATAATAGCAATTTAAAATGTTTGATAAACCATTTCTGACAAATTAAGATTTTAAAAAAAAAAGTATATAGTAATAAACAATCTTTACCAAATATTAAACATTGCATTAACCAATAGCAATGATCTCCGTTTTGTTGACATGGTAACTACATTTTAAAATGTACTGTTGAGATTTTTATTTTTAAATACACTTTCTGGAAAAATACAAGTTAAAATTGATGTAAAATTGTCACCACATTACATTGTAACACTTGGAAAGTAATAGACAAAAAAGATAAATGAACAAGGAACAAATGTCTGTAAAGTTCAAAGTGTGTTTATTTCTTTATCTCTTTCTTTCCACCCTTGATCTGGCTTGCAATTCTGTCCAAATCACGACGTCCTTGTGGTGTTAGTCGTCGACCACTGCAATGATAAAAATTATATTTTCTACTTAATTGTGTTAAAAAAGAGACCATGACAATTGTAATATCACAACAACATGCAAGACTGTGATGAATGCTCCATTAAATAGGTGGATTTGCAGTAAACAATGCTGCTTGGATTTCCCAATCTATAAATGGTCAGGTAAAGTACACTAATAAACCCATAAGACCCCTTGTTAATGCCTATAGCTGCCTTTATGGGTTAACATCTTATGCTCCTGATCAATGATTTTTGTTGCAATGTATCCACTAAATACACTAATCAAACAGTATACAGTATTCAACAAATGGAATACGTTTACAATGTGAGTTGTCAAAGCTATACATGGGTGCAAGCACTGGACCCCACTTGATCATAAAAAGTAAACAGTTCCAAAACTAAGTGTTTTTTTTTTAAATCTTTATACGCAGTTTGTTATATTACATAGTGTAATTTTAAAAAATATTGCCTTTTGGTTATGGGTATGCACTTCAAAAAATGACATGCAGTGGGTCTATTATCTATTCGAAGGTCCATTAATATAATACATGCACACAAGAACATAAAGTTTACATAATTGATTTAACTGAAGTTTGGGAAATGTCCTAAAAGTAAATTTTAAAAGCATGCTAGCGCTAATACCTAAATAAAAAGTCTCCGTCACTCTTTTATTTTGCCATTTTAAGTTTTAATTAAAAAGGACAACTATTACATTAAAAAAACAAACAACAGAAACTGATAAAAATTGATGGTTCAACAAATTCTACTCAAAATTAAGTTTAGCTTTTAGGTAATCGACCAGCACCCAGTTTTCCAAAATTTAAATTGGCTGACGAAAGCAGTCGATCTTGCACCCATGGCTTTAAAAATGTTCTCTTAAACTTTTTTGATAAAATCATAAACATCTCTTTTTTTATAAAAGCATAAACAACATCATTTGAGCTTTCCCAGTCTTTGACACTTGAGTATTCCCTTCAACAAACGGTTAAATAAGAGCTAAACAAATAATTAGTAGTTTAAAAAATTGTAATTGTGATCACTATCTAGTTTCTGATTAAAACTTAAACAGGGTTTTTACATTTTCTAATTATATTTCCTGCAACAACCCAAAAAAACAAACACAAACCAACATATCGTCATTGACACTCGAAAACCAACCAAGTCAAAAATTTTCAAGTTAAGTTTTCTACCAAAATGTTCCTTGGGATATCCATGGGTGCAAGTGCTGGACCCCCATTTGACCCGCAAGCAAGAGTTGACAATGCCAAAAAGCCGGCAAAGTTTCTTCCTAAAATAATAATTTAAAATAGGCTAGGCTACTTAGCGTTCGTGTCCGCGTATATTTATATAATATATATATAGGCCATTTGGTTTTTTTTAAATAATAGGCCTACATTCTTACATTTCCGATATTGTCAGGAAAAAACAACAAGATCGCATTCGGACATTTGCGAGAGAAAAAAATAAAGGATATCAGGTCAAGGTCGCCGCGCCGTGTAACAGGTTACCAGAATTAATAATTAACATTACTAACATTCAATGTAGCTAGTAGGGCCTACAACGAGCTCAGTTTTCTACAAAAACAAGTTTATAGTGAAGATTTTACATCATTGATAGCAATAATTGAAACTTTGATGTTGTGCCGAGATTAAGTCCATTAATAAATAGTTGTTTTCGTTTTAGTAGGCTGATAAACAAAAGTTTTATTGTAGTTGTAGGCCTATAAATGAGCTAATGAAAACAATGAGTTTTAATCTCTACTAGACTCTATATTAGTTAATTAAAACATCGAGAATTTACCGCAGCCGCGATTAACGCGTGGCGAATAGATTGACCTAAATACAAATTCGCGTCCGAGTCCAAAAAGAAAGCTACATTACGGGATTGCGAAAAAAAAAACGTTTTTAAAACTGTATTCACGGGTAGGCCTATACAAATTACCGGGCGACGAAAACAAAAACCAGGGAAACCCTGACCTAAATATAAATATAGAATCACGCATGCGCGGATACTTAGGTATTTTCCTGTTGCTCTTTTTATTTCGCCTTTTAAGGTTTCATGAAAGAAAAAAGTCGATCATTTATAGTTTGTTACTGCCAAAAAAGTCCTATTTCGGTGCAACGAGATCTACAAGAAATTACAAATTAAGCTTGACGGCTATTGGCCGGCGTGCATGTTTCCAAAATTTAAATTGGCCGGCATGGATATCCCACATGATGTCTAAAAATAGCTTGTAGTTCTGTCCAATTGATTATTGATTTTCTACAAGATTATTCCTTATAAAAACTGTTACGTTGATTGGTTTACTCGATCTATGCAGTTTTTTTTGCTTCTCCTGAAAAATTTGATATTTTGGACTTGGAAGTTTTTTTTGTTGTGACAACGACGATATACCGAGTCTGTTACGCTTAGTCACTAAGTTAGTGTAATTGCAACTATTTGCCCAGTTCATGAAACGGGAAACAGCCTTGCCCAATTCATGAAATGGCAGGTATAATATGGCTCATTTCATGAACTGGGCATTGGTTAAAAAAGACGTTTTATACTTAATTATTCTTATATAAGCATTCCAACGTAAAATATTAAGTTATATTTTTAATGTATTTTTTGTATCTTAACTATTTCTCTCCGTATCGACAATCCCAGCGTCGGATTTTAAAACCGCAATTTTGCAGGATCAGCGATGCCAGCATCAATTTGTTAAAAAAATGTTTATTTTGTTTATTTTCAGCGTTATTCTTTTTATTTTACCTTTACATATAACTAGAATGATTTCCCGTTGAATAACATCCGGATTTGTGTTTACATCGTGATTTTAATTGAAAAAAATGCATTTTTATGGATTTGTTTTTCACCAGTGTAGGGCCGTATGTGGTGGATAGTGATCCTAAATGATAAAAACAGGCTTTATATTTATATTTTGAAAGAAATTTTTGTTTTTAATAGTGAAAAAGGGAATATATTTTAGGAAAACAATGTAGTTAATTAGTTTCGGGAATGAATTTTTTTTTGGTGTAAGCCTTGGAATTGTGTTATGTAAGACTTTAATGACAAATTTTTATTTTTGTTTTAAAGATTATTTTTTAAAAACAAGTTACACACATTTTTATATTCTCTGTATGGAGCTTTGAATTTCCTTTAATTCAATACCAAATATGATATTCTATGATTAAGACCAAAGGAGTTATTAAGATTTGAAGATAGCAATAGTAATGACAAAAATAAAAAAAAGGATTTTTCCGTCAGAATAGGGAAAATAATACTGGAAAGAAAGAGTTAAAATAAATATACATTTTAAATGTATTTTTTACAATACCATATAATTTAAGCAATGTGTGACGATAAAGTTATACCAATAAATGGTTATCAATTATATTTCTTTATGGCTTATAATGGATAGACCAAATGTTTGATGTTTTTTCTTTTTCCATCTGTTTAAACTTTTTACAAGAAAGTTACTTGCACAGTTCATAAAATGAGCAGACATACACCTGCCCATATCATGAAATGGGCAAAGACTTGCCCATTTCAACAGTTCTTGAATAACACTTGCATATTTCATTGATTCAAATAATATGAACTCGACATTTTCCATCAAATCAAAATTTACAAACTTCCCCTAAATTGAACAAACGTGTCCATTTTCCCGACCCAAACACATATTTGCAAAAAAGTTTCACTTTTTAAACCTTTTTGGTAGTGACAATGAAAAATCTGTGCATTATGGCAGGTTGGTGGGAATCTAACCTTTTTACAATAAATTAATGACACTTAGCAAAACATTATCAAATCTTTTTAATAAAGATTTAATAAAGAAAAGAAGGAAATGTTTTTCATACATTTTTAAACTCTAAGATCATCTTACCCTGTGTTTGCATCCTGCTCAGCCATCTTAAGAGACTCAAGAACTTGAAGTACTTTACGGGCAACTGTAGATGAAGCCCTGCAATTGTGACTGGGTGTTGTACCATTCCTTTGGTTTCCTGAGATGATCACACAAAGTAAATGAAAAATGCTTCTTGTACAATTTTTAGAATATTAGATAATGACAACACTTGTATATTTTTCAACAGCACACGTTTTAATTTTTATATTAAATATAATTTTGGTAGTTAAAAATAAACATTCATTTAGGCCTTTGGGGTTAAGAAAAAAAACAACCCGTGGCAATAACTTTCTTAAACACTTTATTTTATAATATAATACAATACAATGTTGAGCTCATAGATTGGTTTTCCTATCGTTTCATATTTACACCAGACTTTTGTCAAGGAATCAATTTTCAATTGATCTGTTGGAGGTCCTAGCTGCACTAACTTAAATGTGCAACATGAACTAGTTAATTGCCAGGGCTTTAGGTACAGAGTCTCAGAGGAGTTGCAACAACAAAGTCAAAGCTATGATGTTTAACTTTTTTTCAACATCAGATGCAATAAATATATTTAAATAAACCTTAACTCTTTCATATAGGGCCTACATCTTTTAAGAAGCTTTTTTAAATTTTGGACATTGATAAAAAAATTCTTTTACATGTTAATTTAAAGATATTCAGTCTTTCTTTCTCAAAACTGTTTCTATGGCTATTGCATAGCAAACAAATACAGTTAAACTAGGCTCCCTAAGGGTTAAGTTTGATTTTCGTAAGTGACATAGATGTATTCTTTTATATATAACCTTTTGAAAAATTAATCTATTGTAGTCCTTATAGTTATCTTACAAAAGGTGGCCTTACAAAACTAATATATTTTTACAGCAAGCCCACCAACTTATTCACGTTTCCAAAACAAATGTTTCCAAAATTAAAAATTCTGCATATCAAAGGCCACACATGACAAACAAAAACCTACCCCCATAAATCTTGGTTAGGGCACCTACACCACAAGGTGCACGAATGTACAAGTGACGAGCAACAGATGCTAGAAAAAAAAAAGAATAAATATTTGTCACATCATGTAGGCTAATATATAAATTATGTAGGCCTAAACTACAACATTTTGTAGATAATTATTAATGAAAAAGTTTCAAAAATTACCTGCTCTAATGTAGAACCAATCCTCATCATAAGGACTCAACTCATTAAAACGACCCAGCTTGACAATATCTGCCCATTCTGGGACTTTAACTTTGCCAGTTCTGTAGAAAAACGCAAACCTACATTAGCGTTTTGCATCTAATATTATGCACAGTTTGTAGGCTATGTATCCACATGATAGGTTAAATGATCATAAATCTAATTGTCTAAGTAATAAATATGTTAACTCTTTTTCTCCGGATCGATGATGGGATCGTCGATTTAAAATGGCCACTTTGTCAGATCGACGATGCCATCCTTGATTTGTTAAAATACATTTGTTTTGTATATTTTCAGCGCTATTCTTTTTATTTTACATAAATCGAGAAAGATTAGCCTTTCAATAACATCCGGATTTGTGTGTCTACATTGGGTTTTTATTTAAAAACATTAATTTTTATTTATTTTCTTTTCACCCATGTAGGGACGTCTGTGGCGGGTAGTGATCATAAATTCACACGATAAAAACTGGCTTTATATTTATATTTTTAAAGAAATATTTGTTTCTAATAGTGAAAATGGATACATATTTTAGGAAAATAATGTACTTGAGTACAAGTCACACCCCTAGGTTAAGATTTTTTTCTTATATGTTGTCATTGACCTGTGCAGAAGTCGCACCACGACTTCCCGGGTTACACTGCTTTTTAACATCTCAAAAATGCATAGGGGGCCTTCCTTTTAAACTTACAAAATTTACTAAATATTCACCCTAATTTGGAAACGTTCCTTAAAAAATGGTTTAAATCATGCATACGGCAAACATAATCAGATAAAGACTTATACACAAGTAGCCTATATACGTTAGTAACATTACACACAAAAATAGTCTTTGAAGTGCGTTATTAGACTAGACTGGAGACTGGGTGGCGCCGACATTGATGACGCCCTATACAAGTGCCCCTACTCGACTGCCAATAAGCTTTTTTTTTCAACTCTTATAAGCAACTAATGAAAAATAAAACATGGTATTGACATTTCACGCGTCGATCTGCCAATCGTAGTTTGGAAACAATGCTTAGACATGGCGCGGATCGGAATTTGTGTTATGTAGGCCCAAGACTTTTTTTTACATTTTCGTTTTAAAATATTAAAATATATTTTTTTTTAAATACAAGCAACATACGATGCTATATTCTCTATAAGGAGATTTTAGTTTCCTTTAATTGAATATAAAATATGATAATGTCTGTTTAAAACCCAAAAATTTAAGATTTGAAAATATCAAGTGTATAGAAAAAAGGATAATTCCGTCAGAATAGGGATAATAACGTAAATTTGTAGAGAAAGTATTAATAGTTATGAAATTATCATAATTTGCAAAAGAACAAAACAATTAGGGCCTGCCAACCTTTTCAAAAAATCGGCCAAAGCCTTGGTGAATTCGTGGGCATTGACATCTTTTACTGATATACCCATCTGTGAAAAAAAAAGTTAAATAGTTAATAGACAAAAATAAGTCCTTGAAAATAAACACAGCATAATGATTGGTAAAGTATACATTAGGCTATATGTTAAAATGTTTGTATTTTTGGTCTTTCCTAGTCTTTACTTTAGATTAGACTTATGACTTAGTCAATAAAACTGTCCGCAGTGACTACACTACAGTCTACAGTCGAATAGAAAGTCCGTAATCCGACCGTAATCGTGTCTTAATTTACATTTACAATGATAATGAACAGCGAACATGCCCCTAAACTAATAATTCTTACTTAAATAGACCTAATTTTCGCAAACTAGAGTAAGATATGAATACGAAGGTAATTATTTAAAAAAAAAACAGTTTCTGCATTAGCCTTCTAAATAATAAAAACAAATGAGACGGCTTCACGGTTCGAATATTAAATCGGACAGAAATTAGTTTGCCATCATTGAAATGCCGTTATCAACATAAAAATCATTTAATACTTTTAAAACCACCTTATTTAGAAAATATAAAACGAAAATACGTTTCGAAACATTCTGATTAATGTTGATTTTGTTTCCCTACCTTTATTGCTGTATGTTGTTTTGCGGCATACAACACCGGAAAAGGAATGCAGATGAGTTTTTCGGTTTTGAGATTCTACATGTATCCGAAAAAAAACGTATCGAACGAGATTTTCAGGGTTGCTATTTATTAGTCTAGTTTGGTTGTGTTTTGTTGTTAAAAATGGTTGTGTTTTTTAATCATATATTTATATAATTAAACATACAAGAAGACTAAAAAAGCAACGCAAACCCTACAACAAACAATATTTTAATCCAAGTAGTTTCCTAAGAAAGAACAATTAAATCAAACCGAAGCTCGGGAAAATGAACATGTTTATAAAATAAAAATTATTGTACCGTTATCTTGTTTCAGGATGGGAATTAATTCAGGACCGAATGCCGAATATATATCCTGTATTGGTAACCTCCCCTCTTTAAGGAACGTAATATATCAAAGCTGCTGTTTGAGTACATGATCGAATGTTAGAAAAAAGAGCAATGACTGAGGTCTCCACCAAATTCCAGGAGCGTTTCAAGAAGCCTTCTCCAAAAAAGGACACATTATTGGCATGCGAGAATTAGAAACCATTTGCATCTGGACCTGTGATGGATGCCCATCGCTCTGGCATCCCTTCCTACCAAATGGAGCACGTGGAAATCATTCAGCAGTCAGTTTCCGATTCCCCAAAGAAATCAATCGTAAGAGGTCTGCTGAATTGCAAGTCCCTGCTACACACTCCAAAAGGTAGGCTACTCAAAACTGACCTAAGCATGTCAGCATTCAGGCCAATGCAGGTCATTTGGCTTATCTAGGTGCCCCAGTTCCTGAATGATAATTTTCCTGGTTGCTGGATTGGATGTGGATCACAGCATCAATGGCCAGCTTGCAGTCCTGACCACTCACCATGTGACAATGAAGACACCTGAAAAACACGTTACAACGACACAGAACAACTTAAAGCTGCAATCCCTGCTTCATTGAACTCGATTTCCCCTGATGTTCTGCAACGCACTTGGAGACGCTTTCGTCTGTGTGCTGAGAATGACTGAACACACAGATATATCTATATATATTTGATCCATGGCAGTATGGTCATAGGATAGCACATGTTTGTTTCAATAAATTTCATTGATCAGCAAAGAGCCCTTCTTTTCCTCTACAAGTATCATGTACAATTGTGTACATTATAACACTGTTTTCCGTGGGTATATGCATAAATGTGGAGTGACCAGGGACTGTGTTGCCACCCTGTAGCCTACTTAGACTACCTTTCTTTTTTACATCCCTCATTCTGATAAATAGACTAATATATTTTTGCTGTCTACGTTATACTAAGTGAAAAATTAAAATTAGACCGATCTAGTAATTTTTAAGTTTTTATTTCTAATTTTCTAGAAAAATTTTATAAGATAAAAATGTATTAATATCGGTGGCATCGCCAGGATTGCAAGGTGTGGGTGGCAAATAATGCAATTTAGGAGAGGCAGGAGACATGGATTGGGTTGCCAGATACATGGGTATCAAAAGGAGGACATTGAGAGACAAAAAGGAGGACATTGTTTTTCAATTGAATAGTTTCGTAATAAACCCATAATCAGTACAATTTTATTACAAGAGCTGCCAATAAGTGCGTATAGGTAAACTGAACAAGAAACAGTTTTGTTAAATAGCATATAAATTCACTGTAGGCTGAAAGGCAGTTTGCTTTTTGGGCAACTTTGAAAAATGAAATTTACAGCTCATACAGGAGTCTTTAAGAAAACGGATCATACTTTTCTTGTACAAATGATTACTTGTTTATGAATTCTTTTCTTAATAGGTTAATACTATGTTTAATTATGTAAGCTTACAAAACATAAAATGTAACAAAAGCCTGATATTTTAAAGGTTTTTAGCTTTGCTTGCCGGACGGAGGACTAGGCCTATAGTCTTAAAAAGGAGGGCATGCCCTCCTTTTGCCGGACGTCTGGCAACCCTAGAAAGGGAAGGCAACTATATAGGCCTACCATGTGTATAATGTGTGTGTGCAAGAAGGAATAGTAAACATATGGTTAAAATAGAAGGCTAATTTACATCTGGTGCACAATTTCCCCCTTAACTATTTAACAATTAACAGTGTACCAAAAGCTCATTAGTAAAACGTAGAATTAGAAAAAGATTAAATATTTCTACGAAAAGAACCATAGTAAACAAAAAGAAAAGAAATAAGCTTATTGTTAAAATCCTCGGATTGGGTGGGGTGAGTGCGGGGAGGGGTAGTAATAGTAGTAACCACGTTTCACCCCCTTCGTGGCTACGCCTATGAGAGTCAATTTGAAAAACTTTTTGAACAAGTTTTAAAATGTATTACAATTACCTAGGCTATAGTATAGACCTTTCCGTTTCAAATCGATTTAAACATAAACGCCAGCGTCTAACATTTTGTTACTTGTTAAAGGGGGGGGGGGTTACAAATTGTTGACATAATTATATAGGGGGAGGGGGTCTCTGAAAGTTTGACAGTTGTTGACAAGGGGGAGGTGAAAATCGCCTAAAAATTGTTGACGTAATTAAATAGACGCCCCCTTATATATTATATGCGCAGGGCCCTCACAAACCTATAGCGCCCCAGGGCAACAGTTTCAGCGACGCCCTCTGGCATACTGTAACTCATAGGTTCTCAACCTTTTCTTAATTTTTTATCGCTCACCTCCCTTTCCGAAATTAAATTTGCCGCATAATATAGTGTGCATTTAATGATCATAACAAGAGCGGAAAAAACAAGTTTGTTCGATTGTTGTTGTAAAATAAATAATTTAAAAAAATACACAAGAGGTTTGTATAAAAATCATTTTTAAGTTAATCTTGTGCCTGGTAGACTATATTGATAGCAGTTTATCTATTACTATTTCGTTATTAAAATCAGTGTGTTACTCCATCATCATTGGCTCCATAGTCTCGAAAGACGATTAGATTTGCGCTCCTGTGATTTGGCCAGCCCTGCAGAATTGACCGTGTCTGTGGAGACCTATCCTTGAGAGACAGCTAGGCTCTGTCGCATCTCTGGCACTTGAAAGCGGGACCGTTGGAGTTTGTCAGGGGCAGCCTGTGTTCTACACTTTTCTTCGCTGCTCTTTTAGCCTCCGCGATAAGGATACGTTTGCAGCATTTATACCGGTGTGTAGGGTACACGTGCCTCTTCAACTACTGCAGAGCAAGGTTCTCCCAGTTTCCATTGGGTTACTACGCTCCATATTACAATCAACTTGCTTCTCTTCGTTGACAATATCACCAAATCCATGCTCCTCCAAAAGGGTTAAGGTAATGCAAAAAAAAAAATTGTTGCCAAAACCAAAAGACCAAGAAAAATCGATAGATGTCTTTTTGCAACCAAAGTGATTATAGCTAGCCCATTTCTTACTATTTCAATTTGAATTCTTTATTGGTTATTATATAATTCGATAAATTCCTCTTTCGGTTGTAAATATGGGCATGATTTTAAATCTTCACCATTAGAAATGATGGCCTAAAACCAAATCAGGACTTTTCATGTTAATATTTATTTATAATGTCTTCAAATCGGATGTGGCAGTCATCATCAAAAGCACCAATAAGGTGTTGACAATAAACTAAATGTTATATTGATAGGGTACTACACAAATGCATTCTTCAGTTTGCTCTCTACACTTGCATTAAACAAATTTAAATGTCCGATTGTTTCGTTGTTTTTTTTTTGCAATATTTTTTCTTACACAAATTGTTTATGTCATGATGTCACCAATTGATTTAAGCTTATAAATTTATTTTAAAAAATCTTTTGATACAAAAATATTTGTTTTTTGCCTCTTCCAACCACCAAATTAGGGGGCATGGTAGCCGAGCGGCAGCGCGTTCGACTGGCAATACGAAGGTCCTGGGTTCGAATCCTGGTGTAGGCTAGGATTTTTTCCCAGGACTTGAGTCTAACCCTGAGTCTACCCAGCTCTGATGGGTACCTAACATTAGTTGGGGTAAAGTAAAGGCGGCTGGGCATTGTGCTGGCCACACATCCCTTAGTATTAAATAGTATGCCGTGGCCACAGAAACTGGTGAAACTTCACCAGCCCTATGACCAGTTTGGTCCGAAGTGTACTTTTTATCCATCAAATTATGCTAAAACTTTGTTTTTTGCCATCACCTTATAATGTGTTATTTGTAGCCTATATGTCAACATTGTATTTTTTTTTTAGTATATATTTTCATGCTTTTTATTTTTTTAAATAAATTAAGAGCATTAAAATCGCTTAAAAAGAAAATCTTGCTTGTTTGTTTTTAAATGTTGTCCCAACAATTAAGGATAAGAGCTTCTTGCCTCACTCCTGGTTACTGGATTGTTCAATCATGCTGGTACATCTAAGAACCATCCATACATTGCATATGCCCTGAGGGGGCGTGGGATTATCTATTTGGATTATGGATCTGGGGAGGGGGATTGTATCTAGATTATGGAGCTGGGGAAGGGGATTGTATTTAGATTATGGATCTGGGGTCTCAAACTGAATAATTACTTATTCACATTTATATAAAGTCAAAGAATTTTAAAACAATTGCTCAGGTTGAAATCACTCCTTAGATTTAAACATTTTTATTTCTCATAACAAGGCAATGGGTCTTGAGCATTGTAGATGTTGCCCTGTGATCTCTAACAAAGTTGATGTCCTGTATATGTCAGTCATCCAAGGTTATAGAAAGAAAGAGTCTCTTGATGAGAAGTAAGACAAATTTATGCAGCTTGTTCCCATTTGTGCAAAAGGCAGACCAGACAGACTGATGTTAAAATTTATAATAAATGCTAACTAAATTCCAAACTTTGAACTATTTGGAAGTAATTAACATTCATAAATAGCTAAAATCAGATTCCTACTTAAAACATATCCATGTTTGATTCCTTTATATTCTTGAAATTAGTTTATGTTTCTTTTTCGTTTCTACTGATCTGTTTTATTAATAATTAAATATTACTTCATTAAATTTCAAAGCAAGCCAACATATTAGTATAGAAATCTATAATGGTAAGCTTGTGACTATAAGATTGTTTTTTTTTAACATGGTTGGCCCGTAAACCTGTGGCATGGCCTACTGCACAGTAAAGATTATAAGAGTTCATAATGATAATCCAGCTAGATTTTTTACTGAAGTATTAAAAAACCTCTTGAGATGTGGAGAACATAGTTTACTTCCTTATATTCCAATACTTTAGTTCATATAGACCTTACTAAAAAATTACTAAACTGGTGGCAAAATAAAATAATCTCAATATCTTAATGTTCTAATTTTTTAGTCCAGTAAACACCCCCAATTTCTGTTAAATAGATGTTATATACATAATAATTGGACCTCCTCTAAACATGTTAGATATTGTCCAGTGCAAATATATGCAGTCACAATTTTTAAATGTTATTAAACTAATTTTTGAGTGAAAAAATTAGGGAAATGTCACATGTCTGTAAGAATATTAAAAAAAACAACAACATGTACAGTGAAGACAGAACCACAGTGCCGTTTCAACATTGAATGTCACAAAACTAAACAAATGTCATAAAACTAAACAAATGTGACATGTTCCCTTCCTTTTTTAAACATTTCATATGTAAAGGTTGAGATGTTTCACAGGGTTCTTACTCTAAAATAATTTTAAATTTCACAAACTTTTCCCTATTATAAAAAATTCACTAACCAAATTTTACTGGCATGTTTGAAATTTCTTAATCAAGTAAAAAAGTTTGTGGATGTTTGTTTTTTAAATTTAAAAACAAAAAAGATAATGATAGGTATTATATAAACAACTTCTCAACTAAACTACAGGCCTATTTATAATTTATAATTCAGACGGTTGTTCCCATTTACTAGTGAAATTCTCAAACTTTCCTAAACCATGGTCAGTTTGTACAAACTAGACTATCCCAAATTAAAAAATCAAGTCACTTTTCCCAACCCCTATTAACCCTGATGTATCTGTTACACTATTTTACAAGGACACGGTTGATTGAACAGTTACTCTAGAGATATAGTGTTACGTTTATTTAAATGGAGGGGGGGGGGGGGTAAGGAAGAAAAGGGGGGATAAACATAAAACACAAATTACTCTCTGTAAATTAAAACAATAGTTCAGTGATAGGCTACAGAAACTTTAATTAAAAACAGCAATAAACATTTTCAATTACAATAATTTGTATTGTACTTGTATGACAATTTGTCAGCACAATAATAAAACCACATGAAGCAAAAGCTGCTACTGGTGTTGTAACAATTAGTCCAAAAAAAATAAATAACACCAATATATATATTTTTAATTTTGGCAATAGATTTAGAGAAAAAAATGTCAAGATCACTGGTTAAAAAAACAAAAAAACAACGTTTTTGTCTCTCTGCACTGGAAAACTTCTTCAAGTGTCTCCATCCTTACATCTGATAGAAATATTGCAAGAAAAGTTGTCATGAAATACAGGAATGTGTGCACAAAAGAAATTTTAATTACCTAAAAAAAAATGCATTACATTTTCAATCAACATAATTTACCCTCCACAAAATGTAGAATTTTTTTTTAATCTTTGGTTATTTGTTGTTGTTTTTTGTCAGTGTGGTTTCATTTAAATTGATACAAACAAAAAGTTGTTTTTGGTGAAATTCTTGTACACATCCAATGTCTATGCCAAAAAAATTAATTTATTTTTTCACATAAAAAAATTCATATACATTGAAATGTATAAAAGTAAAACAAAAAGTATTAAAAAAGATTACTGCTAAGCTGAAATAAGAGAATCCAGCAAAATAATATGAACTTGACAAAAAACACAGTGTAATGATTCAAATTAAAAGGAAACACTAAAAATATTTACAACAAATGGCAAAAGAAAATCCTTTAAAGCTGTTTACTATTACTATTATGCTAAGAAAAAAAAAGATGTTGCATATTTCTACAAATGTTATATTTATATGCAGTGAATTTAGGGATGTTAAACATCAATAATTGGCAATTGGATTATCTGTTTGCAAAATGATCACTTTGAGAGGAAAAATGAGTAAATAAACATGTTGGATTTGCTCAGTTTAAGTCATTGTATGCTTTTTAACCCATTCAACCCTGTAACGGCCGAAACGGGCAGCCTAGCATTACTCACTTTACTTACACTCGCCAACCCCTGTCTGAGTATGGGCCACCAACAACAGTTCTCGAGAACTTGGGCAGAACTTGGGTAGAATTTGGGCAGGGCCGGGGTTTAATGGGTTAAACACCAAGTAAAAAAAAAAATTTTCTTTCAAAATCCGGCCATTGCTTTTGATATAAACAACACCCTTTGGCTTCCCTAGCCTGTGATGTCACTGGGGGGGGGGGTATGTTTACTTATTTTATACAATTTTCATATAACCGAGCAAAAACCAATAATCTGTTTGAAATTGAATTCCTACAAGTGATAATCTGTTTTGGAAAAAAACAACAGTTTAACATCCCTAAGTCAAAAACAATGTAACATGTAAAAAAAAAACATTTTGGGTTAGTGTTAGCTACATTATGTAGTGTAGAGTAAAACCTGACTAGCAAAAAAAAAAAAAAAACAAAAAAAAAAAAAAAAAACATCCATGTGGTATGAGAAAAAACCCAAATGACAAAAAACTTCTAGTGTAGAGTGGTGTTAGTTTAGCAATGATCTCTTAGAGTGACAAACTTTGCCAAGACTTCACCAATAATGTAAACATATTGAAGATTCAAAGAGTGAATTTGACTTGTTATCTTCTATTTGAAGTATTTGTGAATAGATTTTAAAAAAATAAAAATAAAGCTATACAACAACATTGTATTTTGTTAACCATACATGTTTTTAACCATACATGTTTTTAACCATACATGTTTTTAACATTACATGTTTTTAACATTACATGTTTTTAACATTACATGTTTTTAACATTACATGTTTTTAACATTACATGTTTTTAACATTACATGTTGTTAACATTACATGTTTTTAACATTACATGTTGTTAATATTACATGTTTTTAACATTACATGTTTTTAACATTACATGTTTTTAACATTACATGTTTTTAACATTACATGTTGTTAACATTACATGTTTTTAACATTACATGTTGTTAACATTACATGTTCTTAACATTACATGTTCTTAACATTACATGTTCTTAACCTGACATGATACCATGCTCTGTTACGTTAGTTTTTTCAATTACTTTGAATTATGAGTATAAGAGTTCAATATAAAAAAGTGTGGAGAAAAATAGCGTGTGTGTGTAGGGGGGGGGAGGGAGAAGGGGAAACAACTTGCTCCCGAAGCTTCAAGTCCTGCCAGCTTGTTTAGTAAGAGTAGCCTGGATTGGGGCTGAAGGCTACTTGAGGCTGCTGCTGCTCCACCATTGGGTGCTCAGTGGCCATTCTAGTGTAGCCGTTGGTCATAGCTTGGTTGACTGTATTGACGATCTTGGAAAAAGAAGAAACAAAAAAGTGGAGGTGGAGGAGACAAACTAAGGAAATCTAAAAACACTGTCACCAGGGAATAACCAAAATCCTGACCTGTAAATGTAAGCAAATTAAATTGGCTAACCTTTAGGGTTATATTTAACTTTTTTTCGCATCATATTATTGGTCCACCATTCAGAAAATATTTAACTTTTGGCTACTAATCATATCACTGGTCCCAAAATTAAACCAATATTTTACTTTTGGCTACACATCTTTGGCCCACCATTTATCCAATATGTAACTTCTGGCTAACCATCACCTGACCAACATAATTTGGTGGCTATCAGGACTATACTATAATTGCCTAAAAAAAAAATCATTATGGTGGCTCGACTGTACACCTGTGCTGTCACTTGGTGGCACAAATCCAGGCCTATGTTTACACATAATGTGAGCCCAGGGATTAGAAATACATCAGTAATACATTTGAAAGTCTAGCCTTGTAACCTGTGCAGGTAAATTTTGTAGAATATATATAAACCGGTCTCACTATCAGCTTAAAAAAGACAAATGTGATGACCCAGGAAGTTTCTTCTCCCAAAATCAACATCAATGACTGCGAACTTGAGGCTGTGGAGCATTACACATACCTTGGCTCCACTATCAGCAACAACCTTTCTCTAGATGCAGAGCTTAACACAAGGATCGGCAAGGCCTCCACAACACTGGCCAGACTATCGCACAGAGTTTGGAACAACAAAAAACTGACCATAAGAACCAAGGTTGCAGTGTACCGTGCATGTGTGTTAAGCACTCCACTCTACGCCAGCGAAGCCTGGACGCTATATTCTAAACAAGAGAAGAGATTGAGTGCTTTTCACATGCGCTGCCTCCGACGCATACTCGGAATATCCCGGCAGGACCATGTCACGAACAACGAGGTACTGCGGCAGGCTGGGATGCCAAGCATGCCTACTCTAATCCGCCAACGCCGGCTCAGATGGCTAGGGCATGTATGTCGGATGGAGGATGGCCGAATACCCAAAGATATCCATTACTCGGAACTGGCCAGAGGAAAGAGGACTGCGGGCCGGCCCCACCTCCGATATAAGGATGTCTGCAAGGGAGACATGAAAGCCATAGCCATTGACACAAACAGCTGGGAGGAACTAGCAGAGGACAGGTCCAGCTGGAGACATGCGCTGGCCTCCGGGCTGGAAGCTGGAGAGAGAAACCTGCAAAGGCTCGCCGATGAGAAGCGCACCAAAAGGAGGGGAAGAAGAGACCAGCCCATGACCAGTTCTGCCTTCCTGTGCCGGACGTGCAATAGGGACTGTCACTCGCATGTGGGCTTGCACAGCCATAGCAGAAGCTGCAAGGCCAGGAGCGCACATTCCCCAAGGGCACAATAAACTCAGTCGTCTCTCGAGACAAATGGAAGCCAACAATATATAAACCAGTCATTCCAGACTCATTTTTAATGAGTTGACACTTTGTCCATGACATTTTGATGCTTCATAGCAAGGTATTTAACCTTTAAACTCACAGAAAACAGACTTTGACCAATAACACTTTAAGATCTGATTTGTGCAAATTAAAATCTTTTTGCAATAAATAAACTAGACTAATCCATTTCTTTTTTTGTTAACAAATAGCCATTCAGTATTTGGAATTAAGAACTGCATTTAAACCATACATTTTGAAATCTTCTATAAAAATTAATTTGTTTCAAATGATTCAATTGAATTTTTCATTAAAAAAAAATATTTAAAAAAAGACAGAAAGGGAAAATGAATCAAGGTTTTAAATATTTAATAAAGATAGAAAGGGAAAATGAATCAAGAACTTAAAGTGATGACTACAAAAGAACATAAAATGTGTTTTCAATTTTATACTTACTACTCCAGTTAATGGATTCATGGGTGAAGCAAAGCAAAGCACAAAAGATACAACTGTTATTATTCCACTCCCAACAGCATAGACAAAGAAGGCCCATCCGAATTGCACCAAGTCAAGCTGCATAACAAAGCCATCACTGGCGGCTGTGGCAAAAAGCCCAACAACTGTTAACCCAGCCGCACCTTTTGGAAACAGATAACATTTCAAACGAACTATTTTAAAAAAGGCAAGACATATTGGCACAGATGAATAAAAAGACTTCAGCCGATAGAGGTATAACAATAAATTCAGTTGAGAAAAACTATGTTTATTTTAAAGTAAATAAAACAAAGAGATACTAATAGGTACTCAAAACTGATTTTAATTTGTCAAGCTATTGAGCTTTTTTATGTCTAATAGAAAGACAAAATGATTCTAAGAAGTTTGATACCAATTTTATGACTGTATGTTAATTTTTAAGAAAGTTATGAAATTTTGCACAAAAAGGGTTACCTTTTGCCACCTCACAAAGTCCCATTATTAGAAGTCATTATCTCAAAAAGTATATCGGCTATGGCTAAGTCACTTTGTTTACAAACACAAAAGTTTGTAGAGAAGAGACCCAATTTTTTTCGGGAATGTGGTGCATTTGAAAAATATACAAATATCGAGCTAAAAATCATTTTTCATCCTTTTTAGTTTTTATCAAGGGAGACAAAAAACTCAAATCTGACCTATTTTTTAAAAATCACTAAAAATTACCTAATTTTAGTAGACGTTTATGTTACATATCAAATTGAAGGTAATACAATGCTCTATAGAGACCTACTAAATTGGCACTGTTTCATATTATCAAATTTTAATTATTTTAATAGAAAAAAAGTGTTCTAGCAAAAATGTTCGTTTATTAGCCATTTATAAATATTTGCGAAAATTTAACGAATCTTTGTATTTGTAAAATTGTTGCATTAATTTGAAGTTCATTTAAAGTACACAACGTTTATAGTAAAAAATGTTACAAAATGTACTGTATAAGTGGTATACGGACAATGATTGACAGTCATGTACTTGAAAGTAAAACAAACAAAAGCAGTTTTTATATAGTGTAAGACTCGAGCATTAAACATTAAATAACGCAAGTTAGTACATTTAATTTAATAATACCCATTTTAAGGTAACAGTTATACGTGTTTTATTTTAAAGAGAAAGTTTTCAAATGTTAATTACAGGTTTAAAATAACAACTATTGACTATTGTTTAGGCTAAAACCATTTATCCCATTGATAGTAGTAACAATAATAATAATAATAATCCGTTTTATCCCATAACTAAAAACAAAATATATTATTACAATATAAACTTAAAACTATTCAATATATTACTTGTACATATGATTTGATTTGGTTTCTCTATTTTTTTCATTGGTATAAAGTATAAAGACCAATATCTAATGGTCCTTAACACTAACCAAGAACACCTAAGCTATCACGAGCATTATATTCAAAGCTGTAGTTTTATTACTTGTACATATGATTTGATTTGGTTTCTCTATTTTTTTCATTGGTATAAAGTATAAAGACCAATATCTAATGGTCCTTAACACTAACCAAGAACACCTAAGCTATCACGAGCATTATATTCAAAGCTGTAGTTTTATTACTTGTACATATGATTTGATTTGGTTTCTCTATTTTTTTCATTGGTATAAAGTATAAAGACCAATATCTAATGGTCCTTAACACTAACCAAGAACGCCTAAGCTATCACGAGCATTATATTCAAAGCTGTATTTTTTTTTGTATTGATAAATATTTAAGGAATCACATTTTTACTTTCACTATTGATATTTCGATACCATATTAAGGGGATATTGTGCTTTATTTGAGAATTAGCACCGTTCGTTCATTTTTGCCCTTCCCCACCCCCGCACTTTATACTAGTTGTGTTCGCTGTCCACCTATCTTTCCTACTTTTCACTATTTTCCACCCCCACTACGCCACTAGTAATAATAAATTTTTAGCCCATACACTTTTCTTACAATTACACATTAACAATTATGAAACATATCTCTTATATCGACCTAATTTTAACTTACATCTATTATTAGTTACCAAAAATATATTTGTTTTAATATCAGAACAAACCGTCTTTTCCACCACTTGCCGTGCACTCTTCGCCCCCCCCTTTCCACACACACACATATAAAGTGGTACAATTCTACCCTATGTTCCCCAACCCTACTATTTTGTTTTTATTTGGTCCAGATCACAATACAGATGGTATATTGATATATGCATATAGGCCACGAAGTTGGCAATGCAGTAAAATCTATGATTTTAATAACAGGCTGTTGATGAACGAATGAGTTTAAACGCATGAAAATTTATAAATAAAATGTATTATATAAAGTCACTTTATTGACACCCCCTTCCCTCCCACATTTCAACAACTGTAAATTTCGTCAACCCAGTTATCTGTATTTTGTTGAAATAATTAATGGACAACCCCCTATGTAGGCTATTTGATTATGACTGATTGTTATTTGACTTTTTCCTAGGTAATACATAGAAATTCACAAACATTATAAATATATATAATAACCGTCAATAAACGTATAACAAATCAGGGATAGGCAATAAACTTTTAATTTCATGCTACATCTGATAATCTTATTAGAATTATTATTATTAGGCCTACGCATGACAAACATATGCCATGGTAGAAATATTCTTCAAGTGCAGATATAATAATAGTATTGTATTATTCTAAAGAGTAAAATATGTCTTTTATTACCCACATTAGGCCTCACAGCTATTGCATTTTGTAGGCCTTATGAGTGTAAAAAGTAAAGTACCCGTCAGACCGAATTGATCCATAGGTCCGATGAAGCAGCGTTCACCAGTTTCTGGGGCCACGGCATACTAGGTGATTGTGTGGCCAGCACTATGCACAGCCGCCTTTACTTTACCCTAACTAACGTCAGATACCCATCAGAGCTGGGTAGACTCAGGGACACCCTCCGGACCCGGGAAAAAATCCTAGCCTGCACCAGGATTCGAACCCGGGACCTTCAGCTCGCTATTGCATTTTGTAGGCCTTATGAGTGTAGGCTAAACAATATTTTTTTACATTTATGTGCTGAAAATAGCTTCGCTTGTACAAAAACTAAATAAAATACTGTCTGGTTCAATTTAAATGTTATTATAAGTGTGTAAAACTACTTAATTTTATACTTAATTAGTTTAATTCAGAATATTTTCCATAGCTTCGCTAGTCCACCAAATGTCAAATTAACTATTGTTTACATTGACAACAGATGGAAGATCCCGTTAGCATGTCAAATTACATATGATAATCTTATTTCCTGGAAATAAAATGTATCAATTCAATATCTTTAGCATATCTACTTTAAAATAAATGTAATTTTAGTTTATTTTATGACATGTAAAAAATTAGCCTTATCCTTAAACTTTATAGGGGTTTGGAGACTCGAGAACAAGTGATTTAAGGTGGTGAATCTAATACAATTCTATTAAAATAAAATGAATATTATAATATATACATACATTTAAAAAAAAAAAATCATTTTATATTATTAATCTATGATATTGAATAGCTTTACTTAACTACTAAAGTAATAAAATCCGATACGACGCCTTTATTGGTAACGCCCCTACAAATAGCGGAGATCGTGGCAGGCATGTTTTTACGGCGGGAAAATACCAATCATAGGGTTTATCTTGCGCGTTGGGCAAAATGGGCCATAATATATAGACTAATAATTCTTCCAGATTTTTACAGGAAAATGAACTAGCTTTTTGAAGGTCTTTATAAAAAATCTTTAAAATGATTTTTTTTTTTTAAATAAACTATTTTTCTAAGATAATTTAAGTATTAAAAATGTTTAACATAAACAATCAATTGTAAATACATTTGGTGATAAAGGCCATTTATTCCTGTACAATCGAGTGAAAAAATGATCTTTCTATCATGAATGGCACATTTTGCCTAGACAATTGAGTACAAGAGGTGTCTAAAACTTAAAAACGAGCAAAAAACGGAAGCCAGTTTTGAGTACCTAGATACTAATACAACTTTTTTATAATGTTCATAATGCATTAAATTCATACATTAATGTTGTAATGTTTACAATTAAAAAAAAATGCTTATTCTCCCTTTATGTTTCCATTAAAATGATAAGATATTTCTTTTAAGGTGTTCCTTAATTTTTCTACCTCTGTAAGTTTGAACAAAGGCACTGTATGGGTTGTCCTGTGTTCTGTTTGTTTTAGTAATGTAAGTTTAGAGTGTTATCTTGTGATTGACTGTCCTGTGTTCTGTTTGTTTTAGTAATGTAAGTTTAGAGTGTTATCTTGTGATTGACTGTCCTGTGTTCAGTTTGTTTTAGTAATGTAAGTTTAGAGTGTTATCTTGTGATTGACTGTCCTGTGTTCTGTTTGTTTTAGTAATGTAAGTTTAGAGTGTTATTGTCTTGTGATTGACTGTCCTGTGTTCTGTTTGTTTTAGTAATGTAAGTTTAGAGTGTTATCTTCTGATTGATTGTCCTGTGTTCTGTTTGTTTTAGTAATGTAAGTTTAGAGTGTTATCTTGTGATTGACTGTACTGTGTTCTGTTTGTTTTAGTAATGTAAGTTTAGAGTGTTGTTGTCTTGTGATTGACTGTACTGTGTTCTGTTTGTTTTAGTAATGTAAGTTAAGAGTGTTATCTTGTGATTGACTGTCCTGTGTTCTGTTTGTTTTAGTAATGTAAGTTTAGAGTGATATCTTGTGATTGACTGTCCTGTGTTCTGTTTGTTTTAGTAATGTAAGTTTAGAGTGTTATCTTGTGATTGACCGTCCTGTGTTCTGTTTGTTTTAGTAATGTAAGTTTAGAGTGTTATCTTGTGATTGACTGTCCTGTGTTCTGTTTGTTTTAGTAATGTAAGTTAGAGTGTTGTCTTGTGATTGACTGTCCTGTGTTCTGTTTGTTTTAGTAATGTAAGTTTAGAGTGTTATCTTGTGATTGACTGTCCGTGTCCTGTGGTCTGTTTGTTTTAGTAATGTAAGTTTAGAGTGTTATCTTGTGATTGACTGTGCTGTTTTTTGTTTGTTTTAGTAATGTAAGTTTAGAGTGTTATCTTGTGATTGACTGTCCTGTGTTCTGTTTGTTGTAGTAATGTAAGTTTAGAGTGTTATCTTGTGATTGACTGTGCTGTGTTCTGTTTGTTTTAGTAATGTAGTAAGTTAGGAGTGTTATCTTGTGATTGACTGTCCTGTGTTCTGTTTGTTATAGTAATGTAAGTTTAGAGTGTTATCTTGTGATTGACTGTCCTGTGTTCTGTTTGTTTTAGTAATGTAAGTTTAGAGTGTTATCTTGTGATTGACTGTACTGTGTTCTGTTTGTTTTAGTAATGTAAGTTTAGAGTGTTGTTGTCTTGTGATTGACTGTCCTGTGTTCTGTTTGTTTTAGTAATGTAAGTTAAGAGTGTTATCTTGTGATTGACTGTCCTGTGTTCTTTTTGTTTTAGTAATGTAAGTTTAGAGTGATATCTTGTGATTGACTGTCCTGTGTTCTGTTTGTTTTAGTAATGTAAGTTTAGAGTGTTATCTTGTGATTGACCGTCCTGTGTTCTGTTTGTTTTAGTAATGTAAGTTTAGAGTGTTATCTTGTGATTGACTGTCCTGTGTTCTGTTTGTTTTAGTAATGTAAGTTAGAGTGTTGTCTTGTGATTGACTGACCTGTGTTCTGTTTGTTTTAGTAATGTAAGTTTAGAGTGTTATCTTGTGATTGACTGTCCTGTGTTCTGTTTGTTTTAGTAATGTAAGTTAGAGTGTTGTCTTGTGATTGACTGTCCTGTGTTCTGTTTGTTTTAGTAATGTAAGTTTAGAGTGTTATCTTGTGATTGACTGTCCTGTGTTCTGTTTGTTTTAGTAATGTAAGTTTAGAGTGTTGTTGTCTTGTGATTGACTGTCCTGTGTTCTGTTTGTTTTAGTAATGTAAGTTAAGAGTGTTATCTTGTGATTGACTGTCCTGTGTTCTGTTTGTTTTAGTAATGTAAGTTTAGAGTGTTGTTGTCTTGTGATTGACTGTCCTGTGTTCTGTTTGTTTTAGTAATGTAAGTTTAAAGTGTTGTTGTCTTGTGATTGACTGTCCTGTGTTCTGTTTGTTTTAGTAATGTAAGTTTAGAGTGTTATCTTGTGATTGATTGTCCTGTGTTCTGTTTGTTTTAGTAATGTTAGTTAAGAGTGTTATCTTGTGATTGACTGTCCTGTGTTCTGTTTGTTTTAGTAATGTAAGTTTAGAGTGTTGTTGTCTTGTGATTGACTGTCCTGTGTTCTGTTTGTTTTAGTAATGTAAGTTTAAAGTGTTGTTGTCTTGTGATTGACTGTCCTGTGTTCTGTTTGTTTTAGTAATGTAAGTTTAGAGTGTTATCTTGTGATTGATTGTCCTGTGTTCTGTTTGTTTTAGTAATGTTAGTTAAGAGTGTTATCTTGTGATTGACTGTCCTGTGTTCTGTTTGTTTTAGTAATGTAAGTTTAGAGTGTTATCTTGTGATTGACTGTCCTGTGTTCTGTTTGTTTTAGTAATGTAAGTTTAGAGTGTTATCTTGTGATTGACTGTGCTGTGTTCTGTTTATTTTAGTAATGTAAGTTTAGAGTGTTATCTTGTGATTGACTGTCCTGTGTTCTGTTTGTTTTAGTAATGTAAGTTTAGAGTGTTATCTTGTGATTGACTGTGCTGTGTTCTGTTTGTTTTAGTAATGTAGTAAGTTAGGAGTGTTATCTTGTGATTGACTGTCCTGTGTTCTGTTTGTTTTAGTAATGTAAGTTTAGAGTGTTATCTTGTGATTGACTGTCTTGTGTTCTGTTTGTTTTAGTAATGTAAGTTTAGAGTGTTGTTGTCTTGTGATTGACTGTCCTGTGTTCTGTTTGTTTTAGTAATGTAAGTTTAGAGTGTTATCTTGTGATTGACTATCCTGTGTTCTGTTTGTTTTAGTAATGTAAGTTTAGAGTGTTGTTGTCTTGTGATTGACTGTCCTGTGTTCTGTTTGTTTTAGTAATGTAAGTTTAGAGTGTTATCTTGTGATTGACTGTCCTGTGTTCTGTTTGTTTTAGTAATGTAAGTTTAGAGTGTTATCTTGTGATTGACTGTCCTGTGTTCTGTTTGTTTTAGTAATGTAAGTTTAGAGTGTTATCTTGTGATTGACTGTCCTGTGTTCTGTTTGTTTTAGTAATGTAAGTTTAGAGTGTTATCTTGTGATTGACTGTCCTGTGTTCAGTTTGTTTTAGTAATGTAAGTTTAGAGTGTTATCTTGTGATTGACTGTCCTGTGTTCTGTTTGTTTTAGTAATGTAAGTTTAGAGTGTTATCTTGTGATTGACTGTCCTGTGTTCTGTTTGTTTTAGTAATGTAAGTTTAGAGTGTTATCTTGTGATTGACTCTGACCATCTTGTCTAAAACTTATCCTAGCTTACATCACACCTAACTATTTAACAACCATGTTGTCAAGTTATTTAAAAGGTGTGGTCACACCAAAAAGCCTTACATGTAGTTATTAGATTTATTAATGGAAAAGTGAGTGCAAACATTTTTCTTTATAAAGCTTTCTAAAAGTCACCCCAAAAATGACAAATAAGTTACAAATAAAAAAAACCTATCTTTGAAAACTACCGTATTAAAAATGTTCTAATGGTGAAATAGCTTGAGAGCTATCTTTTAAAATTTTGTAAAAAATGGTTTCCTCTTTATCTGGGATTTTACTCTAAAATCATTTTTAAAAACGAACATTTTCCTAAACTTTATACGAAGTTCAAAATCAATTTATGTGGGAAATATCTTAATGTCTGGTAGTGTAAGTAGGTAGTCCAAACAATAAAACAATGCATGGGCTGTTTGTTTAGTTCCAAAGAATGATTTTTTAAAAAATAGGACTTAATTGAGGACTCCTGAGCGTGACCATTTATTTAACATATAAAATAAATATTTTCTAAAATGCTTCGTACATTTTAGCAAAATTCTTAAAACAAAAATAAATCCAGTGAATTTGATTTAAAGTCCATAAATCTATGATAAAAGCCTTGATGTAACACACAATATACTCACCAGCAAAGAAGGCCATAACTCCATGACAAACAGTTTTTCCACCTTGACAACAGCAACTCCTGCATAAAGCTACCAGAGTGCACAGCAACCCTAGTAGTACATTAGCAGCAGCACTAATTCGAATAGCCCAGTCTCCAACTACACAAGTAGACAAAATCATTTTTAACAGAAAGATAGTTAGAGAGAGAGAGAGAGAAAAAAGTGAAGTATTATTAATTATAATAGGTTTTGGAGAACATGTAATCCCATCTGACCAAAATAGATCAAAAGGGCCAATGAAGCAGAGGTTCACCATTTTTTTTTTCTGCCCCTGTGCAGGACCTTCCTCTTTTACCACCTGGGATAGATTTTACTTAGCTAAATCACAATTAATAAATAGATTTTTCTTGACAGAAATACAATTAATATGATTTTCTTGAAATGTGGCTACTATACGTTTTAGACAGAACACACACACAATACACTATTTATTTGTTACTTAAAGGTGCCTAAACAGATTTAAAGTAAGGGGACTTTCTTTAAAAGTGAGCTTTAAAATATTTGATCTGGTCAATTGGATATTTATCTAACAAAACAAATAATTTGGAAAAAAGATTGAAATTATTATCATAAGTATCTTTTGTCTATAAATTAAAAAAAAAAAAAAAAAGTAAAGTATCCTGTCGGACCAAATAGGCGGGTGAAGCACCAGTTTCTGTGGCCATGGCATACTATGGGACTGTTGGCCAGTACAATGCCCAGCAGCCTTTACTTTACCCCAACCAAAGTCAGGTATCGAAGCAGGACGTTTGGGCGCAACCGTTCTGGCGCGACGGATGTTTTGGCGCGATGGACTAAAAACACATCACATTATTTAATCAAATTAACTTAATAACTTCATTTGAGGAAAACAATATTTTTTGTATAATAAATGAAACAAATAGTAAATAAAAACATATTAAAACAATGTATATATTGGATTATTAAATTTATACATACAGTTGCTTATTTGCCGCTCCCAATCTAGATAACCACAAGCAAATAATTATCTCTGATTTGTACGCAGGTTGTTGGCTGGACGCGATGACCACTCCTCATTGACCATTCCAAATCAAAAAAGTTTCTTTTTATCTTTTTACTACCCACCCAGTATTCTAAAACATCCATTGTTATTATTAATTCTCTGACCATCTTGTCTACGATCGACCCTGGTTTTAATCACTCCCAACTATTTTACAACAGTCAAGTTATTTGAAAGGTGTGGTCACTGAGTTACTTCATGAACATGTGTAGTTATTAGAATTTTGTTGAAAGACTAGCACGCGTAATTTTTGCATATAGGCCTAACGTTCTAAGGGTTAAATAAAAAACAACAACAAACAACTTCCCTATTAAGACGACATTTATATAAATAGATAGATAAGCATTTTATGTCCATAAATAGATACACACGTCCTTATGCATATATAAAAAGTTTAATAGTCCTATAAATGTATTAAAGTACATAGTTTTTTATTTTTATTATTTATTGTTTGTTTCATTTAATAAAAAAACAAAAAATTAATGTTTTCCTCGATTATTTCCTCGCGTCAAAACGGCAGCGCCAAAACGTCACATACCAGTCAGGTACATAACAAAGCTGGGTAGACTCAGAGACACCCTCCAGACCCGGGAACACATTCTAGAATTCACCAGGATTTGAACCCTGGACCTTTGGTAGTCAAACCCACTGTCACTCTGCCACCATGCCCCCCTGTCACTCAGCCACCGTGCCCCCTGTCACTCAGCCACCATGCCCCCCGTCACTCAGCCACCATGCCCCCCCTGTCACTCAGCCACCATGCCCCCTGTCACTCAGCCACCGGGCCCCCTGTCACTCAGCCACCGGGCCCCCTGTCACTCAGCCACCGTGCCCCCCGTCACTCAGCCACGTGCCCCCCTGTCACTCAGCCACTATGCCCCCTGTCACTCAGCCACCGTGCCCCCTGTCACTCAGCCACCGTGCCCCCCTGTCACTCAGCCACCGTGCCCCCTGTTCCTCAGCCACCATGCCCCCTGTCACTCAGCCACCGTGCCCCCTGTCACTCAGCCACCGTGCCCCCCCCCCCCCCCGCTAGGATTTTTTTCTCATTGAAACTTTTTTTCTTTTCTTTTTAAATATCCCTAACACACATACATTTCCTAAAGTGAAAAGTACTTTAAAATATGTGCTCAATAAAAGATATACCTGAGTTATCATTAAAACTGTAAACTTCACACTCTTTGCCAACAAGGACAATATCTGTACAGTACCACCACAGTCCACCATGCAACTTTACTAGCTGGACATCAGGAATAAATCCAGGAAGTGAAATATCTGGAAGGGGAATCGAGCTCTCCTTTCCCAAAAACTTTAAAATTTTGGATGTACTGATCTGTGAAAGTAAATGACAAGTTTGAAAAAAAAAATATTGCCAGATTGGCCAGATTTATTTTGATTGGCAGACTCAAATAAATGCTTCAGAGAAAATTTAAAATTTTATAAATTCTAATGTCTACTTTTTTGGTTAAATTCAGTCTTTATCCGCCCATCCTAATGACAGAAGTTTAAAGTGTCCAATGACAGAAAATTATTTAGGAACATTACGCAAACCCCCACACTGTGCACTCCTGTGTTACAGCTATTTATCTTACGTCCTGTATATTTAAGAATCGTTTTGGTATCGGAATTCAGCTCGGATACAATCCCCGATACTTTGGAAAAATCCCGATATTCCAATACGATTCCGATGAATCGTCCCATCACTATGATAGTGTATAACAATCTAGTTGAAAAAGAACGTCTTTTAACGTCCCTTAGACTAACTAACTTCCTTATGTCATGTTCCATAATTCAGGCGCCACTGAGTCAAAGGATAGGCGCTTGAGAGTATGGGCAGGGGCTAAGATGAAGAAACAGATGCATAAAAAAAACTTTCCGATATGGCTACCGGTAATGACTTTGTTGGTTGGGCGATGAAAATAAATGATATGCTGCCTTTATTTGTTTATTATTGCATTATGCATGATTGCAGCTATTTTTTAAAGATAGTTTTTTAAATAAAGGTGGATATTTAGAATTATTAGTAACCTTTAAACTAAAAGGTATGAACTTTTAAGAATTTTTTTTTAAATTACAAAAGGCAGTGTAACTCCCTAAAAGTCAATGACAACATATAAGAAAAATAATCCTAAACAAAGGGTGCGACCTAACACGATATTTAAAAAAAAAAATCTAACATTTAAAAAACAAAACAATTCTATGTCTAATTAGTGTATGCAGGGCATTTGTTACATGACTAGATTCATTTAGAAATCCAACTTGATTCCTTACATATCTTTCCTTCGTAACCAGTATAAACCAAGGGCCACAAAGAAAGATATTACCATCCACAAAATCAATTGCTTTCTAGTGCAGTTATCCTTTCAAAATTGTAAAAAATCCATTTTGTAAATTTTATTTGAAAAATAAATTCATGAATCTATTGGTTAGAGCTGAGATTTAAAAAACAATGTTTTGCACTGAGAAATGACCATTAACACCATAACTTAAAAATTTTATACTTCTTGATATACCACATTATATTAACATTTACACTTACATTTCCTATCTGCCAATATGGAGCAATGAACCCAGCAGTACACATTAAAAATCCAATAGTCAAGCCTGCAAAGGCCAGCTTTTGAGCAGTACTGTAGCTTTGGTTAGTCATTGTAATCAATTATCTGCGGGGGAATAAATCGTTGCATTCGTTACAAATTTAAGCAAGCAGAAGTTGTTTTAAATCAAAACACAAGCTCATTACATCTCTAATTTTATTTATCTTATATTTTATAAATTATAAACGCTCCTTATATTTTTATATACAGAAGATTATTGCATCCTTCACTTATCATAGTTTTCAGTCTAGTCTTGCATATTGGTCAGTGTTTTAAATGATGTTAAGCTGTTGGTTTTCCTGGTTTGTTCAGGCAACCAAATCCAAGCCCGCATGCTACTCAGGAATAAAGAGAACATTTATGCATCCGTTCTCATGTACGGAGAAAAAAAAATGTTTTGTACGGAGGAAAAAAAGGGGTTTATTCCCACCTAATTATTTATAATTCAAAACTACAATACATGAATACCACCAAAACAATCTCTCTCTCTCTCTAGCTTTGCATATGTTGAATGTGCAGCTTAAACCATTAACAAAGTTTATGTAAGGCTTGTCTGATAAAATTACAGATCATTCGGTTACTTTTTAATTAATAGTAAAATATGGTTACATGCAATTTATCTTTTTCTAAATCTACCAGTACATTTGTATTTCATTTGAGACCTTTTAAGATAAATCTTACATTAAACTTTGTCAAATATTTCCTACTTAACTTGCTGGTAAAATCTCAGTAAATCTCTTTATCCCCAAAATAATGTGTATCATTGATGGGGGTAGAATTAAGTAAGTACTTATATAGGGCTGTGAAGTTTGCCTTTTTTTGTATATATATATATATATGTGGCTAATAATCTCATCTTACATAGACTATACCTTATAGTATATTGCATCAAATACAAAATTCATACACTATATGTAGAAGAAAAAATTAAATGAGCAAACAATGAATCACCAGTCAGTGTAAGCATGAAGAACCCCGATCAATCTAGGGGCCATAAAGATTATTTTTCTGCTTATTGACCAGATTCAATCCAGCAATTTTAAAACTTTCATATTGAACATCCATCCCTAGATTAGCAGATTCCAGAGCTAGATTTAACTACTGATGATATGAGCACATCATGAATACATTGAGATATATGACATTGATGACATGAAAACAAGAGCCAATGAACTTCCCCCCAGGCCAAGAGTCATTGCCTCAATTCAGCTGAGTTCTGTTATTTCACATGTTATTGGATATAAGCCTGAAGTTTATCTCAAATATGTTATGGCCTAATGTAATTGTTTCTATCAAATATCAAAGTTGTTTTGTTGTTTTTTTTACATTTACACAAAAACACCATTAAACATAGTAGTAGTAGAAGAATTTATTGGCAAGAATAAGAATACCTGAATGTAGTAAGTGCATCCAAGATATAAAAAATAAAATGCTGTACAAATAGTTAATGAAGTCCAGGCTAAAGTGTGGGAGATTTAGGACACTGTTAACAGGATAGTTGACAATGTAGAAAAATCAATTTTTCAAGAAACCACCTCTGTAATGGTTTTAACAGGTGTGTGCACTTTTCACCTGGCCTACTTTAAGGTTATAGTATTGAATAACTCAAGACTTTCACCAAGTGTAGGCTATTCAACTGAACAAGAGGAAGTGGGGGGGGGGACCAATAAAGGTAGTAAAAAAACTAAATATGTTGTAAAAAAAAAATATGTACTAACACATACCAGTTGTGCCAAACAAAATTAACATTTTAATGCGCACATATATGTAGAGTTGTCTACACCAATACCCCAGGATCCAGAGGTTTGACCCACAGAGTCATTAACGGGTTAATTAACTGTATAGTAGTATAGTTTAGAGTGTTTTCTAAATACTATTGTTCAAAACAAATTCTGCTGGTGGAGTCAATCATACATGCTGCAAGTGTTCTTGGGCCCTAAGCATCATCGGTCAATTATGTGTAGGTTGTACATGTATAAAACAAAGAAAAGTAGAGTATCCCAGTCAGCCAAATTTGATCATTACTATAGGGCCAATGAAGCAGCGTTCACAAGTCTCTGTGGCCAAGTCATACTAGGGGATTGTCTGGCCAGCACAATACCCAGTCACCTTTACTGTATGTATCTCAACAACAGACAGACCAAGGCAACATGGTGTTGGCTTTGCCATTAAAAACTCCCTCATGGCATATATTGAGTAAGTGGCATATGGCACTGAGAGTATACTCGGTATCAAACTATTAACATCAACAGGCTCAGCACATATTTTCAGCCTGTGCGCCCAGAAGCAGAAACAAAAGACCACTTTAATGAGTCTCTCCACAAAGTGTCATGAAGACACACCCTCACTCCAAGCACCAGCTTGATCTTATTAACACCAGGCGTTCAGACCTGGCCAGTGTACTCCCTAACACAAAGCTAACACAGTGCTGACTGGACACAGACCACTCCCTCGACGCAAGCAGAATAACACTTATCCCAAGGAAACTACACCACTCTAGGAGCAAGGCAAAAAACATGCATATACACACGCTCAGAGAACATTGAGCAGCTCAACAATAAGCCCAGATTAGCTCTCAAGGATCATATCTCAGAAAAAGGCATCTCCAAGCCCCATAATGCAAAAGAGGATATGTCAGAACACATCGATGCCACAAGGCTTCACCTTATACAACACTTCTATTGCTATCCTTGGGAAGAAAGAAAGGAAAAGTACAGACTGGTTTGAAGCCCACTGGATCCCATGACGGAGGCAAAGAAAAAGCCCTAACGTCCCACAAAACTGCCCCCATGCCCAGATATACAGCACAGACAATTGTACGTTTATCTATACTTAGTATTGTGGGAATGCCACGCCAGCAAACTCTGGCATCAAACCTCTACTTGGAATCTCAATAGACAATAGACGTGATGTCTTCACTCCACCAGCTGCAAGAAAAATGTCAGAAGCAGCAGAAAGCCCTTTTCATTGCCTACATAGATTCAAGAAAGGCATTTGACTTTAATTTAATACTCATTTAATGTAAAGGAATTATTTTGTGCGAATCAAACATAATTTTAACGTATTTCTTTGAGAAAAAACAACAACATTGGACACCATATTTTAATGATTTCCCCTTGAACTTCCAAATAAATAAAAAAAATCGGTTTTAAGTTTGGAAAACGTTTTTCTGTTTTAAAACCGGAATCCAGAATTCCGGTTTTTGTTAAACTTCCCTGCCTCGAACCTATCCCAAGGTCTGACAGTTGGAATAAGAAAAAGAGGCCGCCCCTGCCTGCGTTTTAAAGACGTTTGCAAAAAGAAACATGCTTCTGGCTCACATTGATCATAAACCGCGGGAGGACGTTGCTGAGGAACGAACTTCCTGGCTGTCAAAGATGCATGCGGGAGACAGGAGAAAGGCAAGGGGCAGAGGAAAGGGAGATTACACCATCGTCCCTTGAGGTTCTAAATTGTGATAACCTCGAATCGGTTTTTAATAGAGATGTTTTTGAACATGCTGCATCATTGCTTTGACTAGCTGTCTATAGTGTCAGTGCTATATGTTTTTTTTAACAATTCTTTTTGGCTGGATACAAAAGTTGATACTGGAAATGATACTAATTTAACGCTTTGAAATATTTAATTAGGCCTACCCTAATTTTTTATATTAAGTTTCACCTATTGAAATACTTAATAAATAGGTATTCTTTAGGTTGAAACTGGACATGTGTTCAACATGTGCCTGCAAGCCTATTGCCCCCTCCCCCACTACCTTACACTATTCCCCCCACTAAACTATTTTTGTTCCCCCCCCCCCTTCCAATTCTTTCCCTATAGTCCAACAGTATATGATCATTAATAATCAAATTTAAAATATTACAATTGCTGATGTTATTCTGTCCCTTGCATAAACTTTAACAAACCAAGAAAACCAACATGATTTAACATGATTAACCATTGTCATTGCAACAACTTATTTTAAACTACAACCATAATGAGGCCGGCTGGTCCTGCGGTTAGTTCACCGAACTTTCAACCAAAAAACCAACTGACATGTCGCTGGTTCTATCCCTGCCGCCCTGCAGAAGTTTTTTGCCTAGTGGACGTATTAATCTTCTATCTAGAAGGAACATATGTAAATTTATTAGATAAAAGATAATCAAATCAAGATTCAAACCACTATTAGTCATAGGATACTTAAAGTATGATCTTCTACATAGAAGAAGCAACAGTCAGTGACATAGCAGCAAATTTTAATGTAGTATTATAGGGCAAATGGTGCACAGTTGAGAGCGGTAAGGACGAAAGGAGGGTGGGGTACTTGGTCATAGTAATAGTGCATAATGTAGGTCTACATGGGGGGGGGGGGGGGGGAAGTGCACAACAGGAGTGCCAATAGAAGGCTAATTCTGAACTAGTGCACCAACAGAGCTACAGCATAGCTGCGACTATTGCCTTTTAAAACAGTCCAGAGTAGAATATGATATATAAGATAGTTGAGTTAGAAAACATTTGACTGTCATAGGCCTACTGCAACATAGTTACAATGTTACATTTACATAGACTTAGACTACCTGTAATTTTTTAGTGGCTATAGAGTCAAGTAAAGAGGTTACACAACATTTAAATATGGGACAGATAAACATGCGACACTTAAACACAGACACTTAACCACATGACAGATAAACAGGACGGACACTTAATCCCACGACAGATAAACATGCGCACACTTAATCACACACCACTTAAACATACGGACAGTTAATCATAGCGACAGATAAACACACTTGATCCCACGACAGATAAACATGCGCACACTTAATCACACACAACTTAAACATACGGACAGTTAATCATAGCGACAGATAAACACACTTGATAGAGGGAAGGAAAATACCTCTTGGCATCAACAGGCCTATGGGGACACCTATGCCCTACACCCACCCTTGGTTTTCCTCACTCCCATTTCATCGTTATTTATAATGAACTTAACCTTAATATTTCTTTCTTTCTATTGATTTTTAAAAAAAAGTTTTTGAACTAGAAATCTATGTACATTAAACATTAATTAAACAACAAAAAAAGCGTTCAGTGTGTTATCCCGACTTTTTGCTCAGTAGAAGTCTTGCATACTATCTATGAGCAGGGCCATTAAGTGTCGTGTGATTAAGTGTCCGTATGTTTATCTGTCGTGTGGTTAAGTGTCTGTTTTTAAAGTGTCGCATGTTTAAATATCGGCACACGAAGTAAAGATATTACTTTGATAAAGATATATTTTTAAATACTTTGGCATCTCTAGTCCCTTACATCAGTGGATTCAGGACTTTCTTAAAGTTACTAGTTAAAGGCAGAGAACAAACAGTGATAATAAATGGCTCTAAGTCATCACCAATAACAGTAAACTCAGGAGTTCCACAAGGAACTGTTCTAGGGCCCCTACTATTTCTAATTTATATTAATGATCTACCAAATTGCATCAACACAGGAACAAAAGTAAGATGATTGCATAATTTATAGAATAAAAAAGACAGGAAAAGATAGTGAACTTTTACAAAAAGACCTAGATGAACTACAAAAATGAGAATCAAACTGGAGTAGGCCTATGTCTTTTCACCCAGAAAAATGCCAACTAATAAGGGTATCCAAGAAAAAGAAACAAATAATAACAAACTACTCTATATTCATGGTAAAGAACTAACTCAAACTAACAATGCTAAGTAAAAGTATCTAGGAGTAATAATAAATGATAAGTTATCTTGTAACCCTCATATTGATGAAGTAATTAAAAAATCAAACAAAACATTTGGATTCATAAAAATGAACTTTTACAAATGTAATAAGAATATAAAACTAAAATGCTATCTCACATTAGTTAGGCCTATACTAGAATATTATGCAGCATCTGTAGGGGGGCCTATGGGACCCATCAACTAAAGAAAACATTAAAAAATTAGAACAAATTCAAAAAAGAGCTGCAAGGTTCATAACTAGTGAATATTCCCAATTGAAAAGAGTAACACCATTAGTCAAATCACTAAACCTAGAAACACTAGAGGACAGAAGGGCAAAGAGTAAAGTAGTAAATAAGTAATAATACATGATAAGGCATTAAACTCTAATTTAGAAATACAACCCAATACCAATAGCAACCTGTAAGTCCTGTAGCAAAGCTCAGAAAAACAAAAAGACAAAAACACTTTCCTTATCCACTTATCCCCTATCCTATCCTATGCGAGAACAAATGCATATAAGTAATCTTTCTTCCAGAGTGGCATTCGGGCATGGAATGGGTTGCCTGAACAAACTAGGAAAATTAAACCTGTAACTTAACATCATTTAAAACATTAATAAAAATGCAAGACTAGACTCGGACCACGGATGAGCGTAGGACGCAATAATCTTCCCTATATACTTAATGTAGCCTATAAGTCTATAAGTTAGGCCTATAACTTATAATATAAGATAAGATAAGAAAAGGTATAATTTTAACAATTCAATAAAAATTATAGTCAATACCGAAAAAGATGTGGACAAAATTTAGGCCTATACCTTGCTGTGACCCGATTATTAGATTGCGATTAGGCCTATGTGACAATTGACAGTTTGCCTTTTTGTCTGGTGTGAAATTACTCAACTTCCAGCAAATAAAGACGGCCAGCTCAATGTTGCCAGATAAACACAGAAACAAGCCTATTGTCGGCTGAACGCGCTAAAGACAATTTGTTAAGCGGACATGAAGCTAAACATAATTATGCAATGAAAGTAAGCTAAAAATCTATTATCTTATATTATATACTTTTTAAAGGAAATAAAAAATAATAGTAAAACAAAATAAGTATATAATAAAATGGTCTCGTATACATACATTTAAAAGTGAGGTTTTAAAATGTTTTCATGTACAATGGAAGAAAAATAAAAACAATAATAAAATAAAGAAGAGCTGTTGAAGAAAGAAGAGGCTCTCCCTAACATTCGCATTGATGTCTGCGCATGCGTGATTTCACGGAAAAGCCGCTCACGATTAATCAATAAAGTATGTAATATTTGAAAACATGTAAAATGGAGAAATTAAAGTGACAAATGGAATCAAAGACTAAATCTAAAGATAAACTTCTCTGAGTTAATACAATTATTTTGATTTGTCTTACACTTACAATATTATGAAAGATCAACGTCTATCAATCTAAATAAGGCGTGAACTCCTAAATCTAAACCTAAGTCTTAATGTGAAAGTGAAACTGAAAGTGTTATTTTCACAAGTTCATCATCATCACCAATCCCTTAACCATTTTGGTCATGGGGGCTGAGGGGGAGGGGGGGGGGGGCGAATGGACACTTCAGCAGTCAACTTTCTCAACTTTTGCCTATCTTGAGCGGTTGTCAATAGTTGACTCGTCCAGTGGTTATATCACTGGACTGTCAACCAAAAACCAACTGACAGGTCGCGGGTTCTAGCCCTGCCACCGACGGATCCCTGTCGCCCTGCAGGAGTTTTGGGCCTAGCGGACGTAATAATCTTCTATCTAGAAGGAACGTCTGTAAACTTATAAGGACTCAACTGCAGCCCTGTCCAATATTTTATGTTGTTGAACCAGCATCTCCGCTGACGGTCTCTCCGACATCCACCTTCCTCAGTGCCTTGGAAATTAGTTTTTGGCAGGTTATTATGCAGCAACACATGACCGACCCATGTCAGTTTGCGCCGATTGGGGCCGTCCATAAATTACGTCACACGATTAGGGGGGAGGGGGGTCACGCATTTGTGACGATGTGTGACGAGGGGGGAAGGGGTCTAAGATATCCGACGTCACATAAAAATGAATAAGCGTATACATATATATGTTTGTGCGCTATAGACTCCAATGCCGTTAGATCGATCGGGACAACCAAAAATGGACATTTTCTCGAAACTTTCAGGAATATACAATTTTAGTTTATCACGTATGCTGCTGACTTTGTTGATTTTATATAAATAGAAGTATGCCATTTATGCACACATGAAAACTGTAATAAAAAAAAAAAAGAAAAAGCTCCTCGCCGTAAAAGTGAGTAGCTTCCCTTTCATTTTGCTTTCACTGAGAGTGTTGAACAGCCAACTTTGGGTTTTCCCGACTTTGTGTGTGTGTATTACTGCGCACTCTGTTGTTTTATTAGCATTGTTGGTTTACACTGTACCTTTTTGTTCTCTATTGTTGATCTCGATATTATTCTTTAACTTTTAATTTCTATATGTTTTGTATGGACACAATGTATCCACGGGTCAACTAGTTAATATTAATAAGAAATGTAAATTAAAATTATGATCGCATTGTTTTCTGAAGATGTCAGGTATTTTCTGAAGATGTCAGGTATTTTCTGAAGGTGTCAGGTATTTTCTGAAGATGTCAGGTAGGCCTATTTTCTGAAGGTGTCAGGTATTTTCTGAAGATGTCAGGTAGGCCTATTTTCTGAAGGTGTCAGGTATTTTCTGAAGATGTCAGGTAGGCCTATTTTCTGAAGGTGTCAGGTATTTTCTGAAGGTGTCAGGTATTTTCTGAAGGTGTCAGGTATTTTCTGAAGATGTCAGGTATTTTCTGAAGATGTCAGGTAGGCCTATTTTCTGAAGGTGTCAGGTATTTTCTGAAGGTGTCAGGTATTTTCTGAAGGTGTCAGGTATTTTCTGAAGGTGTCAGGTATTTTCTGAAGATGTCAGGTAGGCCTATTTTCTGAAGGTGTCAGGTATTTTCTGAAGATGTCAGGTATTTTTCGAAGGTGTCTGGTATTTTCTGAAGGTGTCAGGTATTTTCTGAAGGTGTCTGGTATTTTCTGAAGATGTCAGGTATTTTTCGAAGGTGTCTGGTATTTTCTGAAGATGTCAGATAGGCCTATTTTCTGAAGGTGTCAGGTATTTTCTGAAGATGTCAGGTATTTTTCGAAGGTGTCTGGTATTTTCTGAAGGTGTCAGGTATTTTCTGAAGGTGTCTGGTATTTTCTGAAGATGTCAGGTATTTTTCGAAGGTATCTGGTATTTTCTGAAGGTGTCAGGTATTTTCTGAAGGTGTCAGGTATTTTCTGAAGATGTCAGGTATTTTTCGAAGGTGTCTGGTATTTTCTGAAGGTGTCAGATATTTCTGAAAGTTTATCTGGCAACCATAGTTCGACATCATATTATATAGCCATATAGGAAACAAAAGTAGTAGGCTATATTATTCTATTGCTGATCGAATTTACTTACTTAAAGAAACAGAACTTCTCTACATTCGCAAAGTAAAATTTATATATTAAAAAAAACTAACCCATAAAAACAAAGTTTTTATTATACTCCCTTTCTTTGTAAACTAAGTTTATATTTTATTTATATTTTGATAGATTAAAATAAACATAAGTGATATCATACCTTATGAATTTCCACACTAAAATTTTGCGCATCCTTTTATTTTTTTTTCTAGCTTTGGCCCGCAAAAACCATAAAAAGTTGGACCGTCATTTTCATCGTGAAACCAAACCATAGACCATTTATCTATGAAGTGTTTGTTAAATTTAAATAAAATCATAATTATAGTATAGTATAGAATGTATTTTTAGTCGCCACGAGTCTGCTGCCCAAGTTTCAGCTCGATTGGACGACGGGAAGTGGTCGAAAAATCGATGCAAAGTTTTGCTAACAAGCAATCAATCAACCTGACAGATAGTAAGCCTACAAGTTAATAGAAAGGGAGTAAAAAAACAGCAATTATAAGCATACGTCTGATATTCAATAGTATTTCCATAGGCTAAGGCCTTATAGTTGAAAGCAAACAACTTGCTATAGATATAGATCTAGCTTTGTATAAATAATTGAATTGCTAGATAACTGAGAAGTACGCGGAATTGGGGCAAACAGACGTACAAAAGAGCTGAAAAGTGTGTATGGGGGGGGGGAGGGGATCGGGCATTAGGCTACAGAAAGACAGAGCGTGGGGCAATATGGTTGTCCTGTTGTTCTTTATAGCCGCGTACTTTTCTTCCCCCTTACGACAAAGGTAACAAAAATCCTTAAATATATTTAGCTGCCTCAAGGTCGCCGAAGCTCTGAAAACAACATCGCTTTTGTCCTCGCTACACCTATTTTACCTGCAATGGGTGTGTCGTGACCTGCTAATTTAATATTTAAAAAAAGTCCTACGTTCTTGGCGGTATAACTTGCTCGCCCCGCCCCTTTTCTTCCCATTTCGTCCATATTTTCAACATGTACAATGTAGATCTACACACGCACATATATTATATATATATTAAGAGATAGAGAGAGAGAGAGAGGGGGAGAAAGAGAGAGGAATCCGTTTGTGTGTTCGCTGTGGACTAGCAGGTCGTTTCAACCTTTGAGACAAACGTTAGATCTATATATACAAACGAACGAAATGTAGTCTTATTATAGGGCCTACAACACGTATCCTGCTTAATTGATTGTATGCTAATTAAATAACCATAGACTCATTCAGCGGCGAAGACATAATATTTTTTTGGGAGATAGGGCTGAAATTTCGCGTGACAAACCATTAACGAATTTTCGGCAAATTTAGTAGCCTAAAGTTTTTTTTTTTTTTAGGTATTTGGGTTAAAAAATGTTGTTTTCCAAAATGTCAAGTTGGACCTATTATCCACCCTGAGCCCCCACGTAGATTCACCCCTGGACGCATTAAACTATGATAAAAATAATCAAAATGGATGGTGGCTAGGTCTATATCTATTTCCCATCGCGTTGCTTTCACCAACTTCGCTGTGTGGTCTGTTGTTTAGATTTTAGGCTAGCTCTACTATTCAATGTGGGTGTATTTTTTTATGGAAGTCTTTTTTGTTCCTTCATATTTCATACAGAATCTACAGAAATGAGTATGGGCTCAAATGTTTCCACCAGTCAAGTGAATTTATTTAAAAGTTCATCTAAAATTTCAGCTGATTTACTATGTCCTCTTGTTATTACAAGCTGTCATAATATATTATAAGTGATGCCCAATATGTTCATATGTTGGTGCTCTTACCCATTCTACATTGCCAACAATCACATTTTTGTCGTGGGTTAATTAACTAATAAAACAGCTTCACTTTCTCTATCATGTAACATCCTTGTAAACGGTTTTAACACTAATTTTGACACTTGGGACCATCTACTTTTATGTAGGCCTACTGATATAGCCTTTAGTAAACGGACTCACTTCACTTCTACACGCCTGACAATTGACTCTCGTGTTTCTTAAAACAGAAACTATAGCTGTTACGTGCGTTTTTAATGTTTTTAAATAGCTACGTGTACTTGTATGCTTCAAATGTTACACTCCAGGTCTTTTAGACTCAACACACATGAGTTTGCAACATAAACGTTTAATATCAATATGCCACACATTCCTTTATATCGGGCCAGGTCTGTCCCGCGTTCACGAAACCTGTTTCTTTACAATGTTGTTACGTGCCACTCACTCGGCGACCATAGCCATTGCCATAGAGATCACCACCACGTGAGAAGGGGAGGTAACTGATCGTTAAGTAGACAAACCAGTAGACCTCCTAAAATATCACTGTAACACTTATCACCAGTGGTTCTGAAATTGTGCGCCTGGGGGAGGGGTCATAGGGATCCGCGACATCTTTATAGGGGCGCCATGGCGTGTTGCAAAGATCTTCATATTGTTATATACTGTAAATCTATTTATTTTGTTTCGGTTTTAATGTGATAAAATGTGACGTCAGGGACTATCACTTATAAAAAAGAGCGCCATGTGAAAACGTGATAGGCCTACTTCAAAAAGGGTGATGCGAGTGCCAAAATTTGGGAACCCCTGCACAACATGTAAGCTATCGAGTCCATTAGGCGGTCTTCAAATTACAAGCTACAAAGACCACCTCTCCTCCCAAATACACACGCATCAAAGCAATATCTAAATTTACCCCCCCCCCCCCTTTTATGATAACGCGTTCACTCTTGGAGCCCTCGTCCATTGACCGAGGGGAGATAACTAAAAACAAATTACTGTCTGAAATACCCAGTAAGGGCCCCTGGTTGATAGTTCGTCTTGGTAAACATAATTCAAATTTAAGACACTAATAAAAATGCAAGACTAGACTCGGGCCACGGATGGGCGTAGGACGCAATAATCTTCTTTATAGAATGAGCGTCTGTAATATTATAAGATAAGAAACAGAAGAGGGAGCCAGTGAAGCTTGTCCAGCATAACAATAATAGCCTATTACTATTAATTCCCCTAAGATTCATTATTCTGGTGGCTCGCCAGTATGCCTGCAATGTCACCCGGTAGCACAAATCCTATACTATAGGTACAGGCATCCAGGCACGCGGGTGGTTCGTGAGACGGGACTACAGCGTCCATTGCTTCTCGGCAGTGCAATGGGTCTCGGACCCGAAGCGGGAGCTGTCCCCCATGCGTTCGCCCGCCGGTGTAATCTTAATGTAATCGTATCGGCGGTTTGAGGCCCATGGGAACAGAAGAAGTTCGTAGAGCTACTTTCTGTAGACGAAGTGTCGTGAGACGAACAGTTCGTAGACTAGTTGTCGTGACACAGTGACACGGTAGAATGCTGATAAGTTTTAAAATATATCAAGGCAATCTTCCCACAATCTAATTTTCATGCATCTAGCTTTGTTGTATGCCCGTCGATCGTGCTAGCTACTGTAAAGCGTTAAGCTATCTCTATCCTTCCTTGCATGCAAATATTGAAGTCAATAAAGGTGTTAAAGATATCTGCCAAGTATTTTTAACTTGTCTATCCAATACACATTCCGAAATCGCTGTAACCAATCTGTTGTTGTGTTTTGTGTGTGTGTGTGAGCTCCTATAACAATTTCAAAATCTTTGGACAGTAATTTGGTTCTGGACTCTGGACAAATAACGCATATCAGTCTGTAACGTGAAGTTGCCATCACCACATAAAGCAACTAATAGTCTTTTAAATTAGATAATGCGTCTTTGCGCGCGTGGTTTACACAATTTTCCAACCTCACTTAGGAGATTGTTCAGGTATATTGATAGTTTTTTGTGACAAGGCTTTCAATGTCATTGAAACAGTGTGTCAACTTGCATTCTATTGCTAATGTTTAAAATTATGTAATCTCTCTAAAACAATGACCAGTCAAGTGCAGTTCCCTACCGAAAGTTTAAAACACTCGTTCTGCTATTTAGCCTACTACCGTTTGAAGACAAGAATAATTTATTACAATCTTAAGCCTTGCTGAAGTTAAATGCATTTCATTGAACTTTCTGGTTGGTTTGTTGTGTGTGTGTTAAGATTTCAACAGCTATTTCCCTTATCATGACCGGAGATCGACGGCTCGAGGACCGACATCAGCATCGGTCCACTTTAATCAGCACTGATTGTACGCAACCCAACACTTCACTAAATTATGGATACAGTGATACCCCAAAAAATGTGTGCTTCTCAATCTACGGTTTTACGAATCCCCCTTTGTAACCTATAACCTAGCATTTAAATGTTGAAATTTTAAAAATGCTAATAGAAACGTAACATTCCATTCAGAGTCTCTTATAAAATGCTCGGAAGGGTCACACGGAAACAGTAGACTTTCAATACGCATAGTTGCATACGTAGGCTTACAGTTTCTTAGTGTATGCACTTAATAGCACAGTACTGTAAATATTTACTTTTATCTGTTCAATAAGAAAAAGAAGGGTTCGTTTATACTAGGGGACGTCCATTAATTACGTCAACAAAAGAGGGGGGAGGGGGGTCTGAAAAAGTTTGACAATTGTTGACATGGGGGAGGGGGGGGGGAGGGCAAGAAAAGTTGACGTCAACAATGTTACTTTTTATGAAGTAAATAATGTTACAAATTTAGTACTCAATTCTACATTCGTCCAGTTAAACTTACATAGATAAAATTAACAACATAGTTTTACGTTAGTAAAATAGGCCTATATCAATTATGGAAACTACATTTGATATGTCCTTTTTGTGTCCATCTTGCTAGTTTGTAGATCTATGTATGGATGGAAACTAATGCAATTTTTAGCAAGGCAAAGTGACCGACCCATTGTAGAAAACCTCACCGTCGCTGTTTAGCGTAGGGCTGCCAGTTACATGGGTGTTAAAAGGAGGACACCGAGAGACAAAAAAGAGGACATTGTGTTTCAATTGCATAGTTTCGCATTTAGTCCGCAATCAGTATAATTTTATTACAAGAGCTGCCACTAAGTTTAAATGTGTATTGGTAAACTGAGCAGGAAACAGTTTTGTTAAAAATAACATCAATTCAATAGAGGCTTAAAGTCAGCTTGCATTTGTTTGGGCAGCTTTAAAGCTCATGCACGAAACGGGATAATTCTTTTCTTGTACAAATAATCACCTGTTTATTAATTATATTCTTAACATGTTAATACTAATTTTAAAATTTATTTGTCCTTATGCCTACAAAACATAAAATATTACAAAAGCTGGACATTTTAAAGATATTGTGCTTTGCCTGCGGACGGAGGACAAGAGTCTAAATAGGAGGATATGCCCTCCTTTGCCGGACGTCGGGCAACCCTAGTCTAGCGAGACATGATGGCTGGAATAACAAAGGAACACAGACACACCAACAAGCTGTCTGCAGAGAACGTCCAGAAACCTAGTTTTTTTGCCCCATGTACGACTTAGCCTACTTTATTTCCTTTTAGCATAATATCCCTAATTTTAATATATAAACTAATATATGTTTGCTCACTACGTTATAATAATTGAAATATTAAAATTAGGTCGATTAGGCTACATATTTAGTAATTTGTACGTTTTCATTTCTAATTTTCTGGAAAAATATAGAATCTAATGAGATAAAATGTATTAGTAGGGCCTCTCAGTGGCGTCGCCAGTATTGCAAAAAGTGGGTGGCAAATAGTGCAAGGTAGGGGGACAGGGAAGGCAACTACCGTGTGTATATAATGTGTGTGTGTGGACAATAATGTAAGAAGGAATAGTGAACATATGGTTAAAACTAGGTATGTTAAGACCAGTTTTTCTTCAAAACCGTTTTTATAAAACCGTTTCAAATTTAATTAGTGTTTGCAGGGCATTCAAGAGGTTGATTTCTTTGAATACAATATGATTTTGCACGCTCTACCATAAAATTCTTTAGAACTAAAAAAAAATCTGGGCTAATTGATTAAAACAGATAATAACTTTCAATAGGGATAATCAAATTTGCGATTATCGTTGACCGTGATATTAAAAAGCATATGAAGAGGATGACTATGTTAATTCAGGATGCTTAGTACGCAGATGCGTACGCAATCCAGCGGTACTGCCACCGCTCCTACTTAGGCCACTATCTGTTGGCAGGGCCCTCGAGAGAAAAAAAAGATGCCGGTACAAGATCTTTTCTGGGCCCCACTTTTGTGCTCTAACACTAGTCATATCTAGATGATTTATTTGTATTACATACGTTTGAAAATCAGGAATCTATTTAAAAGGTATGTGGACCATTTTGTGAAACTGTCATAAGTGTTACCATTTACCATGAGAGTAATCATTTCAATCACAGCCTTACAGATCTATTTAAAATATTTTAATCAAGTATATATTATAGTTCTTAGTTTAAATTATTGTAATTGTTCCTCCGCTTCAGTAGGCCTATTGATCTTGCAAATAATATTACAAAGATGTGTAAAATGGAAATAGTTACTCTCACTGTTGATTGATAATTTATGTCCTCTAGTGTTTCTAGGTTTAGTGATTTAACTATTGGTGTTACTCTTGTCAGTTGTAAATTAAATATTTACCAGTAATGTATGTTGTGTAGTCAAATGTAAGGTTAGATCAGCTGTGGCAATACAGTTGACACATACATTTTTTTTGTACAGATTCTTCCCAAAATACTTTTTGTTAAATGACAAATAAAAATGTGTTTTAAATTTTCAATACATTTGTCTAAAATTATGATAGGCTACCTTCAATCTCCCCTCTTGGTTACCGCACAGGAAATCATTAAAGTGTAAAAGGATCGACTAACTAGCTTTGACTGCCGTACTGAGTGCTAGTTTGTAGCGACATTTAGGCCCAGGCTACTAAGCTAACAGGGAGAACTGTAAGCCTGTAAGGCTCATAGGTCTATATTTGCAAGTGTCTCTAGAGAAAAATAATAAAAAAGATATCCTAAATGCTATCGAAAATAATTACATCCTATATTACAACTAGAGGCTTCTTTGCATATTTAACTAAATGTTCAAGTACACTAGGGATCGGCAACCTAAGGCACGCAGAACGATTTTCAGTGAGAGACCTCCAAGAATATTGTGAAAACAACGTATGTCAGCATAATTAGTGGGTGCTGCATGGCGAACAACATGGGAATCACACTCGATGTCAACTGTTTTAGTTCAGGAATGTTTGTATGCAAAGCTCCCATCATTGGACTTGCGATCTGTGATTAAATCTATTGTTAAGATAGTCAATTGTATAGTGTTACGTCCACAATCCCCTTGTGGCCAGAGCTGTGTAGATCTTGCTGATAATTCTCGTTAGTCCTAGGGGAGACTTTAATTATTATTATTTATGTTTCAGTATTACACGAACTCTTCTTATAGTCCTGGGCACAAACTCAGTATTTGTGTTCCAACATTTCCTTTCTTGGACATTAGAGTAGTAGATAAATCTTATAGTAATGTATACAACACAATAGAATAGTAACTTGACAAAGAAGCTTCAGTGTAACTGTTGTTGATAGTTTAATTCAGGTGATATGTTCAATATATACAATATATCTATTATGTACAGTTATAATAAAATAGTGCAAACACAAACGTTCTCAAAGGAACATATTTTGAAACTCTCTGTCTTTCAGACAAAACAAATCATTAAATACCATCCGATTGTTGCAAGGGACAGACCCATTACCAGTAGGGGTGAAAATCATGTTATCATTACAAAACTCATAACAAAACGATAGGAACTTCCCCTATTAAATAATGAGTCGTTCCCAGACCCTGAGAATTTGAGATCAACACAGAATCCCAACATTAAGTAGAATCATTTGTCTTCCCACTAAACGTCAGGCGATCGGAAGCCTAAGCCCAGCCCACAAAATCCTGTTTAATGAGAAAAAGAGGGGGAAGAAGAATAAACATTGCGTGTTCCAATTCTTGGAAAAACAATATATATGACAATAGTTTCTCAAGTCCCATCTAGGAGAAAGTCAGACGGAGTATAGGTAAAGTCTTGGATATATTCGTTTCTTGTCTGAAAGCAATTAAGATGTATATTAATGAAAAATAATCCATTATTGAAAGAGTAGAACTGATTGTTGAAGCCAATGTTTCTGAATGATATGGCGACACGTTTCAGGGAATTAAACTTCCATTTACAAGATTGGGTCCAAAAACACTTGAACACGTGTTGGGCCACTGGAATAGATTTGCATTGAAACTGGACATATCTTTCCCTGAAATGAATTTCAAAACATTTAACTCTTTCACCAATTTAATGCAAATTAAGATAGATGAGCATTTTCGGAAGTACACTAGTTATATTAAAACAAAGCAACAAATTTGGAGAATTGAATTGAAGGGAGATAATTAACCCTTTTTCTTTACATTAATATTTCTAATATGTTTCTATTTTGTTTCCTTTTAGAAACATAAATGACGTACAACTCTAAAATGATCAAATTACACAAGATAATTAAAAAGGTAAAAATATTTTATTACTAAAGAATGTACATTTTGAAACATTACAATAACTACCCAGTTTGTATGATTACTACGTATCCCTTCCGCTTAACTTCAATGGATTGACTTTGTATCGGGTTAAAATAATATGTTAACATAAATCTCAGTTATTCTGAGATCAAATAATAAAGACTTTAAAGCTATTACTTGCGTAATTACCAATTTAATTTTAAATTTTAATATTCATGGGCCCCTAAACTCTTATGGGCCCCGGTACGGCGTACCGACTGTACCCCCCTCTCGTGGGGCCTGTCTGTTGGGAACATAGTTTAAAACGAGCCATCGTTAAAGACGTTTTTTCAAAATTTTCTGACACAAAGGATTGTAACTGTAACTTAACATTTGGTTTGATGTTGTTTTTATCGCAAGCCATAGTTGGTATTTTGAAAAAAAGAAACACAATATCAAAGACTAAATAGTGTTAGCAAGGTATTTCAAGAATGGTTTTGTGTGAATCCAACATTATTTATTTAAAATATTTCCATCAAAACCAAAAGAAAGGATGTGCTACTTAAAATAATGATTAGGCCTACCTCCCAATCAGGAAACCGAAATCCGGTTTGGAAAATCAAAACCGGTTTTCGGTTTCAAAACCGGAATCCGGTATTCCGGTTTTCGGTTAACATCCCTAGATAGCCTAAATAGAAGGCTAATTTACAACTGGTGCACAATTTCCACCTAAACTATTTGACAATTAACGTTGTACCAAAAGCTATTTTAGTGAAACGTAGAATTAAACATGATTAAATATGTATATTATGAAAAGAACAATTGTAAACATATGACAATTATTGTCAATTAGAAATATTTTTAACAAGTTTTAAAATGTATTACAATTAATTATAGTATAGACCTTTCCGTTTTAAATCTATTTTAAACATAAAAGTTAAAAGCAAGCGTCTAAAATTGTGTTACTTGTTTTGAGCGGGGGGGGGGGGTAACCAATTGTTGACGTAATTATATAGGGGGGTCTCTGAAAGTTTAACAGTTGTTGACAAGGGGGAGGGGTGGGTAGGTAAAAATCGCCTAAAAATTGTTGACGTAATTAATGGAGGTCCCCCTACATACACTACATTTTAAAAAAAATGAATTTGAAGTGTTTTTATAGACAATTTTAGTCTTTAACAATAATATAAAGAATTTTTTTTTAGATAACTTTTATCGGATGACAATGCACAATTGGCGCAATTTCCAAAATAACAGGAAAATGGCTGGGACTCGAGGAATAAGACTTATTGCGCAACAAATTTTTGGAGTATTACTGCATTAGCAGCATGAACAAACCATGTGGCAGATTGGCTTTAAAAAAAACAAAGAAAAAAAAAAGCATTCGGTTACACAAGAAAAAACATTACTTCACGAAAAACAATACAACAACAATAATATAGGCCTACTAGACACACAACACAAACACTTTCATTATCCACGACGACGATTTTTATAACGCTTTAAAAAAAAATCTCAACTCTAAATGGAGCGTTTGTAACAGGAAGGATAAAACAAGATTCGTGGAAAAACAAAAACTCAATGAGAGCAGCACTTAAATAAAGAGCCGCATGTGGTTCTGAGAGCCGCCCTTGCTCAACATACCCCTTGGTATAAACTCTATAGTCTACTGTATTATATTTAAATTTATGCTGCATCATTGTACAGAACACCCTTAACGTAATGTGTGTAGCTTACATGTCAAAGTTGATTTTTTAAAGGATATTAACATTAAGCAAAACATGTATATTTCCAGTTATACATAAGTGGTATTAAGAGCTCCGTCTAGTCTACCATCACGAAGATACATAAGTGAAGGAGTTCTTAAACTAATGACAATAGGCTCGAATCGGGCCCCGCCATGTGTAGGCATAATGTTGAAGGATAGACAACCCTTGTTTACTTTTAAATACTTTAAATTAATTGAGCTAGATCCCTTGGTTTGTTACCTTGCCTATCACGCAAGTAGCTGAGATTGCGTCTCAAATAAAACCCTTTTTATTATTTCACGTGTTTAATATTTTATTGTATTATGTAATGTTGTTATTCCAACGCTACCAACGACGCATATCTAAGTACACTACAGAAGGGATCTTAAATCATAACACCAGTTGCGCGAGTATACACGTGAATTTAATTCTACCATTCTATTGGCCAAGATGTCTAAATGTCACTAAATGATGACTCTATACCCTATACTGAATTAAAAAATTTAACAAATAAAGTTACGGTACAATCTAATCGACATTTATTGAACTCAGCTTCTATACCCTGCCCTAGACCATTGTGTAATAGTAGCCTGCAATGAGGTTTTGTCTCTTTGTAATTTTAGACGTAATTTTGGGGTAAGGGTATAACAAAATACATGGCGAAAATATATATTTATTTCTTAAATTTCGGAAACGTAACTAAAGATAATAACTCTTATTTTTAAAAAAAGTATTACTGTTAGAAGTCAGCAATTAAAAAGGTACACACAAAAATCTGCCAGTCTAATAATTATAGATTCTCTTTGTTCTGTGAAGGCAAGTTTTAATACCTATTGATTTTGCGAGTACCTATATATGTCATGGTTATTACGTTTGTGATTTATTCCTTGTGTTTTTTGTGCTTGTTTAAGTCTTGCCCGTGTATGGGCCTATGTATACCTATACTTTATACTCAAGATATCTATAATTGAATGAATGGTCGTGACTGTGTGATTAAAGTAGGCTATATATAATCACTTTCGGTAGATCTAGCTGTGAGATGTAAGGTGGGGCAACGTATCTAGTATTTCTTCTTTCTTTTTTTTAATCTTTTATTCTCTAGTATTGATTATGTTCAGTTTGTTCTATCTCAATGTAAAATAGGGTCTATAGAATGGACATTTTAAATGTATATATATAGTCTGATGGCTAAAACCATAATAGATATATAAATAGATTAATTGGTAGAAGATAGAAAGATAGAAAGATAGAAAGATAGAAAGATAGAAAGATAGAAAGATAGATAGAAAGATAGATAGAAAGATAGATGGATAGAAAGAAAGAAAGATAAAAAGATCGAAAGATAAAAAGATAGAAAGATAAAAAGATAGAAAGATAAAAAGATAGAGAGATAAAAAGAGAGAAAGATAGAAAGATAGCAAGATGGAAAGATAGAAAGATAGATAGACTGACAGATAGATAGATAGTTAGAAAGATAGATAGCTAGATGAATAGGTCGATAGAAAGATAGATAGATGGATATATACTTAGATAGTATAAATATATAGTTAGACAGATAGCTAGTTAGATGGATAGATAGATAGATGGAAAGATAGATAAATAGATAGATAGATGGAAAGATAGATACATAGATAGATATATGAAAAGATAAATAGATATATGCGTGTGTATGTTGGGTCCCATGCCCTACAAATGAATAGGCTATGGGCCTGAATAAATATAATTGTCTTCACCTATCCATCTTTCTTAGAAAACAAAACATATTATGACAAAATACCTTTTAATGAACATTAAAAACAGCATAATATTAATTCAAGCGTAAAAAATGAGTTCTTCAGCTGTCAATAAATATGACATTATTTCAGAAAATGCATTGTTCATCGCAGACATTGTCATCAACTGCGCATGCCTCAACTTTGTGGCCATTTTGGCGATTCTAGGGAACATCTTGAACATCATCATTCTAACGAAACAAGGCCTTGGCGACAGCACTAATGTTACTCTGATGTCTCTCTCCATGGTCGATCTGGCTTACGGAGCCATACTGCCCGTTCGAAGAGGACGCTGTATCGTCAGCAGGTTTGACCACACCGTGGCTCAAAACTTTGACATCCTCGCTAACGTTTATCTAGCCATTCCTACGAGACTCCTGAGTTTCATTTCATCCGGCCATATTGTTTTGATTTCACTGGAGAGAACTGTCGCTGTGTATTTCCCCATCAGAGTTTCTAGGATATTTTCCGTGCATCGAACTGTCTTTTGCCTTTTACTGATATACTTGTTTTGGTTGGTTTTACTGAGCCCCTTTTTCGAGATGTTTTCTGCATTCAATTTTTTAAACTTAGAATCCAACAAAACACTCTTAATTCTGGCATTTTCTGACTATTTCATGGCCAACCTTGAGGTTTTCAATTTCATTAACGTTTTTGTAGTTGCGAACATCCGGGGACCTGTTTCGTTCGCCATCATTTCCGTGGCCTCGGTGGCAATCGGGATGCGTCTGCGCGAGGCGAGACGCAGCAGACGGGAAATGACGTCATCGAAATGCAAGACGTCATTTGACGCCAAAGCGGTGAAGATGATGCTGACAGTTTGCCTGGTTTATTTGGCCTTAACGCTCCCGTCCATGATCCCCACACTAGTGTACGTCATTGACGAAACGTTTGTGGTTTACCAGGGGCAGACGACTGCTATGTACACCGTCTCTGAGTATGTGGTGGACTTGCTGTATGCGCTAAATGCCGCTGTCAATTTCGTCATATATGTTACCATGTCCAAGAAATTTTCCAAGACGTATGCTGATCTTCTGAGGGGTTGTTTGTATTGGTTAACTGCTTGCCGAAGAACATAATGCTACTGCAATGTTTGCAAAATGATGGTACTCCTCTTCAATTCTATCTCTCTCTCTTTTTCACTCTGATCTATCTCACTTGTATCTCTGTTGTCTATGTGTGTTTCTATTGTCTTGTATGTATTCTATAGTCCAGGGATCGCCAACCTACGGCACGCGTGCCACTTGGCACGCATAGAAATCTTCAATGGCACACTGAAGGCCGACATAATGGTTATTCAACAAGTCTCTTCTTCATCTTAAGAGCAGGATGACGTTTAGGCTGAGGGGACGTCCATTAATTACGTCAACAAAATAGGGGGGAGGGGGGGTCTGAAAAAAGTTTGACAATTGTTGACATGGGGGAGGGGGGGAGGTCAAGAAAAGTTGACGTCAACAATGTTACTTTTTATGAAGTAAACAATGATACAAATTTAGTACTACAGTACCGGTATGCATTTGTCCTTTTCAACTTACATAGATAACATTAACAACATAGTTTTAAGTTAATACAAATAGGGCCTATAACAATTATGGAAACTACATTTGATATGTCCTTTTTGTGTCCATCGTGCTAGTTTGTAGATCTATGTATGAGTGGAAAGTAATGCAATCGTTAGCAAGCCAAAGTGACCGACTAATTGTAGAAAACCTCACCTTCGCTGTCTAGCGTAGGGTTGCCAGACACATGGGCGTCAAAAGAAGGACACCAAGAGACATAAAGGAGGACATTGTGTTTCAAATGCATAGTTTCGCATTTAGCCCGCAATCAGTATACTTTTATTACAAGAGCTGCCACTAAGTTTAAATGTGTATTGGTAAACTGAGCAAGAAACAGTTTTGTTAAAAATAACATATAAATTCAATGTATGCTGAAAGGCAGCTTGCATTTGTTTGGGAAACTTTAAAGCTCGTGCACGAGTCTTCTAAAAAAACGGATAGAACAAAACAAAATAGAACGGATTCTTGTACAAATGATCACCTGTTTATTAATTATATTCTTAACATGTTAATACTAATTATAAAATTTATTTGTCCTTATACCTACAAAACATAAAATATTACAAAAGCTGGACATTTTAAAGGTATTGTGCTTTGCCTGCCGGACGGAGGACAAGAGTCTAAAAAGGAGGACAAGTCCTCCTTTTCCCGGACGTCTGGCAACCCTAGTCTAGCGAGACATGGTGGCTGGAATAACAAAGGAACACAAACACATCAATAAACTGTCTGCAGAGAACGTTCAGAAACCCATTTTTTTCCCCGCTCAGTACATCTAATAAAAATAGGCTAGGTGCCAGATTCTGGCGTTCGTTATATATAAGCCGTGTAAGCAATGACTGGGATTGACAATAGAACTAAAAACAATAATAGGCCCTCGCCGAGACTATAACTAATGTTTGCAAAGCATTGAATGAAGTGAATTGTGTGAAGACAACATGGTTATTTTAAAAATATTTCCTTCAGAAAAAAATAATTCTTGGCCCACCCAATGAAGTACGAAATACTTAGCCTACCTTATTTCCTTTTAACATCCCTAATTCTGATATATAAACTAATATATTTTTGCTCACTACGTTATAATAGGTGAAACATTAAAATTAGGTCGATTAGGCTACATATTTAGTAATTTTTTACGTTTTCATTTCTAATTTTCTGGAAAAATTTAATGAGATAAAAATGTATTAGTAGGCCTATCAGTGGCGTCACCAGTTTTGGAAGGAGGGGAGGGGGGGGGGAAATAGTGCAAGGAAGGGGGACAGGGAAGGCAACTACCGTGTGTATATAATCTGTGGCAAATGTGCCTAGTTTTGTAGGTATATTTGAAAAATAGTTTAAATTTAATTAGTGTTTGCAGGGCATTCAAGAGGTTGATTTCTTTGAATACAATATGATTTTGTACGCTCTACCATAAAATTCTTTAGAACTAAAAAAAATCTGGGCTAATTGATTAAAACAGATAATAGCTTTCAATAGGGATAATCAAATTTGCGATTATCCTTGACCGTGATATTAAAAAGCATATGAAGAGGATGACTATGTTAATTCAGGATGCTTAGTACACAGATGCGGTACGCAATCCAGCGGAACTGCCACCGCTTCTGCTTAGGCCACTATCTGTTGGGAACATAGTTTAAAACGAGCCATCGTTAAAGACGTTTTTTCAAAATTTGCCGACACAAAGGATTGTAACTGTAGCTTAACATTTGATTTGATGTTGTTTTTATCGCAAGCCATAGTTGGTATTTGGAAAAATGAAACACAATAACTAAGACTAAATAGTGCAAGGCATTTCAAGAATTGTTTTGTGTGAATCCAACATTAGGCCAATTTATTAAAAATATTTCCATCAAAACCAAAAAATAAAGGCTGTGCTACTTGAAATAATGATTAAGCCTACCTCCCAACTCCCAACCAAGAAACCGAAATCTGGTTTTGGAAATCAAAACCGGTTTTCGGTTTCAAAACCGGTATCCGGTATTCCGGTTTTCGGTTAACATCCCTTGTTAAAATAGAAAGCTAATTTACAAGTGGTGCACAATTTCCCCCTAAAATATTTGACAATTAACATTGTAACAAAAGTGAAACGTAGAATTAGACATGATTGAAAATGTGTATAAAAAGAACAATAGTAAACATTTGAGAATTATAGTCAATTAGAAATCTTTTTAGCAAGTTTTAAAATGTATTACAACAAAATTAATTATAGTATAGACTATAGACCTTTCCATTTTAAATCTATTTTACACATAAAAGCAAGCGTCTAAAATTGTGTTACTTGTTTTGAGGGGGGGGGGGTAACCAATTGTTGACGTAATTATATAGGGGGGGGTCTCTGAAAGTTTGACAGTTGTTGACAAGGGGGAGGGGGGGAGGTAAAAATCGCCTAAAAATTGTTGACGTAATTAATGGACGTCCCCTGAATTAGAAATCATACTTTGACACACCATTAACATAAGGTTGCCGACCCCTACTATAGTCTATTGGTCACTAACTTTCTCTCTCTTTCTCTTGTCCATGTATAGTCTATAGGCCACTCTCTCTCTTGTCTATGCATAGTCTATAGACCGATCTCTCTCTCTCTCTTGGCTTTGTATAGTCTAAAGGCCACTCTCTCTCGCTCTCTTATTTATCTAATGGGCCACAGTCTCTCTTGTCTATTTATATACTCTACAGTGTAAGTGCCACTCTCTTTCTTGTCTGTATAGTCTACAGCTTATAGACCACTTTTGTCTATGTATATTGGCCTACTCTATAGTCTAAAGGCCAAACTCTCTCCGGATTATTTCTATAGTCTACAGGACACTCTCCTGTTTATTAATAGCTTAGCCCATAATCTAAGCCTTCTATCTTTCTCTCTCTCTCTCTCTCTCTTTCTATCACTTGTCAATGTGCTGTCTAAGTCTAACGGTCATTCTCTTTTGTCTATGTATAGCCTGTGGGTAAGTTTTTTCTCTATCTCTCTATCTCAACCTATTTTTCACTCTCACTCTCTTGTCCATATATTATAGTATAGGCTACAGGTACGTTTCTCGGTAACAACTAAAGTTAGGGTCTGGTGCGATAAACATCTAAATCATTAAAGCCGTTTAATAATTATCACACTCTTAAGTTGGTTTTGTTTTTAATTTTGTCCATTAATTACGTCAACAAAATAGGAGGGAGGGGGGGTCTGAAAAAGTTTGACAATTGTTGACATGAGGAGGGGGGGGGGCAAGAAAAGTTGAAGTCAACAATGTTACTTTTTATGAAATAAATAATGATAATACTGTGCTATTACAATATTTGAATTTTAAATACTTACTACAAATTCAATTAAAGTGATTGTGATAATTAAGAAATAAGAAATGGGGTCATATTTATTATTATTATTATTATGTTGTTGTTGTTTTTTGTTGTTGTTGTTTTTTGTTTTGTTGTTATTGTTGTTTTTTTTGGGGGGGCGGGGGGCAGAGTTTTTGACGTCATATTGTATCATAATATAAGATAACGTCAACAATATAATTTAAGATGTAAACCCTAACAAAATGCAAGACAAGACGCATACCACGAATAAACGTAAGAAACAATAATCTCTGCATAGAACAGTGAAGGGTCGATGAGAACCGCGTCACCGTTTTTCATATATTATTATTTTTATAGTGACACATCATATTTACATATTACATAGCCTAATATAGGCATACACATTCAAATTAATGGCAATAATGAAGCGGCGCAAGCTAACATGGTTCGGTCATGTGGTGCGGCATAATAACCTGCCAAAAACAATCCGCCAAGTCACTGTAGAAGGTGGACGTCGCGGAGAGGCCGTCAGCGGAAATGCTGGTTCGACAATATAAAGGATTGGACAAAGCTGCAAATGGATGAACTAGTGACAGTGGCTCGAGATAGGCAATAAATGGAGAAAGACGACTGCTGAGCTGTCCATTCGCCCCCCCCCCCCTCCAACGACCACAACGGTCAAGGGTCTGATGATGAGGATGATGATTCAAATTCAATTTTATTCAGATACGATGGATATATTATATTCTATAGAGACAAACTATCGGAGTGATTTTGCACGACTTGAACGCTATACTTATCTTCAATTTAACAAGTCATGAAAAAGTTCTGAAAAAAAAACAAGAAAAAAAAACACATTCGAATCAAGTCTTAATTAGGTGTGACCTTTAGAATTGGGATGAACGTGAACTTCCGGTGAAATTTACGTTCTGTTGCAGCTCGCGGTGTTGTTTCTAGGTTCAGGCCTCTAGCCTTCAGGTCCCTTACCACTGTCCTTCTCCATTTTTCCTTTGGTCTGCCTTTCGAGCTTTTCCGCTGGGGGGGGGGGGGGTCCATCTCAGGGCTGTCCTGGGGAGGGAACCAGCTGACATTCTGCAGACGTATCCCATCCATCTTTATCTCCTTGCTGAGATGCTCTCTGCTAATGGGACTGCTCCTGTTTTCTCACGGAGGTCCTCGTTTGATATCGTGTTCGGCCAGAAAATCTTGAGGATGTGGTGAAGGTTTTGTGTCTGGAACACCTCTAGTTTTTTTTCTATGGTATTTGTGGTTTTCCAAAACTCCGACCCACACAGGAGGACGCTGAGGACATTGCTCTTAAATAGACCTAAGCTTATCCTTTTTTTTGTGTGAAGGCCGAGGCTCGACGTCTTCTATATGGGTCTGAGCAGTGCAACGGTCTGTTTTGCCTTACTGATTCGGCCGTTGATTCCCAGGTCACAGTCACCATTTGTTGTCGCATCATTTAACTACTACAACATATTCCTTCCGTTATTTAAAAAAATGCCTTTCCCTTTTCCGATAATGTTCACAATATAGGCCTTTTTTTTTACTTAGCTGGTTGTTTTATTAATCAAGTAGTAATAGGCTTGGTTTAATAGGCTTGGTTTAATAGGCTTGGTTTAATAGGCTTGGTTTAATAGGCTTGGTTTAATAGGCTTGGTTTAATGGGCCTGGTTTAATGGGCTTGGTTTTAATAGGCTTGGTTTAACATACTTTTTTTTAAATTGATTTTTAATAATTACTTTGATAAGATATTTGGTTAGACGTTAATGATTAAATTGTGTAATGTCATCATCAAATCAAAAGGGATGTTTTGAAAGCCAGACAACAAAGGCAGCGGACGTTTTGTTTTTCTTTCCACGCTGACGACCTGTTACCGTGCATCGGAAGAAAAAAATAGGGATGAAGGGGATGCATCAAAGTAGAACAATAAAAATCGACATTGTAAACCCCACCCTCTATTCTCACTCACATTATTCGCTGTATTCGCACTCTTTGTCTCGCAATGTTTTTTTTTTTTTTTTCATGAATAGACTCGATCGAGCGTTTTTATAGCATAGGTACATTGGTGGAATCAATACAAAAAATGATTCTCCGATGTTCGCATACAAAGTTAGGTAAATTGGTAATTCTAATTTTAATTCGATAGTACCGGTAGGCCTATTCATCATTTTGTTCTTTTTACCATACAAACCACTGGAGGGGGGGGGGGGGGGTGAGGAAGAGAAGGAGAGAGAGAAGGCCTCCGAGTTGGGCGAAGGAAAGAAAATTAAAATAAAAACATCAAAGCAGTATATGACACATCTCGGGGGTGGGGAGGGGGAGGTTTGACGGATGACGTTTAATGAAACAAAGTTTTGATCACAGAATAAATTAGCCCTATATTTCTATCGTGTGGTATTTTGATATTCTTATTTGGCTCGCGTTTAATATACATTTTTATTACATAATCGAGTGTGCGTGAAAAGGAGAGGGGTACAAAAAGAACTTGTTTTTCACTGGGTTTTAAAACAAAACATCTACATATTATGTAAGCATTTCTGTCGTAATTAATGTAGCCACAAGCTTAAAATAGTTTTGGTTCTTACAAGTTTGCCATGATAGTCTCGTTCAGCTTGGTTCGTAGGCCTACACATTAAATAAAATCCTTAAAATTAAATGCCTTGAAAAAACTCGATGTCTAATTTGTCATAGGCGACTCATTGTCTAGGCATATTGTGTGTGTTGTTTTTTTAATCCCGAATATTGCTTGCGATACACAGACAACAACAAACGCAAATGTTAACGAGTCTGCAGTACAATATTCGTTTGATCGGCGCTGGGCTTTCCCCACAGATGCTAAAAGTAACGAGCAGACAATTAACAGACTTTTGTGTGTGTGTCTGTTTGTAGGTGTGTGTGATTTCAATTAGGCTAACATTTAACCATAGACTATAATATACGTGGACCGCTTGCTTTAGTATTTCTGCTATATTATTAATAGGGAGGCGTTATACGGCGGATCCGCCGTATAACGCCCAGCGTTATGCGGCAAATCCGGTGTATAACGTTCAGCGTTATGCGGCAAATAAATTATGCAATCGGTCGGTCACTTCGCTAAAGAACACGTGCTTTATTGTCCACCTATACTCTATACATACATAATAATATAAAAAAACATAAAGACATGGAGGGGGGGGGGGGGACTGAAAACCGGTTTAAAATCGCATTTCTAAAACCGAAAATCGGTTTTGGAAAAAAAAAAAAAATTTACATCCCTAGTTAATATATAGGTGATAGCAACTCTATGACTCTTCCAAATTAAAAGATACACTAGTAAAAAACAGTTTTGTGTTGGAACTACAGAATAGATTCAGCCTACTAGAAAATCTTTTAGGGATGACATCAAGACACACTGCGATAAGATTTGAAATGTATACACCGAAACCAGTAGAACAACACTAGGACACTAAACAAGAGAAAGGAATGGATTTCAGATGCCACATGGAGCCTCATAGAACAAAGGAAAGAGGCAAAGCGAAAAATGCTCACCAAAAATGGAGAAAGAAATTCAGAAGCTAGACAGGATTACAAAAGACTCAACATTAGAGTAAAGCGAAGTGCTAGACAAGACAAAAGAGATTATATAGACAACATGGCACTAGAGGCACAAGTAGCAGCTGATAAAGGCGACAACCAAACAGTCTGCAAAATTATTAAGTCCCTTACGGGAGGTCTAAGGAGCAAATCGACGACTGTTAAAGATAAAAATGGAAATAATCTGACGACAGAGAAAGACCAGCTCCAGAGGTGGGCAGAACATTTTGAAGATATCCTGAATAGACCGGACCCAGAAACAGAGGCTGTCATCACAGACACGGGTTTTGAGATTGAAGTGTCTAAAGGGCCCATTATGGAACAAGAAATAATAGAAGCCATTAAACAGACAAAAGGAAACAAGGCGCCAGGAGAGGATAAAGTTACGGCAGACATTCTCAAGTCCAGCCCAACCCTGTGTGCAATAACACTTATAGGACTCTTTAATAAAATATGGGACAAAGAACATGTACCTACCTCATGGAAACGAGGGATTATTGTCAAAGTTCCCAAGAAAGGCGACCTAACCCTATGTGAGAATTGGAGAGGCATAAACCTATTGTCTGTTACAGGAAAAATCTTTTGTAGAATCTTACTGATGAGAATGAGAACAGGAATAGAGAGAGTCCTCCGTGAAGAACAAGCTGGTTTCAGAGCTGGAAGAGTGAATGGTTCCAGGTGAAAACAGGTGTCCGACAAGGATGTGTGATATCCCCTGTTATCTTCTTAATAGTAATGGACTGGGTCATGAGGAGAGCTACTGCAGATAAACCTCGAGGCCTAGTATGGGGACTAACTTCCTATCTAGAAGACTGCGATTTTGCAGATGACATAGCTCTGCTCTCTCATTCTCAACCAGATATCCAGGAGAAGACAACAAGAGTAGAACAAATAGCCAAAAGTGTTGGCTTAAAGATCAACTCAGGGAAAACAAAAATCATGAAAGTTAAGACAAAGCTCTAAGAGGACAAGTGCCAATGGTGTGGAGGTGGAAGAGATTGAAAACTTCAAATACCTTGGCAGCTACATCTCTGCTAATGGAAGCATAGACATGGAAATCTCCACCAGACTAGCTATGGCAGCTCAGGCCTTCAACAAACTGGGGAAAATATGGAAGTCATCCTCTCTGCAACTAAGAACAAAACTGAAACTATACAAGTCAAATGTACGCTCAGTCCTTCTCTATGCTGCAGAGACCTGGAAGACCAATACCAAAATTGAAGGCCGCCTTAGAGGGTTTGAAGGAAGATGTCTCCGACGTATACTAAGGATCGGCTGGGAGGACCACATCTCCAACATTGAAGTCCGTCAAAGAACTGGAATAAGCTTCATTATCGATGAAATAATGAAAGAAGATGGAGATGGCTGGGTCACATCCTCCGCATGGACAAAATGAGGCTCCCAAGCAGCGCATTGAAATGGACACCACCAGGAAAAAGACGAAGGGGAAGGCCAATGGGAACGTGGTGGAGGACAATGGATGTGGAAGCAAAGGCCACCAATAAAACATGGCACGAAATCCAATGGCTCGCCCAGGATAGGGAGGCCTGGCGGAACTTTGTTGCTGCCTTATGCTCCACGGGGAGCAATAAAGACTAAGAGAGAGTAGGTAGGGGAGTCAATCGGGTCCATCTGTGAAGAATAAAACTATGAATTGTCGCGCTTTTGGCAACCAGTTCATAATTAATAATTATAAAGAAATGGAAACGAGTTGGGAAGATTTCTTTACAGATGGGCATATTTTAAGTCTTAATTTTTGGGGTTGGCCTAATAGACAATTTATAGAATAATAAACACAGGAAAAGATAGTGAACTTTTACAAAAAGACCTAGATGAACTACAAAAATGGGAATCAAACTGGAGTATGTCTTTTCACCCAGAAAAATGCCAACTAATAAGGGTATCCAAGAAAAAGAAACAAATAATAGCAAACTACTTTATTCATGATAAAGAACTAACTCAAACTAACAATGCTAAGTACCTGGGAGTAATAATAAATGATAAGTTATCTTGGAACCCTCATATTGATGAAGTAATTAAAAAATCAAACGAAACATTAGGATTCATAAAAAGGAACTTTTACAAATGTAATAAGAATATAAAACTAAAATGCTATCTCACATTAGTTAGGCCTATACTAGAATATGCAGCATCTGTATGGGACCCATCAACTAAGGAAAACATTAAAAAATTATAATAAATTCAAAAAAGAGCTGCAAGGTTCATAACTAGTGAATATTCCCAATTAAACACTTCCTGTACCGACCTACTTCTATCTATGCTGCCTTCAGTTCCGCTAAATACGCGCCCGGGACTGTAAGGGTTAACAAGAGTAACACCATTAGTAAAATCACTAAACCTAGAAACACTAGAGGACAGAAGGGCAAAGAGTAAAGTAGTAATAATAGGCTACATAAGGCATTAAACTCTAATTTAGAAATACAACACAATAACAACCTGTTGCAAAGCTCAGATAAACATAAAGACAAAAACACTTTCCTTGTCCCTTATGCGAGAACAAATGCATATAAGTAGGCCTACTCTTTCTTCCTGAGTGGCATTCGGGCATGGAATGGGTTGCCTGAACAAACCAGGAAAACTGAAACCTAACATCATTTAAAACATTAATAAAAATGCAAGGCTAGACTCGGACCACGGATGAGCGTAGGACGCATTAATCTTCTTTATAGAAGGAGCGTCTGTAATGTATAAGATAAGAAGATAAGATAAGATAAAATATCTTTAGCATAAGATAAAATATCTTTAGCTGATTATATATTGGCCATTTTTAACATGCAGGGCCTATCTTTTTTTCCATAGATTTTTTTGGAATCATTTATTTCTATAGTGCTATTAGCCCCTATTAGGCTATAACTCTAACTACATAATCACTGAAACTCGTCGATTTCAACCACACCTAAGGCAAAATTTTCCCTTGTCACGCCATCGCTTTTATCTGTATTTTATTAGATTATTACTGCAGCGGTTTCCAAAGTGTGCACCGCTTTGTCATGTGGAACTGCATTGTGTATTCAGGATCTTCGCTGAATCTCAAATAGCCTTCTTTCATAGTAGGCTATTTTTTTATTTATTTAATGTGGTATGCCTATATAATATATTATGCGACATCTGGGGCAATTATGTTGTATTTTAAAGTTATAATTTAATGTTTTATGACTAAGCCTACTATAATTTGCTTTTAAATCTTCTTTCTTAAAGTAGCCCGATATTACTAAATGTATAATAATTTTACTCATGTAGCCTATATAAAGGCCCTGTTATAATGGTTAAACGCCTAGTTGCGAATATTCACTATTATTGAGTGGCATCCGGGCATGGAATGGGTTACCTGAGCCTGAACAAACCAGGAAAAACAGTAGGCCTAGCCTAACTTAACATCATTTAAAATACTAATAGAAATGCAGGACTAGACTCAAACCAAGGATCTGCGTAGGACACAATAATCTTATTTATAGAAGGAGCGTCTTTAATATGTAGCTATAGTATATAGCCTAATAATTTAAAGTTCATCATCTTACAGAAGCCCTACGGCTACGTAACAAGAAATGATCGCAAGTTTATGCGAGCAATATTTATTCCCTAATTTAAAATTATTGTTACTTAAGTATTTAGTTTATTAAATATAAACAAGATATAAAAAATATTTGAAGAAAATTCAAATAGTCAAATAGATCTGCATTTGTTTTAAGTTTAATCTATGGTTTGACCTATTTATTGAATTTATAGATAGAAACGAATGACTGAAACTTGTTTAGTTTTTCATAGTTATCTCCCTTCATCGATGACATAACATTTAACGCCATTTTCTGCCCAGACGGTCAGGAAACTACATCCTCTGTCAACAAATCGTCTGTGTTGATTTGTGCTATAACAACATCCTTACGTGTTATACTACTCTAACTCTAACTAAATTATTGTCATCACTTGTATTTGAATTAGGCCTTAGAATGGCCTGTGATTTGCCGTGTATGTCTTACATGGCGTTGTATGTCATTTCAATGCACATTGTAAACAGTAACAGCAGATCAAGCTCATCACATCATTGGAAACTAAATCTTGCAGCAGGTCAGCAGATTTAATTCGTTTGTAACTTTTTTGTTTTGTTTAAGTGTGCTTAATGATTCTATGATTAGGCCTATCAAACATAGGTCTAAATTAGAACCAAAAAGTTAGTTCAATATTATTTATATATTTTTATTTTAAAGTATTTTTTATGTTCAGTGAATGAATTAATGTATGCTATTACTAGTATTACTATTACAAATTACAAGTATAAATATAAAAGTATAATATAAATAATTAATAATTTAAAAAAGTAGGTTATATCCTCTTATCTTAGTCCTAATCCTAATCACAACTTAATCTTACTTAGATTTAGCATTTAGGACTTAGAATTAAATTAGACTAAACTGTCTAGGCTAGACTAGAGATGACAAGACGTCTTAGACTAAGACTTAGACATAAGTTCACATTCTCATTCACATGACTTTCTCATTTCTATAGGCCTAATTATAATGATTATAGGTATAGGCCTACTATAAAGCCTATGTATAGTTCATCATCATCATCTGTCCTTTGGGTTCCTTGTGGAACATAGGGCCTCTGTCAAAGCACGCCACTCTTCACGGTCTCTTGCTAGTCGCTTCAATTCTTCCCAGTTCTTTCAGTTTCATCCAGTATGCTTCGTCTCCATGTTTGCTTGGGTCTTCCTCTATGCCGTTTACCCTGGGGATTCCACTCTAAGGCCTGTCTAGCTCTGTTGTTGTTATCTTTCCTGAGGGTGTGTCCACTTCCTTTCCATGATTTGTTGTTCTACTGTTCTTTGTCCACACCTCTCCCACAGCTTGGAGTTTTCTACCTTGTCGAACCATTTTATTTTGAGTATATTTCTTAGGAATCTGTTAACAAAGGTCTTGAGTCTATTTTTAGTTTTCTCTGTCGTTCGCCATGTTTTGGACCCATAAAGTAGGACCGTTTTAATGTTTAACTATGTATAGTTAACTACTATTAATTACTATGCATTTCATTTATTTTATAATTATAGCCCTAGCCCGCCTAGCTTGAGTACCTAAACTTTATTATTAAACACTACTGTGGTCTAATTGGTATATGTCTTCATGGCAGCTGTTTATTCTTGAAATTAAATTGTCCATTGACCGCTCCCTGTGCCTGTTGTGCTTCACTGTGAAAGTGTTTTAAAATTTTTACACATTAACGACATTGAAGCCATCCTAGATTCAGGAATGAAGACACTGTAATCAAACTTAAAATAAAACATTCTAAAGCTTTAGATTCTTTTTTTAATAATATTTGTCAATTTTATTTAAATGCTATATAACTTGTAGTTATACTACTCATAGAAGACATGCCTAAGGTTCAGCATTTTCCAGAATTATTCCATTCAATTACTAAAAGTAATCCCCTATTCCACAATTCTGCATTCATTTGTCCAATTTGTTCCAGAAAACGAGTTTCTCCCAAAATGCAACCATTTCAATTAACAAAGTTAATAATGTCTTTAATAGGCAAAGTTGAGCCTTCTCAGGCTGAGCCAAGCACAGCCACAAGTTCACAATCAGCGGAGATGACAGGCAGTGAAAAATACCAAAGCTCCCACAATTCTACTGAAAGCTCAGAAGATGAGGTTGAGGTCTCCCTTGAAGACAGGATGATGGGCATTTTAACCAACAAAGTGGTTTCAGGTGGTGAGTGGGTCGTCACCTCCTTAGAAGATACCAAAGGGAAATATGTAAATATAAAAAATGTCAACGTGCATAGCTGCGATACAGAGTTACATCAACCCAACAAGTGTAAAGAATTCACTGAAAAGTTAAAGTGAGCTCACATTTTTTAAAGTTTATTTTAGTTACATTTTCTGTATGTCTGTAAAAATAACGTATGGGTCACGGTGGCTGGCGTACCGAAGGTCCTGGGTTCGAATCCTGGTGCAGGCTAGGATTTTTTTGCCGGGTCTGGAGGGTGTCCCTGAGTCTACCCAGCTCTGATGGGTACCTGACCTTAGTTGGGGTAAAGTAAAGATGGCTGTGCATAGTGCTGGCCAAACAATCACCCAGTATGCCGTGGCCACGGAAACTGGTGAACGCTGCTTCACCGGCCCTATAGATCAATTTTGTCTGACGGGATACTTTACTTCACTTAAAATAAACTTTTAAAACAAATTCTTTTAGTAAACTTTTTAAAATCTTTATTAACCTTTAGATTCTCCACGCTCCTGGGGTTGCCTTATAGTGTTTTATCCCATATTGCCAGCTACAAAAGTCATAGTAAAAATAAGATGGTTAGGACAACTATTTTTAGTCCAACAATTTTGAACCCTATTTCTTCAATTTTCCAATGGCTATTAAAAAATACATCCACTAATTATTTTTTTTTAATATTTGGATTTCCTATATCTGCCACCAGACAATATACTATTTCTTTCACATACCAGAATAAATCAGTTTGTACATTTTCTGTAACATTTAGGAAAATAGGAAAAGTTTTGAATTTTAAATAAAAAATGATTTTAGAGTAAACCCTGGATAACCATACAGGGTCAATGTGCACTGTGCCTAATTCAGATAGCTGTAATATTGTTATTATTTAAAGAAAATTATGACAGAAGAACAAAACTACCCGGTAGTTATTAAGTGTTATGGCTTTTCAATAAATATTATATTAGTGGTTATGACAGTGTAGATGCAGCGATAATTGTTTCAAAGGAGTAAATAAACTGTCAATGGAATCATTAACAGTGACTTGCTTTGTCCCTTTTCTGGAATTTTCATTATCCACTGATCAATAAAACAAACACATACATATTTTAAATTGGAGAAAAGAAACTCATTTTTCTTCAAGATGAAACAAATGCAAGCATATTTAAGAAGAATATATAAATTTCTTTATGATCAGACATTAAAAGTTATTCCCCTTATACTGGGCAAATAAAGAGGGTTTTTATGTCAAAGGGGTGGGGGGGGGGGGTTGATGTTTAATTTCTATTGTTTATTTAATTGAATTGAATTTACAAGCTGCTAGAACTAAAGTAAAAAACAAATTAAGTAAATGTGGAATTCCCTGTTTATGGCATTATTGACTCATTTTTAAATATTCTTTTAACTGTTTTTTTACTATTCTATTTATGTTCAACTCTTTGTTTTTATGTAAATGTTTGAATCAGCTGTGAACTGGATACACATTTGTATTTACCTTTAGATGAGGATTTAGTTGTTTATACTTTTTATATATATATATTTTTTTTTCAATTTATATATCTGTCATTTTGTTGTTTTCAAAACAAATTTTTGTTGCCGTTTGTATTGACAAAACTGTTGTGTTTTGAATGAACATCAGTGACAGTGATGCTTTGTAAACAAGTTTGTCTCTTGGATCTATCTGTGCTATGGGGGGGGGGGGTATATTCTATTTGCAAGGTTTCTAACGTTGTCCAACTTTCCAGCTGTGACCCTACAGTCTACCTAGTCATGTGTCTGTATGGTGATAATTGTTCACTGGTGCTTCACTAAATTTATGGTTTCTACAAGCTGTCTGTTGTTTTCAGTTTTTACTATCTGCACACTGTCTAATGCTATTTTCTACTTTCTGCAAGCTGTTTACTGGTCTTATTTTCTACTTTCTGCAAGATGTTTACTGGTCTTATTTTCTACTTTCTGCAAGATATTTACTGGTCTTATTTTCTACTTTCTGCAAGATGTTTACTGGTCTTATTTTCTACTTTCTGCAAGATGTTTACTGGTCTTATTTTCTACTTTCTGCAAGATGTTTACTGGTCTTATTTTCTACTTTCTGCAAGATGTTTATTGGTCTTATTTTCTACTTTCTGCAAGATGTTTACTGGTCTTATTTTCTACTTTCTGCAAGATATTTACTGGTCTTATTTTCTACTTTCTGCAAGATGTTTACTGGTCTTATTTTCTACTTTCTGCAAGATGTTTATTGGTCTTATTTTCTACTTTCTGCAAGATGTTTACTGGTCTTATTTTCTACTTTCTGCAAGATATTTACTGGTCTTATTTTCTACTTTCTGCAAGATATTTACTGGTCTTATTTTCTACTTTCTGCAAGATGTTTACTGGTCTTATTTTCTACTTTCTGCAAGATGTTTATTGGTCTTATTTTCTACTTTCTGCAAGATGTTTATTGGTCTTATTTTCTACTTTCTGCAAGATGTTTACTGGTCTTATTTTCTACTTTCTGCAAGATATTTACTGGTCTTATTTTCTACTTTCTGCAAGATGTTTACTGGTCTTATTTTCTACTTTCTGCAAGATGTTTACTGGTCTTATTTTCTACTTTCTGCAAGATGTTTATTGGTCTTATTTTCTACTTTCTGCAAGCAGTCGGTTGTTCTGATTTTTTGTACTATATGCTAAGTGTCTGTTGCTTTGATCTTCTACCTGGCTATTGTTATGATTTTCTACGATCTGCAAGTAGTCTGATGTTGTGATTGTCTATCTACAACCTGTCTGGTATTCTGATTTCTATACAATCTGAAGCTGTCTGCTGTTCTACTGAGCCTTCTTTCTAATTTTCTATTTTCAGCAAGTGGTCTAATGTTATGATCTTATACAATCTGTAGGCTGTTTGGTTTTATAATTAGCAACTTTTTGTAAGCAGTCTTTCTGCTAAGATGTCTAATCTCATGATTTAATTTGTTTTCTGCAAGCTGTTTGATTATATATTATCTGGTTTATTTATTTTGTTGACATCTGAAAATGTAATATCATTATTCAATTTGTGTAAACATTACATTTCTTAAATATTTCAGGGATTTTAAAAATTGATTTTGTTTCCTTACGATTTAGAAAAATTGCTATATTTGTTTTAGTCAGTGTGAATGTATGTCACTGTTTTGTGGAACTATACAAACCCAAGTCAATATGTGATAGCAGTTTGATTTTCGACACGATTTCTTGGCTTTGTTTGTTAGCTTTTGTCCTAAGGTATCTTAGAAGGAAGGAAATATGTGACTATTTTAAAATATTTAACTGCTTTTTTTACATAGCTTTATTTAACTGTTGAGTTGATTTTGATTTTTTCATTTCCCTCGCAGAGTTATAAAAAAAGAAAATCATATAGAGCAGACAGATTGGAAAAAATCTACAAGTAAACAGAAACCGTTGACATGTGGTAGAAAAGTAAATTCAACTCAATACGATCATTTACGAGGTATGTTAGTGTCCAAAAGTACACTCATCTGTCTTCTATATATTGATGTTGGTAGAAGTAAATCAACATTTAGTGTATCTCATTAATCACGTCTCTGTTTAAAATATCATGTTTAAAAGTGTAACAATACATGTAACAATGTAGCTCGGTCCTGCCATTTTGGTCATTAGTAAGAGTAGCATCTGGGAGGTTGTGCTATGTGTAGCAAACAATTGGGTCAGTGCATACAGAGTTGAGCTTGTGTTTACTTTGTCTGTCCCCTGTGAAGACTAAAACATTGTGTGTCTGTTCTGCAGGTATATCAGAAAGGCATCAACACACTCACATTCCAGAACCTGACGTAGCCATGGTGTTTCAAACAAATCACAAGTCTTCAGAGGTGGACATGAACGACCTGGAACAGAAGCTGAGAAAAGCCAAAAGAGATTTAGAAAGAGACAGCTCACCCCAGGTGTCTATCTAGTATAGTATCAGGGCTTCTTGTGAACAACTTGGAAAATTTAGTTCAAAGTTTTGTATATGAATTTGCTTATTTACATGGGTGCAAGAGTGCCGGCTATGGCCGGCATGCCGGTTAATATAAATTTTGGAAACATGAAGCCGGCCAATCGCCGTCAAGCTTAATGTGTAATTTCTTGTAGATCTCGGTGCACCGAAATCGGACTTTTTTTTTGGCCGTAAGAAACTATAAATGATCGACTCTTTTCTTTCATGAAAACTTAAAAGGCGAAATAAAAAGAGCAACAGGAAAATACCAAAGTATCAGCGCATGCGTGATTCTATATTTATATTTAGGTCAGGGTTTCCCTAGTTTTCGTCGTAATTTGTATAGGCCTACTCGTGCCTCCAGAGTTTTAAAAACGTTTTTTTTTTTATTGCAATCCCGTAATGTAGCTTTCTTGGACTCGGACGCGAATTTGTATTTAGGTCAATCTATACGCCACGCGTACTCGCAGACCGCAGCTATTAAAACTCATTGTTTTCTTTAGCTCATTAGGCATTAGGCTAGGCATTTGCCATTAGCCTCATTAGTGACATTAGGCCTACAATAAAACGTTTATCAGCCTACTAAAACGAAAACAACTATTTATTAATAGACTTTATCTCGGCGCAACGTCAAAGTTTCAATTATTGCTATCATTGATATAAAATCGTCAATATAATCTTGTTTTTGTAGAACACTGAGCTCGCTGTAGGCCCTACACTACATTGTTAGTAAAATTAATATAGTAACTTGTTGCGCGGCGACCTTGATCTGATATCCTTTCTTTTTTCTCTCGCAAATGTCCGAATTCGGCGATCGTAGGCTATTTGTAAAAAAAAAATGCGGGATATGCGATCTTGTTGTTTTTTTCCCGACAATATCGGAAATGTAAGAATGTAGGCCCTATCTAAAAAAAACAAAGAGCCTGACGACTAATATATAGGCCTATATATATAATATATAAATATAATACAATAATACGCGGACATGAACGCTAAGTATACTATTTTAGGCAGAAACTTTGCCGGCTTTTTGGCATTGTCAACTCGTACTTGCCAGCCAAATGGGGGTCCAGCACTTACACCCATGCTTATTTATAACCGGGCTTGATTGCCCAGTGTAACAATTAGCCAACAGTTTTGTTACAGGCAAAATTATATTAAAAAATACTAACGTAAAGAGAATCTAAGCCAGGTCACCCAGGTGGGATTCTAACAATGCTACAGAGTACACATTGTTACGTCTCGCTGTCTAGGATGGCGGTTCAATCACAAATGCTTCTTTCTTTTTGCTTGAAAAATATTTACTCTTCCGTCCAAACTTCCATACAAGTAGTTTAAAAAAAAACTCTAGGCACAATTAACTCTTTAACTACCTTGAGCCGCATTTTGCAGCTCAAGCCAGCCGTCTCGCAAGACCACGAGCCGCATTTTGCGGTTCAGAAACCCTTATACATTTATTTTGTCCAAATCCAATCCAAGATTTAGAAATAATAAACTAACGTCCTTGTTTTTAATCGTCTACTTCCGTATTCGTTCTTTTCAGATGTAAATATTAACTGGAACACATGTTTTTTGTGTTTAAAAGTGATTTTTTGGCGATGTCTGGTTTAATTTTCCATTTTTTTCCCTTAGTATTCATACTGTACATGTGTTTAGTTTTTTGTGTGTATCTTTGTTATTTGTGAACAAAAATTAATGAAATTTGAAGCGAGTGTTTTCAATAGAATTCTTAATAGGATCGCAAAGTTTCTTTTTTATTCGGATTATTATTTTCGGAGTTATTAGACTGTAAGTTGAATATTTCTTATTTGTTTGTCTTTGTTTCTAAAACAACATTCTTACTTTCACCTTAACTTTCACACTTATTCTAGAATTTAAAAATGTTCTATTAGCATATTGTAGATACGCTTTTATTTCTGCTTATTTTGATATGTAACACTTAGGGTTTCATTCATAATAAAAGCTGTAAAAAAAGCTTTGATTGCGTTGGGCCTATGTAAAAAAATAAGGTCATGAAAACGGGCTGGCATTACGGGCAAATCCGGGGGGAAATGCCATGGTAGCTATTGAGTTAACAATAACTTTTATTTTAAAATAACACTGAGCTCAACAAAAGTCCATCTAAACAAATACAATTTAACAAGAACACAAGTAGTCATAAAAAAAGTCTAATCAGTCTATAAACACACTCTCTTCTTCTACTCTCACTACACACCTCATGGCCAATTGGACAAGGGTAACCGAGGGTCACCAAAAGGACTGGCCACAAGTTAACAAAGGGGAGGTAAAATACTAAAAAAAACAAGGGAGTTAAATAATTTATACTCTCACTAATCACAACTTATTAGAACAAAAAAAAACAGGGAAATTCAAATTTAAGACAATTAGGTCACTTTTTTTTTATGTTGACCAATGGGCATTGCAATAGACACACACTTCTAACTTTATAAATATAGATGTATTATGCTTAAAATGGTTCTTATTGAATTATTCAAAAGGAAATGTTGGTCTGTAGCTCCCATGTAATTAAAACATTATAAGTTTAGACAAGTGCTGTACATGTATCATGCAATGAACTAAATCGATTTCTACTTCTCTTTAATACTGTTTGGTATTATTTTGTTGACAGAAGCAGCAGTCAGCCCAAGTTTACAATCTCATAGGCAACTTTTGGCGTATCAAAGGCAACACACAGACCTCCATAGAATGTTTTCGTAAAGCATTAAGCATATCACCAGAAGACCCAGAAATTCTATTAAATCTTGCACGAGTTTTATTTAATCTACAAGTAAGCTGTTTCATTTATCAATTATGTTGTTCCTTTTTTTTTTTTAAGGTTTTTTAAAAAAAGGGATGGTTGTTTGTAGCAAGTCAAAGTTGTGAGAAATGAACTATTTATTAAGTTTTGAAATTCATATAATTTGTCATGAGCTAAGTTATTTAATATTTTTTAAAATAAGCATACACATTTTTTTTTCTAATTTAAAGGTTTTAATAAAAGTTTGCTTATTTATATATATATATGATAATTATAAGGTTAATTATTACATTTTTTTAAATGCTACGATATAGTTTTAAAAAGGAAACAAATTTTAATTCCATTTTTTTATTGCAGTATCTTGACGATGCAATTTTTTTGGCACGTCGGTCACTCCACTTGCAGCCTTCCGGACAGAATGCCTGGTTACAACATTACACACTCGGGGAAATACTCAAGTCATACGGGCACCCCCAGGAGGCGGCCATGCACTTTAACCAGGCCCTCCTTTTGAACCCGAACTTCCAGCCAGCCAGGTCACACCTCCGGGACCTGGATGCTGACGACAGGCCTTCGGTCACCCACCTGACGCTGTTCATCATTCTCTTCCTGGTGGTGGGGGTGCTGTTTGGGATAGTCACGTCCATAGAGTCCAACTTCCAGGAAACCTCCCTGAATGACAGTTCCAAAGTCCAGCAGAGGCATTTCAATCGAGCCATGGCAATGAGGTCTATAAAGCTGGGCATCAACCCCCGCATGTGTAGGCTAAGGAAAGGAAACTCCTGATATTTATTCTTCCCTAAGTCATTTTTTTATATGCTTTACAATGTGTTTAAACAAGACATGAAATAAGTTTAGGTGCCTACTCTCACAGAATCTTTTTTCTTCTTTCTTCTGTACGGTTGCTACAAAATCATAGAAGTCATAGTGTTACAATATATAGTTTTAAAAATTTTGAATGCTTCTTCTGCTCTGATTAGAGCAGTGACCTTTCTTTTTTTTTTTTTGCTTAGCTTTTAGACAATTGAAGTATTCATATTTAGATGTAAGGAAAATAAAGGTTTTTCTAAATTGTATATCCCTGTTTTGTGGATATATGGGTAAATTATATATATATATATATATTGCCTGTAAGCAGAGAATGTATCAATTTTATAGGGTAAAAAACTATGGATATAAAGATTTATATTTATCACATAATTTTTTATTTAAAGTTTCTTCAGTAAAAGATTCTTTCTCTTTAATCCAAGAATTTTTTCAATGTACTTTCCAATAAGTGCATTTGTAAGTTTAAGCTACCCCAGTCAACTTGGACATAATGTTGAAGAGATTTTATCTCGACACGTTTTTTTTTTGCTTATAGAACTGTAGCCCACTGCACTCCCTTTGTTTGTTGAAAGCAGTCCTTGTTCACCATAGAACTGTAGCCCACTGCACTCCCTTTGTTTGTTGAAAGCAGTCCTTGTTCACCATAGAACTGTAGCCCACTGCACTCCCTTTGTTTGTTGAAAGCAGTCCTTGTTCACCATAGGCATGGAAGTTATTTCACAACTGGTTTCATTTGTACATTTGACTATGGCAATTATTTTGACATTTTACAAAAATACACTTTGCAGTGTTGTTTCTCATTTAGTTTGTGTCCGTTCCTGGTCTAATTATATTTGCAGTAAACATATAGGGGATCAATTTAGAACATGGGGGAATCTCAACTGTGGCCTTAATTATTGAAAACATAACTAAATAATCTTACGGAAAGCCAGTTTTGCAAAATAACCAGATAGAGCTTGTTCATCGGTTAAACCCACCGGAGTTTATTGAGCAGTGGAAGAGCTTAAATACATGTACTTTTTAATTTTTTCTCAGGTGACTTGCTTTAATTTTCTGCTCCTTGTTTTGTCAACATGCATTGTTTGTTTGTTAGTTTCTTAAAAGACCAATGGTACATAATGCTATGTGGCTTATGACACTGGTCAGTATATTGAGCAATAATAATATCACTTCAGGGGATCTATTTTCATATTGGGCCTACTAAAGCCAATCTCCTCAAGCGTGATTCCACCAAATTAAAACAAAGAATCATTATGATTGGGCAGTATTTACTATGTACACATCAGACATTAGTTCTGTTGCTGTGCACTAAACTTCACCCAAATCAGTCTAAACGAAATGTTAGACTCTGGTGTGCCTAATTAGAGTAGCACAAATATACATTTTGCCAATGTATAGTGAATGGCATTTCAAGAATGGTACCGGTACACTCAAGTCCAATTTCTTCCTTTTTTTCATTTGTAGCCCAAAAGTCTTCCACCACACTTCAGATTCCCTAATATAGCCACAAGTTTGTAATGCATTTGGTTCATTCTTTAAATCTGTACAATTATATCTTGGAAAGTTGTGCAGACCCCCTTCCCTTGGAAATGATGCTTTGATAGTTTTTGTTTTGTACTGAAAATGTTGCTGTAGATATTCTGTTACAAGAACAAATGATTCTCTCAGAGAACAAGTTTTGATTTTTTTTAAAACAACCTTTTTTTCTGTTCATGTACAAAGTATGTAAAAACTAATTTCTGTTACAGTTACAGTATTAGTAATTTAAGTTTTCACTGAACTATAGTTTACATATGATTGAATATACCAAAACACCAATGCTTTACTACACCTCTAGTTGAAATCCTTTTAAAGCCATGTTGTTGTTTTTTTCCACTAATACTTTACTTGAAACTTATCACGAATTTAGTTCCCAATTATTGACGTAGTATAATGACTTGTACGTTTACTGTGAGCTATCATAAGTATTGATAAGTAGCTCCAAATTAAAAGAAACTTTCTACATGTTTGGTTTGCCTCAGGTAATTGTTTCCTTAGCAAGACAATGAATAATTTCAGATCTAATTTCTGTGTTAAAACACTTTATGGGGACTGGCTTATATATAATATATATATTTATTAAATCAACATTGTCATCTCAGTTGTTTGTGTGATATTGTCCATTGCCATTGTCAAATATGAGACAATTTTAAATTGTTATTTTACATATATATCTCAACACAGTGACAAATGTGGAATAACTTGAGCTGATGTCAACACCATTGTCAAATGAATGTGAGGTAGCTTATGTTATTACAAGTTCTAAATTCAACTCTCAATGGTATAAAAAGCAAACTGTTCCTACCTTCTATTCTATACACATGTATTTTTACAGAGTTTTTGTTAAAGGTTTACCTTTTTGGGGTGGGATGGGGTTGTCATTAAGTGTACTTATAGAGCAATGAATCTATTTGGTGTAACACAAAAATAAATAAAAAAGAAGCATTATGTATATATATAACTAAATCTTGTTTTTTTTTCTTTGGTTTAAAAGAATGAGAGGTGATTGTGATTGCTTATGTCCATGTTCAAAGGGTATGATTATAGTGGAGATTTCGGGTGGAGATTTTATAATATAAAAAAAGGAACCATACAGAACTAAATTTGTCCCATGAAGAGGAAAACTGTAGAAGTAAAGTATTCCTTGAATTCCATGAGGTTATTGCCAGATATAGTGGTTACCTCCTGCAACCAATGTCATGTACTCATCACTGCTGAAGAGACTCGGGATTTAGTGGTCACCTCCTGCAACCAATGTCAGGTACTCATCACTGCTGGGTAGACTCAGGATTTAGTGGTCACCTCCTGCAACCAATGTCATGTACTCATCACTGCTGAAGAGTCTCAGGATTTAGTGGTCACCTCCTGCAACCAATGTCATGTACTCATCACTGCTGAAGAGTCTCAGGATTTAGTGGTCACCTCCTGCAACCAATGTCATGTACTCATCACTGCTGAAGAGACTCAGGATTTAGTGGTCACCTCCTGCAACCAATGTCAGGTACTCATCACTGCTGAAGAGACTCAGGATTTAGTGGTCACCTCCTGCAACCAATGTCAGGTACTCATCACTGCTGAGGAGACTCAGGATTTAGTGGTCACCTCCTGCAACCAATGTCATGTACTCATCACTGCTGGGTAGACTCACAAAAAGCCTCCAGTCCTGGCAAAAAATTCCTGGCATTAACCTATATTTGAGCCAGATTGATGCTTACTTCAAACTCTCCCACCAATTTCAACACATCATCTTCAGACTAAGGACTGGTCATACCAGGCTGAAGCAACACGTGTTCCGCAAACTACGAATCGGAGCAAGCGAAATGTGCCCCTGCGGAACAGCTCCTGAAAATCAGAACATATCCTGCCCTCTGTACCATTCTACCCGGTCAGCCTTTTGACCCCAGGAGGCTACCTTCAATGACAAACTGTACTGTGGACTAGAGCAACTGACAGCCACGGCGCAGTTCATCACAACTATTGGACTTGTTGTCTGAGTCCTCCCAATCATAACTTTTGAGAATGAAGAAGAAGAACCAGATACTTTGGGGTGGCAATCTGCATGTGTGCTGCTGCTAGACCAGTCTCCCTTCTTATCATGTTTCAAAATACATTCGATTATTTTTTAGTGAAATGGATGAACAACCTTGTTATCTATACAGAATATATAAACTATGGTAAAAAAAAACAATTCTGTACAGTAAAGTAAAGTATCCAGTTGGATCAGTTAGATCCTTGGGGTTGGTGAAGCACTTTCTGTGGCCATGGCATAATAGGAGATTGTTTGGCCAGCACAATACCATCCGCCTTTACTTTACCTCAACTAAAGTCAGGTAACCATCAGAGCAGGGTGTACTCAGGGACCGTTCCAGGCCTGGGAAAAAATACTGGCCTTCACTAAAATTCGAATCCTGGACCTTCAGTATGCCAGCTGAACACACTGCCGCACGGTCACCGTGCCCCCACTGTATAGTAGAGAGTAACAAACAAAAATCAATTGTCCATGATTAAATGTCTTAGTGAAGGAAAAATATACATAACAGCATCAATAGAAAGAGTTTATAACAAATATAATCCATATAATAGGCCTATATTAATTTTTTTTAAAACACATATATACTGGTACATAAGATTTAAACAGTGTAATCAAGCTAGCAGTCAGGCATGGAATGGGCTACCTGAACTAGTCAGGAAACCCTGTAACTTATTCAAGGCTCTTTAACCCAACACTTACCGGTAATTACCAGTAACTTATACCAATACCATGAATATGCTTTGAAGGAATATACGTAAATTGTAAGATAAATTTAGACACCCAAAACAAATGTGTTGCCGCCTAGCCCTAAATATTTATAAACAAGACTTACAGAGTACAGGTAGTCTTTTAGTTTTAGTCTCATAGAGTGACATCTCTAAAAGGGGATGCGATGTTTACAAGACTCAAACCACATTTTCAAATAATATAATTAATATGATGTAATGTAATATGAATGACAATTTATACACGAGTCACACCATTTGATAATCTGCCTGCAAAAGATTTATTTTAAATTGAATAAGTTCTAGTGTGTGGGTTAAATCTAACAAGAGATTCTGTTTGTTTGTGTTTTGCTGTTTTTTTTGTGTGTTAGTTTTCTAGATCTAGTCAAATATAGGCCTATTAACTTATGGCTATTATATGAAGCCTGTTTAAAGCATAGGCTATTACATGACAAAGATGATGGGGATTTTCCATTTAGATACTTTAGCTTATGGCCTATATGAATAGTCCTCACTTTGACTAATTATGAACTAAAAAAAATCAATTGGAATTTCATGACATGTCAAAGTGTCAAAGTTTTTTAATAATATAATTATAATAATTTGAAAGTCGAAATTAAATAACATTGGAGTAAACTGTTTTTCCCTTGTGTGTTTAACAAAGCAGATCTATGTCATCTTTAGGCTAGTTTTTATTTGAGGTTTTAGTTCAATTTTTAGTTGAGGTTTTTTTATTCACTAATCTATGTGGAAATTAAAATTAAGACATGATCACCGGAAGTAAATAATATATGTATTTTTAAGAATGGCTAACTAGTACGAAAAAAGTTTCTGTAGATTAAGAATATTTCACTCTGATTATAAAATGAGCCGCATATTTGTAATTGCGCTTCTTTGTACAAGTGTATATCTTATTTCGTGTCAATTGGTTGTAAATGTTAGGAACAAAGGCGGAGAGACTGTAGTCGAGAAAATCCTATCTAATGTCACTGAGGATACTGTACATTTGGAGTTTCTGGATTCCGATGGAACTTTGGTGACACAATTCATCGACTTTAAATCTGTAAGTGATCTCTTATACTCTTATATACCGGTATATGAATGTGCAATTAGACAATAAAGAAATAACTTCACATGTCAAGCTACAACTTATAAAATAGCTATGTTAACTTATGTAGCCTAAATTTAAATGAAAATGTATGATACTGATACTAGTGATACTGTCACTATTTTACTGAAACCGGACCGAGTCTAACTAAGACTAACCACTTTAACCTAACTAAGTCTAAGAGTCTAAGTGTTGTTGTGCTTTACTAGTACTAAGTATTACTATTACCTTTTAGTAAGAGATACTAGTAGTGTTTTAGTGTAGTGACTCCAGTGAGTAGGTGAGAAGAATTCAAAGTAAGAGTATATAGATAGGCCCTAAGTACTAAGTATAACTTTACTAAGCTTTATCTTTTATGCAATCAGGCTAAAAGTAAAAGACAATAGCGAATAGGCCTATCATTGAATATGACATTGTCATTGTGACAACACAATGAGAACAATTAATTTTATTGATAATCACAGTAGCATTTGACATGATTTGATCATTTGAGATCTTAGTCTTTAAGTCTAGGGTTGCCAGACATCGGGCAAAAGTCCTGACTACGACTTTGAAATTGTCTTTCTCTAAAATCTTGACTTTCTCGACTACTGACTTCGACTTTAAATACAACTCTATACAGCCCTGATTGTAATGAATATAATATTGAGTTATCTAACGTGGTGTAAAAGTTAATAGTCCACCCATCTTCTTTTTCCCCACCTCATTGCCTTTTACACACATACACTCAAATTTATCTATGTCGCAGGGGATAGGATCACTACTGTTTAATTTATATTTAACTTTATTGTTTACAAGACTTTTTCTTTGTTTACCAATATAATATACAATTATTGGCAACCATTGTATTAAAATTGTACTGATAGCTGGTTAAATCTATTAAATTCAATTGAAAAAGTTAAAATGCTTTAAATGAAACTCAAGTGTCCTCCCTTTTGTCTCACTGTTTCTTCTTTTTTATACACATGTATCTGGCAACCCTTTTTAAGTATTAATAATCCAAACTTTCAAACACTATCTGAAAAAAATAGGACTTTGCCTAAGCAACCACTTGGTAGTTAAGTAGTTATAACTAAGCTTAGTTATATTTTTTCTCTTACTTTCAATCTTTCTCACCTTCCATTCATTACAAAAGGTGGGAGATTTATATTGTGGTAGTCACAAGAAACATACCCAGTTATAAGTAAGTAATCTAGCTCTTTCTGAATTGTAAAAAAAAAATCTGTTTTGTCTTCTTCATTTTAGGAGATACAGATTTTCAGAATGTATGTCTTAGGAGAAGAGGAGCTAGGACAAACACAAGCACAAGTTTTATGTTTCATCACTAGATTCATGCGAAGTGATTTAATTTCTTCAGATGCCATGTCCAAGCTACGGCAGGTACTCAGAAGCTAATAATCAGTCCAACTCAGTCGCTCTTTATTTTTATTTTATCCTATACTATCGTCCCTCACTTATCTTGATTAATCAGTGCCAGACTAACTGATAGGTCTATTGTCTTAGTTAAAGTGTAGAAAATCTGTTCTCCAACCTGTAAATTTGTTGTGGGCATAAGTCTCACCACTTTAGTTATTATACTTACATTAGACAAAACAAGAGAAAAGAAGATATAGGTCTATCAGACGTTACTAATTTAAATTATTATTATAAAATAAATATATTTTATAATATTATAATACGATATATTTGAAAAGAGTGATAGAGTGAACGAGTGAACATCGATGTAATGATGTGGCAAGGGACATCTGTAATTATAATTAGTAATGTTTTTCTTTTATTATATAAATATCAGTAAAATAACCACTTGAGGACAAAGCATAATACTAGTAAAAAGTACACTTTTCATAACCATTGGGTTCTTAAAGGTAGGGAAGGAATTTTCATGATCACAACACCTTTACTTTCCTCAACTATTGTCAGGTACCTTTCAGAGATGGATAGACTCAGGGATATGCTCTAGGCCAGGTAAAGATCCTAGCAAGTTTACCTAGATTTGAACCCAGGCTGGCTAAATCAACTATATCCATACTAGTGGATAATCTTTCAAATATTTATCATATTTTTTAGTTTCAATACCTTAGAAATAGTATTTTGATCTTTTTTTATGAGGTAAATTTTTTAAAATTAATTTCAAAGCTTATTATTCAATATTTGAGTCAAAGTTATAAAATGTGTTAAGTTTTTTTTTCATTTAATTTAAAGTCATTTCTAATTCAATCATAAAAACTATTTGTCAATGTAATTGAAATGTAAAAATTTAGATTAATTCAATACACTTTCAATAAAAAAAAATAAAAGTAATTTTATAATTTTAAAAATCCTTGGTTTTGAAATAAGCTAAACAGATGGAATTTAGTCAGCTGATTTCTTTTGAAGAAAGTGATGCCAGCTGGGCTAAGCATTGGCCTACAATCCCTATGTTGAACTATACTTTACTAGTACTTGCTCTATTGATGAAAAAGTATAGTCTTACATTTTGATATTTAAAAATCTGTAAAAGAAGTTTTACTATACTAATTTAAGATCATTTCAGGTTTTTTAAAGTTTCAAGTTATTTTTTTCTTTTTCATTTATGAATTATTTATTTAATTATATTAGCAATGTTTTTGTTTAATTATATGACAGAAAAATCCAACAGCTGTTCGCACTCCTGAGGAAGAACGAGAAACAGCTGTCTACAATTTGGATCTTACTGTCAACATAGATAAAGCGTATGTTATAAGCCCTTACACTTATAACATTTGTAGTGAGGCCAAAGACAGCTCTTACACACAAGAGGTTGATCTCAAGACCATTTCCAAATGTAAGTTGTCAAATTGAGCAGTGTTAAAAAATGAGAATATTTTCTGGAGAACATTTGGATTGTTTGAAAACCTCCTATAATATAAAGTTTCAATACAAATAGTTGCACCAAAACATACTACACAGGGAACTGCACATTGCTTTAAAGATATACTGAATAAATGAATATAATATTGAATGTGTTAAGAATTTATGCACATGAGAAGCGAAAGAATTTTTCCCTGCAAAACTATGCTGTTTTGAGGTGAATAGGGGAGACATCTAATAACCTGCTTTTGCTTTTGGAGTCCAAGATTAAGAATTCCAAATTCAACTTCTTTGTGATCCATCTTGATGAGAAATACAGATGTTGTCGATAAAGCACAAATGACAAGCAGCGCAGCAGAACCTTTGTAAAAGAAATATTTGACAAAATGGAAAAAATATTTTAGGCTCTTGGTATCAGTCGCTGGCGCCAGTTGGCGCGGGTACTAGCGTCACACTGGCAATTCTAAGTCGACGCTCTAAATTTCAAACATTGGTACAGACGGCAATATTCATTTTCAAGCTCAATTGGTAAAAACCATGACTGATGGGTTAATGATGTTCACAATGGAATGATGAAAGCAGGGAACTTCAATAAATGTTACAGAAGAATAGTTTTGCTCCATTTCTAAACCTGAGCACATATAAAGTGAGCTTTAACATTGGTAACGGATGACAATATGCTTGAGGCGATGAAATAACAAGTATATAAAAAAAAAAATTCATTTATTGAGCATACAAGTATTTTAAAGCCTGTCAATGCGCCAAGATCTCATTTCTACTTGCCATTACTGATCTGCCTTTATAAATAGTATCATATGTTGAGTGCATTCAAATTAAATTATATCACAAAATTTTCAAACGGCCTGTAATCCATCAAAAACATTTCTAAGAGACTACCAAGAAAAATATCCATAAAAGTTTGAGAACCACTAATATTAAGGTTTTTTAATTTATGTGTGTATATAAGATAGATTTTACTATTTTTTATTCAAGTATATCTTTGCCAAACAAGGTTGTTTCTATATGAGATTTTTTCTGGAATATATAATACCTATTTCTCTATGATTTACATTTATAAGCTTAAAGTGCATTTCTCTATGATTTACATTTATAAGCTTAAAGTGCATTTCTTGCTATTTTAATTATAGATTTATAGAATTAGTTCTAAAATATACCATACTTACTCATTTTATTAGTCAAGGGCAGTGTTTTTTTTTTCACCAACAATGATGAAATATTCTATGTGAAATTCTGTGATTTTTATAATTTTGTCAGCAGTCAATCGGGTTTCACCTATCTGCTGTTTTGAGATGAGAGTAAGTAGGTCCACACACTCTTGCAGTCTCTGGTATCATGTGACAAGCTAGCTATCTAGCTATTTATGTGTCCTTCCTTTGTCAGATAACAGAGGATGTTAGACTCAGCAGTCAGTAATGGTGCTTGTGGCATGGTACAAGTCAAGCATCAACAGCTGCTGTTGACTGTGTGTACCCTGTACAGTATCTGTGTCAATGTACAGCTACTAGTATTTACATGTAAACTATATATTGCTCCCTATTCAAAGCACAGACTTCTATCCATTACTGGCTATGACCTATGGTCACAAAAATTTCTTGACTTACACACAAGCTTTCACAGTAGTTCCATTATATAAACATTTGACCCCTTATAAAAATTTTAATTTATCGTCTATAACTTGATGTTTATTTCAGCTCTGGCCAAAGATTACGCCACACTGATAGGCGCCACGTCTGAGAAGCCCCACATCAAGTTTCCCAGGTGCCGGGAGCTGCCCTTTGTGGCAGCGCCGTGCACCTGTGAGCTGCGCACCTGCATCGGGTGGTACCCTTGCGGCCTGAAGTACTGTCACGGCACAGACTCCAGTGGCAAAGTTGTGAGCTACAGGTGCGGCATTAAGACCTGCAAAAGATGCGTGGCCTTTGTGTATGTTGTGAACTCTAAGTTGAGCTGCTTGTGGGACACTTCATGAATAATTGTGCTGCCATGGACTGCATAGAACATGGGCTATATAATGTGAATGTGCTTAGAATGGTAAAAGTGACTACACTTCTTTAGACTATTTTTTACAAGGAGGCTTATTTTTAAAGAATTTATTTATTTTTCCATTATGCATATGACAACAATGAAGCAATAGATCCTTTTACATTAGGAATTTTAGTGACCTACAAAATATGTTCTCTACAACAATTTAATCTGTCAATCTATTTACTTCGTAAAGAGGAGCGGTGGACGGAGAGAAACCACTGTCATGCCCCCCTCCCCCTCAGGTCACGCTGCTGTCCACCAAGCGCTTCAGGGCTTAAAGCTTGATCCTAACTTGGGCACTTAAAACTTCAGGGCTTAAAGCTTGATCCTAACTTGGGCACTTAAAACTTTTAAAACCCAAGACTTAACTTGTGCCATGTAATATGCTTTGACCTGAAAGGCAATGTCTGTAAATAATTAGTTACATTAGACCAGCAAAAGAAAAAAAATCTACACTAAGTGTTTGTTATGTGTATGTTCTTAGCATGTATGCTGTGTAACTGTGCTTAGCTCTGTATGAATGCTGTGTAAGGTGCTTAACATGAGCACTGTTTACATCTACTCAGAATGTGTGTTTTGTGTATAAAACTTAATGTTTTTTCCCGTGTATATAAACTTTGCTAGTAAGTAATCTCCTTAAAGATCAAAACTTGTATTATAATTTATGTAAACAATGTAGAGACTTCAGCATTTAAAAGAACGCATTTGTTTTATGTCGTCTGAAGTTTTTGTTGAGTCCTTAGAACAGAAAACTTTTAATGCAGCAACAAAAACAAGGACAACAGAATAGAAGTTTTGGAAGCCTATGTACTTATAATAAATGTAAGAGAAGTTAACGAAGTAGTTGCTCTACAGCCAGGGATAAACAGGTTCAATAATGTTTTGTTACTATTTGTACAGTTTTTTTTTTTTCTACTCAATAGAATTACTTGAACACTCATCAAACTGTTTGGTTTAAAAGACTTAGTGAAACTTTTTATTGCAACTTTTTTTTTTCTTCTTAAATATCACGAGCTGTGACACAGCTCGTGATATTTAAGAAGAAAAAAAAAATGGTTCAAAAGTGTGAAAGCAACAACTGAGCACAAATAAAACAAATTTGTTGTCAAAGTAAAGGTCCATAAATCTACTTTGCTTGTGTGTGAGATAAACCATAAGCATGATCTCTTCTCTCACGTGCATAAATGTATTACTTTTCAGAAGCTGGCAAAGTTTTTTTTTAATATCAGTAGAAGCAAAAAAAAAAAATGAACATCTGTCCTTGTTAATTTTGTACATTTTGATTGACTTTAAATGTTGAATGTCTAAACTTGTATCTGTTAAATTTTCAACCCACCATATATTTTTTTTTAGAAATTACATCAAAAGGTGCTTATGATGCTGATATTTCTTTTAAGTCAACTAAATTCGTGTGTGTCTATCTTATCTTATACATTACAGACGCTCCTTCTATAAAGAAGATTATTGCGTCCTACGCTCATCCGTGGTCCGAGTCTAGTCTTGCATTTTTATTAATGTTTTAAATGATGTTAAGTTACTGGTTTTCCTGGTTTGTTCAGGCAACCCATTCCATGCCCGAATGCCACTCTGGAAGAAAGAGTACTTATATGCATTTGTTCTCGCATAAGGGACAAGGAAAGTGTTTCTATCTTTATGTTTATCTGAGATTTGCAACAGGTTGTTATTGTGTTGTATTTCTAAATTAGAGTTTAATGCCTTATGTATTATTACTACTTTACTCTTTGCCCTTCTGTCTTCTAGTGTTTCTAGGTTTAATGATTTGACTAATGGTGTTACTCTTATTAATTGGGAATATTCGCTAGTTATGAACCTTGCAGCTCTTTTTTGAATTTGTTCTAATTTTTTAATGTTTTCTTTAGTTGATGGGTCCCATACAGATGCTGCATATTCTAGTATAGGCCTAACTAATGTGAGATAGCATTTTAGTTTTATGTTCTTATTACATTTGTAAAAGTTCCTTTTTATGAATCCTAAAGTTTTGTTTGATTTTTTTATTACTTCATCAATATGAGGGTTCCAAGATAACTTATCATTTATTATTACTCCTAGATACTTAGCATTGTTAGTTTGAGTTAGTTCTTTACCATGAATGAAGTAGTTTGCTATTATTTGTTTCTTTTTCTTGGATACCCTTATTAGTTGGCATTTTTCTGGGTGAAAAGACATACTCCAGTTTGATTCCCATTTTTGTAGTTCATCTAGGTCTTTTTGTAGGAGTTCACTATCTTTTCCTGTCTTTATTATTCTATAAATTATGCAATCATCCGCAAATAATCTTACTTTTGTTCCCGTGTTGATGCAATTTGGCAGATCATTAATATAAATTAGAAATAGTAGGGGTCCTAGAACAGTTCCTTGTGGAACTCCTGAGTTTACAGTTATTGGTGATGACTTAGAGCCATTTATTATCACTGTTTGTTCTCTGCCTATAAGAAAGTCCTGAATCCACTGATGTAAGGGACCAGCTATGCCAAAATATTTAAGTTTTTTTAGTAGACTAGAATGATGAACTTTATCAAATGCTTTTGAAAAATCTAGTAATATAGCATCAATTTGGTTGTTATTATCTAGTCCCTTTGACAAGTCATCTATTAGGCCTATTAATTGAGTCTCACATGATCTATTTTTCCTAAAGCCATGTTGGTGTGGGCACAGTGCATTAAGTTTGTCTAGATGATTTACTATACTACTATATATAATATGTTCAAGTAATTTACATGTTATGCTGGTTAGAGAAACAGGTCTATAATTACCGGGGTCAGATTTATCTCCTTTTTTGAAAAGGGGGGTTACATTAGCTAATTTCCAATCTCTGGGCACTTTGCCCTGGTTTAGAGAGGCCTGAAAAAGTATTTTAAAGATTGGAGATATTTCATTGGTTAGTTCTTTAAGCAGTCTTGCTGGTATTTCATCTGGACCAGAAGCTTTGTTTGCTTTTAAGTTGGTTAGGAGTTGTTTAATGCCTTTTTCATCTACATTTATATGTCCTATTTCTTCTAGCTTGTTTAAATTTATGAAGATTTCTTTGTCACCTGGATTTGAAAAAGATGATGCAAAGTGTGTGTTAAGGATATTAGCTTTGGTTTCATTATCATTATAAGTTTCATTGTTTTGGCCTTTTAGTGGAGCTATGCCTGTAGTGTCCATTTTTCTTGATTTAATGTAGGACCATAAGTTTTTATTATTATCTTTAGAAATTACATTGTTTACATATTCATTTTGCAGCTGTCTGCTTAGTTTCTGAGTTAAATGTTTAATTTTTAGGTATTTTTTATGTAGTCTAATTGAATTAGTTTCCTTAAACTTTTTGAATAGATTTTCTTTTTGTTTACACAGTTTCTTTAGTTTAGTGTTAAACCAACATTTGTTAATTTTATTTGATGTTTGTTTTGTTGGCACAGAATCAGCCATTATTGCTTTTAAGTTGGTTTTTATGAATTGCCAAATATCTTCAACTGGACTATTTATATTGTATTTAGTAAGAAAATTGGTTTGGAATTTTATTGCTGCTTGATGTAGTTCTGTTGTGTTACATTTATTCCAGAGGTAAATTATTCTTTTAGGTTTCTTGTTTATTTGGGTTTTTATTTTGTTATTTACTCTGACAATATCATGATCTGAAAGTCCAGGAATTATTTCATAATCTACTACTAGTCCTGGTCTGTTAGTTAAGAATAAATCTAGTATATTATGGTTTCTTGTTGGTTTTTTATTAATTTGATTTAAGTTTAGATTTTGGATGGTATTGATAAACATTTAAAACTATAACTTGTTTACTATCTTATTATTATATTAATACATGTGCACAATTTTATTTTCATCTACTCATCTGTTGCAATACTAGAGCATTAACAATTTAGTACAGTCTTTTTTTTTTTACTTTTCCTTTTCTTAGAAATGTCTGCATTTATCTTACATAATGTTATGTTGCATATCTTTTGACCCAATTACTAGATTTTCTAGAATTTTCTTATCAACCATTATATCAAACATTAACTTTGGATCCAGGTGAACACTTTTGTTCACAGCAAACTAAATATCTAACTTCTCCTACCTCAGTACCTTTCCATTGGGTTGGCTTGCACTATAATATTAAACATAATACTGAATTGGAATTTTTTTTTTTTAGAATTAAGGGCAGCTGGGGTCATTCTGCATGTACACTCAAGGTGCACTCAGATGACAGACATCAATTCACTGATGACATTACTATATTTGTCAGTTGTTCATGTCTGTATGGCAGATTATTTACTTCCATCATTCGTTGATATAAAATGTTCCCACTGTGGTACTTAATTTACCATATATAGACGTCTACATTGTTAGTGACAAGATGTATACATGTACTTATATATTTTCACATTCACAATTTATTACTTATTTGATCATTTGTTACATTTGGATATTGTTAAAGTTATTCTAAACAATATTACTGTTCTTGTATGTGCAAACCTTTGTTTTCATACAGGTGTTTCTGTATAAGATTGTATTATATTTATAAATACAAATAAATGAGATGTTATATATAGATAGTTTGTATGGGCTCGTCTGTTTCATTGGATTTCTGTGGTTTAAAAGAACATGATACCAGTTGGAGTTGTAACAGATTATTGAGTAGCCAATAGATACTTTTAAGAGATGGTTAAACTTGTTTTAAAACAGGTTCATATAAGGTTGGACAATTTTGCTACCTCTGAACTTTCTTTCCAGGTTTGGGAATACTTAAATTTTTTCAAGTTTAGGAAAACTTACCAAAGTTTGTGCATTCACTTTGATGGAGAAAGTCACACAATATATATTATATAATTTAAACCATGCTGATATAAGGGGCACTGTAGGGGCAGCATGTTCGACTAGGATTTTTTCCCAGGACTTGAGGGTGTCCCTGAGTCTACCCAGCTCTGATGGGTACCTGACATTAGTTGGGGTAAAGTAAAGGGGGCTGGGCATTGTGTTGGCGACACATCCCCTAGTATGCCGTGGCCACAGAAACTGGTGAGCGCTGCTTCACCAGCCCCTATGATCAGTTTGGTCCGAAGGGTACTTTACTTACTATATTAGTCTGGATTTTTTACAATTCTTTTTAAAATTATTCTAAAACAAAATGATCAGTTTGGACAGTGTTGGTTAAAAGTTAAGAGATTTTTGTACGTAATGATTTAAAATTAAGAATTAACACTGTTAAAGTGTTATCTAAACAAAAAACATTCTTTTCTACATAGATTCAGAATTGTATTTCAATTAATTAGGCGTAAGTATAATATATATATATTTTTCAGTTAGGGTTATTCTGGTATTTCGTGCTAGAACTAAGGATACAGAATATTTTTATTATACTTGGGGCTACAAAGTTTTTGGTAGACAAACATATTTTTTACTGTTGCCTTTATCGCGATTATTTCCCTTCTCTTTTAGAACCAAAAGCAAATATATCAAACAAGCCATTTTTTGTTTTCTTTTACTTTTACCAAAAAAAAAACGTTTAAATCCATCCAGGCATGTCACTAATGGCCAGTTGTTTTCACACTCTTGCGAGACAGCTCAGTGACTCAGTGGCCAGAACTAGACGTGCTGGTGCACGTGCTAATGTTCCGCGTCATCAGTGACGCCGTGGAAATGTTACAGAAAAAAAATATATATTATATAGCCTTTGTATTTAATATAATATAATCCAGTCCTTTTGGGGTATATCCTAAACTTGGTCTAAAGTATTGTACTAGGAATACCGAGCTTGAGGACGGGTCAATGGTAGATGACACAAAGAAAGCACTAGAACCTGGACCGGCTCTAGGGTTTCTGACGCCCTAGACGAAAACAAATTCTGTGCCCTCATTAAAGTGCCTTCGGCGGGGGAGAAACTGAGTAGTGTTATGACATTCTTTCCTATTTTCTAAGACAATTGAAATAAAATACCTTTCGCCGTTCATTACCAAGTAATGCGTCTGCCTATGTTAGTAGCGCGCAGAAGGACTAAACTATAATTTAGTTCATATTTTTAAATCCCCAAATTTAGAAAAATCGTCCAATCGTGCCCACCCCCTCCGGGCCCAAATTTTGCGCCCTAGGCGACCGCCTAGGTTGCCTATATGGATGAGCCGGCCCTGACTAGACCTTACATGCCCATTAAAAAGCTTATATTTGGCATTTAAACTGTGCAAAAATAAACAGCGAAGGTTATATATGACTTAAAGTTTTTTTTCTAAAAATTTAGATCTAGGACTATTGATTAATAGGTTATAAAAAATTTATGGACGTTCTCATTTCTCATCTAGTTAAACGAAAACGTGCGCAAAACAACAATTTTAAAACAAAGCTTTCAATTATTTTTAATGACGCAAAAAATCACTTTAAAATCCGCGTCGTCTGGTTCAACTTCAACGATATAAGAGTCTAGTTTTTGTTCTCGAACATTAATAATATTATAATATATAGGTTACAACATAAATGAAAGCTATGCGCCACCTGGGGTGGGGAAAGTCAATGGCGTGCATTTGGGGTAAAATTAATTAAAATTAAATTACAATAAATCTAACGTTCAAGGCCTATTTTTTTTTTATTCGTATGAATAATTACCTGTAGCATAGATATTTTCAAGGCGTATTAAGTCGACCATGAGAAAATAAAGAAATTAAATTATTGTTAAGAGTGATTTTGAATAATTAAAAAGAAAAAAAGCCTTCATAGACTAAGCTTTTATAATAGTAATAGTAGTCTTGGCCTAATAATATATAAGAATAGCTCGTATTTTAGTATAAGATTTTATACACCTAAAATATATTTAGATTTTTTTTTGTTGTTGTGATAATTGAAAAATGCATCAACCTTCCACTTATAACCACCATTCCACAATAGTCAAAGTACCCTATACACATATAGATCTATTTAGAAAATGTTCCGAATGTTTTTGTAAACAATGTTTTGTTTGAATTTTATTAAAATTTATTTTAATAATTTGTTTTTGATGATTGATTTGAAAACTAGTTTTGTTCACCACCCCTTAAACTTTTGTTTTTGCTGCCTTCGTCTTGCTTAATGGTAGGCAAGTGAGAGTAGGCCTATATAGATCTATAATATAGTAGTTGTTATATATGTTTTGGAAAACATAGGCAAGTGAAAGTAGGCCTATAATATAGCTCTATAGTAGGCTAGTTATAGGGCCTATACGTTTTGGAAAATATAGGCCTATATGATAGCCTAATCCCCTAACACGTATTAGATTTATTTCTATTAATAATGAACTTGATATATTAATATTACAAAAAAGACGTTTAAAGAAAATCAACAACACACCATGGACAAAGACTACAGGAAACAAAAAGCCAAAGACGTAGCCTATTATTAAAGTGTTAAAAGCTCAAAGTGGAAATCTCCAGATGACGTCATTATTCACTGCTGCCCACACGTGGTTTAGCAAAAGTGAAGCTGCTGCAAAGTCATAGGATATACAACTTAGTGTAGCATATATTTTATACATTATTGTAGATGTCTAGACCTTTTATTACTTGAGTTCGCCCCCCCCCCCTTCCGGGCCCCCCTTCCCCCTCCTTTCCCGATGAAACACATTTTTTAAAATTCCTTTATTCTGCATGCGTTATTGCCAAGGTTAAGGCCAACACAAAGGTATGACTCGGAAAACTATTTTCAAGGGGTCAGAAACTTAAGACGTTTAAAATAAATACAATTATCTTTTTTTTTTAAGTAAGTAATTGAAGAAACGTTGGTTAAATTATGGAGAAAAGCAAACGAGAACGAAATTGCTGATCTATCTTGACCCAGAGTGGAAATTAAAATGTATTAGAATGAACCGAGGTTCTTCCTTTACGTCATATTTACGCCCCCCCCCCCCCTTTTTTCCCATCGCTCTTGGGAAAAAATTGACAAACAATTAAATTTAAAAAAAAAACGGCTACACTATAAATTGACCGCAACCATTGTTTAAAATATTTGTTTGTTGTGGCAATTGACATACTTCTTAAAAATATACTTTAATAGTTTTTCCAATGTTATATAAAAAAAAACATACATTATAAATAGAACACAATTAAAGCCTCAAGAAAATAACGCAAAATTTGTTTTAAAAAGGACTAAGGTCAATCTGATAATTTTTTTTTAAACAAACGCACAGATCTATATATTTTACACAACTCTATATTTTAATAAACTGGCGGAAAAACTTTCATGAGAATTAACAGTAGGCCTATTTTAATATTTTTTTATTATTAAATAAAATGCGTGGGAAAAAAAAGAAATTTGGCCTGCTTTGTTTCAAACTGACATAGCCTCTAGATCTCTGTAGGCCTATTTATATGTTGCGTCCAAAGACTTCTCCCTCGTCAAAACATTGTAGGCCTACTAGATCTACCGTAGTCATCAGACTCAATTACTTGATCACATGATGCCTGTCCATGCTTTAGAATTTAGATCAAACAATAGCTCTTCTATATGTGTTTGCAGAAATGGAATATGTGTATCTGGCACACGCGTGAATCTAAAAAGTTATATAACAACAACGTTCTCATTATATGCTACATTGCACTTCCATATGGAATTGTTGAAAGACATAGTATGTAAAGCCCTTCGGATCAAGTTGATCATATGGCCGGTGCAACAGCGTACAGCAGATTCTGTGGCAACGGCATACTATGGGGATTGTATGACCAACACAATGCCCAGCCGCCTTTATTTTACCCCAACTAGTATCAGTTTCTCACCAGAGCTGGGTTGACTCACGGAAGTAGTGTAGTGTGTAGTTTTCAGGTAGTATTTGAGGCGTACGGTGGAGCCGCTCCACAAGGCGTACGCCTCAGTTGACCTTTGACCCGGAAGTGACCTTTGACCCGGAAGTGACCTTTGACCCGGAAGTGACCCCTACCGGAAGTGACCTCTACCGGAAGTGACGTCATCCAAGATGGTGTCTTGTCGTGTTGTTACACGAGGGTTTTTAATTCAGGGTAATACATTTTGTCAGCGGTTCTAAAATTATTTTTTTCCCATTGTCTTACAATGATTGATTTTCCCATTGTCTTACAATGATTGACACATGTCATATTATTTCTCCCATTGTTTTATAATGGTCTTTATAAGGTTCAGCGGTTCTAAAATTTTATAATTATTTGATAATATTAATTAATTGGTTACTTGTATAGTGTTCTTAATAATTTTCAATAGTAAAATAAGTTTATTGTGTTTTTTGACCTAATTAGCATCTTTTAATTGATAATTGTCTTGTAAGGGTCATTTTTAATTACTTGGATTCAGTAATTGTCTTAATTTATTCTTAATTAATTAACTAATTATTATTTTTATAGCCATAATTAGCATGTAAAGGGGTGTTTTTTAATTACAAAGGGTCGTAATTATCACATTTTAATCAATAATTCTCTAATAACGTGCCTTATTACTTACTTGGACACAGTAATTTTCTTAATTTATTCTTAACTAATTAACTAATTATTATTTTATAGCCATAATTAGCATGTAAAGGGGTGTTTTTTAATTACAAAGGGGTGTAATTATTACATTTTAATCAATAATTCTCTAATAACGTGCCTTATTAATTACTTGGACACAGTAATTTTGTTAATTTATTCTTAACTAATTAACTAATTATACTTTTTATAACCATAATTAACTTGTAAAAGGGCGTTTTTAATTACTAAGGGGCCTTAATTACCACTAAATAATCCCCAATTATTTATTTTTATACATTTTTACTTACTGGGGTACAGTAATTTTCTTAATTTTATACTTTATTAATTAACTAATTATACTTTTTATAACCATAATTAACTTGTAAAAGGGCGTTTTTAATTACTAAGGGGCCTTAATTACCACTAAATAATCCCCAATTATTTATTTTTATACATTTTTACTTACTGGGGTACAGTAATTTTCTTAATTTTATACTTTATTAATTAACTAATTATACTTTTTATAACCATAATTAGCTTGTAAAGGAACGTTTATTAATTACAAAGGGGCCGTAATTATCACTAAATAGACCACAATTTATACATTTTTACATTTTTTTAATTACTTGGAGGCAGTATTTTTTTTTTGTTGTATTCTTAATTAATTAACTAATTATAGTTTTTAGTCATAATTACTATTTTTTAATTTTCTTTTAAACATAATTATTTTTAATTTGAATTGATAATCAATGTTTTGAAAGTATAAACATATATTCTTATACATTTTTAGAACCCCTGAGTCGCTTATTCACATCGCTGTCTAACTTTTACCTGAGCAGCTGTTTGTTTTTATCGCTCAGCGCGTCTTTTAATGACTTTTTCAGCTGTTGTGGAAATTCTTTGGTAGTGCTGTTCTCGCTCGCGCTGTTAATGACTTTTTCATCTGTTGAGAAAAGTCTTTTGATCTCGCTTCACTCGCTTTTTAATGACCTGGTGTGAAAAAGAGATAAAACTGCCCCTTCAAAGCCTGCTATGGGAGATAATATATATAGCACTAAAAGTTTTTTTTTTTACAACTTACGTTTCCCAGATATTATTCGATTTTTTTTTAAAGCAACATTTTATCATATGCATTAGTTTTGGGTTATTTTTTCTTTGTATTTCGAGTATTCCTTTTTTAAATATTTCTCTTTTCAATTTAAATAATTTAAAATTTAAATTGTTTAATCGTTAAATGCAATGTTTGACTTACTATAACATCATTATTTCCTTTATTTTAAACTTATATATTTTACAATTTAAACGATAAGTAAATATAATTTTTACTTACTAAAACTAGTAATTTCTTAATTTTATACGAAATTAATTAACGAATTATATTTTTTATAGCCATAATTATCTTGTAAATTTTAATTACTAAGAGTCCTAATAAGCACATTTTAAACGACACTTCTTTTGTAAGGAACACCTATTTACTTACATGGATAGAGTAATTATCTTTATTTTATACTTAATTCATTATTTAATTTTTATTTTATAGCCATAATTATATTGTAAAGGATGTTTTTAATTAAGATGACGTCTATTTTGTTGTTACACGTGATTTTAATACATGATTTTTTAAATTTAAGAATGTTAATATTAATATTTTGGTTTAATTATTTTTTTTCTCTTATTTATTGACAATAAACAACAGTACAACAGTACGACATAAAGAAAATCAACATAAAAGAAAAACCAAAAATACAATTTTAAGTTATATATGAATTTTATTCATAGTGTTCTATAGGTATAGTATGTACCCCAATTTAAAAAATTTATTTATATCAACGCATGTATACAATAGCAAGTAAAAAAAAAAAAATTTATTTATAGTAATACATTTATACAAGAGCAATACATTTATACAATAGCAATACAGATGTTCAATCGTTTTATTTACATCAGAATACAATTTTATTTTACAACTATGAAACCAGTCCAATGGCGGCCCCTAAGTGTAGTCTGTGTGTATGCCCTAGACACGCCAAAACTAATTAAATGTCTAGTGGTATGGTTGTAAATGAGTTTGCTTGCACTTGTCTTTTGATATAAAAAATAAGAAAGGGAACTGCGGTGTTGTGTGTATGTAAAGACTGAATTTTCAAGTGTTTTGAAACCTATATGTTTACCACCCCCTGATTGTTGTGATGTATTAAAGTAGCTTTATCTAGTGTGTTGTGTTGTTTCGTTAGACCTCATATAAGTTAAGAAATATTGAATCAACCTACGGGATAATCATTTAGGTGATATATATAGAAACTAGTCGCTGGAATACATTCGACCTGATAATTAGTATTTGGCCTGTTTTGACGTCCTATATCTAAAATGTCTGTTTCATTTAAGTGTTCTATGAATGAGTGAAAATCATGTATATTATTAATTAGTCTAGGAGTGTCTAAGGCAGTTGCGTTGTTAACTGAGCTATGAAAAAAACGAAGTTCATTTGTCTCCTTATGTCTTAAAATGAGATGGTGACTGTAATTTATTTTGTATCGTTTTGTTTGTTGTGTGAATAGTTGGTCTGTTAGTAGTGTCTGCCAGTCAATGGGATGTTTACTTAAGGGACTATGGAAATAATTATAGGTTGAAATGTGCTTATGGATTTTATGGTGCGTTTGTAGAGCAGTCCAATGATCGATATACGTAGCCTTTATGTCTTGTGGCAAATGATCTAACAAGTCAAGTTCGTCTTGAATGTCAATTAAATCAACGTCATTATGTTGGCTGTCTAATACGGTAAGGTCTAATAATTGTCTTTTACTGGTGTTATCTAAATCATTATTTGCCTTCCTTTTTTGTGTAGTTGTTGTCTCTGTAGCTGTGGACGCTGTGGTTGTTTCTGTCGATGTTAGTGTAGTCGATGTTGAATCCATAGCCTGTGCATGTACTTTCTTAGTATGTCTTTTTAAAGCATCGGCTCTGGTGTAGAAACGCCCACATATTTGGCAATTATGACTCTGCTGACCATGAGATGTGTCTATATGCCGCGTTAGGTTACTCATCTTGGTGAACACCCGCGTGCACATAGTGCATTCAAATCTTTTGCGTGGTTCCATCTATATATGAATATAGAAATAAAAAAAACATGACGTGTACGCGTGTACTATAAAGCTTAAATAATACAGAAACCTAAAAGAATAAAATATGAAACATATAAACCAAAAAATAAAAAATAGGCAACTTACTTTATTGTATGACAAATGAACTCAAACGTTAGAGCTAACCAAAATCGCCGTTTGAGGTATTGTCAGGTAAAGCGTCGGACGAACGCCGACAAGCGATATTTATACACACCAGACACAAGTGCACTAAAGCACCTGCTCGAGAGAAAATCTATAAACTAACATTCCCAAGCGCAGGTTAATTGCTTCCCCGTCCAGATGGTCTTCACCTTATCTGCCCACTGGGCGCTGAGCAAGTTAACGACTTCCTGTCCAGATGTTATTGCACTTACCTGACCGTGAGAAAATCTAAAAGCTAACATTCCCACGACCAGGGTAATGGTTTCCTGTCCAGCTGTTGAATCAATTATCTGGTCGCTGGGCGCTGACCAAGTTAACGACTTCCTGTCCAGATGTTATTGCACTTACCTGACCGTGAGAAAATCTAAAAGCTAACATTCCCAGGGTCACGCCAACCCTACCCGTCAACAACGTTCCCACTTTTTTTTTGTCTTCTTCAATCTCTGCCTTTTTTTTTTTACTAACTTCTTATCTCTTTCTCGAAAAAATTTTAAGTACGATTTCTCAAACTCTCCCTCTCTCAAAAAACTTTGTAGACAACCTTTTTTAAAATTTTTCTCTCTCCTGACAAACTTTTTTAAGTACAACTTTTCAAAATCTCTCCCCAGACAAACTTTTTTAAGTACAACTTTTCAAACTCTCTCTCTCCAGACAAACTTTTTTAAGTTCACCTTCCCAAAATCTCTCTCTCCTGACAAACTTTTTTAAGTACAACTTTTCAAAATCTCTCTCTCTCTTGACAAACGTTTTTAAGTACAACTTTTCAAAATCTCTCTCTCTCTTGACAAACTTTTTTAAGTACAACTTTTCAAACTCTCTCTCTCCAGACAAACTTTTTTAAGTACAACTTTTCAAACTCTCTCTCTCCAGACAAACTTTTTTAAGTTCACCTTCCCAAAATCTCTCTCTCCTGACAAAATTTTTTAAGTACAACTTTTCAAACTCTCTCTCCAGACAAACTTTTTTAAGTTCACCTTCCCAAAATCTCTCTCTCTCTTGACAAACGTTTTTAAGTACAACTTTTCAAACTCTCGATCTCTCTTGACAAACTTTTTTAAGTACAACTTTTCAAACTCTCTCTCTCCAGACAAACTTTTTTAACTTCACCTTCCCAAAATCTCTCTCTCCTGACAAAATTTTTTAAGTACAACTTTTCAAACTCTCTCTCCAGACAAACTTTTTTTAGTTCACCTTCCCAAAATCTCTTTCTCTCTCGACAAACTTTTTAAAGTTCACCTTCCCAAAATCTCTCTCTCCTGACAAACTTTTTTAACTTCACCTTCCCAAACTCGCAATCTCTCCCGACAAACTTTTTTAACTTCACCTTCCCAAAATCTTTGACACTCTCGACAAACTTTTTTTAGTTCACCTTCCCAAAATCTTTTACACTCTCGACAAACTCTTTAAGTTAACCTTCCCAAAATCTCTTTCTCTCTCGCTTGACAAACTTTTTCTTAGTTCACCTTCCCAAAATCGCAATCTCTCCCGACAAACTTTTTTAACTTCACCTTCCCAAAATCTTTGACACTCTCGAAAACTTTTTTTAGTTCACCTCCCCAAAATCGTTTACACTCTCGACAAAATCTTTAAGTTAACCTTCCCAAAATCTTTCACACTAGCTCTCGCTCAAAAACACTTTTTCTTAAAAGCTTTCCCACTCTCGACAAACATTTTAGGACACCTCTCCATGGACTTCGGTCTAACAGTATCCATCTCTCTGTCTCCAACTCTTTCTCGCCCCATCTCTTCTTCTAACAAAACTTTAAGTTAACACAATCCTAACGATCACGCATTCCTTCTTTCTGCCTTGCTCAATCTCTGTATCTCTTACTTCATTCTTCTCTCAAACTCTGTCTCTCTCTTTCCTGCGTGCCATCTTTTACTTGTCTCATTGTCAGTACTTACTTTCCTTACTCTGTCTACACTTATTTCTCTCTTCGTCTCTTTTCGCTAACAAAACTTTGTGTTAACCAACCCTAACACGTACACATTCCATCTTTCTGCCTTGTTCAATCTCTGTATGCCTATCTCTTACTTCATACTTCTCTCAAACTCTGTCTCTCTCTCTAAAAACACTTTATGTTCAGCAAACCCTAACACATATTCCACTTCACAGCGTTCCCTCTTTCTGCCTTGTTCAATCTCTACCTCATTACTAACTTCTTCTCCTCTTTCTAAAATTGTCTCCCCTTTTATGTTTTATAACGTGCAAATCATTTAGTACCATGGATCCTAGGGGGAAACATCCCTTTACCGCTCGCATTGCTGGCCCAGGCAATGTCGACAGTGGAATTGTATTAGAATGTGGTAGTACAGACTGTGATTTGTCTTCAATCATTGAGAAAATCAAAGGAGACATCACTTGTGTTGTATTATTGAATGAAGATGAAATGCAGGTAAGATACTACTTATCTTATATATTACAATCACTCCTTCTATATAGAATATTAGTGCGTACTACTCTCATTCGTTTAAAGAAATAATAATAATTTACTTTCGATGTCTTGTGTAGAAACTTGTGGATGCGGATACTGAAGGGCTAGTTCAGAACCTTGGGAGATCTACGAAAGTCATCAAATCTATACAGGAGTCTTGTCAGCGCCTAATTGAGGAGCAGGCAGACCTGAAAGCCGCCCTGGAGCTTGTTCGTTTTTACAACTTGGAAAATGCAATGCGTAATTGCATGACAAATGTTTACAAGTAGACATTGCTAGCTTTAGAGTCTTAAATTATAAAAATAAAATAAAGGAAAAAAAAATATTGGTGTTTGTTGTTTGTGTATGAAGGTTTTGAAAATAATGTTCTTGGGAGATATAGCAAAGGTCAAGGTCAGCTGACCCTAGTGTGAATTTGGGAAAAGTGGGGCAGAAGAAAAAAAATATTTGTTTGTCTTAGTTTGAGGTTGATAGTCAATATTGTAAAGAGTTTTGTAAATCACTAGAATTAGTTTAAAAGAATTGTGATAAGTCTTAGGATGTGTATTTATTATTTTTAGCAATTACTACAATCAGTTGCATAGGGTAGTGAAAAAGTAATACTTTAAACTGAAGGTGTAGTGTTTTTAAATGTTTTGGACAGGACTATCAATAAAAGTATTAGAAGGTTTGGGTCAAGCAAGATTGCCTAAGTGGGAAGGTATAATTGGGTGTTGTAGATATATGTTTTGGCTAGGGATATCTATAAAGGTTTATTTTTTTTCAGATTAGTGTTTTGGACAGGGCTATCAATAAAAGTATTAGAAGGTTTGGGTCAAGCAAGATTGCCTAAGTGTGAAGGTATACTTGGGGGTTGTAGATATGTGTTTTGTAAAGTTGGTGTTAGGACGGGGATATCGATAAAGATAGACTATCAGAAATCTTCCATGACATCAGTCAAGCAAGATTGCCTAAGTTGGAACATATATTTGGGTGTTGATGGTATATGTTTTGTAAAGTTTGTGGTAGGACAGGGAAAACGATAAAGATAGATTATCAGAAATCTTCCATGACATCAGTCAAGCAAGATTTCCTAAGTGGGGAATTTTACTTGGGGGTTGTAGATATGTGTTTTGTATAGTGTGTGGTAGGACGGGGATATCTATAAAGATAGACTTTCAGAAATCTTCCATGACATCAGTCAAGCAAGATTTCCTAAGTGGTGAAATTTACTTGGGGGTTGTAGATGTGTGTTTTGTAAAGTTGGTGTTAGGACAGGGCTATCTATAAAAATATTCTAAGGATTTAAGTCGAGTAAGATTGTCTAATTTGGAGGATTTATTTTGGGTGGCGATGGTATATGGTAAGATTGACTAAGTTGGAAGGTATATTTGGTTGGCGATGGTATGTGTTGGGGTTTTGTAAGAGTAGTGTTGGGATATGTTTCTTCACGGTAGAAAAAATCTGTCATGGCATGACTGTAGTCATAGAGGGCTGTTTCTACTATTGGGTCATAAAACAATTGTATGTGAAATTAAGAAAATAAAATTGTAGATCTTTCTTAAAAGACCTAGGAAAATAAACAGGTCTAAATTTCGACTACCTTGGCACTGTAATCATTTTGATATGTAATTGATTTAGGAGATATTTCTATGATAGGCCTTAAAAGGTAGTGGGAATGACAAGGGTTGTATAGGTGGTGAATAGCATTAAATTATTCCCACTACTATTAGTAAATGTTGGTTAGGTAATTAAAGTTTCCGTAGATAGTTTGGTAAAATTTGCTGAAATTTAGACAGTAATAGTTAGGTAGAGCGAAGAGGGGCTTTTCCCAAATTCGCATTAGGGTCAGCTGACCTTGACCTTTGCTATATCTCCCAAGAACATTATTTTCAAAACCTTCATACACAAACAACAAACACCAATATTTTTTTTTCCTTTATTTTATTTTTATAATTTAAGACTCTAAAGCTAGCAATGTCTACTTGTAAACATTTGTCATGCAATTACGCATTGCATTTTCCAAGTTGTAAAAACGAACAAGCTCCAGGGCGGCTTTCAGGTCTGCCTGCTCCTCAATTAGGCGCTGACAAGACTCCTGTATAGATTTGATGACTTTCGTAGATCTCCCAAGGTTCTGAACTAGCCCTTCAGTATCCGCATCCACAAGTTTCTACACAAGACATCGAAAGTAAATTATTATTATTTCTTTAAACGAATGAGAGTAGTACGCACTAATATTCTATATAGAAGGAGTGATTGTAATATATAAGATAAGTAGTATCTTACCTGCATTTCATCTTCATTCAATAATACAACACAAGTGATGTCTCCTTTGATTTTCTCAATGATTGAAGACAAATCACAGTCTGTACTACCACATTCTAATACAATTCCACTGTCGACATTGCCTGGGCCAGCAATGCGAGCGGTAAAGGGATGTTTCCCCCTAGGATCCATGGTACTAAATGATTTGCACGTTATAAAACATAAAAGGGGAGACAATTTTAGAAAGAGGAGAAGAAGTTAGTAATGAGGTAGAGATTGAACAAGGCAGAAAGAGGGAACGCTGTGAAGTGGAATATGTGTTAGGGTTTGCTGAACATAAAGTGTTTTTAGAGAGAGAGACAGAGTTTGAGAGAAGTATGAAGTAAGAGATAGGCATACAGAGATTGAACAAGGCAGAAAGATGGAATGTGTACGTGTTAGGGTTGGTTAACACAAAGTTTTGTTAGCGAAAAGAGACGAAGAGAGAAATAAGTGTAGACAGAGTAAGGAAAGTAAGTACTGACAATGAGACAAGTAAAAGATGGCACGCAGGAAAGAGAGAGACAGAGTTTGAGAGAAGAATGAAGTAAGAGATACAGAGATTGAGCAAGGCAGAAAGAAGGAATGCGTGATCGTTAGGATTGTGTTAACTTAAAGTTTTGTTAGAAGAAGAGATGGGGCGAGAAAGAGTTGGAGACAGAGAGATGGATACTGTTAGACCGAAGTCCATGGAGAGGTGTCCTAAAATGTTTGTCGAGAGTGGGAAAGCTTTTAAGAAAAAGTGTTTTTGAGCGAGAGCTAGTGTGAAAGATTTTGGGAAGGTTAACTTAAAGATTTTGTCGAGAGTGTAAACGATTTTGGGGAGGTGAACTAAAAAAAGTTTTCGAGAGTGTCAAAGATTTTGGGAAGGTGAAGTTAAAAAAGTTTGTCGGGAGAGATTGCGATTTTGGGAAGGTGAACTAAGAAAAAGTTTGTCAAGCGAGAGAGAAAGAGATTTTGGGAAGGTTAACTTAAAGAGTTTGTCGAGAGTGTAAAAGATTTTGGGAAGGTGAACTAAAAAAAGTTTGTCGAGAGTGTCAAAGATTTTGGGAAGGTGAAGTTAAAAAAGTTTGTCGGGAGAGATTGCGAGTTTGGGAAGGTGAAGTTAAAAAAGTTTGTCATGAGAGAGAGATTTTGGGAAGGTGAACTTTAAAAAGTTTGTCGAGAGAGAAAGAGATTTTGGGAAGGTGAACTAAAAAAAGTTTGTCTGGAGAGAGAGTTTGAAAAGTTGTACTTAAAAAATTTTGTCAGGAGAGAGAGATTTTGGGAAGGTGAAGTTAAAAAAGTTTGTCTGGAGAGAGAGAGTTTGAAAAGTTGTACTTAAAAAAGTTTGTCAAGAGAGATCGAGAGTTTGAAAAGTTGTACTTAAAAACGTTTGTCAAGAGAGAGAGAGATTTTGGGAAGGTGAACTTAAAAAAGTTTGTCTGGAGAGAGAGTTTGAAAAGTTGTACTTAAAAAATTTTGTCAGGAGAGAGAGATTTTGGGAAGGTGAACTTAAAAAAGTTTGTCTGGAGAGAGAGAGTTTGAAAAGTTGTACTTAAAAAAGTTTGTCTGGAGAGAGAGAGTTTGAAAAGTTGTACTTAAAAAAGTTTGTCAAGAGAGAGAGAGATTTTGAAAAGTTGTACTTAAAAACGTTTGTCAAGAGAGAGAGAGATTTTGAAAAGTTGTACTTAAAAAAGTTTGTCAGGAGAGAGAGATTTTGGGAAGGTGAACTTAAAAAAGTTTGTCTGGAGAGAGAGAGTTTGAAAAGTTGTACTTAAAAAAGTTTGTCTGGGGAGAGATTTTGAAAAGTTGTACTTAAAAAAGTTTGTCAGGAGAGAGAAAAATTTTAAAAAAGGTTGTCTACAAAGTTTTTTGAGAGAGGGAGAGTTTGAGAAATCGTACTTAAATTTTTTTCGAGAAAGAGATAAGAAGTTAGTAAAAAAAAAAAGGCAGAGATTGAAGAAGACAAAAAAAAAGTGGGAACGTTGTTGACGGGTAGGGTTGGCGTGACCCTGGGAATGTTAGCTTTTAGATTTTCTCACGGTCAGGTAAGTGCAATAACATCTGGACAGGAAGTCGTTAACTTGGTCAGCGCCCAGCGACCAGATAATTGATTCAACAGCTGGACAGGAAACCATTACCCTGGTCGTGGGAATGTTAGCTTTTAGATTTTCTCACGGTCAGGTAAGTGCAATAACATCTGGACAGGAAGTCGTTAACTTGCTCAGCGCCCAGTGGGCAGATAAGGTGAAGACCATCTGGACGGGGAAGCAATTAACCTGCGCTTGGGAATGTTAGTTTATAGATTTTCTCTCGAGCAGGTGCTTTAGTGCACTTGTGTCTGGTGTGTATAAATATCGCTTGTCGGCGTTCGTCCGACGCTTTACCTGACAATACCTCAAACGGCGATTTTGGTTAGCTCTAACGTTTGAGTTCATTTGTCATACAATAAAGTAAGTTGCCTATTTTTTATTTTTTGGTTTATATGTTTCATATTTTATTCTTTTAGGTTTCTGTATTATTTAAGCTTTATAGTACACGCGTACACGTCATGTTTTTTTTATTTCTATATTCATATATAGATGGAACCACGCAAAAGATTTGAATGCACTATGTGCACGCGGGTGTTCACCAAGATGAGTAACCTAACGCGGCATATAGACACATCTCATGGTCAGCAGAGTCATAATTGCCAAATATGTGGGCGTTTCTACACCAGAGCCGATGCTTTAAAAAGACATACTAAGAAAGTACATGCACAGGCTATGGATTCAACATCGACTACACTAACATCGACAGAAACAACCACAGCGTCCACAGCTACAGAGACAACAACTACACAAAAAAGGAAGGCAAATAATGATTTAGATAACACCAGTAAAAGACAATTATTAGACCTTACCGTATTAGACAGCCAACATAATGACGTTGATTTAATTGACATTCAAGACGAACTTGACTTGTTAGATCATTTGCCACAAGACATAAAGGCTACGTATATCGATCATTGGACTGCTCTACAAACGCACCATAAAATCCATAAGCACATTTCAACCTATAATTATTTCCATAGTCCCTTAAGTAAACATCCCATTGACTGGCAGACACTACTAACAGACCAACTATTCACACAACAAACAAAACGATACAAAATAAATTACAGTCACCATCTCATTTTAAGACATAAGGAGACAAATGAACTTCGTTTTTTTCATAGCTCAGTTAACAACGCAACTGCCTTAGACACTCCTAGACTAATTAATAATATACATGATTTTCACTCATTCATAGAACACTTAAATGAAACAGACATTTTAGATATAGGACGTCAAAACAGGCCAAATACTAATTATCAGGTCGAATGTATTCCAGCGACTAGTTTCTATATATATCACCTAAATGATTATCCCGTAGGTTGATTCAATATTTCTTAACTTATATGAGGTCTAACGAAACAACACAACACACTAGATAAAGCTACTTTAATACATCACAACAATCAGGGGGTGGTAAACATATAGGTTTCAAAACACTTGAAAATTCAGTCTTTACATACACACAACACCGCAGTTCCCTTTCTTATTTTTTATATCAAAAGACAAGTGCAAGCAAACTCATTTACAACCATACCACTAGACATTTAATTAGTTTTGGCGTGTCTAGGGCATACACACAGACTACACTTAGGGGCCGCCATTGGACTGGTTTCATAGTTGTAAAATAAAATTGTATTCTGATGTAAATAAAACGATTGAACATCTGTATTGCTATTGTATAAATGTATTGCTCTTGTATAAATGTATTACTATAAATAAACTTTTTTTTTTTTACTTGCTATTGTATACATGCGTTGATATAAATAAATTTTTTAAATTGGGGTACATACTATACCTATAGAACACTATGAATAAAATTCATATATAACTTAAAATTGTATTTTTGGTTTTTCTTTTATGTTGATTTTCTTTATGTCGTACTGTTGTACTGTTGTTTATTGTCAATAAATAAGAGAAAAAAAATAATTAAACCAAAATATTAATATTAACATTCTTAAATTTAAAAAATCATGTATTAAAATCACGTGTAACAACAAAATAGACGTCATCTTAATTAAAAACATCCTTTACAATATAATTATGGCTATAAAATAAAAATTAAATAATGAATTAAGTATAAAATAAAGATAATTACTCTATCCATGTAAGTAAATAGGTGTTCCTTACAAAAGAAGTGTCGTTTAAAATGTGCTTATTAGGACTCTTAGTAATTAAAATTTACAAGATAATTATGGCTATAAAAAATATAATTCGTTAATTAATTTCGTATAAAATTAAGAAATTACTAGTTTTAGTAAGTAAAAATTATATTTACTTATCGTTTAAATTGTAAAATATATAAGTTTAAAATAAAGGAAATAATGATGTTATAGTAAGTCAAACATTGCATTTAACGATTAAACAATTTAAATTTTAAATTATTTAAATTGAAAAGAGAAATATTTAAAAAAGGAATACTCGAAATACAAAGAAAAAATAACCCAAAACTAATGCATATGATAAAATGTTGCTTTAAAAAAAAATCGAATAATATCTGGGAAACGTAAGTTGTAAAAAAAAAAACTTTTAGTGCTATATATATTATCTCCCATAGCAGGCTTTGAAGGGGCAGTTTTATCTCTTTTTCACACCAGGTCATTAAAAAGCGAGTGAAGCGAGATCAAAAGACTTTTCTCAACAGATGAAAAAGTCATTAACAGCGCGAGCGAGAACAGCACTACCAAAGAATTTCCACAACAGCTGAAAAAGTCATTAAAAGACGCGCTGAGCGATAAAAACAAACAGCTGCTCAGGTAAAAGTTAGACAGCGATGTGAATAAGCGACTCAGGGGTTCTAAAAATGTATAAGAATATATGTTTATACTTTCAAAACATTGATTATCAATTCAAATTAAAAATAATTATGTTTAAAAGAAAATTAAAAAATAGTAATTATGACTAAAAACTATAATTAGTTAATTAATTAAGAATACAACAAAAAAAAAATACTGCCTCCAAGTAATTAAAAAAATGTAAAAATGTATAAATTGTGGTCTATTTAGTGATAATTACGGCCCCTTTGTAATTAATAAACGTTCCTTTACAAGCTAATTATGGTTATAAAAAGTATAATTAGTTAATTAATAAAGTATAAAATTAAGAAAATTACTGTACCCCAGTAAGTAAAAATGTATAAAAATAAATAATTGGGGATTATTTAGTGGTAATTAAGGCCCCTTAGTAATTAAAAACGCCCTTTTACAAGTTAATTATGGTTATAAAAAGTATAATTAGTTAATTAATAAAGTATAAAATTAAGAAAATTACTGTACCCCAGTAAGTAAAAATGTATAAAAATAAATAATTGGGGATTATTTAGTGGTAATTAAGGCCCCTTAGTAATTAAAAACGCCCTTTTACAAGTTAATTATGGTTATAAAAAGTATAATTAGTTAATTAGTTAAGAATAAATTAACAAAATTACTGTGTCCAAGTAATTAATAAGGCACGTTATTAGAGAATTATTGATTAAAATGTAATAATTACACCCCTTTGTAATTAAAAAACACCCCTTTACATGCTAATTATGGCTATAAAATAATAATTAGTTAATTAGTTAAGAATAAATTAAGAAAATTACTGTGTCCAAGTAAGTAATAAGGCACGTTATTAGAGAATTATTGATTAAAATGTGATAATTACGACCCTTTGTAATTAAAAAACACCCCTTTACATGCTAATTATGGCTATAAAAATAATAATTAGTTAATTAATTAAGAATAAATTAAGACAATTACTGAATCCAAGTAATTAAAAATGACCCTTACAAGACAATTATCAATTAAAAGATGCTAATTAGGTCAAAAAACACAATAAACTTATTTTACTATTGAAAATTATTAAGAACACTATACAAGTAACCAATTAATTAATATTATCAAATAATTATAAAATTTTAGAACCGCTGAACCTTATAAAGACCATTATAAAACAATGGGAGAAATAATATGACATGTGTCAATCATTGTAAGACAATGGGAAAATCAATCATTGTAAGACAATGGGAAAAAAATAATTTTAGAACCGCTGACAAAATGTATTACCCTGAATTAAAAACCCTCGTGTAACAACACGACAAGACACCATCTTGGATGACGTCACTTCCGGTAGAGGTCACTTCCGGTAGGGGTCACTTCCGGGTCAAAGGTCACTTCCGGGTCAAAGGTCACTTCCGGGTCAAAGGTCAACTGAGGCGTACGCCTTGTGGAGCGGCTCCACCGTACGCCTCAAATACTACCTGAAAACTACACACTACACTACTCACGGACACACTCTAGTCCGGGAAAAAAAATCTTGGCCTTCACCGGGATTCGAACCCAAAACATTTGGTGCTGCCCTGCCGCTTGGCCACCGTGTGCTGTTAAGGAGCAGGACTAGAGGGACGAACTGGGCATCAAACTGACACTTTATTAACCTCTACGCCCGCTAGCTTACTATATTGAACGCTAACATTTTAAATTGGCGCCAACTTCGCCACAGCCACCATTTTCCCTAGTTACGCCACCGAGAACATAATCACACAAAAAATGGCGGTACACAGAAACTGTCGCGTCATATCAAGAACAACATATTGGCTTATTTTTGTGTGTATGGTTAAGTAGGCCTACCCGTTTCATCCGAAAAATGTCTTGTTACTGCTATCAAGAAATCGTACGGTTCGAACCAGGCTAGATGTGTCTGAGCATTTTAAGTAGATAAATTATGTATTAGTGTCCAGATGGGTACCAGGCGGTTTTCTGCCTTTAAAAAAAGTATTAAAACATCCGATTTTAATAGCGTTGGAAATTCGTATTCCCCACCCCATCTCTTTTCATTTTCGTAATTTCGTTTTAGGGATCGACAATTCGTATTGGCCTAACTCAGAAATTTTCATGAAAATAGTCAGGACTGCTCTAGATCTAATACTAATTGGACCGATGGTCACTGAAATCAATCTGTTTGATTGTGGTGTCCCAGCAGGTGAGCTAACAAACATCGTCTAGGTCACGTTTTTTTTTTAAATTTAATTGTTTGTCAATTTTTTCCCAAGAGCGATGGGAAAAAAGGGGGGGGGGGCGTAAATATGACGTAAAGGAAGAACCTCGGTTCATTCTAATACATTTTAATTTCCACTCTGGGTCAAGATAGATCAGCAATTTCGTTCTCGTTTGCTTTTCTCCATAATTTAACCAACGTTTCTTCAATTACTTACTTAAAAAAAAAAGATAATTGTATTTATTTTAAACGTCTTAAGTTTCTGACCCCTTGAAAATAGTTTTCCGAGTCATACCTTTGTGTTGGCCTTAACCTTGGCAATAATGCATGCAGAATAAAGGAATTTAAAAAAAACCTATTTAAAGCAAAAAAAAAAACGAAGTCGTTGAAAAACTAAAAACATAAGCTCAGATCCACGTGAGAGAAACTACGAAACAATACATCTATCTGTTTAATAAACAAATATAGGTAGGTCTATGTCAACACGAATTCAAGCGTGACTGGCTTCATTCAAAGCTTTACACCGTGTCAACGGTTTGGAGTGGGAACTATAACTATCACCATATTATCGCCTCCCCCTCGCTTCCCCCCTCCTGTTTTGTTAATCTTCTCCTTCCGTACCCCCATTTTTCATCGCATAATTGTCATTTGTCAATCACACTCAAAGAATATAACTCTTCTTCACGTAGAGGTAGATCTATACATTCTCTACAGTGTAGTCCATTCTGTTCATTTTATTGTAAAGACGGTTTCAAATTAGGAATGCGTACACATTGTGTATCCTGGTCTCTCGCTCTTCCTCCTCTCTGTTATATATTATAGGCCTACATAGCTTTTGTAAAAGTTTCTTTTTATTTTAATTATGGATATTTCCAATAGCAGCATAGCTGTGCAATATAGTATATTTTAAGCTGTCGATCATGATATCTTTGCTTTTAACTGGTTATTGACCAGTCTTAATGATTATGCATGCTTGGTGAACCAAAAAGTTCATAGTGTACCAACATTTCCTTATCTTATCTTTCTGATAAATAGATAAATAGATAGATAGAATGAAAGAATGAAAGAATGGTAGATAGATAGATAGATAGATAGATAGATAAATAGAATGAAAGAATGATAGATAAATAGATAAATAGATAAATAGATAAATAGATAAATAGATAAGGGGACGTCCATTAATTACGTCAACAAAATAGGGGGGAGGGGGGGTCTGAAAAAGTTTGACAATTGTTGACAAGGGGGAGGGGGGGAGGTCAAGAAAAGTTGACGTCAACAATGTTACTTTTTTAAAATAAATAATGATACAAATTTATTACAAAATTTTAGGCTACATTTGTCATGTGCCACTTACATAGCAGACATAATATATAAACATGGTTTTACGTTAATACAAATATATTAATTAAAATTACGGACGATACATTTGACATGTCCTTTTTGTGTTCATCTTGTTAGTTTGTAGATCTATGTATGAGTGGAAAGTGGAAACTAATGCAATTGTTAGCACGGCAAAATGACCAACCAATTGTAAAAAACGTCACCTTCGCTGTAGTCTAGCAAGCCATTGTGGCTGGAATAACAAAAGAACATAAACACACCAACATACATTCTGCAGAGTACGTTCAGAAACAGAAACCCAGTTTTTTGCCGCTCAGTAGGCCTACATCTAAATTAGGCGCCGTTCTGTTATTGAGTCCTGAAAGGACTATGAAAACCGTCCGAGAGTCGACTGCTTTAATTCAACGCCCATGGTTGAGTCTTTTCCAAGTTCCAACCCTTGAAACCATGTTTCGATCAGCGTTAGCAGGCCATCCGCCATCCACTCCGACATGGAAAGATATGAGTAGGCAGGCGTATTCCTACAAGGCCGTCGCTTAAGTGTTGGGTCGGCTTGCTCTGTTCGGATTCCCCTTTTACGAACGTACATTTGCTAGAGCCATCCATGGCTTGCCTCGTATTCCTGTAATGTGGGCTGACGGTGTGTTGGTCGAGCGGATTTTGTCTGACACGGATATGTCATCCCCTCAAGGCCACCTTTGAAAGCAGCCGTCTTTACAGGACGTTTTGTGTACCTTTCCGTACGTCGCATCAGCCCCCACCCCGGAGACGCCAGAAATCAGTGGGGTAGGCCTACCTCACAGGCCCCCTCTAATGGAAGAACAGAACATGCCGATTAATCTCCAGACTTGCAGCTCGGGATACCACGCCTCTCTCCGTCACTTACAGAGATGGGAGTGGAAGTATCTCGGCGACCGCTTGTCCCATGCATTAGCTCACTGGTCAGACTCGGGGAACCAAGTTAAAAGGTATAAAAAAAAAATCGGACGAGCCCGTCTTGTGTCCAGGGCGTAACGTTTAGCGTTGAGCTCAGCTCTGTCCGGACCCGCTGCGGGAGCTCTCCCCCATGCGTTCGCCCGCTGGTGTATTCTTAATGGGAACGTATCGGCGGTTTACACACTTCGCCAGCTTTGGGGCTCATAGGTACAGAAGTGAAATTAGGCGCCAGAGACTGGTGTTCGTTATATATAGGCCTACCATGTAAGCGATAGCTGGGATTGGCAAAAGAACTAAAAACAACAATAGGCCCTCTCTGAGACTATGTTTGAATTGCATTTAATGAAGTGTATTGTGTGAATCCAACATGGTTATTTTAAAATATTTCCTTCAGAAAAATAATTCGTGGCCCATGAAGTCCGAAATACTTAGCCTACCATTCCTTTTAACATCCCTAATTCTGATATATAAACTAATATATTTTTGCGGACACGTTATAATGGGTGAAACATTAAAATTTGGTGATTAGGCTAAATATAGTAATTTTTTAGTTTTAATTTCTAATTTTGTAAAAAAAAAATGTATGAGATAAAAATGTATTAGTAGGCCTATAGTGGCGTAGCCAGATTGCAAGGTGTGGGTGGCAAATAGTGCAAGGTAATAATAATAATAATAATAATAATAATAACGGTGCTTATATAGCGCATATCCCGTTGGTGACAGTTCTATGCGCAGACGACAGTTACAGAATACAGACAGACAACGAAATATGTAGTAATACGCTAATTCTGCTGACGAAATAGGTGAGTCTTCAGCCGGCTCCTGAAGGTGTCATAGCTAGGGCTCTGGCGAAGCTGTAGTGGGAGGTGATTCCAAGCGGACGGTCCTGCGTAGGAAAATGAACGTTCGCCAGCGGACACTAGCCTCACACGAGGGATCCGCAGAGTAAGCGCGTCAGATGCCGAACGAAGTGGGCGGGACTGGGTGTAGAGCTCCATACAAGAGCGAAGATAATCCGGGGCGCAGTTATTCAGGCACCTATAACAGTAAGAGCGTTAGGGGCAAGGAAGCCAACTACCGTGTGTATAATGTGTGTGTGTGGGGAGGGGGGCAATAATACAAGAAGGAATAGTGAGCATATGGTTAAAATAGCAGGTTAATTTACAACTGGTGCACAATTTCCCCCTAAGCTATTTAACAATTAACAGTGTACTAAAAGCTCATTAGTGAAACGTACAATCAGAAAGTATTCAATATTTCTATATGTAAAGAACAATAGTAAATAAAAAGGAAAGAAATATTGTTAAAATCCTCGGATTGGAAAAACAAATTGGGAGGGGCGATGGGGGATAGTAAGCATGTTATACCCCTTTCGTGGCAAACGCCTATAAGAGTTCTATCTAGTCAATATAAAATCTTTATAACAAGTCTTAAAATGTATTACAATTAATTATAGTAAAGATCTAGACCTTTCCGTTTCAAATCTATTTTAAACATAAAAGCCAGCGTTTGGTTTTTTTTTTTACTTGTTATAGGGGGGGGGGGGGGTAACGAATTGTTGACGTAATTATATAGGGGGGGTCTCTGAAAGTTTGACAGTTGTTGACAAGGGGGAGGGGGGGAGGTAAAAATCGCCAAAAAATTGTTGACGTAATTAATGGACGTCCCCTAAATAGATAAATAGATAAATAGATAAATAGATAAATAGATAAATAGATAAATAGATAAATAGATAAATAGATAAATAGATAAATAGATAAATAGATAAATAGATAAATAGATAAATAGATAAATAGATAAATAGATAAATAGATAAATAGATAAATAGATAAATAGATAAATAGATAAATAGATAAATAGATAAATAGATAAATAGATAAATAGATAAATAGATAAATAGATAAATAGATAAATAGATAAATAGATAAATAGATAAATAGATAAATAGATAAATAGATAAATAGATAAATAGATAAATAGATAAATAGATAAATAGATAAATAGATAAATAGATAAATAGATAAATAGATAAATAGATAAATAGATAAATAGATAAATAGATAGGTGGATAGATAGATAGATAGATAGAATGATAGAATGATAAATAGATAGATAGATTATATACATTAATTATTTTTTTCTTTTGGGCCAAATCTTTTGAAGTTTTTTTTTCTTTAAATGTTTTGGAATATTTTTTTAGTCAAATGTACCGGTAATAAAAAGAAGAATTTGGTTGAAATATGGAGTCAGAAACTAGAAACAGTTTTGCTAGGCATAAACCCACACCCTCTTTTAACCCTCTCACCTCGCGCAAGGTGATATTTTCTGGAGTATTACGTACGCGCAATCTGGGTTGGCGGGTTCAACAGTGAAGCGGTGTTAGCTCTTTCTGACTTTCTGTTTCAAGTGAATTTCCTACCGGTGAAGCACTTAGGTTAGTGCACATAATATTTAATAATTGTTATTGCATTAAACATTCCTATTTTGAATTGACTATAATTAATAAAAAATATAGTGTCAAATATTTACAGAATTTTCAGTATAATACTAACTATAAATAGCTCTGGAGATGTCTTAAAGATGTGTTTAGGCTTTCAGGTACGTAAAATGTTATTTTATTTAAAGTAATTTTATCAGCATTCATTTTTCAATTAAAATTTTGCATGTAATTTTTTTTTTAGCTATTATTTATTAATACTGATAATCGTTTGCGATTTAACAAGATCCCCCACTCAGATCAGTGCCCGTACATAGGCGGGGGGGGGGGGGGGGGCGACACTTCCAGGGGGGCGGCAAATGTAGTATAAACTAAATATAGCACATATAGCACTAAACAAGCATGAGCATGTATAGGCTCTGACCCCAATCAACACTCACAAACGTATCTAATTCAAAGCCATGCTTGTACAATTTATCGTTTCAACATTAAAACAATAATTTGACGACTTGTTAAACTGTTTGTTGTTGACTAAACCTTAAAAAAATCATTGGCCAACTGAGAGGTGACTGTTAACCTGTTGTTTTTTTTGTTTTGTTTTGTTTGTTAACTAAACCCAGATCATTGGTCAATTGATACAATGGTTGTTAAACTATTGGTTGTTAGCGAGTCTTTTTTTTTTAAAGTTCATAATACTAGTATTATACTAAATGACTGAAAGCCTACTAATAAATTAACTGCGCTTGTGTTTATTCTGTAAATATACGTATAGGCCTACATTTAATTTATGTTTTTAAAATGTGTCTTATGATTCTTATGTAAAATTAAATTTAAAAAATGGGCTGCTATGGGTAACGCTGTTATGGTTTTATCAGCAATCTGATTTCCCAATGAATAATAGAAAAAGAAACCCCCGGAAAAAACAACAACATAGACATTGAAATAAAGCTAAGGAGCCTTAAATGACGTTATGCGCCTAGTCGAGGGAGGGGAACAATCATTTATGGCGATACGTGATGCTGGGAAGGCTGGAGTGTAAACAATGTGACGTCACATGAAAATGTATTTTTTGTAACGTAGTTTTCTCCTATCTTATAAGTTTACAAACGTTCCTTCTAGATAGAAGACTATTACGTCCACTAGGCACAAAACTCCTGCAGGGCGATAGGGATCCGTTGGTGGCAGGGATAGAACCCGCGACCTGTCAGTTGGTTTTTGGTTGACAGTCCGGTGAACTAACCGCTGGCCCATTTAACACAGTTATTACAAATTGCCACATAAAAGACTGGAAGACATCTACTATATGATTTTAACAGACATTTTAAAAAAAAGTCATATGGCAGACATTCATGGCTCACGGGAGATCAACGGACAAATAACAAACATACATCGACAAACAACAAGCATCAACAGCTGTATAGCACAAACGCGTACACACATACCGGTACATACAAACTACAAACGACTGACAGTTCCCTTAATTAACAAAGGGAGGTAATTCTGTTTCTTGAGGCGACAGTGAAATCGTTCAGTAGCGGCCGATCACTTCTAGCAGCAGTTGTGAATCACTACAGTGTTCACTATGTGCACTAACCATTCACCCCCCCACCCCCTTTCCCACGTGTTTATATATTTACAATTGGTATAGCACGCAAGGCCACTGAGGCGGAGCGAGTGGGGATGGCGTTTAGGGAAAAGGGGGAGGGGGGTTGGTGGGTTGTTAACGTTCACATTTCACAACCCTGTAAGTAATTATGGCTGGGCCACAAGGGCGAGTGGTTACAATGCTCGGGGGAGGCAGGATTAAAACAACAACAAAAACTGAACAGCCGATCAAGCCTCACGCTCGCGTCGCGTGCCCTGAACGTGAGTAAATTAGTGCAACAAATAGATCTTCACACCGATAGTTTTTTTTTTTTTATCTTTTAGATACCTCATCCCCCCCCCCAAAAAAAATTTCGAGCTCGGAGAAACAGTGATTTTGAGTGTGTGTTGACTTATTTATTGATATTTGGGCGTAAGATGACAATAAAACGAATTTTGGATTTATAAAATTATTACGCTTTTAAAAATGTTTCGTTTTAGAGTTAATTTAGTTTATTGATTGTTATGTTTTTTTGGCTACACTAGGCTCTACTGATAGATCTACGTATGATTAAATGCGTGTAGGTATGTGTTCGCGTCTGTGTGTGGGAGAGAGCTGGTTGGGGGTGGGGAGGGGAGAAAGAGAGAGAGAGAAAGATAAAAATGGAGAGAGACAAACAACCCAGGATTTTCTTTTCCAAAATATAAACTTAATATATACTTTAATAAGTGGGCTTTTATTTTACTTGATTACCACTAGCGGTTCGTAACTATTTCTTTCATTAACAAAACTTGAGAATATTTTGATATTTGTCTTCACATTTCTTTGTTAATAAAATAAATCAACCACTGGTATGTTCTTTTTTTTTTACTAATAAGTGCAAATAAATAGCTTATAATTAAGTATAAATATTTAGCTAATGGTAAGTTCCTTATTTCTAGTATAGATCTAGGCTAATTCTAAAAACGTGATATAAATATGTATTTTGCTAAGTAGCAATCCCCTTTCAATTATTGTTAACTTACTTAAATTAGAACTCTAAATTGCTACAACCAAAAGTGTTTGGTTATTATAATATTTTGTAAAACCTAGGTCTATGTTTATTTATATAGCCTACATAAAAATATTGAAAGGTACATATTTTTTTTTTCCTTTTTTTAAAAAATATTTTATTTATATTTTATGAAATTAATTCTTATACCATTTATTTAGAGTCCAATATATTTTTCATTAAAATATTAATATAGGCCTAATACTTATATAATTGTTCGTTTTAATATTTAGGCTATTTTTTTATTAATTGATCATAACAATTATATATACATTTATAGATCTAGTCTATAGTCTATATTAGCCTATAACTTTTTAATATTTTTACAATATTTATTATATTTATTTGTAATTTATTTATTCGATTAATCCCTAGCTTTTTTTCTCCCTGCTATAATTTAAATGTTTCCATTACAAATTAACAAAACCTACAGCGTTCCAGGCGAATAGTATTTTTCAGCATTCATTATGCTTTATTAATGTTGTTTTTGTTATTATAAAACAAAATTAGAAAAAAAAAATTGGCCATTTTGTCCTTAATATAGTTTGAGATACAACCCACCCCTCTCCAAGGGCCTACTTGACAAAACAATGTCCCAAAACTTAACAGCCCACCATCATTGATCACCTGACCTAGTCAGGTTAGATAACTTGATTTTCGTTTTACCACTTTTTTTTTTATCCAACACACACGTAAAGAAGAAAAAAAAGTTGAATAATCGCTACGGCAAAAACTAGGACGGAAAATTTTCCAATGACCGTTTCCTAGTCTGTTAGCAGATAACGAAAGACAATCTTTCTATTTTTTACTTTACTCAATTAATTGTCACGCCACTCATAAACATCGGATGTTTTCCCGCTTATCAAAAGCGTAGTTTTAATTCCAGAGCAAAGGTTACTTGTAATCTCAAACCAGAATTCTTATAGGCTACCGCGTAATTTAAAATTAAACTTACGATACATTGTTTTGTCATGTTATTATTTTTTAATTTTGTGTGAATACTTCTGAAAAACAAGTGTCAATATTATGACAGTTGATAATAACATAGGCAAGTAGACTCAATTATTTATAATTTATTTATTTTTAATATTTTTTTTCGTGTTTGCTATTTTTCATTTGGAGAGTTTGTCTTAAATCTTACTAGTCTAAATCTTAGCTTATTTTTTCTTTAAATTTAATTGGCTAATATTTTTGTTCCTTAAATTTAATTGGCTAATCTTTTTGTTTCTTAAATACTTAAATTTAATTGGCTAATCTTTTTGTTTCTTAAATACTTAAATTTAATTGGCTAATCTTTTTGTTTCTTAAATTTAATTGGCTAATCTTTTTGTTTCTTAAATACTTAAATTTAATTGGCTAATATTTTTGTTTCTTAAATTTAATTGGCTAATCTTTTTGTTTCTTAAATACTTAAATTTAATTGACTAATCTTTTTGTTTCTTAAATAATTAAATTTAATTGGTTAATCTTTTTGTTCCTTAAATTTAATTGGCTAATCTTTTTGTTTCTTAAATACTTACATTTAATTGGCTAATCTTTTTGTTTCTTAAATACTTAAATTTAATTGGCTAATCTTTTTGTTTCTTAAATTTAATTGGCTAATCTTTTTGTTTCTTAAATACTTAAATTTAATTGGCTAATATTTTTGTTTCTTAAATTTAATTGGCTAATCTTTTTGTTTCTTAAATACTTAAATTTAATTGACTAATCTTTTTGTTTCTTAAATAATTAAATTTAATTGGTTAATCTTTTTGTTTCTTAAATACTTAAATTTAATTGGCTAATCTTTTTGTTTCATAAATACTTAAATTTAATTGGCTAATCTTTTTTTTTCTTAAATACTTAAATTTAATTGGCTAATATTTTTTTTTCCTTATAATTTACTCATATAAAAATGATCTAAAAGAGTAAAACTGTAGGACTAGAACAAAATTCTCAATTAAATTTGTATTTTTTAAAGATAGACCTACATATAGTCTAATAATATTATGCATGTATAATCCATATTTTATATAGGTCTATTAAGTTTAAAAAAAAAGATGATTATAAATAAATTCTAACTAGTTATTGGTCTCGTAAAGAGAAACTTTATTTCTAATAATACCAAATGTATTAAGTTTGGTCAATAGTTCACAAGAACCCTATTTTTCTCCCATAGTTTCTGGTGCAGAAAATTTTAATTTCTCCTATATCGTTTATTTGCTGTTGTTTTTTTTACACTTCACTATAAAACACTGTTTATGTCATGCGTAGTGGCGATGATTTGCGATTCCTGTGGTCCCTGACCTGACATTAGTAGGGATCGAATTGGTGTTTGGACTTTTGCATTACATAAACTTATTTTAAAAATAAATGTTTTATACCAATGATATAGTAAAAGACTGGTGATAAAAAAAAAACGTAAACACTTTTTAGTGCAGTGGTCGGCAACTTAAGGCACGCGTGCCGAACTTAGCACACAAAGCGATTTTCAATGGCACACGAGATATCTCCAATAGGTGTTTTTTTATTGATGAAAAAACCAACACATTTTCCGATTGTGAATGAGGACAATCTGCAAAAGAGCAAACAGCTCTGCAGACTGGCTAATAGAAGAATGGGGACAATTGACTGTTGAAGCCAATGTTTCTGAATGACAGAGCGACATATTTCAGTGAGTTGAACGCAATTACAAGAAAGGGGTCATACAGCACTTGAACTGTTCGATCACTGAAATGGATTTGCATATATCTTGAGTGAAATCAATTTCAAAACATTTACAGTAACTATATATACTTCCCTTTATAAAGGCATATATTAGGATAGATAGTTGGGCTCTTTCAGAAGTACATTTAAGCACTCAAAGCGGAGTTTTCTAAACAAAGACAAGACTTTCAAATTTATGGACAAATTTTTTCATACCATATCAAGCCTAACTGGCTTGATCTTACTACAACCTTCTTAGATGTAGATTTTTGTTTTTTAAGAGGAGGGATATTGGCGACTTTAAAACGCACCCAGTTGAATTTTAAACATTAAAAAAATGGGCATCGAAATGTACCAATTTGCGGGAAAATCTGTATGGAAGCTGCTTATGAAGATCATCTGCTATTCAGCCTATTCTCAACTACCAGGCATTCGCTCTACTTTCAGCTTTTGGTTCAATTTACACGTGTGAACAGTATTTATTGCACATGAAAGCTGTTTTAAGCATTCAAAGAGGTCGCTTACTCTTCACTACTCAGAAATGACTAAATATATATCTGCCATTATAAATTAGCGAAGAGCATTTAAGATATGGCACTAATTAATTGATACAGACTAATTACATTTAAAAGAGTTTTTATGCTCATCTTCTATAATTTAACATAAATATAAGTAGATCTAATTATATTATGCAGTTGTTGTAAATATTAATGTTTACAAGATAAAACTCCTTAAGGTTAAATGGTCAAACAATTAATGCAGGAAATGTTTATTTACAACTGTTTAACGTAAATTAATTTTATACCTCTAATAATCAAATTTTGTACCGGTAATGAATATCATAATGCTGGATTTATAAAAAGAAATAATAATTAGTCAATAATATTTTTTATATTACAAAGCATAACTTGTTTGGCATCACTATTGAATCGAATTGTAGAAACTTTATTTGAATGAAAGGGAAATAATTAGCGCGTTTTAATTTTGCTAATATTTCCAATATTAGGGGCCTATATTTCTTTTTTTTCTTTTATGAAAGACTAAATGGCTTACAACTTATAACTTTATAATGACCAAACTTAAAAAGTATTGGAAAATTATATAAACATTATTTGACTGAAAAAATTGTATGCACATTTTCTCAACATTACGTTAACTACCCAGGTTGTATGATTACTTTGTATGAATTTTGTTATTGTATGTTGAAATAGGATTGTTAATCTTGCGTGTAGATCTTCTCCACCTCGCGCGATTAGATTTTTCACACAGGTGTGTGGGAAGTCTCAGTCACCCCCGAGCTACGGCTCTCACCTAAACCTACCCAAAGGAGGGGCAAGGATGTAAGAATCCGGACGCGCCTCCTACTGGAAAAAAGAAAAAGAAAATATAGTCTATGGTTAAACAGAGAACAAAACATTTTAACTTATAATTAGTATTAGCAGTTGCAAGATATTCATCTTGACAAGCAAATGATTTAGTTTACAAAATAGTTAATAGTTACCAAAAATGTGAAAGTTTGGTAATAAAATTTGGTATAAATTCTGAATGCAAATAAAAAGGAGGATTGATGATAATCGCAAACACGTATTATTTTTTAATTAAATATAAAACGCTTCAACGATTTTCTCTATAGATTTTCTTTGCTTTTAGCCTTGGTCTCGCTACGGAGTTAAATTAATTGTCTTTAAAAAATAATAAAACAAGTATAATTGAGCAGGTTGAATATTATGCAGTTAGCACGCTGAATGATTTAGAAATCCTAGTTTGGCACACCATTAGCAAAAGGTTGCTGACCCTTGTTTTATCGAACGACGTAAATGTGACTTGTGACACTGATGTCACAACAGTGACAGTGAAGTATAGAAGTGTGACAGTGAAGCATATTATAAGAATGACAAAAAAATTATACAAAAGTGACAGTGAAGGCTACAGCAGTGTCAGTGACGTTTTCAATAGTGACAGTGAGATCTTCAATGGTGACAGTAAATTCTACAAGTCTTAGCACTCACTAGTGTCAAGGGATAGGTCTTACGGGCAAGTGAGAAACAAAAATATTTTAAAGTTCTATTTCAGATGTGAAGACGGCGCCGAGCAAATAGAAAACATTGAGAAAACATATCAACATTTTCAATATGGCCGATAATTTCTCCCCAGTGATGCCGTCTATCTTAAAAGCCAGACCACACTAGCGGCCCTTAAATAAGAAATGGACAATACATTCAACCCTGTACTGTGATAACTTTTGCCAAAACTGTACATTATCTTTCTAATCATAGATATTTAGAAGTTACTGACAATCACATGAGCCTCTATATTATTAGTATATGCTTAAAATTACTTAGATCTAGATCTATGTCTAAATATAAATGTGCACACATTGTGTATATTTTCTTGTTGTGTAGTGTGTAGAACTCTGTATGTAGGTCAAGTTAAATAATACAATAAAATCGTTTTTTTTTTTTGCTTTATATATATCAGGTACGACTATGACACCATACTCTCTGTGCCAGCCTCAAGACGTGTGCTGTCCATCTGACACTGCTTGCCGCAACACGGAGCATGACACGTCCTCTGCCTACGTCACTGCACCGGCCAATGCAACGCCAGAGACGGGAATCAGCGCGTGCTTTGACGCCGCGGAAGATGAACGGCCGTGTTACACCCAGCACGACGGAAGTTTGGAGTCTGACGCACTCAATGACTGCGAGTGTTTGGACGTCCACGGCGGATGGATACGCGTTAACACGAAGGACAAATTGCAATACTCTCAAGAAGCTACGTACAGCGAAAACAGATATCCCCGCCATGAGTCTAAATATAGGCAAATCGAACGCCATATTGACTATTTCGACGATGATGTTCCCATATGCAGCGGAAGTACTTTAAATTCAGGGGAGTTTGTGACGAAGGAATATTACGTCATGGGTGGTGTGATGAAATCGTGCTTAATGGTCGGTGAAGATAAAGAGGCGGATGAATGCAGGGCGGAATGGTACCACGGAGGTGGTGATTTGTCTCAGGGCAGAGGCCACGCGGTGGAATTCCACTGTGACCGGACCAGCCGTAGCACCAGCGTCGGTCTGGAAACTTGGCTCCAGGAAAGCGACCACGATGGCGCGGGCTTACACATCTACGATGGCGTTGATCCCACCGGGAACGGCTGCTCAGAAAAAGGCGTTGTCGGTTCGCGAGAAGTAAAAATCTACACTGACCTGGACCACCCGAGCAGAAGTGAAAATGATATCTACAACGAAAACGATGACGTGTACACCAGAAACGATGACGTCCACAACAGAAACAGTGACATCTACAGGAATCGAAACGAGGGCGTCTTCCGAGCGCATTATCGGAGCAGGGTGACCACTGACAGCCTCAACGGTGCCAACAGCTACTATGAATTAGGTGGGCAGCGTGAAGACAGATATTATACTAACCTAGACAGTGTCTATGGAGGTTTGAAGACAGGTCTTAACCCACAACGGAAGCGTGAATCTGCGTCTTCTGTCGATCCAAGCAGTTGGGGTCAGGAAAATTTCGCCACTGGAACATTTCATTGTAGCCGTGAAAATATCACGTATTCAAAATCAACATCGGGTTTCAAGAGGGCCGACTCTTTGAGCCCTGAGTGGATCAAGGAAGAAACCCGCAGCCAGCAAAAACTCGCCTGTAGTAAAGTCATGCTGGCAGACGAGGCCAAGCGTAAATTAGACCATGCGGATATTTACAGGAGCGCCACTTACATAGCTGAACCTGCGCGGCGTGAAGACGAAAACTATATGAATCCTGATAATCCTCCGGGAAAACGTAAAAAATGCATCCCGCAATTAGATAACAATGACACTGGTCTAGACGGACAATGTGAAAAATACTGTTTTACCAACCACACTGGCCCAGAGAACATCATTGACAAGTCTGCGGGGAGTTCTGAGAGTCATAATAATATTCAAGAGCAATGCACGTCAGAAAAAGACAAAGTTGGCAGCTTAAAAGACGAAACAAAACCAAGAGACAATGCCAACTCTAACACGATTTTACCACCTTGCCGAATTTGCGGGGCCAAGGCTTCTGGGTTTCATTACGGCGTCAACAGCTGCGAGGCGTGCAAAGGATTTTTCCGCCGCGCCCTCAAGCGCCCCATGGTATTCCACTGCACTAAGGATAAAACCTGCGACGTGAAAGGCAACAAAAGAAGCTCGTGCAGGTTCTGCAGGTTCAAGCGCTGCCTTAAGCTTGGCATGTCCAAAGAGGCCATCAAAACTGGGCGCTACTCTCACAAGAAGCGGACGAGGGACACCATCGAAGTCAAAATGCTTCAGAAAGAGGAACCCGTCGTGGCCGACGAGCAGGATGTGAACGCCATCCTGGAGGCTATTTTCTCCGCGGACGACACACAAATGAAGTCATCGGCTGCGATTTCAGATAACGATTTGATTGGTCGGCAGATGGAATATCACAAATCTTATACAGCGCGTAATGGACTTGTAGAAGTTTGTACGGACAACCATTGTGTTAAATCTGATAAAAATGAATCGTTACGTTACGATGTTCGGACGGCTATTTCTAAAAAGCATTTAAGAAAGACTCGTGAAAATGAAGTAAGTGAAAATTTAGCTAGCAAATTAAATGACCATGACTATGTCCCTGTGTTGAAAAGGCAACACACATTGACCAACACACCTGTAGTTGTAAGACACAATATATGCGATTCTCCATTCATTCACCCTCGGCGTGAAAACATACATAAGACCAATGAAGATCGTCCTGAAGCAAACCATTGTTCTAGCCAATTTGAATCATACCATCAAAAGGGTTGTCTTCCGAAAAATTTCGCACAGAAAAAGAAAGTGTTTGTTGAAAATTGTCCACAGGAAGAACAGCTAATGTGTGAAAGAGAAAATCAAACTTCTCGACTTAACTTAACCAGTATCATGGGTTCAAAGGTCAGGAGTAGCGAGGCCACCCAGGTCCACGAGCCGCGTAATGACGCCCGGAGAACGGGATCCGCCGCCGGGGCCTGGGCGCCCGCGGAGTCACCCCAACCCACCTGCACGGCGACAACGCCCGCGACGAAGAGCCCAACCAATGACCAGAGCGGGGTGAGGTCCGGAGAGAACCACGAGGAGTCAAAAAGCGCGGTCATCGCACGAGCCGAAAACTGGGTCATGGGATACATCGGATTTGCCAGGTCATTGCCGGGTAAGTCAATTGATTATTGGTTGCTATAATTAAACATTGAAAAAAAAAAGAATATTATAATGCATAAACAAACTATCATAAGTTATTTAAAAAAAAATTAAATACTAAATAAATATTAATATTTTAGGACTTAGATAATGTTTATTACCGGATTATTTTATTACCTCTGATATAGCTATACTTTGTATTGTGAAACATTTGGGCTGATAAGAATCCTCGATAGTCGACAGGGTATAGGTTTATGCATGCAATCCTGTATGTAGTTGGTGCAAATGCATAATATTTTTTTCCATTTGAATCAAGGTCTTTGTGTGTGTGTGTTTGGGGGGGGGGGGGGGGGGTAAGCTTACACGAGGCATTTTCCGTATAGATTTGGGGAAAGGTTAAAACCCTCAGAGAATTGTGCTTGCACGCTGTGGTATAGGCCTACAAGAAAAATAGAACACAACATATGGCGCACTCTGCTACATGAAAGATATTTATTTTATCAAAGTTATTTAAAAGCTCTCCTAACTTTGTTTTTAAAACTATTGTTTTTGGCCATTGGTTCCCAACCTAATGTGTGCGTACCCAGGCGATAGGCCTCATTCTGATACATATTATCCGCTGGTCCAGCGGTTAGTTCACCGGGCTGTCAACCAAAAACCAACTGACAGGTCGCGGGTTCTAGCCCTGCCACCGACGGATCCCTGTCGCCCTGCAGGAGTTTTGGGCCTAGTGGACGTAATAATCTTATACCTAGAAGGAACGTCTGTAAACTTGTAAGATAGGAGAAACTTCGTTAAAAAAATATATTACAAGTGACGTCACATTGTTTACACACTAGCCTTCCCAGCATCACGTATCGCCACAAATGATTGTTCCCCTCCCTCGACTAGGCGCATGACGTCATTTAAGGCCCCTTAGCTTTATTTCAATGGACACTTAGGCAGTCAACTTTCTCCACTTTTGTCAGACATGCATGTGATTGGTTGAATTGGCTCGGTAGTTTGTCGACGTAGAATACGAGGAGGGTTGTGTTGCCAGCGCAGCGCCCTGTCTTCTTTCATATGACTTCCGAAATTGTAGGTTCATGTCATTCATCATCATCATCATCATCATCATCATCATCATCATCATCGGGTGCCTGGTCTGGAGACATCGGCCATCATGACTCCCCATTTCTCTCGGTTGCAGAGCCCACGCAAGCCTATGTAGCGCCCCAGGGCAAAAGTTTAAGCGCCGCCCCCTTGCATACAGTAACTGCTTTGTTTAGTGCTACATTTAGACTATATTTGCTGCCCCTAGAAGTGTTGCCCCCTCCCCCCCACCTCACGTGAGGGCACGGCTCGGTTGTTAGCTGTTTTAAAGAAATCGTTACTGCTTACGCTATTGTTTGTTGCCCATTCGTCCAGGCTTTCCACTTATGTTATTCTTTGTCTTCCTCTGTCTCTCCTACCTGATATATTTCCACACAAAGCTAGTCTTTCTATTCCATATTTCCTATAAACGTGTCCTAATAATTTCATTTGTCTGTTCCTTATAGTTTTGATGAGTGATCTTGTGACACGTGCTGTTGTTAACACCTCATCATTTATTGTATTTTTAGTCCATGATATTCAAGTAATTACCAAAGATAAACGATCAGCTGTGGATTTCTTTTTAGTAGGTTATAGGTCATACTTACCTCACTCGTAAGTTTCCGTAACTACAAGATCCATATTCATATAAGTTTACCTCACTCGTAAGTTTCCGTAACTACAAGATCCATATTCATATAAGTTTACCTCACTCGTAAGTTTCCGTAACTACAAGATCCATATTCATAAAAGTTTTCCTCACTCGTAAGTTTCCGTAACTACAAGATCCATATTCATAAAAGTTTACCTCACTCGTAAGTTTCCGTAACTACAAGATCCATATTCATAAAAGTTTACCTCACTCGTAAGTTTCCGTAACTACAAGATCCATATTCATAAAAGTTTACCTCACTCGTAAGTTTCCGTAACTACAAGATCCATATTCATAAAAGTTTACCTCACTCGTAAGTTTCCGTAACTACAAGATCCATATTCATAAAAGTTTACCTCACTCGTAAGTTTCCGTAACTACAAGATCCATATTCATAAAAGTTTACCTCACTCGTAAGTTTCCGTAACTACAAGATCCATATTCATATAAGTTTATCTCACTCGTAAGTTTCCGTAACTACAAGATCCATATTCATATAAGTTTACCTCACTCGTAAGTTTCCGTAACTACAAGATCCATATTCATATAAGTTTACCTCACTCGTAAGTTTCCGTAACTACAAGATCCATATTCATATAAGTGCACCCGTGCATCCACCTCCTCCCCCTTCCATTCGTCCTAATCACGCAACAACAACAAACAAACAAACAAAAAATTAAATAAAAAAAACTAAGACCAAGGCACTCTGCAGCCCTTTCCCACCTTCCCCGCCCCGGTCCACACCACAACCCACGCCCTTGCAAGACATTCACTCGTCCTACATTTTCCCCCCGTGCCGTAGTATGACGCTACATTTTGACCCCATGATGTGCGTTTTTATTTTTGTCTTGACGCGAGTTCTTTCTTAGGGTTCAATTTATACAATCGTGAGTAAGAGAGATAACGGGGGGGTGTGTGTGTGGGGGGGGGGGAGGGGGTCTGTGTGTGTGCGCGCGTGATCAATTTGTGAACAAATTCAAACAAAAAAAAGGGTCTAGGTGGGGGGGGGGGGGGGGGCTGTTTGTCGTCTGTTACCGCTGTTGCATAACTGACACATATTTTTTTATCGATGTTCAAATCCGATAGTTCAGTTGTTGCCAAATTTTAAAAAGCCATTTTTCTTTGTTATTGTAGTGTTTTTTTTTTATTGTAAATGGCTTTTAAATATTTTGTGCGTGCTTTTAATGTAGGTTTACAGCACTCGAACACACATACACACTCATTTATACAAGCACAACATATATTAATTAAATGTAAATGATATGTAAACAAGAACATGCGTTTGATCAACCTACAGCAGGTAACAATTTTTATTATGCACTCTATTATTGCATAAATAACAATAACAATGAGTAATAAGTTTGCCTTATCACATCCAATTTTCTATCTTTATTTTGTTTGACTATGTGGACCTAATTAAATGTGAGTTTGTCCGCGCCTGGAAAAATATCTGCCAACGCACGTTAATTTTATTTTTTACACTGACCTATATGCCCTGTGGATCAATTTGGTCCGACGGGATATTTATGTAACCTATACATGGAATGCTCAATCAGTTAAAATAAAGCATGTGGGTAAAATGCAGAATTGTATAGGCCTATATATAAAGATAGATATATAAGTGGTACGTATACAAAATTACAAATGGCCGACTTTAGACACTGACATACGTAAAATTAAATATGTACATTATCATTTTTCGTTTTATCGTTTTCCGGAAATGCGGCCATGAAAATGAACTTAAATAAAATGGCAGTTGATCTTTCTCGTTTGAATGCGTTAAATACCCAAAATATTAAATATTATCTAGGTAAGTATTGTAGTGTAGGCCCTATACACTTAGATCTATAAATTTTTAATTTAGTTTCATAATTCAGATAATACTTGGGCACAAAATAAATGCTAAGTATTTAAAGCAAAAAGTGTCCATACAAAAGTTTTAAACATAAAATATAAAAGAAAAAAAAAGCGAGGTCAACAACAATTTAAACACACAAAAAAACACATTTAAAAACAACAGCACAATATTGAACACCTAGCGTCCGACAGTGATCTCCCCTCCCCCCCCCCCCTTTTTTTATTGTTCTCTTTGCATTTTAAATACATCGAATTCCAGCGCCATGTATGTCTACATTAACATGGTCATTTGCTAAACACTCGTGCCATCACCTGTTACCTCCCCTCGCACCCCCCAACGTACGTGCGACGTGTGTCTCCATGAGCCCAATGAAAATCACTATCGACCAACCACGTGGCACTGGGAATGGAAAAGGGGGGGGGGGGGTAAAAAATAGAATCTGGCACATGCGTGCTCACTTGTGTCAGAGTTTAAGACCACGGTGAGACCACGGTGAGACCACGGTGAGACCACGGTGAGACCACGGTGAGACCACGGTGAGACCACGGTGAGACCACGGTGAGACCACGGTGAGACAGTCTGCTTTAATGCGTCTACAGATGGAGTGGGACTGTGGGAAGCAATAGCACCGCCCCCCCCCCCCTTTTCTTCGCACACACACACACACACACAATCTCAAAATTGTGTCTTTACAATAATTATAACGACCCCCTAAATCCATAGACCAAAATCTCTTTTAAGTATAATTCTTTTTGCTTCTCTCTCTCTCAGCCCTTTATTTTGTCTTTCATAACTCTCTTTCTTTAACTTTAATATATATAAAAAAAAAAAAAATTTAAAAAAAAACAAGAATAAAGACTAACTTTAAAAAAAAGTGTACTTGTATAGGCCAGTGGTAGGCTAAGTAAATGCAGCTCTCGTTGACCTTATGCGTGCCCCTCCCCCTACTTATTGAATGCTACATTCCATATGATTTCTGTATTAATTTGTTTTATGGTTACATTAACATCTATACGCAAAACTCGAATTGAAAGAATTGCAGAGTATAATATAGAACTAAAGGCTATATCTGTTCTCTCTCTCTGTTTTCCTCTGTCTCATTATCTTTTTCTTTCTCTCTCTCTCTTTGAAAATGTGTTGACTGATGTAGCGGCATCGCGTTCTGATTGGGTTCGACTCTAAGTTACTATACGTTGTACTTTTTAAAAATAGTTTTTGTGTGGCCTGACATTAGTTTAGAAAAAGAAAAGGCGACTGAGCAGGCCATACAATCCCCTTCTACGCCGTCTTCACTGAAACGTAAAAGCTGCTTTACAGTTGTTGTTTTTTACTTTTAGCCGACCCATATTTTTTTCAGTTGAGGTTTTTGAATTCATGTTGAATGTTCACTAACTTTTTAAAAATGGAAAAGTTGAGTAAAAAAATGTTTTGCCATTTTCTATAAATAATGTATGTGATTTTCTCTGCTTACTGAAATTTCGGAGTCTAAGTAGAGCGAAATATTGCTGAAAGTTAATAAAGAAACCGAAGAGTATGTTGGACGTTGACCGAACCACGGCAAATATCGAAAATCTTACTGTAAAATTATCATAGTCGTATCTCGCACTAAAAATATTTCATTATAAAATAAATTTATCCACATTCTTAAATTTTTGGAGCACCGGTAAATTAATTTTTCTTATAACTGTGTTTCGTAAATTAAAAACACACACACAACTTTTGTAACACCGCTTTAGACGGACAATGAAAAGGGGAAAAGTTGACATGACGTTGTTCTTGTAATGGAAAATGTTGCTATAATATAGGTCAGTGTGACATGGTGGCATAATTCCCTAAATACCAGGAGAAAGTCCAATCATCTCTTATCACTGGGGTCATTATATCCTATCTAGCAGCAAGAATTTTTACACTGTGCGCTCACCAATGTTCAGCATGGCGAGAGATTAAAGACTTTATCCACACAAAAAAAACATGTGGTGCAATAATCGTCTGTACTGGTATAGAAAGTTTTGAATGCTAATCATTTTCTAAAAAAAAATTAAAAACAAAAACAAAAAAAAAAAACATTTGTAAGAGTAAAAAATGTCCTCATGTATAGATTTAAGTATTCTAACAAAATTCAGCTACTTCAAACCAAAACACACCACTGATACAGTAGATGGCTAGTCATAATATTTCTATAAAAGGCCAGCCAATGTTACTACAATTTAAAACAGCATTAGAGTTTAATGGTTATATTTAAATATAGGCCTATATATATAAAAAATACATAAAAAATGTAATGTTATTGTTAAAAAAAAATTATAATTATGTTAATGCTAACAATAACACATTTTATGAACTCGTTAACTCTGTATATAGCTGATAACCATCTTTAGAATTATTTTAATTTCTCCACAAACACAAAATCATTTTTTGAAATAGGGATGGATGAGGCTGGGTTTGGAAATGATATGAGGGCTGTTTATGTTATTTTTATTGAGTATTGAACAAATGCACACAATAAATACTCGATTCGGTCTAAGTCCTATGGGGCGTTCGGCTAGCGGCATAGGTTCTCAACGGGGGCGTTATCGCCCGCCCCCTCTGGGGGGGGGGGGCGGTGAGAAGCCTTACGGGGGCGCTAACGTTCCAGAGGGTGGTGAAGGGCAAGTAGGCGGTACAAACGTACCTGATTTAATTTGAACAACTCAGCTATTTTAATCGATTAGCTTTTGAATGAAATGTGTTGTTAACGCTGATATATATAAATCTGATAATATTAATGATATTTTGATATTAGTTTAACTGAGATGTTCTTAAACAAAGTGTCTTCCTACCCCAAAAATTTGATACCCCAAAAGTTTTTTAGCCTACTGCGCATGACATCACGCTTCTCGGACCAGAATTTTTAGCCATTATCAGTTAGTTTCTAAGCTTTCTAAGTATTTGTTAATCCTTAGTATCGGTTAGTTTCTAAGCTTTCTAAGTATTTGTTAATCATTACTATCGGTTAGGTTACAGCATAGGCATAGCTATACATTGCCAACCTGGCCATATATTGGGACAGGAAGTAGTATTCTAGAAAGGCACATGGCACGCATGCTCAATAGACGAGGTGGTCTCAACAAGTAGGAAGAAAAAACAATAGGATTTTGTGTCTTTTTGTGTTATTTCATATGAAATACGGTAAGAATAATTTATTTTTTTTATTCATTTCGTGCTATTTGGCCCCTTTTCGGTATCGGGTCTAAGAAATTCCCACTGAAAATTTTTGGGGTTTCTAGCCTCTTCCGTTCTTGAATGCATATGTAAATATTTACGCAACCCCAATAATAGTAAACATTATCGTTAAACGGAATAGATACGTAGTAATCATACAAACTGGGTAGTAAATGTAGTGTTTGAAAATATACATAGGCCTGTAGAATCTTTAGTCATAAAATTTATATAATTTTCAAATACTTTTACAGTTTGATCAGTAATGAATTATAAGCCTTTTTTTTTTTTTATAAAAGAAAAAAATACATTAGAAATATTATCTAAAATGAAATGGGTTAATTATCTCCTTTTAATTAAAAAAATGTTTCCACATTTGATTCAATAGTGATGCCAAACAAGGTCTATTTTGTAATATAACAAAGATTACTGACTAATAATTATTTCTTTATATAAATTCATCATCATGGTATTCATAACATTATTTAATTATTAAAGGAATAAAATAATTTACGTTAAACAGTTGTAATAAACATTTGCTACATTAATTGTTTGTCCATTACAGAAACTACACAATATAGTGCTATTAGATAAGTCTCTTATATTATTTCTAAATACGTACATTTGTTTTATAATTAATTATATTAAAATTTATGTTTAATTTAAAAAGATGGGCATAAAAACGCGTTTATCCTAAATGTCTGTAGTCTGTATCAATTAATGAGCGGTCAAATGTAGGTGACTTTTTCATGATTAAAACAGCTTTGATGTGCGATAAAATCTGTTCTCGGTTGTAAGTAAAGTACCCTTCAGACCAAACTGATCATAGGGCTGGTGAAGCAGCGATCATACAAGGGGATGTGTGGCCAGCACAATGCCCAGCCGCCTTTACTTTACCCCAACAATGCCAGGTTCCCATCATAGCTGGGTAGACCCTGAGGCACCCCTTAAGGGGAAAAAAATCCTAGCCTGCACCAGGATTCGAACCCAGAACCTTCGTATCGCCAGTCGAACGCGCTGCCGCTCGGCCATCGTGCCCCATGCTGAAAGTAGAACGAATGTCTTGCAGTTGAGAATAGCAGACGACTTTCGTAAGCAGCTTCCTTCCATATTGTTTCCTCAAATGGGCACATTTGAATGCCCTTTTTTTTTTAAAGTTTAAAATTCAATTGACCCCATTTTAAAACCGCCAATATTCCTCCACTTAAAAAATGATCTACTTCTAAGAAGGTTGTAGTAATATCAAACCAGTTAGGCTTGGTGTGGTATGAAATCAATTTGAAAGTCTTGCGTATTGAGTGCTATAATGTAGGCTACTTCTGAAAAAGCCCAACTATCTATCTTATTATTCGTTTAAATAAGGATATACATATAGTTAAATGTTTTGAAATTGATTTCACGGTAAGATATGTCCAGTTTCAATGCAAATCCATTCAAGTGGTCCTTGTAAATGCAAGTTCAACTCACTAAAATTTGTCAGAAACATCGGCTTCAACAGTCAGTTTTCCTTATTCAGAACCGGAAAATGTTGTTGCTGTTTTTATCAATGAAAAACACGTCTTGGGGGTCTCTCGCGCGCCATTGAAAATCACTCTGCACGCTAAGTTTGGCACACGTACCTTTGGTTGGCAACCCCTGATTTAGTGAACATTGTGAGATTTTCTAAAGAGATCACAATTTTCTCTATAACTTGATGAGTACATGCTACCAGAAAATCAAGCTTTACTTTTAGCTTAGGTTTATTTGAGTAAAAAAAAAAAAAAAAAAAAAAAAAAAAAAAAAACAAATCTATTAGACTACTTGTAGGCTACTAGAAGACTTTTTAGTGCAAAAGAAATTCCTCCAGTGGCGATGGTATTGCGTATCGTGGATTGATGTAGTTAAAAATCGTAGTCTGTTACGCATGTATTATGGCAGTCTATTGTGTGACAACATTTAGTTACTAAAATTATTGGTGATTGTCTGTATCGTTCACTACAATATTACAGCAGTTCACAAATAACTAATACATTCAGTGATTTTTTTAGACAGCTTTGCATTGATACCTTAAATTTAAATTAATTAATTAATTATTATTATTAATTACTATTATTAATATCTGTAATAGGCCAACTATTATTGCCTCGATATAATTTTTTATTGTTAGCCAATTTTATAATTTTCTAGTTATTTCTTTGACTATGTCTTTATTGCTTATTTATTATGCTTATTGTTTGTACTGTGTGGCAGAATAAATATTGTTCATTGACGAGGACTACAAGCGATAGATAGCTACTGCAAACAGAGGTGCGTTGCTTAGCAAAAGATGACCGTTTAAAAATAATTTATAGACTTGGATTTGGTGCTCGAGTTTTTGTAAAGCAAATGCGATTCTTTGGGAGAAAATCAATCAGTGTCTCTAGGTCTGTGAGTTCAGCAACAATTTTATATTGCATTCTTATCAACCTCTTTTCTGGAAAGTGGATTTTATGCTATTACCATTGGGCTCATTATGGAAAATCCAGTTTTTAGACTGCAGTCAGTAGGCCTATTACGCAAGGAAAGAAACTTCTTTTCCAATCTTCATCAGGGCAAGTAAGATTCAGTAAGAGTTTCGCAATAAGTAAAATGATAGCCTAGTCAAGTAGGCCTAATAACGGCCTTTTAGGCCTACATAATTTGCCTACACGTTTGCAGATTTAGATTTCAAATTAAAGTCGAACTTAAACTTTGTAAAAAAATTTTGTCATTTTCTTAATTTTGACAATCGTGATTTTGAATCATTGACTTATAAGTATAAGTTTACAGACGTGACTTCTAGATAAAAGATTCTTACGTCCTAGACCCAAAACACCTTCAAGGCGGTTAAGGAATAGTCGGCGGTAGAGCTAGAACCCGAGCCGTTATGTTAACATTAACAGCGCTGTGTAGTCTACTAACCGCAGGACCAGACCCAACGACATGGACTCCCAAGGTCTGGATTTTTTAAAATACTAAAATGATCGCGTTAATGAGAAACTCATTATGGAAACGACTAACGTTGCGCACTTGAAATTGACGTATTTCCAATCATAATAACAATAGCTATCTGCAAGAGAACAGGTGTGTGCGATATCATACCAAAAATTGTGCCGTTTATCAGATGGGTCGACTCTAGTATAATACTGGAATCTTTTGTTCTCTGCATAATTATATTTGAGAATCCTAGCACCAGTGCTATGGGCTATGGGGGTCTTTTTATTTTGGTGCATAAGATACTACAGAAGACATAAGTTACTAAATGAATGTAATGCCCTAACATTAAAATACATTATGTCATGGTTTAACAGTGGCCCAAGACTACCATTCAATTTAATGTTATCCAATGTATGATATGTTCATTCTGTAACACAAATGCATTAGGTGAAGAACAACAACATAAAAGTGTGAAGAAGATAATCCCTAGATATAATAGGCCTACTATTGAAACGAAAGCACAATATGACGTGATACATTCCGTGATAATGATATTCATTTACTTTAGAAATATATTGCCTTAGGATAAACTTGCCACAGAAGGTGAACCATAACATAAATGTAAATGTAATATCAAAATGTAAGGTTTCTTCAATTGGTGTGAAAAAAAAGTTTACACATGAAATAAGTAATGGCTGTAATAATTAACGTTAACGTTATATAGCGATGAATCAGAAGCAGTTTATATCATTTGTCGCAGAAATAGAATCTGAATATGAGATAAAAATCGCATCAATTGAATTAGAGAATTGAAAAAAATAAAATAATTTTAAAGTATTAATCATGGGGGATAATCATAATATTTTAAGCACTTATCTTGTCCATTTCTATTATTTCCCTTACAAAAAAAAAACAACGTTATATTGTACATGCGATATTTTGTATTGATAATTGATAGTGATATATAGATAATATAAGTAACAAACATACAGAGGAGAAATGTTGTAGAAATTAGATATATTATGTTATTATGTTGCAAGCATAAAACCGATATTGGTGTGATTTAATTACATAATTTAGCGAAGCTTCATTGATTTCATTAGCCTACTATTGTTTTTCCAACACTGTTTTTTACTCAAGTCATATGTCTACAATTGACACCATTGTCATTTAAGTCGTTGTGTTGGTTGTTTCTTGTGTGGGTACCATTATCTAGTTGTGGATCATAGCATTTATAGGAGGGCTAAGTCTCATAGTTCTCCTCTCCTGTATTTCCAGGCTTCTCTCTTCTCCCGTCACAAGATCAGGCCAACCTTCTTCGACACGCCTGGGATGAGGTGTGGATTTTGGAGGCCCACAGGTGAGTTAGTACTGTTACATGTTAGTGGTTTTGTGTATGTTGCTCGGCCTTTGGTTTAAATATATAAACTGCATATAAGCTACATGCTATGAAGTAGATTAGAATTAGATCAACGGAAAGACAGATAGCAAGCTAGCTAGACAGACAGAAAAACAGATCGATAACTAGATCTAGATAATAATTATAAGTGCATAGATAGACGGATGGATATTGATTGATTTTCTAACCAACAGGGGCTACAACAGTGACCTCGAAGTTGCCACAATGCCTTCTGGGAAATGTTTCCATATTGATGAGATGGAGATTGGCTGGGGCAAAGAGTATGCTCGTTTGGCCTTCTCGATGGCTGAAATAATCAAGAGACATAACTTGTCACCTGAATTGATCACAATGTTAAAAGCTGTAAGCATTGTCTCCCCTGACCGGTACGAATAAATTCGTGATTTAAATTATTTTTTTTTGTCACCATCACCATAATACTAGACCTATACTAATAGTCTATAAAAAAAAAACACAGTAGAAATTGTATATGGAAACTAGCTAAATTCCCCGGCGTTGCCAAGGAGAAAAATAGACCTGTTTAAGCTACAGATAGAAATTCATTAATAGTTAACAGATGCAGTTGGTTGAATAATATTATTGATATAAAAATAAAAGTGGAAATCTAACTACATAATGTCCTTCCATCCAGAGAAACACTAATACTGTTTTAAAACATATAACCAATATGCCAACCAACATTATTTATACCTTTATATCTATATATAATAAAGTAGTGCTTAGCATATATTTCCGACTGCCATGCAGGCGACCTGCGTTCGATTCCGCACTAATAGTAGTAATAGCTTTCACTTTTTCTACTTTTAAAAAATTTCCATTAATATCAATTATTTTTTTTACAATATTTCGATTTTAAATTAATTTCCTAAATTATTAGATCTATAGCTTTCTGTTCATTGTAGTTTATGAAATGTTTATCTGTAGCTTAAATAGGCTACATGCCTATTTACTATTTAATTTTCCTCCGGGCTACACCAGGAAATTTTCAGCTTGTATAAAATATGAATATGGATTTCCTGGCTGCGACCCATTAACTGAAACATTCAAAAACTAGAAATTTTTTTGAAAAGAGCAGTAATTAGTAATAAAATGTGTAACACAATTAGTAGGATACCAGTAAATCATTAACTTAAGAAATACTCCAGAAAGATGATTAAAAGCTAAGTAGTAACAAAGTAAAAATGTACCGGTAATATTAGTAATAATAAAGCACTAAAAGTTAAAAGTAAATGTTTAGAAATTCAATACAATAAATAAACTCAGAAAGATAGAGATAAAAATTCTTGTTTTATATATTTTTTTAATTAAATGGTATTTTTTCTCATTTGGGCACATAATTTTAGAATGGGATGCATAACTAATATAAAAAACTTCACATCATTAAAATGTTTTAATTAAGTGAAAGTGGAAACTTTATTTTCATAGACCTATCAACTATCATTGTAAATATTATACCGGTAATTAAAATGTTCTTAGAAGTGAAATTGTAGATTATATTATTATCTCAAATGTTTAACATTATCCTGCTGGCATTATTTATTCTGGCACATAAAATGTGCTAACCGAAAATGAAAACTTATACCAATACATGTATCGGTAATAGAAAAACATTTAAACTTCGAACTAACATTTCAATATTGCTTATTTTTGCTATTTGAGTGAGATCCTTTAAGTTTAAGAGTTTTAATGCCAATATTAAAAGAAATGATTTCTTTGTCAGATGTGAACTGAAGTCTAGAAAAGTGGTAGAGAATCTTCATTGGACTGTTGTGACCTACTTATTGCACTATCTGGAAATGAAGCACCATGGTGATCGCCTGCTGCTACCGAATCTCATTTCCATTCTAACATCATTAAGGGAAATTAGTGAAACAGCTCGATCTGGAAAGGACGCTGGAAGTGCAGATGACATTTTTGCCTCTAACATGCTAACAAACATGTTTGCCCCCTTTTGATCACACCATGCTAGAAAAAGAAACTAGAATTCTTGTGCTCAGTATAATTATATTTGAGAAGCCTAACACCTGTGCAAAGAGGGCCCTTTCTTTTGGTGCACAGACACTAAAGTTACCCGTACTAAAAATGAATGCAATGCCCTAACAAATACATGCCTTATGTCAAGGTTTAAAATTGACCCAAGACAGTTCAAGACTACTGATTTAAATTTAATGTTATGCAAACAAAGGTGTTTGTAATTTACATTTCAATATAATATATATGTAATATATATGTACCTTCATTTTTTTGTGATATGGTCAATCTGTGATACATTAAGTGTTTGTCTTTTAAATTTTACCATCTGTAACTTAAGTGTAAAATTAAACTGAATGTTTTATAACTGTTGAATTGATTCATACATATAGCTTTTTATCCAGAACATTAAAATTAATAAAATTTAGTAATAAATGTACACTGGTACTGATTTTATGATATATATATATATATATATATATATATATTTAATTGTTTTTAAGAGTAAATAGTATATATATATTTCAAAATCATGCAATGATTTAATATTTCCTAAAAAAAACTGTAAATTTATAGAGAATCATAATTGGATTATAGTTTATATGGAATGATTTGTCAACATTAAAAATGTCAAAATAAAACCAAACACAATAATGCTTTCATTATTTTTTTTATTAGCTGTACTTTTTTTCCTACCCATCAAATTTTGAATGTTGTTACCAAACATTGACAATAAAATTAAAACTACAATTTGTTTTTTAAATATCCAAAGGTATACAGATTTGAATTTCATTTTTGTTCAACTAAAAAAAGTAAAAGATAATTATTTTTTTTATGGAATCAGGAAAGCAAAAAAAAAAAAAAGTTACACAAAACACATAGCCCTCATAAAAACATTTTTTGACAATCTTTGGAGGTACAGAATGCATTCAATTATACAGCACTGGGAAAAACTAAACATCTCAAACATGTGAATCTGGCAAGATCATCTGACAACAGTTTTCACTTCAGTAGGAGGGCACTGTACATTTTAATGCATTCGTTGTTTGAATTTGAAAAAAAAAACTTGAGGGTAAAACACACAACAAAACAGTTTGGCCAACAACCATGTAAAACATTCCTTGAAGTACAGGCCAGGGACATCCAACCTACTCATGACAAGAGATTGAGAAACCCCAGGGCCAACTCACAAAGTGTTCTAGCAGTGTACTGGTATGACCTTTGGACATAACAACACCCTTCACCACAAACTTTTTCTCAAAACAACAAAAACAATGGTGACTAGAGCAATTTACTTTTAGACTCAATGGTTTTGCCTACCAAGGCTTTGTCCAATGTGCTCTTTGTTGTTTTTTTAAACAGGACATTACACATTTACCCACAGAAAACAAGTTCATACCTCCACTCTGAATGTGGTTATTTTCATACCACTCAAATTGTTCCCAAAATTCTTTAATGGTGTGGAAAACAAAAGAATTATTTTTATATGCTTTAAGTAAAGCCGATTTCCAAACAGTTGTTAGTGTTAGCTTCTCCAGTTTCTTCAGTCTAACACTAAAATGGCCTTTTTCTTGCAGTACATTAAAAATTAATGGATGTTTTTTTCTAGACCAGTTGCAGATTAAATCTACTGGGTACATGCAATTAAAATCCTTTACAACAAGTTTGGCCACTTGAATAATTTTAATCTCTGCAAGGAAATTTAAAATTTAACAGATTTTCATTATTGAAAAAAAAAAAAAAAAAAAAGGTCAGTTTAACATCACCATGTAAACTTTGTGTAGAATTCTAACTCTAGAAATAAATATTAAACAATCTTAATCTATGTAAATAACTAATGACTATAGAAATCATGCCATAACTTTTCTGTTTCATTTTTTACTTTAAATTTTAAAAAAATTCATTAAAACAACCTTTTTTGTCTTTAAAAACAAATACCTATGTTTAAACTGTGATGCAAGGTGAAATAAATATGACTAAAATGTGGAAAAAAAAGTGTACTAATATAGTCTAACACAATATGTATAAATCACCACTGGTGACCTAACAGTGTCATGTTCAAATATTTCCACAAGACATTTCTCAGTCTCATTATTTGTAGAATCAAATTTTATCAAGCCTAGCCAGATAGCAGTGAAATTTGATGTTTTAAAACATCTTCACTTGCTTATAAACAAGGGTTACTGATGAAATATTACAATGGATGGTGTATGTCCATAAAAACATGATCAGCATCCAATACATTAAAATAACAGCAACAAGCTCAAAAAAAAAAAAAAAGAAATTAAGGATCACTTTATCACCATTTAACAAAAAAAAAACTATGCCTAGCATCTTGAGTTTCCTCAGAATAAAGTTGAGATGAAAATATACATTTCCTTATTAGTATTAGCCACACACAGGCACAGTGACTTTTTGTCAAACATTACTCACATTACCAATTTGAAGGCACTGAAAGGAATCTCAAGATGAATGGCAAACACTTCAGATGAAATACAAAATAAACAATCTCTAGCTGGATTTCATAGTTTTATCCACATTTAATCTAGTCTTAATAGACTTATTGCTATTCTACAAATGATTTTTAGAATAGAACAAAGTAAGTAGAATTGTTCTTATGATAATTACAACTTTAAACATAATATATTGATTGACATTCTCTCAAGTAATAACTATTTCAATGCTCAATTTTTTGTATTTTTGGGCTTCCATTTGATGACCAGTCAATTATTATCATGTACCAGTATCACCACATGGACAAATTTTGAATGAAATGACAAGAGATCAATATAAAAAAATGATTCACAACTTCTAGACTGATGAACAGTTGCAGAAGTTACATACTTCTCTAAATACAATCATCTCTACACACACTCACATATTCATGAATTGTAAAAATAACCATACACCAACTTGTTCACCTATTAGTCATCTCCAAATTTACCTGAAACATAATACTTTTGATGAACATGGCAGGGGCAAAATAATCAGTCAAGCAGAAAACAGTCCTAATTGTGATGGAACTTTTCTTCAAACTGTTTGAAATAACTCCCAATAACTTATCACCAATAGACTCAAGGGACTTGCACTTCATTAGGAGATAAATTTTTTAACTGAGCAGTAAGATGCAGATCTGGAAGAAAATGATCCCCAAATATGAATTATGAACCAAGACAATTAGGTATCAAGAAGGTTAAATTAATTAGAAGAAGAATAAACTGGCTTCCTTTAAGCTGAATTTAGCTTTTAACTAGACCTTCCTATACCACACACTTATTGAACAAAGAATGAGCTAAACAAATTTTTTACTCCATGCTACAATGCTAAAACAAGTGTTGAGTGATACTGCAACATTGCCCCTGAGCTTAGGTTTGTTGATGATTATGAAAAAAAAATATGACATAAACATGACACAATTATAATCAACTCTGACCAAGAGATGACACGTAATGTGGTAATGTGTATGTATTAATTTAAGATTTTACATATAGATTTCTTATTTACATCAACATAGTGAAACATGGGTTGGGAAAATACCAACAAACAACACTTAAAAAAAGAAACAACAGAACTGAAGATATTAACATTCTGGTAAATTCAACAGTGATCCGGAACACAATGGCACACATACAACTGGATCTTCTTTGACACAATCTTTTTTACACTCAGTCCACCCCTTTGTCCAAAAAGACAAATGTTACTTGAGTTTTTCACAATTGAGAACACACTATAAACTCAAATATACAAATCCAGGTTAAAGACATGCAAACAAGCAAAATGACCGAAACATCACAATCTATACAATCATACCCTCTTGACAAAGCAGCTTTTTTATTTGAACTGTGAAGCAGAAAAATTACATTTCACATCTCTATTTGTATATAAACACTGTGTGCTCACAATCAGCAGATTGAAACACAGTATAATTCCATATCACACAGAAAATTATTTCTCAAGCAGGAAATTTAAATGCTTTGTTGAATGTCTATATGTATGTATGAATATATAGTTATATAGATATATAATTACAAGACAACCCTGTCTATATTGTACAAACATCAAATTTCAATTGAACCAGAAGTTCTTTTCTTCACCTCATAGCTGACACAAGTTTATTTTACTTTACTTATTAGACATTACTTTATTTTCTTTTAAATAAAAAGCAAACTTTGAGATAGATCTAGTTGTCATTAATTAAAAAACTTTAGGATGTGAAAAGGGCATGATTACTATAAAATAAACCTTTTCTTTCAAACTGTAAATTATCTGTCAATTTCAATGTTTCTGTTCAATGAATTATACAAAAAGGCATTTCATGGTATTCCCCTCTAAAAAAAACTGTCCCTAAGCATTCATGCAGCCAGTGTTTTGAATAGAACTATACATTTCCTGTATTTATAGAACATGATGAATACTATTATTTTACAAACACAATTTCATAAAGTCTCTTGCAATATTTAAGTAAGTTTTTTTTTAAACTTCATTTTATATACGGTATTAACTAAAGTGTTATTGAAAAACAAATCAGCAGAAATGAAAAAAATATATAGACAACACAACTAATGCAATTAAATAATGCCAACCATTTTCAAATTTCACAATTTTCAAAGCACATCACTGGGTGGAGAAAATCAAATGTAATCCAACTGAAGGTCTGAATTGGAAACATGTAAAGCTTTATGTTGAGCCAGCTAACAGAATGGTCTTCAAGTCTCTTTTAGAAGTATGTGATTAGATTAAGCCAATGCTGCCTTTAGGTCAAAGTGAGGTGTGTGCAAATAGTGCTGGTCCAATGACAAGTCTTGTCAATGTAATGTTTCAAATCATGCACACTGAGAAAATAATTTGCCTTGGGGCATTTAGTTTTGCAGTTCTGCTATGGCTTTTAACCATGTCTTGTAAATGAAAGCCACAATACAAAAAGTAAAAAAAAAATCAACACAGTCCAATTAGGACAAAACGGATAAAATTGTGCAATTGTGTGAAATTGTCAATGCCATGCTTTCAGATCATCTGAATTTGTAAAGCTGATAACATGGCAAACAGAAACACACACTACTATTAGCTGATAGCTTATAAATGTACTAATTGTTTCATGTTGAGTTTCAATTGTATAAGTTTCTTGGCATTAGTCCTGTAGCCAAAGAAATACATTTGGGAATTATCATAAAATTCAAAACTGATGTCCATTCCAAAGGAGTCAATATTTCTCACACATTTCATGTCAAAAAGCTCATTGGTTAAGTAAAAACTCAAGTGTTCAATAATGAATGAGTTTGTTGATGAGCAATTTTAACGCTGAATCTATCACATACCTCTAACATCCTCAAGAAAGAAATCACAACAACTAACATTTCACAGACACAATTTTCCACGCATCCTGGTAAACTGTTGAAATTTCCAAAATGACTTTGAAACTAAACACACAAAATCCATTTTCAACGCAATATAGCCATGTTCTAGAAATGCAAACTACGAGGTTAAGCTACAGTTTGCTGTTGGTGAGGAGGTGGTCCTCTCGGAGCTTGCTGTTGATGATTGTTACTAGAACGCTGCTGTTGATTCTGCTGCTGCTGTCGGTAATATTCTTCTTCCGCTTCTGGGTCTACCTGCTGAGCTTCAGCAACATACAAGGACGGGTCAATTGTTTTAGGTATTGGCTTTATTTCAGTGCCCAGTTCTTGCTCTATTTTGTGCAGGGCGAATCTGTAAATTTAAAACGTAATTTTGCATATAAGTGACCATTATAAATAGAAATAAAGCATGGTAACTTTATCAACTAATTATAAGAATTTTTTTTTAAGAAAGCCTATTTACTATATTCAGTGTGCAATAAAAACGTTTTATCCACCAACCTGTCATCATATGTGATAAGATTTATAGCAACACCAAGATGACCATATCTTCCAGACCTACCAATTCTATGAAGGTAGGTCTCTGAATGTTTTGGAAAATCAAAGTTAATAACAACATTAACAGCTTGAATATCAATACCTCTAGTGAAAAGATCTGTGGATAAAAGAATAGTGAAATCAATGCATGGTATATACAAAATAATAGCCAAGTAATCTAAAACTTTATTAAATACATTTTTTATATCATGGGCTGTGAATCATTTAAGAAAAATCTCTCTATATAAATACTTTTTAAAATTATTGAGTTTATTTTAAAAGAACGATAAAGTTAAAATAATTTTTTTATGGCTGATATTTGATTATCAAAATTTGGGGAGAAAAAATGTAATCATTGGAACAAAGTAGAGATTTTAAATACTACACTATTGGTGGTAAACAATTTTACTTTAACTCATTTGCTACTACCGCGACTGAATGCGACATACCCCCCTCCGTACTAATGCGCCCAAACGCGGCCGCCACGTGTGTGACTAACCTTGTCGTTTCTTGATTTTTTTTCGACATGCGTTCTGGGGTTTTATTTTACTGCAAACACGGCTTTTAAAAAGTAGGAATATAGTCTGTTTCGTTAATAAAAACCGGATGTTTTTATCTAATTTCGTTTTTTTGCTATGCACGTAAAAAAATCTGGTATTTTAAACTTGCCTTTCGTCTTGTAAAACTTTTTTTATAGCCTTCGTCTTTCATTTTTTACTTTATTAATCGATAGCTCTATACATCCGAATATAACATTTAACAACAGTTCTGATAATAAGGATGCTGCAGATATAGACTTAGATAAATTTCCATTTCAACTCGATTTTTGGGCTTTATTATACTTTATCGGACTTTGACGCTAGGCCTAGAGAAAATATTTAGCCAAATCATAGGGTCTCAACACTCAGCGAATGATTCTACCGATAATTTGGCATTTTTTATGTATAAAAGTATACATTTCCAGAAAGCTAAGACATTTATCTATTTTATGATGTAATTTTTATTCACTTTGGGGAATATTTAATTATTAAAAAAAAATATTTTAAAAAAATTTACTAAATTTAATACGGAGTTCCTTCCCTTTGGCTAGTACTTTCCCGGGTGTCTTTGGAAAGTAGGTTAGTAGCAAATGAGTTAAAAAAATCAAATTAGATTGTCGCAAGTGGTTTAATAAAAGAAATATAAGATTTTATGTTTTGTGGATTCTATTGTAAAGACATGTGGCAATGACATATCCACTATACAAATTTTAATTAATTTAGTTATTTCCTAAAAATTATTTGTTGAAAAATAAGTGACCATGTTCAACTATTTTATTTTTTTCTCATGAAATTAACAAATGTGTAAATAAGCCATAAAAAGGTAAAGTCAATAATTTTCCACAAGTATTTTGTTTATATAGGGATAATTAATTTTTTATGTAAATTACTGAAAATTTTGCACACTGCTTAGGAATTTTCCCCCTTTCTCATGTCTAAATATTAACCGGGAAGAGGTGGATGATGACATACTACAAATGTATCAGTCAACTGCATTCAATACGGAATTACCAATGTGCACCATAAAGTGAAAACCAAAAACAGTTGAAAAACAAATTTGTGGGTTTGGCAGTTGGGGTATGTGGCTGCAAAATACACCGCTTCATGTCTAAAAACAGAGTTTAAACTCAAGGGGATAACGGGAAGTGGGTGAAAATTAAATATTTTCAAAGGGGCAAAAAGAAAGGAAAGAAATATTAACTTAATAAAATCAATAAATTACAACAAACCTGAGCACACTAAGTTCCTACACAGCCCTTTTCGGAAGTCATGAAATACTCTATTACGGTGCTGCTGATTCATCTTGGCATGGATATAATAACAAGAATACCCTAGCTCCGTAATCTTCTTTGCAAGCAGTTCAACACGTTGTGTGGAATTGCAGAATATGATCGACTGGTTAATTTGTAGCTATAAAAAAAAGTTTCATATTACTGTTAGGATAGGAATAGCTTAGGGCATGTGATGTAACTCAGGACATAGTCTTGTCTTCAACTTTTCTTACCTTTGAGAATAATGTATTGAGACAGTGAACTTTTTGTTTCTCTTGGACAAAAGCATAGTATTGGGTCACTCCTTTCAAGGTCAGCTCCTCCATAAGGTTAATTTCATATGGGTTTTTGAGGTGTTTTCTCTAGAATAGATAAAAGTTACAACTTATAACAAAACAGAAAAAAGTGTTTGTTATAATTTGCCATCAGAAAACTGTTCTTATAATCATATAGTTCAGCAGCAGAACTGGAACATTTAGTTTCATCATTTACACACACTGAACAAATGCATGGAACCAAAAATGAAATTGATATAAATCTTTAACTTGTAAAGACAAAAAAAGGGTTCAAATATAATTAACTACTCTTGTTACAGACATGTTCATTATTTAATGTTCGTCCAAGCAATTGTGTCCACTTGCAATACCTAGTACATTTTACTAATCAGTGAATGTCAGGCTAGGTAACTCTAAAACAGCCCACACTTAGCCTACCAACATGTAACTAAAAAATAATGTGGACCAGAGCATTAAAATTCAGAAAATAGAAGCATAATAAATATTAAAAAGTACAATACAAAATAGAAAGTTTATAGCACTAAAAATCTCTCAGGAAAATGTGATTAACATTTTTAAAAAATCATTCCAAAGACATTAAAGAAAATAGTGTATGTTATCAGAACTTTATAACAATCATAACAATCAGTAGCAGAACTGGAAAGGTTTTCATCATAAACATACACTTTGTTTGAAAAAAATTAATGCATAGCAACCATTTGTAGACCAACTTAACGATGTTTTTCACACAATAGAATCAAGTGATTAGTTTGCTTAGCATTACAAGGCCCTGAGCTCTTACCTAAACTACAATTCAGAACATCTGCACACACAAAAACATCCACAATACCTGTATGCAAATTGCATCAATTTTGCTATATTTTAAATTTTGTTTTTTATGTATTTTTTACCCACAATTTATATTGCTCATTAGCATTGTTGCCTAGATTTTATAGTACAAAACAAAACATCTGTACAATTCTAAAATGCCTTGTATTGTTAAGATAGTAATATTATATAATGGTGTATAATCATAAAGCAAATAAGCATGTGCTCAGTCTATGTGTTAATTGCTACACAAATCTTTAAGCCGGTTTGATAACAAAAATTTCCTTAAAAAATCTTATTTAATTTGGATTTTTTAAATTGTAACAAATAAAAATGTATTTTTCTCATTTTTAAAACTGTAAAAAAAACTTCATGTACCATATATATTAGCGTTTAGGTATAATCCTTAGTTTGCATGTCTTTTTTTACTTAACTTGCAGATAGGTCTCACCTGTAATTTGGGAGCTACATCACCTTGTAAATGAAATTCCTTTACATTTCACATACAAATTACTACATATTGCAAACATAAACAAATAAAGGCTGCATATAATTTATTTTATCGACCTATCAACAAAGGCAGTAGACTTTTTAAAAAAAATTGTGTAATGCATCTGCTGCTTCACCACAATCGCTACTAAAATTCATAGGGTGGATGACACAAAAGACATCTTGGAGTGTGCTCTTTTGATTTGGCAGTACCTTAATTATAGAATTTTTTGCCCCAGACATGGAAGGAATCAAGAAAAAGGATCCATTTAGTCTTATGGCTAAGAGATGTAAAAGACTATTTTTTAAACAAAAAAGGTGTATGCATATTTTTTTTATCCCCATTACCATATTTAAAAAAAAAGTTTTCCATTACTTATAGCAATCCTAAATGTTTTCAGAAAATAAAAATTATTATACATTTTGTCTTCACGCTGTAAGGCTCGATTGTAAGTATTTAGTACAGGCTGATTATAGCTTTATTAAATTCTGATTTTTTTACAGCACATTAATAAAACTCCTATAAAAGAAGGTATCATAAAAATTTACAAGTGCTTTAATACCTTTGATAGTCAGCAATGTCCAATAAAATCCTTTATAAAGCTTGTATAATTAAAATCAAAGCAATTCATTTTAAATACATTAAAATAATTAAAGAACAATTAAGTGTATGTTATCAGAACTTTGTATCAATCATAACATTCAGTAGCAGAACTGAAATTTTCATCATAAACATACACTTTGTTTTGAATATTTTGTTTAGAAATATGGCCGTCTCACTTGCTGTCTAAATTGTATATAATTCAATTCAGAACATCTGAACACACTTAAAAAGTATCAAATAAATTACATAGTCTAGATTTTATATGCCGTTTCTAAATTCCATTACTGTCTTAATGTTATACAGTAGCGTATTATGACAGTCATAAAAACAGGGTTCTTACTCTTTTCAGAAAATAAAATTCCAGACTTTTTTCAGACCTTTTTCAGACTTTCACCAAAAATTTCAGACTTTTAAAAAAAGAACAAGGTCCTTAATACACAAGTAGTATATAGACACTAAAAATAATTGCTAACTATAAAATTAAAAAGCAGAATAACGATACTGTATAAAAGCACCATTAAGCTTATTTCTTTCTTTCTATGATGGTTTTGAAATACAGAAATTCTAAAACAAGTGCCATGAATTCTGTTACTGAACATGAAGTAATAAACTATGTAAAAAAATAATAAAAGCATGTGAAATTATGTCCTACCAATGAAAACTAAAGAAAAAATATAATAGTAATTATTTAACACAATTATTTAAGCCAACTATACTAAAGTTTCTATATTTATAGCTTCCATTTATAGCATATAAAATAAACCAAATAAACTTCAATAGATTAAGGGTCGAGAAAGCACTATAGCGTACGTTAATAAGCCTACTGTAAGGTCACCGTAAGATCTAGATGTAGGCTCATTCGGGGAGAAAAAGATCAAAGAAGGTGCAACCAGTAGAGTAGGCTAATTCTGAACTGTCACACTGGTGCATATAATTTCTCCCTATACCTAGTAGGCCTAAAGGGGTGGAGGAGGTCTGAACAAGATTAGGTGAACTTCAGACAGCCTGTAACTAACAATAGGTGATCTTCAGACATCCCCCCCCCCCCCTCCGGATTTCCTTCAAAATGTGTAGCGGTGTAGCTTACTTACAGGCAAAAACTAAAGCATAATTGTCACTAAATGACTAGAACTTCAAGTAGAAGTGTAATCCTATGGGGAATTTTTTTTCCCTTATTTAGGCCTAATATGAACTTAAATTTAGGCCTATTTGAATGCTTCTGGTGAATTCGTAACGATTTTATATTTAGCCAATTTATGTCTAAAGTCTAAAACATAAATCGAATCAGATATTTTCAGCATTGTGCGCATGTAATCTTCATCAATTTATCAAATAATAAAATAACTTAGTTTTGTCATTAGTCTGATTAGATCTACGTCCGCCGACGTCGGCTACATAGCGGCTTAAATTTGAACCAAAATTGTCCGCGAAAAACATGCATGTGCCACCCAAAAATAAAAATTCCATTACAATATTATGTTCAGCTCATTGTCTACCGCATTTTCTAATTAGGTCTACTGTTTTAAAATTGTACGCATAATTGATAAAATGACGTACGGCGGACATCGCAAACGGCTCTTCTCGTAGTGCTAGGCATGAACCAGGCTAAATGCTGGAATTGTTATTAGGCCTTCCTACATAATATAAAATAGTTTCTTAAATGTCACCATTTTCTTTTCTAACTAATAAAAAATGGCCTTTTTATGTGCATTTTGATCAAGGGCATAAACATATTCCAAAATAAATTAAATCAGCAAAATGTGTCGGGACTCCACGTAGCCTAGACTATTGGCACCATAGAGTAGCCTAAGCAGGCATTTTACATATTGGTCGCAAAAAAAGAGCATACGATCATGGAAGAATTGAAAATGTATAGTTAAGGCCTATAGCCTATCTTAAATATAGGCCTTAGCTTGTAGTAATTTAAGATAACGAACGCAAATTTTTTTTTACAAAGACCGTGTTTAGCAGGACGGGTCCGGTGCTTAACTGAAATATTTTTACACATCCGATCGGTTGATCGTCAAATTTTATGACATTTTAGGAGGAATAGGCCTAAGGTTTACCCTCACCTATTCGCGGCCTCGCATATTCGCGGGTTTGGCTCTTTACCCTATCGCCCGTATACCAGGCTAGCATCCTTACGTCATAATAACGAATGCCCGGAAAAACGGGTTTTAAATTTGTTCCATTGTTTGTCAATTCTAATACATATAGGCCTACATAATTACCGTATGTTGTCCGCATAGAAAATGACTTTACAGTACAGTAACACAGTATGGGTAACTATGCTATGCGGTGTTAGGCTACGTGTAGGCCTAGGCCTACAGTCCTCCTGTAATAACGTTTCTTTTTTATAAAAATAAAGTAGGCCTATTGTTGCAGTACAAAATCAAAATGTGTTTAGGCTATATTATCATTAGGCCTACTACATTAGTGAAATACATGCAATATTAGGCTACTACATTATTTAGACCTACTGTATTAATGAGTAAGAGTGTGTTTAGAAAGTGTTAGGGAAGCATTTAGTAGTCTACCGTATATAATCTCATACATAGGCGTTTTAAAACCGCATACTTTATTCGCGGTTTTTCGCCATTCGCGGGGAGGTAAAGGTATTTTAAGAATAACTTTTTGACCTTTCAGAAGGCCGCGGGAACTTTTTTTTATAACGCTTACTAAACCCAACGCGACAACTCGCAAAAGCGGAGAGGGGGCGGAGTCTGCTATTGTTTGGTACTGTAGTTGTCACTCACAGACGTCATTCTGCTTACGTTTTTATTTCAGCCAAAAATTAAGAGGAAGGGGGAAGGAAGAAGGTTGGATACAAAAAGACTTGTTGGTTACAAAAAGACTCAAGAACAGTTATTTTTTCGATTCCAGACTTTTACCCTAAAAATTTAAGACTTTTTAAAGACAAAAAAGAACATTTAAGACTTTTGAGGGTCTGGAAAACCAAAATCTTATTTTTCAGACTTTTTCCAGACTTCCAGACTTGCGTACGAACCCTGTAAAAAGAACATTCCATTTGTGGATTTTTTTTGGTACTTATCAAAACTAGTCTTGATAAATTTTCCGATAAAATCTTGTAGCATAATAAGGATGCCATAGTTATTGCCTAATTAAAACACACATAAATATAAATTTTCACTCATAGGGAAATTCACAAACTTTCACAACATGTATGAAACACTCCATTACAAAACATTTCTAGACACAGTAAGTTTTAAAATAAAACATCAAATTCCCCTATGCTTCTTGTCTTCAGAACATTTAATCCCTACTAAAATAAGTTGGTTTCTTTATTTTCTCAAATTTTTAAAGCAAAGCTATAATTATTTCCATTTGAATTACAGCCATAATATTTATATTTACATTGTTTTATTGAAAAAAAATTTAAATGCTTAAATGTTGTGAATCTTTGTTTAGTAATTATAATGAATTATGGGATCAAGCTCCCCTATATTTGATTTCCATAAAGAGAAATGGAAATGTCTACTTCAGCAAAAATACATTGTTAACTTAGGATAGTGTTTTTTTTAAATTTAGAAATTTAGTCTTTATAATATACTAATTTTTGTGTCCATCAAATGACAGAAATGAATGACAATTTGTTGTTTTTATCATTATTCAGTAGGTTTTAATATTTTTTATTCTAGTTAAATATATGCTATATATCCCTACTCAAATACTTGTTCCTAAAAGGTATAATTACTGGAATATTGAATTTAATTAAAATTAACAGTGATCATCACTATTAAAATGTAAAGAAAAAAGTTATTAAGTTGTAAAGGTAGCATCGGACATCTGACATGACATATACAAAATGGATAATTCTGTCCAAAAAAAGGAAAATAATTGGGTAGACAGAGAAGAAATAGTAAACAAAAATATTTTTCAAGGGTATGTTATCAGACCTGTCCATCAGTCATATAATTCAGTAGCAGAACTGGAAATAAGTGTCTTCATCACAAACATACACTTAAAGTTGTACAATATAACTAGCTACAGTAAAACAACAATAACAAAAATTATTATCAATAATGCACAGGAACATTACATATTTATTAGTTATTTACCCATGTTGAAACGTGTATAAAGGCTGTTATATTAATACAAGGAATTTCTAGCTAACTAAAAATAGTGCTTAGGTGGACTAGAGCAACTGACAGCCACGGCGCAGTGCATTACAGCTATTGGATTTGTCTGAATCCTCCCTATCATAACATTTGAGAACGAAGAAGAATAAGATTACATAATAGTTGCAAAGTAAAGAAAGAAAAGCAAAAAAAAACAATCTGTGTATTTAGATTTTGCAACAAACATATTCTTATCCGCCAAATGACAATGCATTCACAAAAATCCCAATAAAACAACTACAACTAATCATCATGTGTATTTTGTATACTATCCTATCTCTAAGTATGTACCTCAATATAATCAGAGTTTCATCCAGTGCTTTTTTTGTAAAAAAAAAATAGGTGCCGGTTACTCAGTGATGGATTGCCTAACTTTTAAAGCAGTTTCGCATTTTATATTCTAATTCTTATTGCGCGAAATTTTAAAATAATTCAATTTTAACCAATTAAAAATATAATAAATTAATAATAAACGTTAAAATACACGAAAAGTAATAATTTTTTCCCCACATTGAAAAAGGTGCCGGTACGCCGTACCGGTGCGTACGTCATAAAAAAAGCACTGGTTTCATCTATTGTGAAAATTTCATTTTATGGAATTGTTCAATTAAATGTTCTTAAATTATATATAATTATACAAGTGCACAGCATCAGAAAAACTAATCATTCATTTCTTTCAGCAGCAGAACTGGAAGTATTTTCATCATGTATATGCACCCATCAAAAAAATACAAAAAATTTCTACTCTAATCATAATGTTGAGCTGCTTTCAGAAAGTTTGTGCACCAATCTTACATGGTTTGCAGTGAGCATGGATGTTAAATGCAGGGTATGTCTTGCAACTGTCAGCCATGTCAAAAAAATATATTTTTTTTGCTCTGAATACTAATCCATACTCGAGTACCCATAATTTTACATTGGCATATTCTTACTAGCTAAAAGGCATGATCTAATACCATTGACCGTATTTTGGCGAGATAAAGTGAGTAGACTATATAGACAGATCTAAAGAAAATGAGGCGTGAAGTATTGGGGAATCACAGATTACCTTATTCAACCATAAAATCGTAGGCGTCTTTAAGATATATTTTTTTCGGGTATTATGCTTTTCTTTAAAACAAAAAGGAAAATATTTGACTATAAAGCTTGACAGATGTTTAATACAGTAATTTGGGTAACCCAATTGTAATGCTATGACCAAAACACTTCAGAAGTAAGAAAACTATTATTGATCAATTTTTATTTTTTAATCTCTCATAAAAAAAAATATCAAATATTACTAAAAAAAAATTCTTTGCCCATATTTTTTGTTTGTTTATAGTGCATAACACCGTACTGGGGGTCTCAAAAGCGTACGAATACTGCAAAATTTGGCTCAGCCATTCATGCCTTTGACACAATATCAGACCACATATCATGAATCGAATCAGATTATTTTTTTTTGTTTTAGTGTTGTTCATTGTGTGCTTAACACAAATTATTTATAAAGATGATGGTCAAAACATTATTATCTACCTTTTACAAAATGACAAGAATATGGAATTGTTCAATAAAATGTTCTTAAATTATATATAATTATATGAGTGCACAGCATCAGAAAAACTAATCAATCATTTCTTTCAGCAGCAGAACTGGAAGTTTTTTCTTCATGTATATGCACCCATAAAAAACTATTGAAAACTATTAGTCTCTTTTTTTTTTTCAAATAAGAAAAACTTGAAATATAAACTCACCATAAAAGCCTCAACTGTGAGAGGGAATGTAGCTGAGTAAAGCATAATTTGTCTATCTTTAGGTAAGTGTCCAATAATGCTGTCAAGCATCCCTTTGAAGTCCTGAGACAATAATTTATCAGCCTGAAACAAACAATTGTAAAAAAATGTAAGAAATCTGTTCATATTTAACTGGTGTAATTATGTTTATAAAATAGAATGCCTACTTACCTCATCTAAAATTAGTGTTCCGCAATTTTGTATTTTGACAAGATTTTTGTTCATTAAATCCAGAATGCGACCAGGAGTTGCAATTATTACATGAACTGAAATATATTTAAAACAAGTGTTAATGTATGTAAAAACAACATATGCTATTGTTGGGTAATTTTATATAACGTGCACATACAGAGTTCCTGCAACATAGTTAAATATAAAAATGCCTGTAGTTTTAAGTGAGAGAAAAAGAAGGGTTTAAAGAAAGGATATGACTAAAAATTAGTGGGATAGTGAATTTTATTTAAAATTATTGAATTTACTAAATATATTGACCAAAAAAAGACAATACTAAACAAACTGACCTATATGAAAGAAATCAACAACTTTTAATCAGAGGAAAAAGGCACATTGAAAAACAAAAAGAAAACTTTTTGGCCCTTTTAAGGCTAGTATAAAGAAAACAAATGTATTGAAAATATAAAGGACCTACATTGACAAGTAGACTATAAAAAAAACAATGACAAGTTTTTAGTAAACTATCATCAAATTGAAAGTTAAAAGCATAAAGAAAACATAGCTTTTGATTTTGTAAGGTTAAAAATTCATTAGAACACATGAAAAGCCTATGGAGTACAATTACTATCTTACAAAAAGGGGGGGGGGGAATTCAAAAGTGCAAGTCGAAAAAGAGCAATCATGAATTTAGAACAGCATAAAATGGACATAAATACAAAGCAAATGTTAAAGCTATCCAAATATACAAAAAGCGTATACTCATTATATAGGAGCCTATACTCATTATATAGTAGCCTATACTCATATTGGAGCCTATAATTGTCCTGGAAATTGTTCTAAAAGAGATAAATTTAAATATCGAAATAGCCCGTTTATAAAAATAAAGCTTGCAGTATTTTAAGATTAGCTTTTTTTTATATATACCAAATTTAAAGCTGTATAGGCTGTAAATACTCGCCATGATGCAAAAATGTCAGAACATTGCAACAGGAATATTTAAATTTCTGCTATTTCCAGAACGTCCTGAAATCTAGAACCCTATATCAGACATGCCTACCCCTAAGGACTAAAAAGAGGAACAATCTTGATGAAAAAGAGGATTTTTCAACAAAAAAGCGGAACACCCTTTATGTAACAATCTTTTAAAACAAAAAAAAGAGGAACATACTCATCTATTTACTATTTCACTATTTAAAATGTAAGTAGGCCTACGTTTTACAGACAGTTCGCAATCGATCTAAATCTAAGACCTAAGAGCTTAGTACAAAGAACATTAGGCCTAAATCCACGTTTTTCTTTGCTGAATAAACTCCTCTGAATATTCCTTCCTATAAAACTGTCTGTTTTTTTACAGTTTGAACAAATCACATTTAAACTTTCTGAGCCAGGACGTTTAGACATTTTCACAATCTTAGCAATACAGTAAAGGAAAATAAGATTCCTTGCCAAACACGTGTAGTACCGCAAAAAAAAAAAACCGTTAGAAAAGACTAGAATGTGTCTTTTAAAAAACCCAGAAAACCCAAGTAATAATAATTATATCATTGTAACCTTTTTTATCCCCTTGATTTATCAACCTAGACACGGACTATATTTCAACACATGAAAAACCCAAACTTTCCAATTTGGCGTAACAAAACTATTAAAAGTGTGTTTTTTAATCAAAAAGCGGAACAAATACGCCAAAAGCGGAACAGTGGGCATGTCTGCCATATATTGAAAAAAATTGAACTCACCTGGTTCAGTTAACCGCAAAATATCATCTTTAAGATTTGTTCCTCCGGTGGTCACCATGCAACGACAACCGATGTGTTTGCTTAGTTCAATGCAAATTTGACTAGTCTGTAGGGCAAGTTCTCTAGTAGGTACTATGATAAGTGCTGCAAGTAAAATTAGAATAGAGTTTTGTTAAATTCTTTCAATGTTTTTCAGGATCCTTACCCTAAATTATAAAAAAAGTTACTATATTTTTATCAAAATTCACTAATATAGACCCGTTTGTGTGAAATATTTTAATGTCTGGTAGTGTGGAAAGAACACAAAGACAATTTTTGAAAAAATATAACAGCTTAACATTATTATGTAACTTTTAGAAAATGACAAGAATATGGAATTGTTCAATTAAATGTTCTTCATATCATCAATATACATAATTACAGTGAGCTTGTTTATTTATATTTGTGCTCTATAGGCTCCTAAGCTGCTTGACTAATCGGGTCAAAAGATAAATGTATAAAATGGAAACGTCCTCCAAAAGAAATTTTTATTATATAAACAATATTGCTTAATTTGTTTATTTTTAAAAATGCACTTAGACCTATTGATAATCACTGTGTTAAAGTTCTAAACTGAGCGCCATTTTAGAATGATCTCCATTTGAAACGCTTTCAAATTAAGTGTTTTGTGACTGGGTTTTCCAGTACTACGAAATATTGCTTTCTACTTATTTTATTATTACATTTTTTTTGTTTGGTATTTTTTTTTCTATCGATCGTATTATTGTTTGTTTAATATTATGGATAAGAAGTCAGAATCTTTACAGCAACAATTCATATGCATATTACAGGGCCATGCGACCGTAAACAATAAAAATAACAACTAAATACCGAAAGAAACGTTCTCACTACAGCTATTATTATTGTAATATTGTTTGTTATTTTTTCTTTCTCTTATACAGAGTTCCTGCACCAAACTCAAATCAAAATTTCAGGAGGTTTTCAGGAGTTTTTCAGGAGAAAATCTAAAATTTCAGGAGGTGCGGCAAAACCAAACTCACTACATCACTAAACATAGACTCAGATATATATATAATTAAATTTAATATTTGTAAGGGCATTATAATGTGAAAGCTAAATATGTACCAATTAGCTATGTTTATTATATAGAGTACTTTAACTGTCTTTAGAAATCTGATAATTTTAAAAAAAGTAGGCTTACAAATAAGAGAAATTTTGTTTATGAAAATAAAAGAAAGGGGGAGACAGAGAATGGGAATATAGTTTCCTGTATAGGGGCATCTGTAACATATAGAGTGTTACATTAACAAGTATAGAGAAAAAATGTTTATAGGGACCCACATTGAAAAGTATATAAAAAGCTTACAGATTTACAAGTAAAAAAAAGTATCACTATGAAAAGAAAAAAAACTGCTATTGTAAAGGACATGTAGATAATCCAATTTGATTACTTTCCAATCATTAGGATCATTAAGCCTATTAAAATCCTGCTACAAAAATAAAACCTTACAGCAGCTAGGTGTAGTTAGGTAAGGAAGGGCAAACAGTGCAGGGGGGAAATAGTCCAGTGACTTTTTTTTTCTGGGAGGGTGGGGGGGGGGGGAGTAGCTGATTCTGAACTGGTGCATACATCTCCCTAAACTACCTTATTCAAAAAAAAATTTGCACCCTGACTTTTGGGGGTTACACTGCCTTTTAACTTAAAATGCACACCTTTTAGATATAAAAGTTACTAAATATTCACCCTAAATTGGAAACTTTCCTTAAAAAATGGTTTCAATCATGGATAAGGCAAACACAGCGCTTCACTAATTTTAACAGACATTAGTCACATGGGAAAAGTAAGGTAGGCCTATCTGTTTCTTCATCTAAGTCCCTGTCCATACTCAAGTTCCTAAACTAACACTATAGTGGGTCGGCACAAAAAAGTCTATTGAAGTCGGCTGCCTATGCTTTCTCTAGACTGAACGGCTTTGATGACGCGCTATACAAGTGCCCTAGGCTGATTACCATTAACATTGTTTGTAATGATTTCTAGACATATATATTTAGCATTGAGTGCATTTCATTAATGTATTGGTGAATAAATTGACTTAGACTTCTAGATTAGGCTTAGTCATTAGACTGATAAACTGATAGACCTAAGGCCAAACCGGATAGGCCTATGCATTGACCCAAAATCGACTGCCTACATTTCCAATATTGATAGCAAAAACACATTGTAGGCCTACGCATACGATATAATAATTAGTAAAATTAGTAAAACCATGTAGGGCATACACCTTTCAAAAGTTGATGATACCGGCGCCAATCGGCGTAAGCCTACATCGCATCGCGAATAGCTCGTAGGGCTAGCTACGCCTAATTAGGCCTACTGTAATTTTTACCATATGATCTAAGATAGTGTTTTAAACGTCATCGTTTTCTTTTTAAATAACAAAAATACATATTTCTGTGTATTTTGATATAAATATTTTTTTTAAAATCAATTCGGCAAAATATGTCGGTTTGCTGACCCCAAGTAGACTAGTACTAGTAGGCGCAGCGCGTTGCATAATCAGGCATTCTCAACAATGATCGCGAAAATAGGCACCTTAGTCCTTATTATCTAATCTAGCAGACACCAAACTGTGGGAGTGGGAGCGAAAGAGGTGGAATGTGTATACCATCTGTACCGTCACAAAGCGAGAAGTGAGAGGCTTGGCGTAGCAGGCGTAAGCGTAACACGCGGGAGGTGGGACTCACAGAATAGGTATATTTATTCTGTGGTGGGGCTGTTGAACTAGGGACACGTGTTGGAGAAGGAAAAAATAGGGGTCAGCTCAATTTTTCAGGACATTTCAGGAGATTATTTCACATTTCAGGAGGTTTTCAGGAGTTTTTGCACTTTTTTGCAATTTCAGGACATCCTGAAATTTTAGGAGGCCGCGGGAACCCTGCTTATAACAAAACACATTGTGATCATCCGTTACTCATCATTTTGACTAGCATAACTCCTAGTTTAATTATATGAGTGCACAGCATCAGAAAAACTAATCAATCATTTCTTTCAGTAGCAGAACTGGAAGTATTTTCATCATGTATATGCACCCATAAAAAACTTTTCACCCTTTTCAAGAATTTGAAATAACTTTTTCATGCCTACTTTGTCCATTACAACAAATTTCACAAACCTTAGTCAACCTTTATGAACTCTGTTGTATTAATAACTAGGGATGTTAAACAATAATCAGATTATCAGTATTCATATTGGTTAGGATAATAGTTCTACAAACGATAATTCATTTTTTTAGAATGGTGCCCTACGATTTTATTGGTTCTAAAGTAAAGCACAACAAATTATCAAACGTTTTATAAACAAAAATTAGACTTTTTCTTTGAATCATATTCAATTTGACATTGTAATAACAGCACCATTTTGACTTTTCTGACCTATGACATCATGTTTTTGGTTGTGTGTGGAGGGGGTGTATCCTTTGAAATGCAATTTTAGATTATAAGGTCACAGGGCTAAGTGTTAGCAGTAGACTATAAAATAATTTTAAGAGTTTGGCACCTTTGAACCCCTTGAATGTATGTTGTGTAAAATGATAACCATATATACTCGTGCACAAGTCTCACCGGTGAATGAGTTTCACCCCTAGTTTAGGATTTTTTTTTGCATATATTGTTGACCCTCGTATAAGTCGCACCTTGACTTTCAGGGGTTATATGCTTCCTTTTAACTTCTCAAAAATACATGCAAATTCACATTACCCAAAGTTAAAACCTCCTGCAAAGCTCAATTTTGTTCTCAATACAAGTTTTAATTTACCGTATATACTCGCGTATAAGTCGCACTTTTTTTACCGAAAATTTCGACAAAAAGTAGGGATGCGACTTATACACCCAACACTGTTTTTGAAAAGTTCGAAAAACATCACTACTCTGTCATAAAGTTTCCAACATAAGCCGTATAGTTGATTGGAGTTATGTAGAATTATTAGGATATGCGTAGGCATACATTTTACATTTAGAAAACTTTCGTAGGTGTGCATATTACTTTCTTTATATAACTGAAATTGAAATCGACAAATATTGTAGGTTTTTCAGAAACCCACCTCCCCACCCACCGCTTTTCTTTTGAACTTTTGAACCGATTTTTTTAACGTAGCGTAAGCTTAAAGGCGGCATTTTTTGGTAGGCTTATTGAACGCAAATTACAGTATGGAAAGAATCGTAAATGTGTGAAAGCCTGTCTAGGCCTATAATGTAGGAAGGCCAATAAGCTTAAGATGCGTTTTATTTAGTACTTAAGGTCTAGGCTTATAGGCTATAGCCTACTAATAAGGCAGTATTGAGCATTCCGATAAAACCGCGCCAGGTCTAGGCAATGTTTCCAAAACTACGATTTTATTTTTCATTAGTTGCATGTACGAGTTTAGAAAAAAACACTGCTCATTATTTGTCGGTCACACAGACGCACTTGAAATCATTACAAACAATGTTAATGGTAATTAGGACACATGTATAGCGCATCATAAATGCCGGCGCCTCCCAGTCTCCAGTCTAGGCGACATTGAGTCTAATGACGTACTTCAAAGACTTTTTGTGTGTGTAGTGTTACTATTGGGTTAGGAACTTGAGTAGGGAAAGGGACTTAGATGAAGAAACATATACCTTACTTTCCCATCTCACTGTCTGTAAGCCTATTGATCGGTTGTTTAAAATAAATGAAGCCCTGCCTTTATTTGATTATGTTTGCCTTATGCACGACTAAAACCATTTCTTAAGGAAAGTTTCCGAATTAGGGTGAATATTTAGCAACTTTTATGTTTAAAAGGTATGCATTTTTGAGATGTTAAAAGGCAGTGTAACCTGGGAAGTCGGGGTGCGATTTATGCGCGGGTCAATGACAACATATAAGGGAAAAAATATTAAACTAGGGGTGCGACTTATACACCGGTGCGACTTATACACGAGTATATACGGTACATTAAATGTTCCAAGTAGTTCATAAAAAAAATATTTAAATGTAAAATGCGTTACTTAAAAGTGTTTGCTGCTGCACCCTAGGTCTGTACAAAAAGGAAGATTAATATTGAAAAGGCTTTCTCTTCTTTTTATTGACTATGTGGTAAAATGTCACATAAAGCTTAAGGATGGACATCTTAAGAAAAAACATTACTTCAAAAGACCAAAGCAAGTGGAAAAAGTTTAGGAACCATTGGTTTAATTACTAACCTTGTACTAAATCTCTGGAAGAATCAACTTTTTCTAAACAAGGAATGGCATATGCACCAGTCTTGCCAGTTCCGTTTTTTGCACGTGCTAAAACATCCCGACCTGTGAGAGCTATTGGAATACTTGCTTCTTGGATAGGCGATGGCTTTTCCCAGCCTTTTTCAAATATTCCCATCAGTAGGTCCCGTTTAAGACAGAAATCTTCAAATTCATTACCTTTTGTGTTTGTGACATCCTAAAATAAAGAGTAATGTTATATTAAACCCAAGCCAGAAAAATATGAGCACCTAGTTGAGTCATGTCATACAGATTTATATAAATACTCAGATGTGATTTAAATAAAGTTTTAAATTTTTTCTACTGATATTTTATAAGTTTATTTTTATTTATATGCCTAAAGGCACCAACCTATGCATGGTGCGTTCTCTTGTTTAAGTATTGTTGAAGCTATAGTATCAAACTATTTAAGAGTAATATTAAATTTATATTATATCATATTGTTAATATTAAAGACCTATATTGTATTATAAATTAACAGTCTGTGTAGACTGTACAAAGCAATTCTTTTTAAAAAAATATATTAAAAGTGACATTAAGAAATGCTAATGTAGACTGAAGCAGGAAGTTTTGAGCGACGGCAGTTTTAGAGTGAAAGAATAAAAACATATCACATCATTTAATAAACGTATCAACTTAAATTGAGGAAAACAATATTTTTTGCATAATAAATGAAAACAATATCAAATAAAAAGTTTTAAACTATGAACCTCAAGGCATATATAGCATTATTGATAAATTAGGTTTTTTTTATTATAAAAAAAAAAAAAAAAGTAAATAATGACAAAAGTCATTATTTTTAAATATTCTAAAGTTCAATAAGTAGTAAATAAATCAGAACATTGTTAATTTTAGAATTTTTTTACAAATATTTTTTTTGAAACAAAAATTCACATTTATTTCTTTTTAGTATTGATTCTTTTACCTAGTTCTCAAACCATGACTAGAAAATCATGATATAACACAGTGCAAATATAGCCTATCTACAAAATGAACAAGTTTCAAGATATAAAGAGAAATTAGGAGGTAGCTGAGTCTTGTAGTAAAATTGAGTTCTGTCACATAGTCACATGGGAATTGTATAGATTAAAAAATATTTTTAGCTTTCATTTCAGTCAATGGCCTTTTTTTAAAGCTTTATGTCAATTTAAAAAATATCCAGATTTAATGATACCATACATGGCCTACGCAAGAAAGAAGAAAAAAAAAGTATTCTGCAATTGGTCTACAGATTACATAATCCATCTTTAAAAAATGTCCACTAAAAGATTTTTAATTTTCAGACATTTAAAGAAAAACTCAGTAATTTAGGTATCAAACGTGGTATCAGTAGGCAGTCCTACTTAACCCTGTCGCATATATCTTTCTTTAACTATTTCTCTCCCTCAAACCCGGACATGTGTATTTCCCTTGAAATACGAAATCTCCTGGAACATGGCTGCGTATATTTGCCTCAAGGAAGGGTGTCTATTTAAAGATCAAAATAAAGGATTTGACCTTTCACCATAGTCTCGGGCAGAATATTTATTTGATAGCTGAATAGTTGAATTTTATTTCACTTTTTAAATTATGAAAATTCTAATTAGGTAAGTTATTATGTTTCTAGCAATTTACTCTCTTTGTGTTATCAATTTTTACCAACAAAAAAGTTTTAAAATAATTTGGGAACCCTATCGATGTCTCAGCCATTCTGAAATAATGTCTGGGATAGGGGGAATAATTAGTAAAATAATGGCTGGGACTGAAGGTATACATTGTAAATAAGTCTGTACAATAAGGGTTAAAATTCTAAAATTGAAGGTTTTTAGAAAAAGAAACTCAGCTAAGCATGGTTACTAAAGCTACTATACTTTTTTTCAAATATTAAACTGAATTTTTTTTTCATTATCATCTAAAAATTTAAAAACATCCACACTTCTCTAGTATCTTATCAAATTTGTCAGTATTTAACCAGGCCAAAGTGTTGGGTAATGATATCTGCTTATTTCATATGTTGAAATACTTGTCATTTTTTGTTTTGTATTTAAACAGCTGCTACTCTCAGTTAAATATGAATCCAAGATGTATATGTGTAGCCTATAAAATGAGTAAAAAAAATGATTTGCTCTTGTATAATATAGACAAATATGCGAGTTAAGGACACCTTAATTTAATATTTGTTTAATTATGAGTGAATGAATTGCAATAATAGTCAGTATTGGGTGTGCAAGATAAGTAGTAGAATGTAACACTATGAAATAAGTAGAGGATATTTGATGTTTTCCTGCCAAAGTGATCTGGTGTTGATAAAGCAAGTTTCAACTAGCAAAGTATCCTGTATGAATGTTTTATGAAGATGTAATGGTTGCAAGAATATAGTTTACAGGATTCCAGTGCCTTGTTCTGATACATTTTCTTGAACCATTACCCCGACCATTGACATTATTCATACTGCATTGTCTATTAGGCAGACATGCCAAGTTGAAAACTTTAAAATTAGTAGTGAGCCACCTCAAAATTTGTATTTTGACCCCCAAATTAGTAGTCAATTAGTAGTAATATTTGTAAGCATTTTTACACGACATCACTGTGCATTTATTTCACTCCATTTCAAAGAAGCTTCATAAAGTATTATTAAGTATACACTATTTAATATAACATAGAATAGTCTCATACTCATAGGGGCCTACTATTTTAATTCAATTGTTAATTAAAGGAGTTACTAGAACTAGAACTTTAGAATTAGACTCTGAAATTTCAATTAATTTTTAATTAGAGACTAATGCTAGCTAAGAATTTGAAAGGAACCCTTAGCCGGGCTTGGGCACTTGGCTTATCCGCCTAGCCTTAGTTATAGTATAGACCATTCCAGTAGGCATCAGTCATCAGTAATTAGTAGGCATTTATTTAGGCTTCATTATCATAAACTTCATAAGCCCTACTCTCTTGCCTTGGCCTTAGGAGCGACTACAACCCCTTTAAAAACCATGAACGTGATAAATAATAAGACAAAATGAAAAATATATTTGTCATGAAATCATTTAGCAAAAGATAATATATTAAATAATTTATTCATTTGTTGATAGAAACGATACAGTATCCCATAATAATCCCGTTTTAAAGCATGTGAACTTCATTCGCATTTTTATTCATGGAATTTGTATTTTTCTTAGTAAATCAGAACAAAAATCTTAGTTTTGTGCTTTTTTTTAGCAAAAATCTGAGAAAATTTGTAGGTTTTTGCCCACTTCGTAATTTTGTAGTCGGACCTTGTTCGTAAAAAGTACGAAAAATTTGTAGTACTTGGCAGGTCTGATTAGGCCTACCTATTACTGGTATTTTAATAACCAGTCAGTTTTCCCAATTATAAATGAGCAAGTCGGGTTTCCTAAACTTTCTTAACCATTATGACTTTTGGTTCATGTTTACAAGATAGTAGAAAAGTGGTTGGTACATGTGCAGATAAGATTCTGCACCACCAGAAATATTTTTTTTACAGATTTACTTACAGAAGTTCTAATTCTCATGTCAGGAGGAGGAACATTAAGTTTGGCTTTCCAACCTTGCTCACTGCAATAAAAAAATATAATTCTTTACACATACTGGACTGGCTTGAAAAACAAGATAATATATGTGTATCCTTAAATTAAATAAGTAGACATGTGTTTCTAAATGATTAGCTAATAGAGCGTTCCCAATGGGCGTGGCTTAGGTTTTTTAGTGACGTATTTGTGTCAATAGAAGCCACTATTGGTGTACAAAAATGGTGAAGTACTTCTTTATCATGCAAAATTCACATCTGAATATTGGCTATCCTACTCAAAAATAAGGAGGTAAACAGTAGTACTGTAGATTAATTGATTAATGTGATTAGGCTAGGGCCGGCTAGACCTGTTTACACTTTCAATTTCACTTTACAGGCCTACACTTTTAATGTTTCGTAGGCTAGGCTACGATGTCAAGTGATAGTGTTGGTGAATAGGCTATCTAGTCAAGTCACTAATATGCTCACATTGTCCATGATCTATGTCTATGATAATAATTGCAAACGCCCTATAGCCATGACTAGTCATGTTTTATTAATTTTCAACATTACATTTATGATAAAGTTTAAAAATAAAAACGGCACTTACTTAGAAGTATCATTCTGCCTAATTTCCTCCTTTGCCATTTTGAAATTCAATTAGCACACTTGCCTATTTCACAATTGTCAATAACAATGTTTTAAATAAATAATTGTCTTACAAAAATAATTAGTACAACTTTTTGGGGGTTTACAAATAAATTTTGAAGCTTGTATACAACTGAAAAGTGATGTGCTGTTTCTTGTTCACAAGAATATCATTCACAATGTATATGTCTGATAAGAATAAATACTAAAGTTGCTTGTCCGAATGTTGACACAATATGAAGATGATTTGAGAAATGACCAAATGAAAGTAAAACAAAAACAACTAATCCACCAGAATCTCTGTTTAGTTTTGTCAGAAGAATGAAACTTTCCAGTACACACGTTTATCCTTCCCACTTATTTAAAATAGTAGCACCACCTTGATTCTGCTGCACATTAAATAAACCAACCTGAAATAATGAACATAAAAATAAAGATTAAAAAATACTCATAATTCAAACTTATCAATTGGCCTAATTACCTAATCATGCCATACATGAGTCTAAATAATAATTTGGTCTTTTTATATCAGTGTTTTGTAATTTGAAAAAAAGATATTTGGAGGGCTGGGTTAATGTTTATATTTAGTATCCAGGGTTGGCCTATTTACTCCAAAAAATCATTTTAAAATTTTCAAACTTCACTTTACTAAAAGTTCATGCACCTATTTTTTCTGGCATGTGTAAAATTTCTCAGCTTACTGTTAGTGTATATGGCTTAGGTAGGGCTACACAACTAAAAGGTAGGGCTACACAACTAAAAAAAGTTACAAGGATGTTTTTTTTTCTAAGTAGGTCTATATTAAAAAGAAAAACATGTTTTAATTACCAAGCTAAGTACTTTAAAAGATACATTTATTTGTTCATACTGTTTTTGTCATGCTTGTGAAATTCAAAGACTTTACTAAACTTTCACAAACTGTATGAACTCTAGTATTGCAATTACATATTTTTATATATTGACTAGGCCGATATCTCAATTTTTTTATAAAATAGGCTAAACAATTTTTAAAATTAATTCACAAATACACTTACGAAATTAAATAGTACAGATTGAAAACTAGTAGGCTATTTAAAATTGTGAGCTCAGTAAATACAGGTAGCGTAATCATTTATGCTAAAGACAATTTTCCATCCCCTATGACCTCCCTTATCAGTATCAGGGATGCCAGCAGGCCTAGACAAAAAAGCCTGAAAAAATTTTTTTTCTCCAAAAACTAATATGAAAGCTTGAGCGCGCGACAACATGTATAGTGACACAAACCATAAACATTATTCATTATTTTTAATTTAGCCTAACTATTATGTAATGCAAATAGTGGTGTACTTACAAACTTTACTTAAGCAGCATGTGTAAAAGAAGGGGAGGAACAGCTTATTGTTTGTCTATTTCTTGAGAGGGTTGCCCTTTAAAGGGCTTCCCTTTCTCTTTTTTTGCATTCATGTGTGCACCAAACAATACCTGGCTCCTTTATCTTTCTAATACAGTCAGAAAAAAAAATGTCCCAACTGATCCTTTTCTTCAAGCCAAGCCCACTAAAACTTGTTCTTAACATTTTTTTCTAAGGTTGCCAAAAAACAACTCACTTCCTTTTCTGTCCATAAACTCTAAACCTGCCATGATATAATCTAGTTTAGTAGACAATAAAGTTCTTGAATTGATGGTAGTTAGCAGACTTAAGTTCGTAGAGCCTTAGAAATGGCTACTAACTTACTAACTCATAAACCAGTACAAGCCACTATCTTTTATTTAGTTCGTAGAAATGGCTACTAACTCATTAGTCAGTACTAGTAGACTATCAGTTATTTGTATATCATAATATTATGAATATAAAAAATTTACAAAATATTCCAAGTCTTGATTAGAAATAAGAATGATTTTAAAGAAAACAACCAGTCACATTGCATATGCAGACCTGCCAAGTTGAAAACTTCAAAATTAGTAGTGACCCACCTCAAAATTCGTATTTGACCCCCAACTTCGTATTCCTTAGATAGACCCCCAAATTAGTAGTCAATTAGTAGTAATATTTTAAGCATTTTTACACGACGTTTTACACGGTGTATTTATTTCACTCATGAGTCATACTCATATCCATTTCAAAGAAGCCTAAGAAGCTTCATAAAGTATACACTATTTAATATAACATAGAATAGGCTCATAGGGGCCTACTATTTTAATTCAATTGTAAATTAAATGAGTTACTAGAACTTTAGAATTAGACTCAATTTTAATTAATTTGAAAGAAACCTTTAGCCAGGCTTGGGCGCTTGGCTTTATCCACCTAGCCTAGCCTTAGTTATAGTCATTAGCATGATTAGCGCATTAGGCTTCTTTAGCCCTACTCTCTTCCCTGGCTCATGGAGCGAAAGATAATGCTATTAAATTTATTCATTTGTTGATAGAAACGATACTGTATCCCAGAATAATCCCAGTTTTAACACATGTGAACTTTTTTTTATATAGATCAGTGAGGGACACAAATATTTATTAAATGCAACTTCCGGCCGGAAATAGTAATTTTAACTCTGAGAGCGTCGGCATGTGTCCCATTCGCATTTTTATATATACGGAATTTGTATTTTTCTTAGAAAATCAGAAAAAAATCGTAGTTTTTTGCTTTTTAGCGAAAATCTGAGAAAATTCGTAGTTTTTTTGCCCATTTCGTAATTTCGTAGTCGGACCTTGTTTTTCGTATAAACTACGAAAAATTCGTAGTACTTGGCAGGTCTGCATATGGATGTTCGTTTGCCGCTTAAATTTTAAATCAACTTTTTTTATAGGCCTATGCTTGATTTCGTTAGCTAAAAACTAGAGTCGCCGGCCGGCTGCCACGAAATAAGAAAAAAAAAATTGCAGAAAAAGTACTGACCGGTGGCCGAATCAAAGTTTCGATACGGCCGGCATTTTCTAAATGTGCTGATCTGCGATCACTTTAAAGTTTTGATCCGGACGGAATTTTCGGGGCTAGCCGGATATTTTAAAAAAGTGCTGACTGGCGGTGGGATCAAAGTTGCGATCCGGCCTGCATTTTCGGGGCTAGCCAGAAATTTTCAAAAAGCCTGAATTCCGGCTTTAGCCGAAAAACTGACATCCCCGCCTTATGCCCAGGGGTGCCACTCACTTGAAGCAGTGAACCCTGAAATCCTTTTCTTAAAATTTCTTCAACCCTGAAACCTACTTTCCAAAATTTTACAAACCCTGAAATTTATCACAACTCTTTAAATTTATATTATTTTTACCATATTTTATATACCGGTATATATATATATAATTTAATATAATATAGGCTACACCAATAAGCATTGTTTTTTTACAATATGTTTCTCATATTATGAAAATTATGTCTTTAAAATGTATTGTGTGATTGTGTTATTGTTAGGCCTAAGCTTACTTTGGTTATTGATAAATGTCTTGAAAAATCGTTAAAAAAAATAAACTGGACAAACGTAAAATCCTAGTTAAACATACAAAGATGTGTTATATTAACTATTTAATAACATCATTCCTATTGATCTTATCATAACCCTTTTGTTTGTTTTTTCAAGTTAGGCTAGCCCACTTTAAAGATATAATTATGTGTTTCTTTATTCCCCATTTACTTTGTTCTGTATTTTCTAGGTCAGTTACCAATAAATGTAATTAAAATATTGTATCCTAATCCTAGTGACTTTAACTCTAAGGCATATGAAACTTTAGTTTATTTAGGATAACATGTTAACTAGTAAATATTGAATCTAGTTGTAACTTCAAATGCCTAATAACTGAAAAGAGGGAAAAAATAAAAACTGAAGGATTAAGGCAGGTTTCACAAAATGGCCACCAAAAGGTTACCTTTTTTTCAATATTTGAAAAAAAATAATTTTATGTATAAAATGCTTTCTTTTTTACATGTTTGTGTTTATATGTAATAAAAGTATCAGCAAAATCAATGTTGTGAGTTTTTATTTTATTTTAGTGTTGTTTATTATATTTTTTATGGTGTTCCACGTAATCAATCTTGCAGATCCCAATTCCCCTTTTTTTGTACCTACTTTAAAAGTTTTAATTAAAAGTATATAAAATCAAAATTTACGCGATTTCTGAATGTTTTTCATTTACACATATATTATAATTTGCTACACTTGCATTGAAAGTCGTTACAGATGTGTATTTTTTTTTTAAATATATATTTTAAATCTATTTTTTTACATCGCGTCTGTAAGAATTTCTCCATTCACGGCCCTAGGCCTAAAATTCGATCTAAAAATATATAAGTCACTGTAGATTTCTAAAACTTTCCAAATTTAACCCAAATATATATTTATTCATAAATACGGCATTATTTTTAAATATTCTGCCACAAATTTCAGTTTATACCCCACTAAATCATATATGTTCATTACGAAAACGTGATCGGGAGGCAGAATTTTACGTGAAACACACAAAGTTGAATCGATTTTTCGTTAATTTTCAAATGCGCTCGAGTTAATTTTAACATATAAATCCAATCAGATGGCCGTTTTGTTCTATTTGATACATTTGCCGACTCAAAAAATACGTTTTTCAATTTAATATTAATATTTTACCCGTGTCTGCGAGATATGTGGCATCCAGGTTGCGTTGAATACAGCCGAGGACCACGCCGCTCGGCCGTTACCGATAATTTACTCTAAAACGCTATTACGCATTTTATTTTGGATTTCCAAGTTCTAAATTACGATTTAAATAAACACAGCAATATTATTAAATGTTTTAAAACTAAATTTACGCGAACGGTAATTGTTTAAACGTAAAAAACGTATCTCTCCACGCTTTTCACTAACACAACGTTTTAAGAACAAAATGGCCGCCATTTTGTTTATTTCCGAGTTTCAACGCAACCTCTGGCCTATGACCCCAGGATGCAAAATTATTAGTTAATTTGTGAAATTAATAACAAAATACAACACAAATGATGATATTTTACGTTTTATAAGTTTATTTTTCATTAAAAAAAAAAAAAACACAATATTGTAGGTTTTAATAATATTTTGCAGCTGTTTAGTCTTGTGTATTTTTTAGCGCCGGCAACAATTCTGCCGACGAAATTTCCCGATCTTAAAATTATTAACTATAAAACATTGGAAAGTCAGCTGATTTTCTAACCTTCATATTCGGATTCCTCAGTTTCTAGGCTTTAAAATGATATATAATACAGTAATAAAGCTTTAAATATTTTTTTGTAAAAAAAAGGGAACTTTTGAAAACCTTATTGTGAAACCTGCCTTAATACACATTTTTTACGGTATATAGTTCAGTAATATCACGTATTTTTGTTTTGTTATGGAAATGAAAATGGAAAATGGGGAAATTTGCGAATGCGCGACACTAACTTCTACATTTTTTTAATTAATTTAAAACAACATTATTTTATGATTTTCTTGTTATGTCCGATTCCGATATTATTAGAAAAAAATATGCACCAGCATAAGTGACTGCTAGGACTAGGCCTAGTTCTTAACACTACACCGACTGTTTTACTCCATTCATTAGGCCTAATAAATATGACTGCAATTTAAACAATGTATGTGTAGGCTTAAAGAGTGGTTGACAGTTGGTTGAGCTAACATTGGGTCATTGACCTTGCAATTGCAAATTTATTCAAAATAGGCTAATGAGCGTAATAATATCTATAACTATTAAAAACCAATACCAATCAATGGGTAATGTCAATGTCATAATGGCTAATGCTGAACGACGAAGAGGCTATTCGGTCCAGATAGACTTAGTAATAGATTGTTAGTATCGGTTCGTTTATATAGGATTATAGGTTAGGGATGGCTTTATAGTATTTTTAATAGTATTGGCTAGGTTATAACTCGGTTAGGTTATGTAAATGTAGGATAAGGACAGGGATATATTTCGTGTTTTTGGTGTTATTTATAAAATATGGTAAGAATTACAATATGGCCTATATTATGTATGTTTGGTTCTGTTTTATTTTTCCTATGGGTTCTAAAGAATTCCGACTGAAGCTGGGTCCGAGTAGCCATTTAGGCCTAATTCTAAAGGGATCCGGGTAGGAATACAAACCAGGAAAACCAGTAACTTAACATCACATCATTCAAAGCATTAATGAAAATGCAAGACACGGATGAGCATAGGAAGCAATAATATTCCTTATAGAAGAAAGAAGTGTCTGTAAAACATAAGATCATAAGAGATAAGATAGGATGAAGTATGGTTAGTTCACCGGACTGTCAACCAAAAACCAACTGACAGGTCGCGGGTTCTATCCCTGTCGCCCTGCAGGAATTTTGGGCCTAATGGACGTAATCTTCTAGAGACTACCCATAACATGCCCGAATGCCACTCGGGAAGAAAGAGTAGGCTACTTTTATATTAGATCTAGACTAGATCTAGATCTACTTTTATTTAATACTTTTGGCTAAAAGCTGACTTATACACAAGTGCACAATGATCTCTTGTCAAATACAAAGTTAAGCTTTCCCTGGCATAATAATCCTAAAATAATAATAAAACTGTTGGCTAACGGGCAGCAAGATACTTCAAGATAATTGAAGATTGGCAAGATCAAGACAAGAATAAATCGCCCAAATCAAATAGCACCGAATGAATACAAATACTGACACAGGAGTTAAGATGGGCGATGGGTAATCATCCGGAACGGATATTAATACAATTCTTAAATACATAGAATAAACTTTTACAGATCAAACAATTAATTAAAAATATTTTTAGAAATGTTGTACCGAAGGGTTGACCAAGATTAGACGCGGAAACCAAAACAAAGCAAACCAAGACTGAAAATCAGATGTGATTTTTACAATCAGTGAAAATAAATACTATTAAATATATATTCTAATAAATACATTCATATGTAAATAAAAATAATTGCTGATTAATGTAATTATATGGATTTTATAAATAATTGATGACTAAAGATTGATAAACACATATAAAGTACCTTACAGTGAAAACCAAAATGGCCGAATAGAATAATATACATGGGCGGTTAAAGCTAGTTCAGTAGCTTGCTGCTAAAGTCGGCCAAATTTATTTTTATTCTTTTTTTTTTTCGATTCCAAATAAGCGCTATAAATACCTTTCAAACGCTCTGTTCCAATAACTTAATTATATAAATTATTATAAGTATATATAAAGACATTTTTCCTAATCAGCGTTTATTACAAGAATAATATACATATTTTGTTTATTTATCTTTAAAATGTTGGCGTGTAATAAGGTTGCGTTTTTAAACTCGCATCAAAGTTTTCTCGTTCGCTCAATGTTAATAGATATAATTAAAGAAAACCAAATAAGACAATAATATTTAAATCTATATTAAGCCTATTTTTTTTAAGGATTATTTTACAAATAAAACAAGGATTATTTAATGCTGTAGCCTACTAGAATATGGAATACGTGAAATGGGTTGCCTGAACAAACCAGGAAAACCATTAACTTAAGATCACATTAAAACACTCATAAAAATGCAGGATTGGACCATGGATGAGTGTATAGAAGGAGCGTCTGTAATATATAATTTATATAAGATGATATGCACAATAAACATTATTTTTTAAGAAAGCGTAAAAATAAAGTGTAAGCTTAGGTTGGGCCTATTTGTGAAGCCGGCTGGTCCAGCGGTTAGTTCACCGGACTGTCAACCAAAAACAAACTGACAGGTCTGCCACCGACGGATCCCTGTCGCCCTGCAGGAGTTTTGGGCTTAGTGGACGTAATAATCTTCTATCTAGAAGGAACGTCTGTAAACTTATAAGATATATTTCAGAAAGCCGAGCTCCCAAAAAGTTCGTTACAAATAAATATTTACATCTAACAATATTTCGGGAAAGATGATTAGGCTATACTCCAATAAAGTTATGCCTATATAATAGGCCTATACTTTTTGAGACAATCAGAAAGGCCTTCGGAGAATGCAATGATCTGCCTGCAGATGAGAATCCTTTCGTGGGCAACCCTTTGGCAGAACTGTCGCCAGTTGACGAGATACAGTTAAGACGCTTCATCGCTGCCTCGAAGCCTACATATTCCATTGATGATCCAATCCCAACAAAGATTATCTTGGATTGTATTGACAAGTCTTAACGTGTATGCATGCATAAAAGTTCACAAGAAAGAACATTTCCGGTCGAATTCGATCACATTATAAAAAAAAAACATGTCTGCCATGTGTGCTATGTTACTGGTTGTAGGCTACGCAAATATGTAGAGAATTAAATTTTATTTCATTCCAAAAAGATGGCGCCAAAAGAAAACGATGGATTATGAATGTCAGATTTGAAGAATCACCTATTTATAATCCCAAACTAATTGCTTGATGCAAAATAATTTTCGTGTTGTTGTTTTTTATGAATTTCCGCATTGTGTTTTTTTAATTACCAAGGACGCAGCTCTTGACTAACTTATTGTATAAACAAAAGCTAAATTTAACCAAATGCGACTAACACTACGACTATGAGTATTAATTATCGCCTACTCACTTTTGATGTTAAAAACGGATTCCTCATAACTAATCTTGTAGCCGTTGTATATTTCTAAAAGACCAGAACTGGCTGTCGATGTTGAAATCAATTGTCAAACAGCACCAAAAGCATGGTTTTTATTTACGAAAATGGCGGTAAATTTCACCGGAAGTTCAAGCTCATCCCAGTTTGAAAGGTCACACCTAATTAAGACTTGTCAATTACTCCCTGCACTGTTGAATATTGGAAACAGTAGCCTCCTATCTGCCACGGTCTCACGCCTCTTCAAGACTGCGGTGATTTAAGCCTCTTTTAAAGAAAAATGGCTTGGACCCAAACAATTGTAAGAATTTTCGCCCTGTGTCCAACCTTCCTTACATATCAAAACAAACGTTTTGTCAAATCAGCTTGTCCGGCACCAAAACAATAATAACCTACTAGATAAGTTTCAGTCAGCGTATAGACTTGGGCACAGCTTTGAGACAGCACTACTTCGTTTCATGAATGATGTTCTTTGTATCGCGGACCGTTGTGATGTGACACTCATAGTCCTACTAGATCTTAGCGCTGCTTTTGATGTCATTGACCATGGAATGCTCCTGTGAAGACTTCAGTATGAGGTTGGCATCACTGAGACTGCTCTTCCCTCTTCACAGGAAACTCCCCTTATCTGTGGGGTACCGCAGGGTTCAGTTTTAGAGCCCGTCCTATTCTCCGTGTATACAAGTCATCTTGGCAAAATTATCGAGAGTCATTGTGTATCTTGTAAATTGTTTGCAGATGACACGGTGCTTTACAGGAGTTTTCGTCCTGATTCGTATGCCTGCGCTGCTGCTGTTGGTGATCTGGAGGAGTGCTGTCCAACAGTTAAGGCATGGATGGCTGCAAACCGACTTAAATTAAATGATTACAAGACAGAGGCAATTATCTGTGGTTCTAATGTCAGTCTTCGGAAAATCGCTGTTACTACGATCAAGGTTGGGGCTTCCGATATAACTTTGTCCAACACGGTTAGAGACCTTGGCCTTTTTATTGATAATAAAATATCAATGGTTCCACATATCAGTGCTGTGGTTAAGGCTTGTTCGTCTTATCTACGTGCCCTGGGTCAGCTGCGACCTCAACTCAATAGAAGGACGGCCAATACTGTAGCAGTCTCTCTTATCCAGTCAAGGTTGGATTACTGCAATAGTTGCTTGTGGGGTTTGCCCCAGAACCAGCTGCAGAGATTACGGAGAGTGCATAACACCGCGTCGCGCATTGTTTCGGGGGTGAGGAGGCAAGATCCTATCTCCCCAACACTGGCTCCCTGTGATGAAGCGAATAGAACACAAAATCATGTCCATTACGTACGGATGCATAAAGGAAAGGGTATTGCTCCTTCATAGCCATCTAGGGAACTGCGCTCTTCAACACAGTCACTCCTAGTTTGGATGGACACAGAAAGAAGTACCTGGCAGTGCGCTCATTTGAGTCAGTTGCGCCTTCTTTATGGAACAGTCTATCTCAAACACTGAGAGAATCTGGGACAAGAGAGTCATTTAAAAAGACTCAAACACTGAGAGAATCTGGGACAACAAATCACACAAAGAGCGCACTGAGCATGCTAATTTAATAGCATGGATAGAAGCGCTATAAGAAATGCCCATTCTAATCTTATCTTATAAATCGTAATGTTATGATGATGGTTGTCCATCGGCTTCGATGAAGATCATCCTCTGACAAAGTCATAATTGGTTGTGGGTTCTGAGATGGCTGAAAAGGCTTTTCGTATTCGAAAGTGTTTGCCGCATTTGGTGCACGGATGCGTGGTTTGATGGCCAGTACCGTTGTAGCGAAGAGAGGAACGATTGACATGCAATAGAAGTGCCAAGAACAACATGTACCTCTCTACACCACTTTTGAACACCACCATCCACGTGTCCGCGATTGTCGCTGGAGAATCATGGCCAAATTTGTATACACAAACATCTTCATTGATATGGTCAAGCAACTCCACGACGCATGCTTGTCAGAATCAGGGCAGCTATTCAGAACCCCATATAGGCCTATACTTATTATAGCCTATAAATCATAATATTATAGTCTTTAGTGTAGACCTATGCTTGTCTCCTATGCACGTGAAGACTGGAATTCGACGGACAGCGCGGAGGAATCACTAGCTGATCAACGGGCTGAAAAGCGATAGGCAGCAATGTGTGGTGGAACGCATGACACGTAGAATGCCTTGGTCATTTACTGCATCCAGTCTCTACTCCAGTCGTCTTGACCACGTCTCGTCACTGGGTAAAGTGGGGCCTGGACGAGAGAGTGAGGATGACGCTGCGCAACTCTTCCTCACTTAAATCCAAATAACGCGCAAGTCATCCTTGTCATCATCATCATCATCATCATGCCTAACTTAATAAGTATAAAAAAAATCTAATAAATCATTCTAAATTAGGACACATCTAAGGCTAGGCAAAAATTCAATTAGCAATTTATAAATTATCGTTAACCCAAAGTTGTGTCTCTTCCAAATGGCATTGAATTGGGGCACGTAATCTTATCTTATACATTACAGACGCTCCTTCTATAAAGAAGATTATTGCGTCCTACGCTCATCCGTGGTCCGAGTCTAGTCTTGCATTTTTATTAATGTTTTAAATGATGTTAAGTTACTGGTTTTCCAGAAAAACCAACACTACATCTGTTAAAACTCTTTAATTATGAGTAGATCTATAGCTTAAAGTAGTGATGGCGAACCTTTTAGAGGCCGCGTGCCCAAAGTGCAATTTATACAAGACCAATTTTCTTCTTTCAACGTGCCAACACAGCAATTAAAAAAAAATACTGAGATTTTAACATACTTTATAAAAAAACAGCTCATAAAGTTGTCCTAACTAATTAACATCTGTTTAATTAGCTGCTTGTGTCTAGATACTAGATACTAGAGCCCTGGATATTGACTTTAACGCTGCGCGTTGTAGCCTACGCTTAGCTCTCAGAAAAGATCAAGGAAAAGAAGGTCTGCCGACCCAGTGCAAAAAATAACCTTAAATTAGTAGAATCCTTCTTTCTGCTCCGTATTTGTATCTATCTAGACCATAGGTTCTCAACCTTTTTCGGCTCACCGCCCCCTTTTACATTTTTTTCCCGCTCACCGCCCCCCCCCTCCCAATTTTTTTAGCGCCCGACCCCTTCCCCCTTACGCCCATCTGGACTTTAGTTTCCGCAATTTTTTTTAGGCGGACTAGACCTTTTGTGTGATTAATTATCTTTAAAAAAATTGAAAAAGAAACATATTGTAAGAATTAATAGATAAAAAAATTGGCTTAACAAAAGGTTTAAATTAATCAATGCGAATCGTTTGCCTGGTGAGTTGATAGAAATTTGTATATCTTTGCTTCACTTTTGGTTGCAAAAGCCTTAGGTCTAATAATCAGTAATATTTGTTATATTAAAAAACAGAACTTGTTCTGCATCACTATTGAATCAAATGTGAAAATTTTTTTTTTGTTTAAGGGAGATAATTAGCCCGTTTTATTTGAGCTAATATTTCATTTTTTTTTCTTTTATAAAAAATAAATGGCTTTCAAACTGTAAAAAGTATTTGAAAATAATTATATAAATATTATATTACATGACTAAAGAATTTATATGTATATTTTCAAACAGTACAATAACTACCCAGTTTGTATGATTACTACTTATCTATACGGCTTTACAATATTCGTGTTCTAATATAAAAATGGTTTAAAATACAATAAGGACAACTCGGTTAAACTGAGATCAAAATATCATTAATATTAGTAGATGTTAGGGCGACAGTGATCGGTCAGTAAAGTTGATAGTCCGGTGAACCAACCACAAGACCAGCCGGCTGCACACTATATCGAAAAGTCGAAAAGTCACTGCGATTCCTATTTCTTATTAATATAATAATATGTAGGCATACTGTTTGGGGATATTAGATAATTAGCGACACTTGCGTTTACATCACATTTCATCCTCCAAAAACTAATCGATTCAAATAGCTGAGGTGTTAAAATATATCAGATACGTTTGTACCGCCCATTTGCCCTTCACCGCCCCCCAATCGCCCCCGGGAATGTCAGCGCCCCCCTCAAGCTTGTCACCGCCCCCCGGGGGGCGATATCGCCCCCGTTGAGAACCTATGATCCAGACCATAGGTTCTCAACCTTTTTCGGCTCACCGCCCCCATTTACATTTTTTTTCGGCTCACCGCCCCCCCCCCAACTTCATTTTAGCGGAAACATTTGTTAATTAAAGGGAGATAATTAACCCGTTTCATTTGACGTAATATTTCAATTTTTTTTCTTTTATAAAAAACTAAATGGCTTGCATTTATAACTTTGAAATGATATGATAGAACTGTAAAAAAATTGTTTGAAAAATTTATAAATATTGTATGACTAAAGAATTTATATGAATATTTTGAAGCATTACAATAACTACCCAGTTTGTATGATTACTACGTATCTATACCACACAGCTATTGTGGTTACCTCTTTACTAAAGATTCAAACGCATTAAAGGACATCTCGGTAATACAAACAGATCAAAAGAGTAATATTAGCAGATGTTAAGGCGACAGTCCGGTGAATCAACTATTAGACGAGACGGCCGCACACCATATTTGCCAAATATTAACCCCTACTTCATCGAAAAGTCGTTGCGATTCTTATTTGTTCAATAATATGTATGCCTACTGTTGGGGGGTATCAGATATTTAGTAGCACTTGCGTTTACATCATATTTCATCCAAAAACTAATCGATTCAAATAGCTGAGGTGTTGAAACTATAGCAGGTACGTTTGTACCGCCCATTTGCCCTTCATCGCCCCCCAATCGCCCCCGGGAATGTTATCGCCCCCCTAAAGCTTCTCATCGCCCCCTGGGGGGCGATATCGCCCCCGTTGAGAACCTATGATCTAGACTCTAGACTTTATCTAGACTAAACTACTGATTTTATTATATATAGGTAAGTGAATATTTGAGTAATATGCAAATGAAAAAGGTCAAAGTTTTTCGTTAAACCACTGAATTTGTATCAGGGTTCGGCCATTTTTATTCATGTTTGCCTCACATCTAGACAAATTTGTGTGGTTGCAATATAGCGACAATACAAATAAGGTAATTTTATTTTCACTTTCAACAGTAAGCGTTATCTTTATAAATCAGTAATTTATTAAGGCAACGAAATAAAGAATCACAATAATATTTTAGCACAAAGCGAAAGGGTACATTCCCGTTTTTTTGTAACCAACTTCTATGATAATGGTTCCGTCCGGTCTTTGACTTAATCAAAACACACTGATTGTCGGTAACCCTAAGGCCTAAGACCTAAGATTGAGGGCACTAGCTTGACGTTATTTATTTTGCATACCGTTTTAACAAGTTTATATTTTATCTATTTCACAAACTTTTATTTTATATTAATAATGCAAAGGATACATATATTCTTATTAAACGACTTATTTTTTCTTGCTGTGAAAAATATGTAATTAACTAGTTTTTTTTTGGATGAACCTGTACCCCCCTTTTTATTACTTTTTCAATTTTTAATAACGAATCAGCGAAAAATCAATGTCATATCAAATCATTATTGGCAAAGTTCTAGTTGTCAGTTGTATATTATATTGTTTCCGGGTAGGGTCACAGTTTTCATTACGTTAAAAAAAAGGAAAAAGTACGTTAAAAAAAAGGAAAAAGTACGCAGGAATATGAATGGGGATACGGGCCTGGTGGGGGCGGGGAAGACAAGTCCCCCCCCCCCCCCCCCCTCAACTTTCTTTTTGATACCCAGCCTCCCCACAGCTTAGGCATATCATGGCATATGGGCACTTATGGCCTATGGCTTATAATGCTTGTGATTGTAGCTAGAAAAAGTGGCGAAATCACCAAATTTCTCTGGGTAGGCCCTACTGCATTAAATTCATTAATGAGTAAAGTAAAGGCCAAGGGGTGCGGGCCTGCTTAAGACAAGAAGAAAACTAATGACGCAACTTAGGTCAGTTAGAAATCGAATAATAAATAAATATTATAGAATTTATAGGGTTTAATGTAGGCTATATATATATAATTAGGCATAATATAAAAAAACAAACAAATATTAATATGGCCTATTGTCTATACTCTATAGATCTAGTCCTAGCCTAGATAGGGCCTATAAAAAGGTTTATTGTAAAATTCTTTAATTAATTAGGCTACCTAATTAGGCCTACCGTATCACCTTATCTCATCTCTTGAACAATTGTAGGCTAATTTGTAAAATAAAAATATAGGGCATTTAGGAGAATTATTCTTAAATAATCAATGTTGTTTGTTTTTGTATTAAGGCTATATTGAACATTACTTTGTTTTTCTAATGATATGTTTCTCTTTATTCTAAAGATATTTTGAGTTATGTGAAGTACTGCCAGAAGTCTTCCATGGCAGAAAATAACCACTACAGAAAAAATAACACTAGCCACAGCAACTTAGCTCACAATGTAAATCATGAGGTGTCAGCCAGTAGTTCAAACGTAGCACATACATCATCAAGTCTTTTATCTGTAAACCATGGTGACAGCTCTGTGATGATTCCACTAAGTGCAGAGAACTTGGACACACTGCGTGCCAGCGGCATCCAATTTTCCTCCTCAGGTCTGAGCCCCGGCAGCAGCGGCGTCAGTCTAGAGGGCAGCGGCAACATGGTCAGCGGGGGAGGTAACTTCAACCTCAGCTTCAGCAATGGCAATGTAATCCTCAACAATGGGGTGGACACCAGTGACCCTGGGGTTATCTTGGAGACAGTTGATCACAACCATCATCACCACCAGCATCAGATGCTTCACCTTCAGCAGCACCATCAGCAGAATGTTCACGGCATGAACAACTGCAGGAACATGTTGCATTCTAATGAGATAAACTCCAATAACCTGATCGATAGCCAGTCTCTATCCAGCGGTCATGTGATAAGCATGAACAACGGGGATGGCATTCACATTGGTGACGGAAACAACTCTGCTAGCGGCCTGATCCAAGCCTTGGGTGCCGCGGTGAGCAGAGCGGTGGCCAGCGGAAATTTGTCGAGTCTTTTCACATCATCGATGAACCTGCCATTGACTATGAATCAGAGTGGGAATGAAATAATCACTTTCAATGCGTTATCACCTAATGTTATGTGCAGCACCAGTGCACAGCAGCAGCATCAACTTATCCTCAATCAACTCAACAATAGCAGCATGCTGAGTTCCCTCCCTTCCACTAACCTTCTCACCAGTTCAAGCAGTGACGAGCCAAGCTCTCATCACCTGTTGTCCAGAGGGAGAAATACAGGGACGTCATCATCAGGAATAGGAAACAGGTGTGCTAAATATGCTAATATATTACCAGTGTATTTACTTTACTTTTCTCTTTGATATTGACAAAGCAGTTTGATAAAATTAGTTGTGACACAATTCAATAATATGCTACTTGTTGGAGAAACTTGAAAGGTTTCTAATGCATTGGTTATAACAAAAATGATATACTTTGGCTTGGATTTAGGGTAAATGTCATGAAAAATGTATGTTTGCTCTCAACAAATATTCAATGTCTTCGATGACAGAAAATATAAAAAACCTATTTCCCTTGTATTGAATGAAATATTAAGATTTATAAAATATTATAGACTTAGAATAGTGATAGAAAATATAATATTTTTGGCCAATCTTTAATTTGTGAGATGAAAGTATGTAAAATATTTTATAGCCCTACACAACAACAAAATAAAAAAACACACTAGAGAGAACTAAACATTTTGTGTTAAGACTAAAGCACCATACAGATGGATTCTGAATACAAAAAGACTACCCAAAAGCCAACCTATCTTGATAATTGTTTAAACACAATACAAGAGCAAATAAAACATATTTGTTAACTATAAAACACTAATTAAGTAGGAACATACCAATGCAGCAGTTTACACTGTGACTAGTCACAATTTGTGCTTATTATTAAATACCTTATCATTTGTCAGCTCCATGGTAACTGTCACCATTGACCACCAGCAACAACAGCAGCAGCAGCAACAACAGCAACAACAGCAACATCTGTGGGTGCAGCCTGACCAGAACAGCTTTCTACCTTCTGCCATCAGCTTGGCATCACAGGGACTCTCCCTGCAGGGGGCCATAACTCTTCAGAGCCCAACTAGCTCACAGGACAACTCCATCCAAGTGCAAGAGATGCAGCAATCTCAGATGAATGGAAATCACTTTCAGGACTTGAGATCTCAGTTTCCAGGTAAAAATTAAACTGATGATTCCTCTGTTCAATTGTCCTTTTTTTTTAAAATGATGTTGACACAAATCATCTAAACCAGGGGTCGGCAACCTTTTGATAATAGTGTGCCAAAGTAGGTTTTCTAATTCATTCAGCGTGCCAAAAGCTTAAAAGTTATCCAGCCCTAGCACTCAATTTCTTGTACAAAAGACTTGAATTGATATTGTGAGGGTCTTCCGCGTGCCAATGAACAAGGCTCTGTGTGCCAAGTTTGGCACGCGTGCCGTAGGTTGCCGACCCCTGTATCTACTTACAGATAAACTTATAGATTTCTTACAGGTGAAATGAAAACCATCTATAGAGCTATTCTGTTTAGAATCTGTTTTTAAGGCTCTGTGTTAATATTCATAAAAAAGCTTTAAAAAAAATCTGATTAAAAATTAATTTTATAGCAAACTTATTGCTTTGTATCAAACATAAAAAAACTGTTGTTTTTTTTTAAACTATACAATAAACTTTCATATTTAATTTTTAGATGTACATGTGTTTAAATATAATAATTAGACAATGCTCCTCATTTGGGATAGTGGAGCAGCCTTAATCATTTTCAGTTGTCTGATTCCCCTTTTACTTTCTTCAACTAGTGTCATGTACATGATAGACTCAAGAAACCCTCAATATCCTTGTAAAATTCCAGATGCCTTTTTTATCTGTATTTTTACCTGAGAACTTCAGAATGGCATTCCCATGTTCTACTGCTAAATCACAGTGTCGTATATGTGTTTATTTATATCACTTCATTTTTTTCAACAGGTGTCTTCCATGTGTCTCAACAAGGTGGCAGAAATGAGTCTTATCAATCAGTTGCTCACTCCACGTTTGGGCAGGCCATGACATCTCAGGACTTCAGAGACCTGGGTGAGGACAGTGAGGCCACACCCTCCTACTCTAGTGGACAGCAACTCTCGGACAGTCAGGCGGCTGTTAACGCAGCAGCGTCCCAGCTTGTCAGTGCACCCGTTGTTGACAGCAGCTCTCTCCAGCAGGTAGGTTATCAATGAATTCAATGTCCAGGTATTCTGGTTAATTGAAGGCATGGGGGATAAGCCATTAGAACAAGAGCTGGGCCAAAACTGACCAGGGCTCTGTGGCAGCAATTATGATGACCCATGTTGGAAGTAGGTTAAGGTCCCCTCCATGATGAAGCAGAGACAGTCTAGAATGACTCTAGAACATTCGGCAAGGATTTGAGAGTGGATGGGACTGAACAGCCATTTGTACCAATTACTCCAATATATTTAAGTGTCTCTAGCGTAAGGTTTAATCTGGTATCATAGTTTACAAAATCCTTCTTGAATAAAAATGGATTATATTGTAGCTTAAGTCCCAAGTAAACTTACTAAGTCCCAAGTAAACTTACTAAGTCCCAAGTAAACTTACTAAGTCCCAAGTAAACTTACTAAGTCCCAAGTAAACTTACTAAGTCCCAAGTAAACTTACTAAGTCCCAAGTAAACTTACTAAGTCCCAAGTAAACTTACTAAGTCCCAAGTAAACTTACTAAGTCCCAAGTAAACTTACTAAGTCCCAAGTATTGTTTTTTCTTGGGAAATATTGGGGCATTGAATCATAATGACCTAGTTTAAATTATAATTTACACCATAATCCTGGAGAAAAGAATTAAAACAATAAAGATGTTGACTTTTTTAGAAATTGAAACTTTGAACTTAAAACATTTAACTTATTTCAAAATATATTTTATTCCCAGGGCTATCAACTGGTCTTTGATGCTGAGAACCGGGTAATCACGGTGCAGAGAGTTATGTCCCCATCTGACTGCACAGTTAGCCAATCATCTCTCAGCTTTGAGAGCTCAGAAGCTCAGGCAAATATGTTACCGATGGTGAGACTAGGAGTTGCATACCTTAATGAATAGCAATTTATATTGTTTCTTTACATTATTTTTGAACAAAAGTTGAGACAAAGTTATCTGTTTAAAAAAAATATCATTGTTAATCAGATATTGTTTGAAAAGTTGTAAAAGTTTAGTGAAATCATGAGTTTGTTTTTAAAAGTAAATCTTTACTCAGTTAAGGCCCTTTGTTTTTTATTATTTGCAAAAAGTGTGTGGAATCCTTGTTTGTCACCCAAAGATTTTAGAAGCACTTAAGTATATAAATAGCTCCACCATTATCTCGTATGCTCAATTGCAATCCAGTTATGTAAGCACACAAAAAAAATGTGTGCTAAATGTTTGCTTCTTTAATAATTACTGAGCTGCCTAGCTAACATTCCTGTGTACCTTCAGTTGGCTTATTGCGTTTTTTGTCAATAAAATTTTTTATTAATTTTCTTTTTTTTTTCTGCCAACTGTACTTTAAAAGATCTTACGCACTTTGACCTACCAACATCTTTTCTCTTATCTCTCTCTATGTATACAGTAATGAATAATGCAACTAGTATAAACTTATCTTTTGGACGTTTAAAAAGACAAAACCTCCTTTTTTTGAAGGGACAGCAGCCTGGACCATCATACGCTATGGTTCAAGTCAGCACAGTGCGCAACCCTTTTGCCCCTGGAAGCAGCACCAATGAAGTTAGCACGACCTCTATGGCAAGTCTGTTGGGAGCCCATAGCAGAGGAGGCATGGCAGGCAACGCCATAGATGATGGATTAGCTTCCTCCTCATTTGGTCACAGCTCAATCGTTGTTCCCAAAATGGAGGTGAGCTCTAGACTTTTAAACGTGCAAAAAATCACTTTAGTGTAGGGTGCTAGTCTGACATTAGAGAAGTGCCAAAGAATAGGTATAAATATTATGGACTGACTCCTGTATGACATTCGTGAGTCAACCTCCCAGTTTTGTTGGAGTACTTGGACATACTCATCATCATCAATATCGTGACTGCTGTGGTTAGTTGGGGGACACCTCAGTAGTAAACTTTCTCCACTTTTGCCTATCTCAGAGATGCCAGTTTTCCGGCTAAAGCCAGATTTCAGGCTTAAAGTGCTACCCTCTCAAGAAATAGACAAACAATTAGCTGTTCCTCCCCTTCTTTTACACATGCTGCTTATGTAAAGTTTGTAAGTACACCACTATTTGCATTACATAATAAGTTTGGCTAAATTAAAAATAAACTTTATGGTTTGTGTCACTATACGTATTGTCGCGCGTTCAAGCTTGCATATTAGTTTTTGGAGACAAAAATTTTTTCAGGCTTTTTTGTCTAGGCCTGCTGGCATCCCTGCTATCTTGAGCGGTTGTCAATAGTTAAGTCAACTGCAGCCCTGTTGAATACTTTACTTGACATCAGCTTATTGAAAATGAATCTGTGTGGGCATTGGTATGGTGGTCACAATGCCATTGTATTTCACTAGGTACTCTCTCTAAACCCATCATAGCACAATAAACGTTTGGACAAATTCAGACCTGGGAAAAAAACTTGCATTTTAACCAGGATTTGAAACAGTGACTGGAGTGGTTATACACAAGGCTCTAAGAAAAAAGTTCTGGCCTAACCAGGTTTGAAACCTGAGATTCCTTTAAGTGGTAGTCCAATCCGCTGCTCCCAGGCTACCAATCCTTGTCCAACATGAGATTTTCTAGTCGTAGAAAATTTTAGGTTTGTAAAGTTTTCATGTCAATTCTTCTGTACGCTATGTTTCTGTACACACAGCACAAATTTGAAGAGGCCACTGAATGTGACACAACACAGGAGGATGACTACCAGCACACCCGTAAGTCGAAATATTTCCATTAGCCACTTGTCACAGTGCATAGTGACAAGGGAGATAACTCAGTGTTTTTAGTTTCATAAGTTACCTACACTTAAAATTATTTTGAAAAAAAAAACAACTTACCAATTTTAGCTCAAAACAGAAACCATGACTGACACTGAGTAATCAGTATCCATGTATCCACAATATTTGGGGACATTTTTTTGCTTAGGTGTTTGTCCTCTGCTAAAATGAAGGGAATTTGAGGTTAGGTGTATGTCTGTTGGTAGCACAAATCTAGAGAAATTGCTTGTTTGGGTGTAAGTCCGTTGCATAAATTAAGGAAAATGGTTTGGTTATGTTCTTTTTTTGCAAAATTTAAGGAAATTGTTTGATTGGGTGTATGTTTGTTGCACAAATTTAGCTAACTGGTATGGTTGGATTATGTCCCTTCCATAAATTTAGGGATATTGTTTGGTTGGGTATTTACTATTTGTCTTCTTGATGCGATAAGATGTTACTTTTTGAATGTCCCCCAGGGAGTCCAAACTATATGGATACCTCAAATAACATAGATGAGGAGCCTTCACTGGATTCCACCACCTTGCATTCTACCATGCAAGTGGCTGTGGGCCCCGAAGATTCTGCAATGGACCATGAAATGAGCAGCGAAGACCTGGACACTTTACAGCCCGTTACCTTAAATATGACGGCAGACTCTGTGCAGCAGGGTGGGTAGCAACAAAATCATTCACCTACAATTGACTTGTTTATGTGTAGGGCTATGAAGACCTGAATTCATTTTTTAAAATGAAGAATTAACTCCTGGCTTACAATAATGACATTAGTTTTTTATATTTTGTTCAGTCCTTATTATATTTCATGATCTTCTTTTACAAATAATGCAGAAAAGCTATAATTACTTAAGTAACTTAAAATGTTTTTAACTCATTCTTCAACCATAGAATGTTTCCATTTTTATAAAAGTAAATGATAAAAAAAAATACTAGGCAGTCTTTAACTTTGTTATTTGTGTATATCATATTTAGATAGTTTTAAATTGTATTTAGAATTGTATCGATAAGTCATTGACAGTTATTTATTTATATTTTATTATGGCTTAGAGATTTTTTGTGCAAGAACTGTATTGATAATTCAATTAAGAGTTATTTATTATGGCGTAGAGGTTATTTGCGGCCACCAACGTGTATTCTCGTTGTACTTTCTGCAGCAAAACCTATATAAGGCAGGCAGAGGTGTAGATTATTGTTGTTTTGCAGATTGTTAAAAAGCTACTTTTTATTGGTCTTTTTAAACGTAAATATTGTAAATAAGTTCAAGCATTAAATTCTTCTTTAAAAGTTCATTTAGTGGCTTGAATGTATTATTCATAGTGAACCAGACCCTGGATGGACAACAGAAGATCTGGATATAACAACTTGTTTCATTAATATTTGCAATTCAACATTTATATATATACAAATTTACTTTTTCAAGGGAGACAATTGTGATTATTTACTTTTGCGGATAAACTTTATTGATAATTCTTGTAATCTTACACTTGGGATATATATATTGATAATACCTTGTTAATAAACAGAACTTTTTTTCTATCAATAGACTCTATGCCAGGACCCAGTGGCCTGCAACAATTCACTGCTAATTGTGCTGTGGAAACAGTTAACCAGACAGTCAAAGTGGCGGGAGTAAGTTTATTCACTTAGCAGATTACCATTTAAGATTGTCCCATTTTAGGTCAATCTGTCTTTTTTCTTTTCTCTGACACTTAGAAATTTTGTTATACATTGCCAGCAGTAAATGAAATGTGCAGTAAAAAAAGTTTATATTTAGCTGCTAATTAAGCTGTTTTAAATTCAAACTTAATTAATTTTAAATATCTATGTTGTAGTTTGTGCGCAAAAGTAAACGCCTGGAACAAGTTGGCCTTGAGCCAAAGGCAAGCCAGAGAAAAAAAGATTACAAATCTCAGCCTTACTCTGTCAATGGTTTATGTAAGTGTTGCCAACTTGTTGTTTTTTGTAGACCTGCATGATTGTAGGTCTATGCATCTTTTGTTCCATACTTGATACTAAGGATGTTAAACGAAAACCAAAATACCTGATTTTGGTTTTGAGACTAAAAACCAGTTTTGATTTTCAAAACCGGATTTTGGTTTGTTGGTTGGAAGATAATCATTATTTCAAGTATTTTTTTTGGTGTTGATGGAAATATTTTTAATAAAAAATTTTGGATTAGCACAAAACAATTCTTCAAATTAATTGCAAACACTATTTAGTCTTAGATGTTGTGTTTCTTTTTTTTCCAAATACCAACTATGGCTTGCGATAAAAACAACATCAAACCAAATGTTAAGTTACAGTTACAATTAACACAGATCTTTTTACTTTTCTGCTAATCTTTTCCTGAACTATTCAGCTAGACACCGCGTCTGTGCTTTATTATTAACGGAACTATTAAATACAAATTCTATTGATTGGTGCTATGCAAAACCTTTCAAAATATTGTTTTACAAGTCTAAATAGACGGTGTGTTTTTGGTAGCCTAACTATTCCTATTGAAACTGTCATTTCTCTCATATTCACTTCGATGGTAAATTATATTTGTCTAAGTTTATTGAAAAACAGTTTTGATATGGCCAGTAGAATAAATCAATCCTTTGTGTGGGAAAATTTTGAGAAAACGTCTTTAATGATGGCTCTGTTTAAACTATGTTCCTAACAGATAAGCCAGAGCGGTGGCAGTACCACTGGATTGTGTATGCATCTGTGTTAGAAGCATCCTTGATTAACATCGTCATCCTTTTCATATGCTTCTTAATATTATGGTCAACGATAATTGGAAATTTGATTATCACTATTGAAAGCTATTATGGGTTTTAATTAATTATCCCAGATTTTTTTAGTTCTAAAGAATTTTATGGATAAATCGTGTACAAAATCATATTGTATTCACACAAAGCAACTCCTTGAAAAAAGCCCTGCAAACACTAATTAAGTTTGAACTATACCTACAAAACTATGCACAGTTGGCTTTTTTGGCCTGTGACTTGAGACATTGCGCGGAAGGGGGGGGGGACCAAATTCCGGTTTTAAACCGGTTTTATAGAACCAAAAACCGGTTTTGAAAAAAAAAGGTTTTAACATCCCTACTTGATACAGGCCAGAAGTTTGACCAGGCAGAATGGTACGGGGGGGGGGGGGGAGGAGGGGGGAGCAGGAAAACCAATGATGTAACATCGTGTGAAAACATTTATCAAAATGCAAGACTAGACTTTGACTGGCGATATGCTTTAAATTTAATAATCTTCTTCTTTGAAAACACGTCTGTAAATTACAACACAAGATAATAAGAGTCCATTGCAAAAAATGGATTCGATTTTAGAATTTTTAAAGTAACATATAGTGACACATATCTAGGCAATTAATGTCCATATAAAAAAACTTTCACAGTGGATGCACAGTCCAAATTACACAATGAATATTTCAAAATTTCCAAAGTGTCTTTCTGTTATATTATTTTCCACATGACTCTTTATTTGCTCTATTTCTCTATTAAATGTGTAAATTTTGTTGCTTTTAACCTCAGGGTGTGAAGATTGTATGCAGGCCTTTGAGAATGGATGCAACATTCACAAGGTATCTGGTGTCCAAGACAGAATTGTCATGACCAGGGCCTATGCTAGTTTGCCAAACCAGTTGCAGATTGTTAAAATAGTTGAAGATCAGGCTGTTGATAGAGAACATGGTTTGTTATAGTTTTAACTTTTCATTGTTGTTTTTTGTCTTGTTTTCCCAAATACCTAGCTTAGATTTGAAAATGTTTGCTTTATTTTATTTCATAAAAAATTATCGCAGGGCAAGTCATTCTAATAATTAAACTTTTAAAAAATGTATCTATTATAATGAGATTGAAAGATTTAAGTTATTATAAATATGTATTAGAAAAGATAAAAAATAACTATACAGTAATAATTTAAATGACAATATGTATGAGTGTTAAAGTTTTATGTCTTGAAATACTTGGTTAAATCAGTATGTTGAGATTTTCAATATGATTAGATAAACTATATCACTGTCATCTAGTGGCAGGTTGTTTGTATAGTATAGTGATTTCAAAGGTTTAGGATTTCCATTTCCCATTTAAACACCATGAATTTTGTACAAAGTCAGGAAGATATGAGTTTAACCAGCACTGACATTTGTAGGGAAAATATATGCAGCTCAGTATAGTGTTGGCTACACAATCAGCCTCACATTATGCCATGGCCATGGAAACTGGTGAACACTGCTTCACAATCTTAAAGGAACCAACATGGTCTTTATCCCAAATAAATGCTCCATTTACCGGTAAATGATTGAATGTTGAAGTGTCGACTCTATATTTTTTTTTACTTTCATGTTTTCTGAAATTTCTTGAAGGTGCATCTCTGACTGAGTTAAGACAATGCGTCTAATGTTTTTTTCAGCTAGTCATGGAGTTCAAGCCAAGAGGCAGATTGCAAAGTACACACAATTTGGTCCCTTTGTTGGAGAGCTGGTAGAGTCTCTAGAACAATTGACAAAAAAACTATTTCCTCTTACGGTAAATTCTTTTTTTCTTCTCATGATGCGAGTTGTAATATAAAATTAGTTTACGATGATATAATTTATATGTTATTGAATGTTCTTATACAAATATACTAATATATAATCTGTTTATGATCTCAGTACTAACATATAGTTTTTTATGATAATAAATAATATTTATACAAACTCATTTTATGATGGCCATACTAATATAGAGTCTTTTTTTGAGGATAGTACCGATATCATTATATCATAAACAGATTCTACATATTTTTATATATTTTATTTCAGTTCATATTAGGAAATTAATCAAATGTTGGAATAAAAAAAATATTTCCTATTAAACATGCATGTTTTTTTTTTGGAATTCAATTCAAAGTATATTTTGTGTTGTGTGACATTTAAAAAAAAAAAGATTATTTTTAAATAATTTATTTGTTCTCGTTGCCAGGTGGAGTTGCCAGACGGGAGTTTTAAATATTTTGAAACCAGTGACGAGAACAAGTGCAACTGGATGATGTTCGTGAGGCCAGCCAAAACATTTGCCGAGCAAAACCTGGTGGCCTACCAGTATAAAGATGGCATCTACTTCTCTGTGACCAAGCTGATTGAGAGCAAGCAAGAACTTAAGGCAAGTTTACAGAAAAAGATCTTTTTTTTTTAGTACACTTTGATATCAGTGTACTGAATAAACTTGTTGGTTTATTGAATTGGAAAAAAGAACTGTATCATGTTATCCATGTTGTTTGTTCAGAGGCAAAAAAAAATTTGCTTGGAAACAAATATTCCAACTGTCCCTGGACTGTGCTTTGGTGTAACATGGGGCGGCACCTATTTTTTCTCTTATAACTCCTTAATGTCCTTATTTTCTTAACTGATGTTTTATAATATAGAAAAAAAAATGAAAAGAAAAAAAAATGAAAACATAAAAAAAAAAAGATTTTTCTTAACATATTATTACAACCCCAATCTTCTAGTTACTATCTTTCCTTCGTAGACCGGTTGTAACAGGTGTTTATAGGTGATTTGACAATGATGCTCGAGGCCTAGGGTTCTCTTCTGGTCAATTTAATTCATCTGTGTTTTGCCCTTTCTGGGCCTTGATATCTGACAGTCTCCTGTTAGCGATTCCTTCTTCAAAACAGATGATTTTGAACTTCTGGCAGGTGTTTTAATATTCTTAATAAGTGTGTGGAAAACTCATAACTGGGATAATGAATCAATATAGTCACTCCGTAGTGCAAATATAAAAAAACAAATTTTTTACAATTTATTTATAGTTCATCAAGTTGGAATGAAGAAAACACAACCTCTTTATATCAGGGCAGGGCAGAGAACTAAAATTAGAGGCAATTTTAATTCCACTGGCTATTACCATGTAGATAGAAGAGGGCTCAAGTTTTCCCTCCTCTCTATCAACTATCAAAAGTACAACCAATCCCCTTAATCGAGGGATAAAGAAATTTTAAATTTCTGAGTTGCTTTTACTATATAAAACATAATCTAACTTTCCTTTCATAATGGAATGGCCTGAACTAACCCCTTGTTAAAGGAATATTCCAAGCACTGATTTCAAATATTGAGGTTTCTACAGGTCTCTTCGCTTATGCAAATTAAATGAATGATAGCTTTTGTTTCCAAATTAGGAGATGTTACTATTTTTAGAATGGCCCTATCTCATCTTTTGAATTCAAACTGCATGAGAGGTTTTGGTTCCAAATATTTAAAATTTGAGTGATGTATTTATTTTACAATAGTACTTTCTTAGCTGCTTATTTAAACTTATGAATTAAGTGGATTATATGTAACATTACGAAAAAGAATATTCTACTGTACATTTTTTTTAACTCTATGAAATGTTTTGTATGTCTACTTTATTTCAGGTCTGGTATGCAGCTCACTATGCTGGACGCCTTGGGGTTAATACCTTAGAACTAACAGAGGAAGATATGAGAGGTATTTCTTGAAGACAATATTCTATACATGTCCCATATTTTTTTTACTGCTTAACCACTTACTCAATTTTATTTTATTTATTAGCATACGAAATGTATCTAGTTTATATAAGCCTTAATAATTAGTGGAGTAGGCCTATTTCTTAACATTGATGGAGTTTCAAATACGTTGTTACTACAGTAAGCAAAGTATGATGATATTGTTATTTGAATAAACATTTGTGATTACTAATTCTCTGTTCCAATTACAATTTTCATCTGGTTATTATACATTTTTGAAATTCCAAGTAGGCATAAAAGGGACCCCAACCTAGAATGCATATTTTTTACATTTTGGAAATTTGGTTAGAGAAATATTTTTTTTTACAGTGAGCCCTCGATGCTTCGCAGTTTGACCTTCGCGGATTTACAACTTTGCGTTTTTTTTTCCATTATATTAAATGAGAAAATATATTGCAGATTTTTAACAATCTTTAATTTTTTAAATATTTTATTGCTATACATTTGTGCCTGTGTACTGTATGTACATACTGTAGATATCTGTGCATTACTGTAAAGGGTGGTTTGTTAACAGTACGTAAAGAGAGTGAGAGGGTTTTAAAAGTCAGAATACATGTTAAATAAATACTGTAAATACGATGTCCCTACTTTGCGGATTTTCAGCTATCGTGGCCGGTCTCAGAACCTATCTACCGCAATAAATGAGGGTTCACTGCATAACTAAACTGGTTTTGGCAATTTGAAGTGGCATACATTTTAAAATATAAAAAAAATTAATTTCTTTTGTTGTTGCCATACATTTTACCAGTAATCATTTCTGTCTTGCACTAGCACTTGACGAGGCGGACGCTAAGTTTGGCTGCTTTGAGTGCAGCCGCAAGTTCATGTCCTCCGCAGCCTTGCAGCAGCACCTGAGCACCCATGACCTGTTGGAGGAATACGAGGAGGAGGAGGGGCAGGATGCATACTTCATGGCTGGCGCAGAGGAAGGTGGGGAGAAAGGCACCCCAAAGCCCTCAGGTGTGAGAGGCAGGGCCATTAAAAAAAACAAAAAAACTGTAAGTTACTATGTTTTCTGTTGACTACACCCATCTCCTAATGATCTTTCTGAGCTATAAATACTATCAAATTAACAACAAATAATAATAAACAGGGTTCCCGCGGCCTCCTGAAATTTCAGGATGTCCTGAAAACCTCCTGAAATTGAAAAAAAAATGCAAAAACTCCTGAAAACCTCCTGAAATTTGAAATGATCTCCTGAAATGTCCTGAAATATTGAGAGCCCGATTTTTTCCTTCTCCAACACGTGTCCCTAGTTCAACCTCCTGAAATTTTGATTTAAGTGCAGGAACCCTAAAAAAAACAAACTAATAATAAACAAAACAATTTTAAATACTCTACATTATAAATAGAGCATTATCTAAATAAATAAATTTCAAAATCAATTTCACTTTGAGGACAGGGTTAATATATGAGCCAAAGTTCTTTAGCTTGTGATATGGGGGTAATCACAGTGTGATCACAACAAACTTCCAAACTTGAATCAATAAAGTTATCTAAATCTTATCTTTAAAAACAAAAATCTAATCTAAAAACGAACAAATTTTTCTGAGACCTGGTCATTGAAACACAATATCTCATCCAATATCTCATCCAATATCTCATATATCTCATCCAATATCTCATCCAATATCTCATCCAATATCTCATCCAATATCTCATCCAATATCTCATCCAATATCTCATCCAATATCTCATCCAATATCTCATCCAATATCTCATCCAATATCTCAGCCAATATCTCATCCAATATCTCATCCAATATCTCATCCAATATCTCATCCAATATCTCATCCAATATCTCATCCAATATCTCAGCCAATATCTCATCCAATATCTCATCCAATATCTCATCCAATATCTCATCCAATATCTCATCCAATATCTCATCCAATATCTCATCCAATATCTCAGCCAATATCTCATCCAATATCTCATCCAATATCTCATCCAATATCTCATCCAATATCTCATCCACTATCTCAGCCAATATCTCAGCCAATATCTCAGCCAATATCTCATCCAATATCTCATCCACTATCTCATCCACTATCTCATCCACTATCTCATCCAATATCTCATCCAATATCTCATCCAATATCTCATCCAATATCTCATCCAATATCTCATCCAATATCTCATCCAATATCTCATCCAATATCTCATCCAATATCTCATCCAATATCTCATCCAATATCTCATCCAATATCTCATCCAATATCTCATCCAATATCTCATCCAATATCTCATCCAATATCTCATCCAATATCTCATCCAATATCTCATCCAATATCTCATCCAATATCTCATCCAATATCTCATCCAATATCTCATCCAATATCTCAGCCAATATCTCAGCCAATATCTCATCCAATATCTCAGCCAATATCTCATCCAATATCTCATCCAATATCTCATCCACTATCTCATCCAATATCTCAGCCAATATCTCATCCAATATCTCATCCAATATCTCATCCAATATCTCATCCAATATCTCATCCAATATCTCATCCAATATCTCATCCAATATCTCATATATCTCATCCAATATCTCATCCAATATCTCATCCAATATCTCATCCAATATCTCATCCAATATCTCATCCAATATCTCATCCAATATCTCAGCCAATATCTCATCCAATATCTCATCCAATATCTCATCCAATATCTCATCCACTATCTCATCCACTATCTCATCCAATATCTCAGCCAATATCTCATCCAATATCTCATCCACTATCTCATCCACTATCTCATCCACTATCTCATCCAATATCTCATCCAATATCTCATCCAATATCTCATCCAATATCTCATCCAATATCTCATCCAATATCTCATCCAATATCTCATCCAATATCTCATCCAATATCTATTCCAATATCTCATCCAATATCTCATCCAATATCTCATCCAATATCTCATCCAATATCTCATCCAATATCTCATCCAATATCTCAGCCAATATCTCAGCCAATATCTCAGCCAATATCTCATCCAATATCTCATCCAATATCTCAGCCAATATCTCATCCAATATCTCATCCAATATCTCATCCAATATCTCATCCAATATCTCAGCCAATATCTCATCCAATATCTCATCCAATATCTCATCCAATATCTCATCCACTATCTCATCCACTATCTCATCCACTATCTCATCCACTATCTCATCCACTTTCTCATCCAATATCTCATCAATATCTCTTCCAATATCTCATCCAATATCTCATCCAATATCTCATCCACTATCTCATCCACTATCTCATCCACTTTCTCATCCAATCTCACCAACACTGAGACCTGGTCATTGAAACACAATATCTCATCCAATATCTCATCCAATATCTCATCCACTATCTCATCCAATATCTCATCCAATATCTCATCCAATATCTCATCCAATATCTCATCCAATATCTCAGCCAATATCTCATCCAATATCTCATCCAATATCTCATCCAATATCTCATCCACTATCTCATCCACTATCTCATCCACTATCTCATCCACTATCTCATCCACTTTCTCATCCAATATCTCATCAATATCTCTTCCAATATCTCATCCAATATCTCATCCAATATCTCATCCACTATCTCATCCACTATCTCATCCACTTTCTCATCCAATCTCACCAACACTGAGACCTGGTCATTGAAACACAATATCTCATCCAATATCTCATCCAATATCTCATCCAATCTCACCAACACATTACTGATTTATAAGTAGTAATAATACATAAGGCATTGAACTCTAATTTGGAAATACAACCCAATAACAACCTGTTGCAAAGCTCAGATAAGCATAAAGACAAAAACACTTTCCGTATCCCCTATGCGAGAACAAATGCACTCTTCCTGAGTGCCATTTGGGCATGGAATGGGTTACCTGAACAAACCCGGAAAACCAGTAATTTATCATTTAAAACATCAATAAAAATGCAAGTTTAGACTCTGACCATGGATGAGCGTAGGACGCAGTTATCTTCTTTATAGAAGGAGTGTCTGTATTGTATAAGATAAGATAATATTTCATTTTTCATTATCACAAATACTATGTCTAATGATTCCGAAATCTTAGATTCTAAAGCCAACAGCCATTCACTCTACATTTTAAGCTGTTTTTGTTTTCAATGTAATAGTTTGTTTAAATAACTGAATTTTTTTCTTTACATATTTTTACCTGCACAGCTGGGATCAGGTAGTAACAGTTATCAGTGGAAGAAAAAGAAATCAACAACAATGTATTTGAGGTAATGAATTCTTCATGTAATTCTGTTTAGTATTTATCTTGGTAAAAAAAAAAAAACGAATAGATAAGAAATTAAATCATATTTAGAAGTAGTCGTCTGAGTATAGTTGCCAGCTGTATATGTGGGGGTTGTGTAGCCAGCTCGGTGCATAGCCGTCTTTAGTCTTTAAAACGTATTTTGTGTACCGCCCAGGGGGCTCATGGATACCCTTGAAGAAATCCTGGCATTTTTATGCGCTTAGATTTGATTTATGATATTTAGAGAGAGACTATCTAGCAGGCTGCTGCTTGACCTATGCGTCCTATAATGATTGTACTTGGTACTACAGTACTAAAATAGTTTCCCCCAAAGGAACTGTTAGCTTTGAAAGTATTGCCCTATCTGAAGTATTATTTATGGAATAACATTTTTAGATAGAACTAAAGGACTTGCAAGCCCAGAACACCAGAACAGGGAATGAAGATTTTCAGCCAATCTGGCAACAGTAGTACTAACAGTACTGTTTTTTTATGTGCTTTTTAATACTGTTTTTAAGTGCCTTTAAATGCTATTATTAAGTGATATCAAATACTGGTTTAATGTACTAATAACTGCTGTTTTTATGTGCCATTGAACTAAGAGGTATATCCTGCATTCACATGTGTAATTTTCCTGTTTCAGCAAGACACTGAAGAGGTACAAAAGGAGGCAGTGCTCAGAGAAAACTCTGCTGACGGTGAAAGGAATGTACAAGAGGCAGGGCAAGGTCTCCGGGGGCAGTGAATGGATGTGCACGCACTGTGACCTGACCTTCGACAACTCCTCCCTGCTCAACCTGCACACGCTGACGCACGCGGCGGAGGACCTGGGCATGGAGGAGTTCAAGAAGCTGACAGCGGAGCAGGGGACGGAGGTAGTATCTCCTTGTTGTTTGAGGATACTGTTGTTTGTTTGCTGAAGTCTCAGTCTTTGCCCATTTAGCTGAATACTAGTTGGCATCAGTTTGCTCATGTGTGTGTTGTATTGGCTGGGTTGTATCAGCTGTTATGTAGTGCTTCAGTTACCACCACAATACAATTTAAAGCAAAAGTACTCAGTAATTCCATAGTTTTTTTAAAGTTAATGAATCCAAGATAGATATAAAGTTATAAGTTATAAAATGCGATAGACAGAGGTGGAGAAAGGTGGAGAAAAATGACCACTGTCCAGAAATCAATAATGTTTTGGGGTCTTAAAAAGTAAAAAAAAAAAAATTACTCAAATAGTTATTTGGAAACTTGCTCAATTGCAGACGGGTGTGAACTCAGCTGACAGAACCTCAGACCAGGACAATGCATCGGGGCTGGCCAACATCATGGCATTCAACGGGATCTTACTGGCCTGCCCTGAGTGCAACAACCTTTTTGATGACCATAAGAGTTTGATGAACCATGTCTCCATGCATGCACAGGTAGGAGCAGATGAGTTTGTGTAGATGTGTGGAGCATAACAAATAATACAATCTTAAACTAATCTACAGAGTAATAAATGTGTATTGTACAAAGATAAATTGTTCCTTATTAAAACTGGTATATATTGAGATGGTAGATATTGAAATGGTAGCTAGTGAGATGGTAGATATTGAGGTGGTAACTAGTAAGATGGTAGATATTGAGATGGTAGATATTGAGATGGTAGCTAGTGAGATGGTAGATATTGAGATTGTAGATATTGAGATGGTAGCTAGTGAGATGGTAGATATTGAGCTTGTAGCTAGTGAGCTAGTATACAGTGAGAGGGTAGACAGAGATCTGGCAGATGCATCTGCTTGTGTGAAACTTGTAGATTTGTAGGTAATTGTATAAGGCTTGTAGAATGACACTGGACAATTGAGAGCTGGTTGTGTGAAGCAGTTAAATTGCAACCTGAAAGATTGTAAGACGGTAGTTTAAAGTTCAAAGATTTAAAATATTTACCTTCTCATGCTTGAACAATTGCACAACATTTATTTTGAATTACACAAAAACACATCCTAATGAAATGTCACTGTGAACTTTGAACATGTTTATTTTACATCTGTAAAGCCCACTAAAAACATCAGACCTTTTGACTGCACGAAATGTTCCAAGAGCTTTTCCAGCCAAGAAAAGTTAATAAAACATCAGATGGTGCATGGAGATGAATCTGAGAAACCCTTGCAGGTATTCACATCTTTACAGTCTCTTGAATTGCAAGATTTACATTCATCTAGTTTAGCTAATTGCAAGATTTTATGCTGTAAATTTAGTGTTTTTTTATTGCAAGTTTGTATACCTTTACATTCGTTTTATCTTATAGCAAGATTTATGCATGAATATAGTTCTTGTAGAGTGATTCATAATAACCTAACATTAAATAATTAAACAAATTAAATATAGTTTAGATTCACACTCATTTCAGTTAATTGTGAGATTTCAATTTGCTAAGAATTCCACTAATTAATGATCTGGTCTCAGTAACATTGAAGTGAAAACTGAAATTTTTGGCTGCATACTTTTGAAATGTTAATTGATGTTTGTTTATCCAATCATTTTGCTTTATGTTGTTAGTTTTTTAATTTATATAACAATTCTGTAGTGTATGGTTTTTTGATTTGTTTATTCAATCATTTCACAGTGCTTTATTTTTGTGTGTGTTTATCCTATCATTTCACAGTGCTTTATTTGTGTGTGTGTTTATCCAATCATTTCACAGTGCTTTGTTTGATTTGTTTATCCAATCATTTCACAGTGCTTTTTTTGTGTGTGTGTTTATCCAATCATTTCACAGTGTACAGTTTGCTCCAAACGAGTCATGAACAACTCAGCCATGGCCTGCCACATGAAAGTCCACAGTGAGAAAAAGTATTATGACTGCCCCTTGTGCAACGAAGACTTTGACTTGGTGTCCGGCTTACGGGATCACGCTCTGAAGCACATGGATGAGCACGGCACCTTCCCTTGCAGGTCCTGCTCAAAAGTCTTTCTTGATTTTACTGTACTAAAAAAGCATACAAAGGGATTTCATTCTGATCGGATTTTGGAATGTCCAGAATGTTCTAAGGTAAGTTTTGCATTGTGATTAACATTTTAAATAAAAAAATTGTGTTGTTATAAACTGTGTAGAAATATAAAAAGAACAGTTTTATTAAAATATTCTAACAGATTTGTGTCAATTTCTTAATGAATTTTTTTTCAGCCTTTTCCCAGAGTTGACAAACTGCGTCTGCACATGTTGAGGCACACGAGCCACAGAGAGTTCATGTGTGAGACTTGTGGCAGACAGTTCAAGCGTAAAGACAAACTAAAAGAGCACGTGAAGAGGATGCACTCTAAGGAGAGAATGGAACAACAGCTGCTTGCCAGGCAGCAACAGGGGAAAAAGGACATGATTAAATTTACACCTAAGGTAGGTAGGGCCATAAGTACATGATCTACTTCTTCTGTGTTCCATTTTGCTTTGCTTTGCTGTGTCAGACTGGCAGTTTCTTTGACTAACTGGGCTATTGTTTGTAGGAATGGTTTTGGGCCCCAGAGCTTTCCATCTTTGTTTGGTTTTGGGGTCCAGTAGCTCTGCTCTGTTTATCCCTGGTACCCAGATTTACAGAGCCGCCAGTCGATTGGGTAGACTTCTTTGATGTTAGGATCCCTGTGCCGCTCTCGCCTGGCAACACCATAATGATATTTTTGTCTGTGTCATATTACATCGGAAAGCTTGCGTGTATGTATGTTTGCTGATGGACAGTTGGAACAGTCGACATATCTCCGACTTTGTTGGGAGCTTCTCCCCTCTGGCAGGGAGTGTGTGACTTTGCCTTAACCTCGTTGGCTGTCCCATCTAGCCATCCTCTGGGTTTGCATCCAACCTTTAACTGGATTGCTACGTAGAACAGGGTTCACCGGTGGGTAGTTGAGGTAGGCTTGAACAGGAGAGGCTAATAGACAATGATTCTTGTTTTCACATCACTGTCCCGTTTGAACTCCAGGACATGATCAAATATACATCTAAGGTAGGGAGGGCCCTAAGGACATGATTAAATTTACACCTGAAGAAGGGAGGGCCAGAAGGCCATGATTAAATTTACACTAAAATTAGGCAAGGCTCTAACTTTGATGCAAGCTGCGTGGCTGTAAGCTCTGATTGTGAAAGGATATCTCGATATGGGTGTTTGAGGCGCGCCAGCTGAATTGATTTGAATTAGAATTGATGGCAACTGGCACTGGGCAGTCAAATAAGTTTTCCATGGAAAAAAAAATCTCAAATGAAAAGTAAACTAAATATAAAAAATCATGGAAACTTGTGTAAATGAGCCAGAAATGAGAAAATATTGATATACAATTTGTTAATATTGATGGAAATGTTGATGCAAACATATAGTTTGGCTAGTAAAGTAAAGTATCCTGTTGGACCAAATTGATCCATATAGTATTATAGTCTATTAAGCAGAGTTCCTCCATTTCTGTGTACAAGGCCATACTAGGGGATTGTGTGGTCAGCATAAATACCCAGTCGCCTTTACTTTACCCAAACTAAAGTCAGGTTCCCATCGCAGATAGGTATACTCAGGGACACCTCCTGGGACTCAGGTAATAGCCTTGACCAGGAATTAAACCCAGTAATTTTGGTACCCCAGTTGAATGCGCTGCTGTTTGGACACCATGCCCCATAGTTTGGGGTAATAAAAAAATATCTTCTGTCTCTGACAAAACTAAAGTAAAAAAGACTGCTTGCAAGCTATTAATATTTCTGACTTTTATTTTGATATAGAAAATTAACTCATTTCGTGCCAATCCACCATATATGGTCGATTAGACTCAGCGCTTCTGTGCCAATCCACCATATATAAAGTCAATTTGGTTTTCCTAGCTTATTGGTTGCTATAGCCTATTAATTTGACATTTTTAATTCTCAAACAAATGGCAACTCTTTCTGCTTACTTTCTGCTTGGTTTACTTTCCGTTTTTAAATAATAATGACAATTTTTAATCAATTTCTGTGTAAACTTTTGTAAACAAAGCAATGTGTCTAGTGTCTAGGCCTTGGAGCTTGTCAAATTTGCTAGTAATTACTAATTTTTAATTTCTATTCATCAGATAATAACTTTATATCATTTAAATCTGGTTTTGAGGACTTTCGGTTTATTTACTAATTAAAGATTCTGACATTTGTGGTTAGGCCTAGGCCTATGTAAACTATATATAGATATAAATGATCGGCGTTTGCCGGCTGATACTAATATTACAAAAATGCGTATGACTCAGTAACTATATGGGATATTTTCAAAATTCAAAATCCCTCTGTTCAGGAATAGATATACTTTTAGTGGTTTCAAGCCAATTAGGATATCTGCTACGCATACCATATAAAAATCTGTCAAGATTTTTTTTTTTAAACAAAAAATTTGATCTCTAGCAATTACTGATAAAGATATAACTATTATTATAATATTATTTTAACTTCTACTTATTATTATTCCCTGTTTAATTTCCTTTAATTTGATATGAAATACAGGTATCTTGTTAAACAAATACCTTTAGAAATTTATGAATAAATAAGGGCACCCTAAAAAAATTATAGCGGCCTAAAAATGGCCTAGCACAAACGCGGTAAACCCCCCCCCCCCCCCCCCCCCCCGGCACGGAATGTAAGTAAAGTACCCTTCGCGCGGAATGAGTTAAACCTTTTTTGTCCTTATTTCTTTCTGTGATACTATGATTCAAAACTGACAGATTGCTCCATTAGTGGGCTCATTGTATCCTTAAAGGGACAGAATGTCAGAAAATATTCTTTTACATGTCAAATTCTTATGAAGGTGGTAATTCTTTTATACAAGTCTATACTGCATTAAATGGAAATTCTTCCTTTAATAATTTTGGTGACATAAATATATTTCAAAGACATTTATTGATGTAAAAGAGAAGTTGTATAAATATGTATGCTATTATTATTATCTTTTTTGTTAGGTTCTCCCTTCAGAATGGCATCGCTTTATTTACAAGTGCCACACATGCCTGTTAGGCTTCAAGAGGAGAGGCATGCTGGTGAACCACCTGGCCAAGCGGCATCCAGAGATCAAGCCAGAGAATGTTCCAGAGCTAAACCTGCCCATTCTGAAAACACAGAAAGACTTTTACTGCCAGTACTGTGATAAGGTGCCAAAGATAAAACCGTCCTTTTTTTTTTAAATTACTGCTGTAAACATTCATTTTTGGACCTTTACCATGTTAGTTCAAATCTGTGTCATAAAGTTGAATTAATAAAAAAACATCAATTATGACAATTTATATGAAGACATTTTTACAAATGTAATAGTTGTAAAAATTTAAATATAACTTAACATTAGTTAGACCTATACTAGAATGTACTTCTTCTGTCTAGGGCTCATCCTCTCAAGAACACTTAAAAGCTCGAGCAAATTCGGCAAAGAGCCTTGGGTTCATTAAAATTGATTATTCACAAGTGTAAAAATATTAATATACTCACCATGTTTACAAAAACTTCAAAAGAAATAAAATTAAAAAAGAGTATTTGCACTAATGTAAAGGCTAATCAGGAATTAGTCAAAATATTCTTTAAGATCTCATTCAACGACTTTGGAAAAATGTTGTTTACACTAAAAAGATGTTGGTTTTTTAAAATTCAAATAGAAACTGACCTGACATCCCCAGATTTACAAGTCCTCGTCAAAGCGCAAGTCACACATCGAGAAGAATCACCCGGGGCTGCCGATTCCTCCCTCTGCCAGGAAGAAGGTGCACCAGCAGTATGCGGCAGGATCTTTCTCTCACACGGTTAGCAGCGTGACCACCATGCCCCATGGGTGCAAGTTCTGCCACAAGCAATATGCCAGCAAGGCTAAACTTCTGCAGGTATCTTTCACACAAATAGTCTATGCCAGCAAGGCTAAACTTCTGCAGGTATCTTTCACACAAATAGTCTATGCCAGCAAGGCTAAACTTCTGCAGGTATCTTTCACACAAATAGTCTATGCCAGCAAGGCTAAACTTCTGCAGGTATCTTTCACTTAAATAGTCTATGCCAGCAAGGCTAAACTTCTGCAGGTATCTTTCACACAAATAGTCTATGCCAGCAAGGCTAAACTTCTGTAGGTATCTTTCACACAGATAGTCTATGCCAGCAAGGCTAAACTTCTGCAGCTTTCTCTCACACTAATAGTCTGATTGGAACATCAGTTCCGACCCAAGCCAGCACCAAAAAAATAATTAATTTCTTGTAAAACTTTCATCACATACTTTAAAACTGGCTGGCGAAATCCAGGCTTAGGCTGGAACTGATGTTCCATTCAGGCCAAATTGGTCTCCAAGATATTTACTAATTAATCCGGCCTAATTGATTGTCTAATTTAAAAACAACAACTGGGAACAAATTATCATGAAACTATCAAATATATAGACTTATGAAGATTATAAAACTCTGTATCAACATACAATCTTTAAATGTATTTAAGTGCGTACATTTACTATTAGTGATAAAAGGTGTTGAAAATAAACAAAAAAATTATTTTATGATTTATGTGGGCACAAACTTATTTGGTTATGTAGGCCACACAAATATAGAGAAATTAAGTAAGCAAAAAACATACAAAAATTAAAAAAGCAAAAATTGTTTATAGTCTGAAAACCTGGCCATACACTTATTCAATTCTTCCTCTTGCCCTTCCTGTGAACAGCATCAACGCAAGTTACATCCAGATCTTGTTGATCCAGTGCAGGACAGGAAGAAGTTGAAAAAATCTCAGTCAGATTTTCTCATCACTGTCACAGGTTAGTGTTTTGCTAATATATTTTTTTCTTTTTGTTATAGTAATAATAATAATAATGGTTATTTATATAGCGCTTCTATCCATGCTATTTTAGCATGCTCAGTGCTCTCTAGAAGATTATTACGTCCTCTAGTCTTAATACGCCTGTCATTAATGGAAGCCTAAAATTACAACAAATATTTTATTAAGGAAACCCCATAAAAAAAAAAAGGGGGCCTTTATTTTGACAGCATTTGTGCAGTCCATATAATTTAAAATAAGCTTTCTGTTTCCACTTAATGTTGAGTGAACAAAGTTAAACTTGAATTATTTGGCATGTGACTGTAATCTACACATTTTCATCTACATTGTATACTTTTTTTTTTTTTTTATAAGCTATGAGTTAAACCAGTCTTAACACCTCATTCTCTGCCACATGCTGTTCTTTAGAATTTCTATTTTGAGAATATGTGAATATACATATTAGATTGGAGTTATGCCCCTTTATCTAGCCAGAGTAGTATGTGATGATGCAATGGTGCTGCAGTTGGAAATTTTTTTATTTTTTTTAAAATAGTTTTTTTTACTGTTTTCCTGAAAGGAGTTTCACTTACCTGAAAATTGTTGGAAATAATTACATCTAAAATCCAGTAATTAGGTATAAAAATTATGCAATATTACATTAGCTGGGTATGAGAAAAAAAAATTAAACTACCACTTTCAATACTATGAAATATATATGCAATAAGATATCTGCAATAAAATTTTGCATATGCCTTGACAACACAAGTTGTTAAGTATTTACAATAACATTTACTGTAGTCTAGTTTTATCAGCAGAGTACATTTTCCTATTTTTAATCAATAGCTGCATATGAATATCTTTTAACCCTTCCCGTACTGACCTACTTCTATCTATGCTGCCTTCAGTTCCGCCCGGGACTGTAAGGGTAAAAATGTTGTCTAGAAACTCTCTAGACGGTATGAAAGTTTCACTGATATAAGATAAGACATTGACCATTAAAATCAATTGAAATATAATAAAGAACTTAATCATTTTTTTCCACTTATTATTTTGCTTATAGTGAGAAATCAGCTTTGCGAACTTCCATACTGGACAGCATCAAATACACCAATGTAACCGTAATTCTGTGTGCTTGTTGTTTAATCCAACAGATCCCAGTCAGGTCATTGAAAGGTTTGACGCAGTGCCCATAGCTGTCATCTCCCATGCTGACACTGTCACTGGTGCAGATCTGCTGACTCAGGCCATGAGTGAACTGCAGAGCTACACCACAGACTTCATGAACAGCTCCAGACTGACAGCCAGCTGCACACCCACCATGGTCAGTTCACAAAACTATATTTATATTGTTACAAATCCAGGTCTTCTGTCGTCTGTCTATGATCTAGTTCACTATGAAATAATGTAATATACCAAAGCCACGAGATGAATGTTTGAATAAGAGTTTAATGGTTAACCTTATGTACAATAGTAACATTCAACTTCTCTGGTCAATAATAAGTAGCATCCTTGTAGCTAAGCAAAAATCAACAACCAAGTTTGTTTTATATAGATTTTAATGCAGAAAGTGCTAGAATAGATTTAACTAAAGTTTTCAGAATGCAAAAGAAAAGGCCTACTAGAAAGTTGTAGACTATGAGAAAGCTTATAGGTATTATTATGCAAAAACAAACACAGTCCCTAAACACAACCTTAACTCATTCCGTGCCGGAAGGTTTACAGCGTTTGTGCCAAGCTATTTTTAGGCCGCTAGAATTTTTTTAGGGTGCCCTTATATATTCATAAATTTCTAAAGGTATTTGTTTAGCAAGATACCTGTATTTCATATCAAATTAAAGGAAATTAAACAGGGAATAATAAGAAGTAGAAGTTAAAACAATATTATAATGATACATCTTTATTAATAATTTTTAGAGATCAAATTTTTCGTATAAAAAAAGGAGTAAAAAAAAAATAGATCTTAACAGATTTTTATATCGTAAGTGTAGCAGATATTCTATTCGGCTTAAAACTACTAATAGTATATGTATTCCTGATCAGAATGCATTTTGAATTTTAAAAATATCCCATACAGTTACTGAGTTATACACATTTTTGTAATATTAGTATCAGCCGGCAAACGCAGATCCTGTATATTTCTATATAGTTTACATAGGGTTGGGCCTAACCATGAATGTCAGAATCTTTAATTAGTAAATAAACCGAACGTCTTCAAAACCAGATTTAAATGATTTAAAGTTATTATATGATGAATAGAAATTAATAATTAGCAACAAAAGTTATTTTACTAGCGAATTTGACCAGTTCCAAGGCCAAGAAACATTTTGAGTAGGCGTGGCTATACTTTGTTTACAAACGTTTACACAGAAATCAATTAAAAAACTTCATTATTATTTAAAAACCGAAAGTAAACCAAGCAGAAAGGAAGCATAAAGAGTTTTCATTCGTTTGAGAATATAAAAAGTTGAATTAATAGGCTATAGCAACGAAATAAGCTATGAAAACGAAATCGACCATATGTGACCCTCCACGACGAAATGAGTCGCTTTTCACCTCGGCCTATTTTGAGCTAGAGTCAAAAATATGTGTTTGGGGTGAAAAGGATCGATTTTGGGATTTTGATTATTTCTAATTATTTATTCATTTCTTCACACATCAGTAATATTGTTTTTTTTAAATTAAAACTATAACTTATTTAAAAATTATTTTAAACATAATACCCTGTATGAATTTCATGTGAAATCTGCGTAAAATTGAGCATATTTTGAACGCTCTTTTCTTCATAATCCTTTCGAGCTAACTCGCCATGTTTGGCATCATTGGAAAGAGAATTCTCCCTTTTATTATTATTGTCTAGCGTACACGTATACTTTAAAAATATCACAAAAGGCTTAAATTAATAAAGGTGTTTTCCGGAAAAAATGTAAATAATGCCGTCACTAGGAAGGGAAAGCCGTTTTTCATTGAACGATACTAGCACGTGACTTTTTCTAACCAACCCGAGCGAGTGTTTATGCTTAACTTTTCAACATGGCTGCTTCCATTACGAAAAAAACTACTATCGCTAAAGCACTTAATTCGGCAAGAAAAAGAAATATTAATGATGAAAAAGATTTGGAAAGTGCTGAAAATATTATACAAGAGTATTTTACAACACCAGCATTTGATGACATTGACGGATCTAACTCTAGTGGTGAGTCTGAAGCGAGTGGCGACGAAGAAAATGCATCTGCTCTGTGTAGGCCTACTACACTTTATCAACTAGAATCTAGTGATGAAGAAGAAAACGACCCACCTTTGATCGAAGATGTTTCTATAAACAATCAAAGCTATAGTGGCGTTATGCAGCCGCACGAAGAAAAGAATAAGGTGGCATCTTTTGATTGCCGGTGCTCGCTAATTTCATCGCATAATATAGCTCTGCCTCGACCTCAATAAAAAAAAGGGTGCATTGGACACATCACAGCTGATGACTGATGACTGATGAGATTTTAGGGAGAAGGCTGGACATGCAGGAATTGACAGAAGGTAAATATATTATTCAGCCTTTTAGTGTTATTCCTAATATTTTAGGGCTAGGCCTATGGAATTGATCATGCTAACACTTATAACTATAACTATTATAGATATTAAACAATAAAAAAAATAGGCTAATTTAGGCCTAATAGTAATAGTATTAATACATTTACTACGCCTAAACCACTACGCTTATATTACTACTAGCCTACTATTAAAACAGTTACTAATACTAAATGAATTACTTAGAGCTAGACTTTAGGCTTATGTGCAGTTGCCTAAATATTATGTCATAGAATGAACAGATGTAAGCTATGTTATTTAAAGACTATAGAAAGTTTATATTCTATCTCTTCAGCTGAAATGGACATGATATTTATAGGCATACTGGCTGGTAGCTCTATAAACAGCAGTGAGTTGACAATTTAATTGATAATTCTTGTCGACGAAAAGTAAGAAAGCTGGAGAGAACCATTTACACAGTCAATGGCAAGAATGTTTGCAGGGAGGCATTCAAGTTTATATATGGGTAAGTCATGTGGATGATTGATATTTTTTTAACTGTGATGCTCAAAAAGTAAAACACATTTGATTTAATGTTAAAAACATTTTGGATACCAGGTAGTAAAAATCATTATTAAAACCAATGTTATTTTAATTTTAATGTATTTTTTAATGTTTCAGAATTAGCCAAAACAAGCTGACCAATGTCCAGAAAAGATTCAGGGCCTGGAGAGATACAGGCAGTATTCCAGAAAAGAAGTGGGGTGGTAGAAGTTTGAAAATTCAGTAAATTATGTATTTTTACCGCCTTTTGGAAACATTTCCAAACTTGACAAAACACCATTTTAATTTCAATAAAAGTTTAAAATGTTACAATTTTAACCCATGACAAAAAATTGAGTTTGTTCTCTATGCATATGAGATTGTAATGAGTGCAAGTGATTGTCATTTACTTCTACAGATATGGCTTTGCAAAAATGGTACTTTATACTGTGTTTAAAAAAAAATCAGAATATTAAGATTTAAAAAAAATCATATTTAAATAACTATGGGGGATATAATATGAACAAATTTGGTATCCACATTCTTAGAATCATTAGATCTCACTAAATCATCAAAATGAAAGCTGTAAAACCATTTTGAAAAATCAGTTTGTGGTACCTACTAATACACCTAAATACTTTTTTTTTAACTAAAATCTAAATTTTTATCTTTTCGTTTTTTACGCATAACAAAAAAAGTATATAACATTTTCCTTTCAAATTTGCCACATATCTTGCGTATAAAGTGTTTAACAAGTGTGCCTAATTTCATCAAAATCCATAAATGGTTGCTAAGGAAATTCTTAGCCCGAAAAATTTATTAAGTAAAATCATTTTTTCTCAAAAGCAGGTCTTGGATAGTGGCTCCAATAAAATATTCATAACTAAAAAAGTTACTGTCCGATTTTCAATCGGTTTTCACCATTGTACTCAGAATTAAACGATATATAGGAATCGATAAAAATCTCAAAATGGCCATCAGGTGAGAAGCGACTCATTTCGTCGTGGAGGGTCACATATATGGTTGATTGGCACGGAAGCACCGAGACTAATCGACCATATATGGTGGATTGGCACGGAATGAGTTAAGCCGCTCCCCCAAAAACCCAACTTCCTCTCCTTTACACCTACACACCGGTCTCCCCTGTCATCACTGACTCCTTATCAAAACAACTCCCAAGGACGTGTGGCTTACACACCAATGACCCAATTTTCTGTCACATTGACTGTTCTGTGTTTAACTTTGACCAGCTCACTAATCTTAGATAATATATTATACTGTATTTCACAGGTTCACATTCAGTCTAATGGACAGCTTCAGCCATCCACCATTGATATCAACCAACTCAACCTCCAGCTGCATTCGCTGACCTCACCGAACGGGGGCCTGGCCACGGTCCTGACGCAGCCTGCTCGGCCAACCAGCCCAAGCCAGCTTGTCGCAGTTGTAGCTCCGAACAGCTCTCAGACCCTGAACTTGGGCAATGCCCAGTTTATCACAAAAGCCTGGGCTTTCCCTTCTACATTTTGATAACATGTTCATTTGCTTTAAATAAACATAGGGCTATATAATGTAATACGTTCAGTATTATAATTTAAATCAATGGGAAAAGTGTAAAAATCTAGGTCTATTTAAATGTTATGAAACTGTTTCAGTTGTTGATGAAGCAATGTTGCTAATGTTTTAATTTTAATGAATAAAATTGAATATTTTCAAAGTATTTATTTATTATAGAAGTAGTTTATTTTAGAACTAACAATTGGAACAACAAATTAGATATGACACCTACTGAAACCCATTAAACCCTGCCATATCACAGTCTATTTTTGTTACAATGAAAATGTTAACTCATTTAATTTAATTTTTTTCCAATTTAAATCTTTGTATTACAGTGCCTTTCCGTAATTAGACAAAAGCAATTACGGTTGGTTGTATTTCAAAATGTGATTCGGATGAGCATTGTGTTGGGCCACACAATCTACTTGTATGCTATGGCCAATGAAGCTCCAATAGGCCTTCAAGGTCTGATAGGAGGAACTGTGATTGCATTTAAATGTTGTGTTGAAATCATTTTGATATATTAAGATTATCAGTTTCATCTATAAATACTCTTTTTTTCAATGCTGTGCAATATTTCATTATTTATTTATTCATTTTGTATGCAAGTAAGTACTACAATTTATTATCTCTTTCATTTTTCTTGTTAGGTTTTTTGTTCAATAAAGTTTTTTTTTTGTGCATTTAGAATTTTGTTGATAATTTAGTAAATAAGGTTTAGAATATAGGAATGTATATGAATATGGTTTCTGAAAAACAGTCATTTTTTAAAAACAGCCATAGAGTTTTCAATTAATAATGAAAGGGCTGTTTTTACTCTTTTTTAAGTCACTCTAATCTTGTAGTCAATAGTTTTATCTTTGCCATGAATTCAGGCGTAGCTAACAGGATGCACTTAACAACTTATTTCAAACTGTAACATTTTTATAAATTAAAAAATAAACCCAGTAAAAGCAGAAGAAAAAAACTAAGCTTTTTATAGTTTTTTGTTTAGGGGCTGAAAAGCAGCTCTTTTACTGTAACAGTTTATACAGTACTAGAAATCCTATTTATCACTCACAAAGACTAAATGTGTGACTATCTGAAATTTTAAGGTACTTAAAAAACTAATTAAAAATCTACATGTATTTATGAATATTAAATTAATATATTTTTTCTCCACACTAACCATAACATATTTGAAAAAATGCATTGCATGGATTTCTTTTTTTAGTGCATAGTGTTCATTTTTTATTGTATTATTTATAAGTAGCTGATGTGTTTGGAAAGAAGTTATTCTTATTATTGATTGTTAAAATATATTATTGATTATTAAAATGATGTAAAAGTTTTTTTTTGTGTGTTAAGTCTTTTGATTTCCTAAGCTTTGAGGAATGATACACAAATAATTTTCTTATTCTCTGTGTAAGCACATTTGAGTAAAGGCATTTGAGTAGTCCACTTGCTAAAGGTGCTAAGGCAATATAAATTGATTTTGTAGAAATTGACTTTTTATGTCACAATTTAGCATGTTTTATTGGTGCTATATTATATATCAGCTATATTAGAGTACTGAGAAATTTTTAAAGGTTGTACTAAGAACAGGGGCGAAACCACGGGGGAGTATGAGAAAGACTAAGCTTCCCCCCCCCCCCCCCCCCGCTTGCCTCCCCTGAAATTTTTGAAAAAAAACTTTTTCCGACCAGTTTTTTTTTCGGATACGTTCTAATTCACACAAAAATTATTCAAGCTCAGCCCACCCTGAAAAAAAAAAAGCTTTGCACCTGACTAAGAATCAATGTATGAATGAACACATGTTCTTGAAGACAGTGGGTAAAAATCATTTTGAAAAAAAAAAGTGAATTGTCACTTTTTGCAAGTGGACTTTTCATTTGATATATTCACTTTTTTTCCCTCTAATTTCAGGTGAAATTAAAAGGTAGTTTAAATAATATATTAATCAAATTGCTTTTAAAACACATTTTAAATATATTAATATTAATAAACATAAAAGAAGAAAAATTAAAACAAATTCTAGTCAATGTAATGCTTCACAAAAACAATACATTTGGGAGTAATCTTGTGTATAAAGTAATCTAAACTAACAACTGTTATTATATTATGCTTTACAAAAACAATACATTTAGGAGTAATCTTGTGTATGAAGTAATCTAAACTAACAACTGTTTTTATATTATGCTTCACAAAAACAATACATTTGGGAGTAATCTTGTGTATAAAGTAATCTAAACTAACAACTTTTATTATATTATGCTTCACAAAAACAATTCATTTACAGTACCGGTAATCTTGTGCATATAGTAGTCTAAAAAACAACTATTTAATATCTTTGTAAGTGTAAATTCATACTAATATTTATATCAATACTATTATTATCATAGGGTATACTACTTCAATATATACATAATACGTATTTGTAAGGCACTAGCAAATGAATATGTTCTCTTAACCTCTTTAGGAGTAGTGGTAAGTAGTGAAAATGCATCAAACCTACTCAGGCTTGACTATTGAAGTATTGCCAAGCTGGTAGAATTAAATTAAAACATCTATGCTGGCTGATTGCATCTCAGATATGGTCCTCATATCAAATTGGAAGAGAATAGGTCAAGGAGTATAGTGGCTGTAGTTGAAGTTCTAAATGCAAAAGCACTTTTCTAATGGAAAGAAATGCATGCATTAAGGGGTTAAGACACAGGAAACATGTAGAATAAACCTTGTTCATTGGAGAAAATGGTTAAAATTTCTTTGGCATTGGTAACTGTTAATATTTAACACATAGTTCATTTTGATTCTTAAAATAAAAAGAGAATGCACGTTGAGCACAAAATTATTTCTTGACTGCACAGTTGTTGTTTAGTACATTTTGTTTTCAAGACAATTCAGCCAAACTGAACAGCTAAAGGACTACAGCTTATCAAAGTCTGGATCTTGACCAGTGGGATCTTTTCCAGCTGGTGGATGGTCCTTCAGGTATGTCCTTCTGTATATGAAAAGAAATGACACAAAGATTAGTATTAGACACAAGAATGTCATTACATCCACTTTTCAGAATATTTTCAGAGCAACCAAAAATTATAGTGCATATAGAAAGAGTTTATATATTAGCTTATAATAATATAAGATATCTAACTATATTGTTTTTCCAAGAATTGGAACATGCAATGTTTATTCTTCTTCCCCCTCTTTTTCTCACTAAACAGGATTTTGTGGGCGGGGCTTAGGCTTCCGATCGCCTGACGTTTAGTGGGAAGACAAAAGATTCTACTTAATGTTGGGATTCTGTGTTGATCTTAAATTCTCAGGGTCTGGGAACGACTCATTATTTAATAGGGGAAGTTCCTATCGTTTTGTTATGAGTTTTGTAATGATACCATGATTTTCACCCCTACTGGTAATGGGTCTGTCCCTTGCACCACTCGGATAGTATTTAATGATTTGTTTGTCTGAAAGACAGGGAGTTTCAAAATATGTTCCTTTGAGAACGTTTGTATTTGCACTATTTTATTCTAACTGTACATAATAGATATATATTGTATATATTGAACATATCACCTGAATTAAACTATCAACAACAGTTACACTGAAGCTTCCTTGTCAAGTTAGGCTACTATTCTATTGTGTTGTATACATTACTATAAGATTTATCTACTACTCTAATGTCCAGGAAAGGAACTGTTGGAACACAAATCCTGAGTTTGTGCCCACGACTATAAGAAGAGTTCGTGTAATACTGAAACATAAATAATAATAATTAAAGTCTCCGCTAGGACTAACGAGAATTATCAGCAAGATCTACACAGCTCTGGCCACAAGGGGATTGTGGACGTAACACTATCTATCCATCTATCTATCTATCTATCTTTTATATATATATATATATATATCAACAACATATATAATTACCGTGAGTTTGTTTATATGTTTGTTTATATATATATATATATATATATTTATATATATGTTTGTTCGCTATAGGCTCCTAAGCCGTTTGACTAATCGGGACAAAAATTAAATGTATAAATCGGAAACGTACTCCGAAAGATAATTTTATTTTATGACTTATAATCATGAATGTGTTAATTTAAAACATTCAAAATGTTACATCCAGCCATGCAAATTAAATATAGCCGTACATAGCAAATGGCCATTTCCGTTCATTACTATGTTGAACGCGATATTTTGTATGTTGAACGCGAGGGTCTTTTCGGGTTTCCCCAATTATGCTGTTGTTTTTTTAATGTGGCGAGACCTTTTTTATAAGTTACGCACCGCAATTTGGCTTGGAGAGTTTCAATTGTTTACTTTAAAAAATACTAGCGTATGACGTAATGTCTATCAAATTATTTATTTTTTCATTATTGATGTTTGCATTATCCTTTTAAGTAAAAAGTAACCAAATGTTTTAATTATTTAATGGATTTACGTCACTATTGAGAATATCCTTTAATAGGCGACTGTATACACTCTATAAATTAAATGATACGAATGATTAAAAAAAACAAGTTAGGCCTATAAATGATTACTTTCTAATACCGGGTACCATAAGCTTGACAGCAACAATGTAAAATAAAAACTAAATACCGAAAGAAACATTCTCAGTACTGTTTTATTGATACAATAAGCAAGAACAAAAATTAAATACAGAAAAAAATCTTTCTCAATTTAGTTTTTATTGCCTTGAAATATTATTTTCTATTTTTTTTTAAATTATTTACCTTTTTTATTGTTTTGTATTTATATATTTTTTCTTTTAGATAGTATATGCGCATGCTAATTTAATAGCATGGATAGAAGAGCTATAGAAATGCCCATTCTTCTTCTTCTTCTTATATTATTGTTAATTTAATATTATTAATAACAAGGCAAGTCAACACAACTGTTCGCTACATTTTAATATCGAATTTAAAAGTCTCTTAAGTCTCTTTCGGCTCTTGTGTCCAGGGCGTAACGCTTAGGATTGAGCAATCTCTGTCCAGGCTCCAGCCACCCAACGACACGCCGAAGGCGTGGCGTGCCGTGTAACGGGGAAGGTTTGCACAGCCCAGCGATCGGTCACTGCGGTTCTCCAAAGGATCATTATCGAGGTGGCTCGCCAGTATAGCTGCACTGTCACCCGGTAGAATAAATCCTAAAGGCCTACTATAGGTACATGCATCCAGGCACCGGGTGGTTCTTGAGACGGGATTGCAGCGTCCATTTCTTCCTCCCCACCGAGACCAGTGGCCTCTCGGCAGTGATATGGGCCTCGGACCTGCTGCGCGGGCTGTGCCCCGTGCGTTCGCCCGCCAGTGTATTCTTAATGGGAATGTATCGGCGGTTTACACACTACGCCAGTCCTTGAGGCCACAATTATTATGCATATGCCAGGGCCAGGTCGACCAGAAACAATTACAAATAACAAAAACTAAATACCGAAAGAAACATTTTCAACACTGTTTTATTAATACAATAAGCAAGAACAAAAATTAAATACCGAAAAAAAATCGTTCTCACTTTAGTTTTTATGGTGTTGAAATATTATTTTCTACGCTTTTTTATTATTATTTCCCTTCTTATTGTTTGGTATTGTGTTTTTTTTTCTTTTAGATAGTATATTATTGATAATTTAATAGGCTATTATTAATAACAAGTCAACACAACTGCTTGCTACGTTTTAATACCAGAAACTTGACAGTAACAATTATTATGCATATGCCAGGGTCAGGGCGACCAGAAACAATTGAAAAGAACAAATACTAAATACCGAAAAGAAACGTTCATTGTCTTTATTGTAATATAGTCTCTTTTCTTTATCTCTTAACAAAACACATTGTAGTCATTCGTTTCTCCGTCATTTTGACGGGCATAACCACTAGTATATATATATATATATATATATATATACAGGGGCGAAGCTAAAAATTTGGTAAATGTTTGTCACACGAAAGTTCAGCCCCCCCCCCCCCCCCTCGGTAGGATATTTGCTAAATATTTGTCACGTGAAAGTTCAGCCCCCCTGGAAAAAATTTCTGGCTTTGCCCCTCTCTCTCTATATATATATATACACTGCATAGATGTATCATCAACATATATAATTACCGTGAGTTTGTTTATATGTTTGTTTATATATATATATATATATATATTTATATATATGTTTGTTCGCTATAGGCTCCTAAGCCGTTTGACTATTCGGGCCAAAAATTAAATGTATAAATTGGAAACGTCCTCCAAAAGATAATTTTATTTTATCACTTATAATCATAAATGTGTTGATTTAAAAAATCCAAAATGTCATATCCATCTATGCAAATAAATATAACGGTACATAGCAAATGGCCATTTCCGTTCATTTACTATATTGAACGCGACATTCACTATGTTGAACGCGAGGGTCTTTCCGGGTTTTCCCAATTCTACTGTTGTTTTTTTAATGTGGCGAGACCTTTTTTAAAAGCTACGCACTGCAATTTGGCTTAGAGAGTTTCAATGGTTTACTTTAAACAAAATACTAGCGTATGACGTAATGTCTATGAAATTATTTTTTCATTATTGATGTTTGCATTATCCTTTTAAGTAAAAGTAACCAAATGTTTTAATTATTTAATGGATTTACGTTGTTATTGGAGAATATCCTTTAAAAGGCGACTTTATACACCCTATAAATTAAATGATACGAATTATAAAAAAACAAGTATATAAATGATTACTTTCAAATACCGGGTACCATAAGATTGACAGCAACAATATAAAATAAAAACTAAATACCGAAAGAAACATTATCAATACTGTTTTATTGATACAATAAGCAAGAACAAAAATTAAATACCGAAAAAATCTTTCTCACTTTAGTTTTTATTTCATTGAAATATTATTTTCTATTTTTTTTTTTTTATTTTTTACCTTTTTTATTGTTTTGTATTTATGTTTTTTTTCTTTCAGATTGTATATTATTTTTAATTTAATATAATTAATAACAAGTCAAGTCAACACAACTGTTCGCTACATTTTAATATCGAATTTAAAAGTCTCTTTAAAAAACCCGGACTAGCCTTTCGGCTCTTGTGTCAAGGGCGTAACGCTTAGGATTGAGCAATCTCTGTCCAGGCCCCAGCCACCCAACGACACGCCCAAGGCGTGGCGTGCCGTGTAACGGGGAAGGTTTCCGCAGCCCAGCGATCGTTCACTGCGGTTCCCCTAAGGATCATTATCGTAGTGGCTCGCCCGTATACCTGCACTGTCACCCGGTAGCACAAATCCTATACTATAGGTACATGCATCCAGGCACCGGGTGGTTCTCGAGACGGGATTGCAGCGTCCATTGCTTCCTCCCCCTGTGCCCCATGCGTTCGCCCGCCAGTGTATTCTTAATGGGAATGTATCGGCGGTTTACACACTACGCCAGTCCTTGAGGCCACAATTCTTATGCATATGTCAGGTTCAGGTCGACCAGAAACAAAAAAAAAAAATAACAAAAACTAAATACCGAAAGAAACATTCTCAACACTGTTTTATTAATACAATAAGCAAGAACAAAAATTAAATACCGAAAAAATCGTTATCACTTTAGTTTGTATTGTATTGAAATATTATTTTCTACGCTTTTTTTATTATTTACCTTTTATTGTTTGGTATTGTGTTTTTTTTTCTTTTAGATAGTATATTATTGTTAATTTAATAGGCTATTTTTAATAACAAGTCAAGTCAACACAACTGTTTGCTACGTTATAATATCAGACGCTTGACAGTAACAATTATTATGCATATGCCAGGGTCAGAAACAATTAAAAAGAACAAAAACTAAATGCCGAAAAGAAACGTTCATTTTAATAGTCTCTTTTCTTTCTCTCTTAACATTAATATTAACTTAACTTAACTAATATTGTAATATTGTAGTCGTTCGTTTCTCCGTCATTTTGACGGGCATAACCACTAGTCTATAAATATTTATTAATCTTATCTATCTATATTGATAAAAATATATTTTATATACAGATATTGATATATATCAAAGGTGGACATTGGCTATGATTAAATAAAGAAAAGCTTCAAGCTTTCAGTTTGTGTTTTTATATCCGTTTTTTTTTCATCATGATGAACTTCTCTATTACTCCTAAACCTTTGCACAGCCTATACCCCAGGCAGTGGGGAAATAGGTGATGATGATTGAATGTTATAGGCCTATATATAAGACAACTATTAATTACCAATATATTTTTATATACCGTATATACCATCAACCAGATGACACAAATAATACTATTTATAGGATATACTTAAACTTTACAACATACCTGGCACATCACCTTACTATAGGCCTTGTATACTATTATTGCTAGCCATCTACATACATTTTGTATTCCTTATAACAGTCGATCCCAAAAGTATGTGCTATTGCAACCTAAGGGGGGGGGGGGCTGAGGTGTCTTTACAGGGACTCAAAGGATAGGATATTTTCAAAGTTTGCATAACTATTTTTAAGTCATTGATTAATTTTTTAATATATTTTTATTTTCAATGTTGAGTCTTTCTTCTTTTTTGTTCTCATTGAATTTAGAATTGCATGGCAGTATGTTTTGCACGATTAAGGCCCACTGCTCCGGCTTCAGCCTGCTGTTTTTTTCTAAATTTGCTTCCATAGCCTTTGATCAGCCAAGACCATCTGCAAGGCAGCAGTTGACTGCTATCCTTAGCTAACGGCCTTATCTGTCCAGGTTTAGAGTTAGAGCCCTCTATGTTCACTATTTTGCAGTCATTTCCTTGGATTTTTTAGGCATTTTTTAAAGAGTATCCTTACCACAGGATACCCCAACTCACCCTCCATGACAGCAAACCAGTTGGTCAGCAGCGGCTTATTCAGTATTCACGGCTAACCCTTATATCTAAAGGTCATTCCCCTATCTGCCACCTATGGATGCGCTTGGTAGGAGTTTGCTCCCCCAAGCAATGTTAAGTAATACATTGGCTTTTCATGATACTCTTATAGCCACCTATTTTATATGGGTCAGTAATTTGGAAAGGTGTTCAAAAGAAATATAAAAAAATGTTAGAATTAAAATCTACATATAAAAAATATGGAAACTTACAAAAGGGCATTAGTCTTTTGCAGATCAGTAATTTTAGCTTCAGTACGATCCATCCATTGTTTATATTTTTCTCCCCAAGTGCGTTGTAACTGAAAATCATAAATGTATCTTGAGTAGGCCCTATTATGATTTCCATTTTTTAAAAGTATAACATGTAGATTTTTTTTAAAAAGCCGTTGTAATCCCCAGCATAGATCACTTAATTATATAATTTTGGGTGCTACAAAAACTGAGCACTTGCACATGGAATGGGTTACTCGATCCAGTCAGGGATAAATGAAAACATCACTTTAAAACTTAGCCTGTATCAAAATGCAAGCCTAGACTTATACCATGGATAACACATGATGTAGCCTATAATATTTTCTGTAATTTATACGTAAAAATAAAGCGTGTTTTTTAAAAACTGAATGCAAAATCTAGAACTTACTTCTGACTTGAATTTTTCTTCCATCTCACACCATTTTGCTTCTTTGACATTTAGATCTGACATAAGTACAAACACTCGATCTCTCAATTCTTTGTTTTGAACCTTCAGTGCTACATTTTCATTTTCCAACACTTCATTTCTCTGTTGTAGAAACTGCAGTTCTGTTTCATGATTGCAGCTGCCATTTTGTTCAGGTGGCTACATTAGAGTATAGAAATAATTCAACAATTCTGTATATATTTGAATGAAAGGCTAAACAAGAATTAAAATAGTATAACTTAATATTCCTACAAAAAAATCTAAATGAAATTCAAAGCTATTAACTATAATTTAAAGAAAATTATTTCATGAATTTGGCATTGCCCACATACTAAACTTAAATATAATTTTAAAAAGCATTTATACTCTGCTGTTGAGTCCACAGCATTATGTGTAAGGGATGATTGAAACATCATCTTAGCTTTGCACACCTGTCTAATATTACATGCCAATAGGGCACCATAGGCACACTCACATTGTATCCCCAATGGAATTCCCCTTGGATCATTAACAAGACACCTGCACTTTTGCCTGGCTCTGCTAATACCAATCTATAGGCCTAGGCTTTGTTTTCCAGACACCTGGCTTGGTAAAAAGTGCCCTCTCCTTCTCTCCCCCCCCCCACCCCACCAAAGTTCAGTAAACTCAGAACTTATGCAATGATCCTTATGGGCTCAACATGAGATGTTCCTTGTGTGTTCACCCACCTTTTGAATCTTAATGAGAGCATGTTATTTTATTCAAACGTTTTTTTACCAGCTTTGAGGTTCAAATGTGTAAATTGAAACCAGTATAATATACAGGTAGTTTACCAATAATTTACCCCAATTACTTTATTTGAAAAAAAAAGACATTTCATTATTGAAGATCAAAAATTTAAAATCATTTTTAAGCTACTATTATCTGAAGCAAAAACATAATTTTATTTATTGAATTTAGGCTAATGAAGTATATTTTAGGTTTACCTTTTCCTTCCATTTACTCCTTCCCCTTTCCCAATTCCCTTACTGCATGTCAAATGTCACATTACCTCCTTAACTACATATTAATTTTTGAACAAAGCAACAAACAAAAATAAAACACCAAAAGCCAACAACAACAAAAACTAATCAAACCTCTGGTTTTGCCTTCCTCAAAACTTCCATTTCTGCTTCAAATTTCTTTCTCAGCTCATCCATTTCCCTTTGCCATTCTTTATCTTTCTCACCCAATCGTTTATCAACCTCTTTTTCATCTATTCCTTTGGGACTCCTGATCAGTGAAAACAATAGTACAATTCTTTGAAATATTATATTTAGTAGTGATTATCCCAAGCTATGTTAACCTGGGCCTTCACAGGTGTTGAGTGTCTGGGACGCAAGTGGAGACACACAAATGCTTTTTATTTTACCTGATATAAAATTGGGTTCCCCCACCCCGCCCAAGATCAAAGTAAAGTCAAAGTATCTCTTTATGGACCATGTTGGTCCATAGAACTAGTGAAACAGCTTTCACCAGTCTCATTGGCTTACAATTAAGGGGATTGTGTGGTCGACAGCTCTGTAGAAAAGATATTTATATGAACAAAATACTAGAAGTAGTAAATATAAAAAAAAAAAAAAAAAAAAAAAAAAAAAAATAGAAAAGAGACCTCTAGATCAACATTTTAAAACATTTCTATTATTTGTGACCTTTAAAAAAATATTTTTACTTTTTTACCCACTCACTTTAAAGGTTACAAGCATATGAAACATATACCGGTACCGTAATTTAATTTTCATACAATATATAGTGATTAGTGATGAAAATGGTCCATCTATGGATTGGTCACTGGTACTAATAATACTAACAACTATTAGTATTAGTATCATAGCCCAGCTTGTTGGAGAGAGTAAATATAAATAATATGCTTCAATAGCCTGAAAAAAAAACTAAATTTTACTGGCAATTAATATTTAAACCTAAATTAACAAAATAACAAACTATTATACTTACAATTTATGCAATATTTATATTACATATAGTAGAAATCTGTATTACCTTGCTGCAAATGGATTGCCCACTTCTAAAATTTCTCTTTCTCGCTTTACAACTGTTGTATTTTTAGCTTTGCGCAGCTCATCAAGTCTGCGTTTCAGAGATGAGACCTCCTCTTCTAACTAAAAACAAGGAGTGAAAGAGGGATGCAGAATGAACAGCAACTTTATTTCATACATGTTGCTTTAGCCTACTTTAGTTATTGTTTAAAAAAACAACAACACAACAAAACAGAAATAGGCCTAACCATAAAATACTAACACAAAATTTACACTAAAGTAAAAAACAACAAAATTAAGTTATACGTTACATATATACCTCTTTAACTTTTTGTTTTAATACAGACTCGTTGTTTTTGGGGTCCACATTTTTATCAGTGGTTTTAGCTTTGCTTGCCATTATGCATGTACTTCTTTAGTATACATATATTTATAACTATAGTACTATATCCTGCTACTGACAAGTAGATTATTGTTGTAAATTCCTAGAGCCTTTCTTAATCTCCAAGTTGACAGCAAATTGAATCTGTTAGCCAACCCCCACAGAGCAAAAAAAAATAAATATATTTTTTTAAATGAAATAAACAGGCTAAGAAACAAGCCAAAATATTTCAATACAAGTAAGGAATTTCCACAGTATGCATAGGCTATAATATTCAATTTTATTTTAGTTGAAATAATTTTGGGTCAACTAGAAGTTATTATTTAACTATCTACAGATAAATAAAATTATACCATTATTAATCAAGACTAAATTTAAATCCCGGATCCCACAATTCAGTCTAAAAATAAAAGGTAAAAGGGTTAATACCAAAATTCTACTGTATAGCCAATAAAAACTAAATAGAAAAGAAACAAATAATAGGCCCACATATTATACCACAGATAAGGGATCATAATCCAGAGTTTTTTAGCATTGGCCAACCAACATCATTAGGGCTGGATTAAGACCCTCATAGACATTATAAGCACTAAAAGATTTTGGTTCCAGCCACCCTTATACAATTTATTAAATTAAAAATAATGAAATGTAAAATGCAATTTTTAGTTATTGCAATTTAACTAAATTTACACTCAAATGGAAACAAGTGTTTTGCTTGTTTAATACTATCACAATTTTTATTTGAAAAGTTTTACTCTTGTAAATTTCAAATTTTTTGATGGGTATTAATAATGTAATAATAATGTGTGTAATTTTTTGCGGATCATGGTTCGTTAAATCATTTGCATATATGCACCATGGCCCAATGGGGTCAATATATATTAAAGCATGGTAAATTTGATTCAGCCAAAGACAATTTTCTTTAGTGCCCCCCTTTCCCTGATTTGCTAACACATACTTTTTTTTTCTTTATGGTTAATCTAGCCCTGAACATTATTTATAATATCATCATTTATGATACGAAATTATAGGTAGCAGGGACATGGAGATCATGCATGGTTCTAAGTTTAAGTGTTTAACTTAGTCTAAGTAGGCCTAAGTCATAAGTTTATGTCTAAGACTAAGACTAAGTAGGAGTAGGCCTACCAAGACTAATTTTAAGTAGGCTATTTTTATTTAAACATTTAAGTTAGCATACCAAACTAACTTAAGTCTTAACTTTATTCATTTAAGGAAGTAGGCCACACTACACTATAAATAAGAAGATCGTTTTTTCTTTTAATCTTTGTAAAATGAAACGAAACAACAATAAATAATTACAAAGACTGTGTAACTATTTAAATTTTTTATTAGTATTAGCTTTCTTCACGTATTGTTTTGAAACTATGGACGCTATTTTTTGCTTGGTCACTGACCTTTATAATAAATTTATCATTGCAAAAGATACAACTAAAGCTCCTTATTTATAATTAGTAAATACATATTATTTTTCCAACTTTTACATTTGTGTTAAAAATATTATTTTTATTGCTGATTTAATTCAAAGGGAGCAGTATTACACAGCAACAACAACAATAACAAAACAAAAACAAAAACAACCATAACAAAAAGCAAAGAAAAACAACAATGAGCGGTTGATTTGATTTTCCCAAAAAGCAGTTTACCGGATCTATCACTTACTGATCAACAACATGGCTGAATATTTGGCATCAATTTTTGGAACTGAGAAAGACAAGTAATGATTTTTTTTTTGTTGATACCTTGACCTCCCTTCAAATTTTAAATGAGATACATCTTTCATTGATCTGTTTTACTCTCCTAAAACTATCATTTTTCAAAACAATTAATTTTGGAAGTTGTTTTTTTAAAATTCAATTTTCATTATCATTGCAATTAAATAATTAGGCCTAAATTTATAAATTATTTAGGCTAATCATTATATAGACCTAATTATAATTATTATGAATTTTCGTGTTCAGTTGATTATAATAGTATAGATAGATCAAATTATGGATGTTAAACGATTTTCATTTTTGCTGGAAGGTAATTTACATGATAGGCATGGGATGTGAATCATGTGATGAATGAGAATGAGGTTTCCTACCTAGCAGCTAGCTAGTCTAGATTAGGACTATGACAACATTTTGATTGTTTTTGTTCTGATGGTTCTGAATGAAATATTTAAAAAGAATGTTGGACTGTAACTATTGGAATCGCACAAACACTTAAATCCTGTAAACACTAATTAGTCTTAGATAGGTGTATTGTTATCTTTAGAAAGCACAACTAATCAGGCCTGGCCTACATACTTACATACAATTTACAAAAGTCTTCTCTGCATCCTTTTGACTTTTGATGTGGGTCTTTCACTAGCTGACGGCGATGCTGAACGTTCCAGGATTCCAGGAGACAGAAATATTCAAATAATTATACATTTTATGCTTTTATTTATATATATGATAAATATTTTATTTGTATTATTTGTGCTACATCATACTACATGAAACAATTTAACTGATCTATATATATATAGGCCTATATATAAATTCATATGTATCAAATTTAGCGTTAAATCTTTAGTAGGCGTACTATTTTATAATTTAAAAGTAAAAAAAAGTAAAATTGACGTTCACATGTATCAGTCGCAATAAGAAAAATCCATTTGATGTAAGCAACTTGCATAATTTCGTGATATTTTTTACTGTTGCTGTTTACTGTTTGTGAATAGGCCTAGGTCTATATTTTTTTGTCTTATGATATATGGCAGATCAAATAACAGCTAGGCCCCTATATAATATACAAGCTAAATTACCCGGGGATAAATTAAATAGGCCTGTATAAGCTACAGATAAACATTTCATAAACTATAATGAACATAAAGATATAGGCTAGATATTTATTATAAAATTTAAAAATATAATTATTATTTTCTGAAAACATTTAGTAAAGTAATTCAAAATAAATAATGTAATCAGGTAAAAAAAAGCATTTCTTTTTATTTAATAAAAAAGTTAGGACTATCCCTGTGGATGAGAATCAAACACATGTCTTCTGCACACGTCTAAAATATAATTAATGGATTTTATTTACTGAAAACATTTTAAGAAAGTCCTAAAATCCTTACCGTCTTTAAAAAAAAAGTAATATTAAAAGAAATTTTTTTTAAAGTAGAAAAAATAAGCTATTGGGGTAGAATAAAACCCAGATCCCCTGCATGGCAGTCGAAGACGCTAACCACTACGCTAGGGAAACCACATATTAATAAGGGATCACAAAAGTAAAATATGAGACCATAAATAAATTTGATTGGTTAAACACACACACAGACTGCTTTATATGTATAGAGATATTAATATACATCATTTTAACACCTGATTTAAATAAAAAAGGAAGTTATAAATTTAGCTGACTTTCCAATATTTTAAAATAAAGAATTCAAAGATCGGAAAATTCTGTTAGCCTCAAGCCCTCAACGTTACTGATGCTACAAAATAAATGACTGTAGCCATAGACTAAACTACAGATAAATAGCATAGAAACACACAATATTGATGAAGTTTATACTTTTTTACAAATAAGGTCATAAAACGTAAGTGAAAAGGCTGTCTTTTGTTATTTTATACTTTTTTTTATACAAAAAAAAACACCCCATAATTTTGCACTTAGTCCTAGACGTAAAATACAGAGAAGTTGACAACTTTTGTTGGACCTATCCGGGTCACGAACAAGAAACTATAGTACCGGTAGTGAAGTAAAGTAAAGTATCCCGTCTGACAAAAATAATTTGTTTATACGTCGCACCCCTTTCTCAGACCAAAACATTTGGTAAAAAAAAGTAAGGCTTATACATGAGATTTTACAGTAAATTCATGGTTAATCTACCAGAGTTTTTGAGCCAATCCTCTCAATCAACATTGACAATTTCACAATGTTCTAATTGAATTTTAGGGCTCAGTCATACACTTGTAAATCTTAATCAAATTCTTCCAAGTTTGTGACATTTATTATTATTGACCAATGAAATAAGACTTTGAATAGTGCATGTTTTTTTTTGTTTTTTTTGGTGATTTCAGTCACTAAAGCTTGCTAAACGTCAAAAGGGTGGTGTTCTAATGATCGGTCGGCCACTTTGCTAATGAACAACGGCATTGTTTTTAATCCATACATGCAAACTAAAAAACAAAACAAAAAAGTCACATAAAATGTCACACTTTGGTGAAATATATTTCCATGTTTGAAATGTAAGTTAAGAATGACAAATTAGTAACTTCATTTTTAGTATAAACTAAACACATTTGGATTTTCTGACCAGAGACTTTAGGAGGAGTGGGGGTAAACCAAAAATGGGATTTCCAGAACTGAAAATAAATCAGTTTTGAAAAAGAAACAACACTTGATCTTAACATCCGTATATGTACTATAAAATATTATTTTTCAGAGTCAATTGTTCATTCTATTTTAAAATTGGAGCATGTCGACATGGTGATCGTTGCTCACGTCTACATAACAGACCAACATTTAGTCAGGTAAGTTAAAAGTAGCTACTTTAAAGTCTTAAGTAGCCTAAGTTATTTAATGAGGCCTAGGCCTCTCAAACTCAAAATATGAATATTGTTTTCTATATAACTTTCTTATAGGCCCGACTTAAAATTCTTTAGGACAAGCTAATCCAGGGGCCAGGAACCTATGGCTCGCGAGCCAGATGTGGCTCTATTGATGGCTGCATCTGGCTCGCAGACAAATGTTCGATTATAAAAAAAATGTATCTGTTGCAATCCATTTTAGAATTAACATGGATTTATGTATTTTTAACAACACGCCCAAAAACCGAGATAATTGACTCTTAAAGTTGAGCGTGAGAAACTTGTTTGGACGGACTTAAATCCTTTCAGTCGAGGGACAGTTTAAATGGGAATGGTAATTAACCAAGATGTTTTGCTTGGACTGGCGATATATATATAGAAGTTGGAGGCAAGTTAAAATTCTTGACCCTGGGAAACAGTCCAAGAGGGGTTAAATAACCATTGATAAATGGGCGTCTAGTAGTATACATTTCTGGCATGGGACAAGAGGGGAGTAATAACTCAAGAGTAGTTGAATACACCGTTGGAGGTCCCGCGGCCCAGAGTCAGGTGAGGTCAGACTCCACCCCTATTCTATCCCCCCCTTTCCCCCAACAGACCACTGGCAACCCAGGGTAACTGGATATGGTCCATTGTTCGCAGATGTTTCTGGCAAGCCTGAGAAACTGAAAATTTGGGAGGATAAATAGACAGACAAGCGAGAGCTAGAGAGAGAGCAGACCGTAGCTAAGCAGAGACAGTCGCTAGATACGCAGAGTCGAAGTAGGTCTTACATACACAGTTGACAGTTCGGAGTTACTTGATAGTGAGCATTTAAGTTAGCCGACGACACTGTACTCGATCGACTCTCATCTACCTCTATTTGTATATATTGGATGTATGTAACCTTTGATATACATATAGAAACTTATTGTCAATAAACGTTGTAGAACTGTTGCATTTCGTCAATCCTTTTTGCTGAGATAGCTACAAATATAAATAGGTTTGAAAGTCGTCTCTCTTCATATCCTAAGACAACGACCTCACAAAAGCCTGATAAGCGTACGCACAATCTGCACATAATCAGAGCCGCGCCATCAGCGTGTGACAATCTGGGGATCTCGCCCGGGATTTACCACTTTAGGGACCAGAGAAACGACACTTTCAACACCGGAAGCTTACAGTAGCTTCACATCCAGCAAGAGACGCCGAAACCAGCTTCAACTACTTGGCAAAGGTTCATATAGAGTGTAGAGCCATCTACCAGACGACTGCAGTGAATAGCCAGATACACCAGCCACACCAGACCACCAACTACTTTAGCCTACCAGCAGCGAATCGTAGACTAGTACACATTACGCTCCACGTTAGAGCATCAATACGACAGCACTGGACACCCGTTCTAGCGTCATTAGAATACGTTACGCTCCACATCAGAGCATCAATACGACAGCACTGGACACCCGTTCCAGCGTCATTAGAATACGTTACGCTCCACATCAGAGCATCAATACGACAGCACTGGACACCCGTTCCAGCGTCATTAGAATACGTTACGCTCCACATCAGAGCATCAATACGACAGCACTGGACACCCGTTCCAGACACAGCGGCCCACTAGCGACGAAGACCACACCCGAGACATCATTCTTCTACGAGGGAATCAGACCACACCATTGACCGGCAGACAGTAACACCACAAAGAGACGTCAACCCGACCACACAAAGACCACCGGACCACCACAGCAATTACCGAACAATAGTTTATCCTGAAACTATTCTTGACTACAGAAACTATCTTTCAACTTAAATTTCTAGAACATTCCATCAGTTGTTCTATACGAACAGTGAATTTATCTAGAGAACATTGAACTATAGGTAGTTAACTGTGTGAGTGATAAGTGGTATTTTATATGTGTGTTTATTTCCAAAGATCGTCAGGAAATCGGGGTAAGTTGACCTTAACTCTTTTGTGTTTAGATATTAAGTGTTTACTTTGCATCTGTACGGCTCACTCAGAGGTAGTGGGATTGTATTCAAAACCTGTAGTAGAATAGTATAGTCTTTTTAAATTATAATTTATTAAGGGCGGGTGGTGCTTTGTTTTAGTTCGGCGAAGTAGGATTTAGGGGCTTAATTAGTCAGTGGTAAAGGTAGCTATGGCGAAAATACGAGGTCTACATGAGTGGATGGAGATTGCTAGGTCCATGGGGGTAGAAGAAACGCAAGTTCTTACATTTGCAGAAGGGGAAAGAAAGTTAGAGTTAGAATTGATTGAGGCTGAGAGGGCAGATAGGATCGCGGAGCGTAAAATAAAAGAGGCACAACTTGCCACAGAGCAGTCGAGAATTGCGGTAGAGCAATCGAAAGTTGAGGCAGAGCAATCGAGAATTGCGGCAGAACAATCGAGAATCGCGGCTGATCAGACCGTGGCCTTAGCTAAGATAGCAGCCGATAGAGAAGTTGAGATAGCCCGCCTTGAATCAGGTCAAAACACGGCCCAGGGCATATCCATTACTTCTTCTCCCGAGCCTGCCCACCCCATCAATCACCACCCACAGCTCGCAAAATTTGACGAGCGGCTGGATGATCTGGATAGTTATATTAAGCGCTTTGACCGACACGCTCAAACGGCTGGGTGGTCATCTGAGGACATGGCTATGTGCCTCAGTAACTTGCTGACTGGTAAGGCATTGGCCACCGCCATGCGCCTTGACCCTATTGAGTGTAGGGACTATGAAGCTTTGAAGTGCGCCCTACTGAAAGCATATGACTTTACGGGCGAGGGATTTAAAAGAAAATTTAAATCCGCCAAAATAGATAGAAGCGAGAGCTATAATCTATTTGGGACTAGACTCAAGGGGTATCTAAATAGATGGATAGAGTTAACGGGGACTGAAGAGAGTGTTGATGGGCTGAAAGAGCTCATGCTAAGAGAACAGCTCTTAGAAGGTGCCCCGGAGGGTTTAAAAGTCTTTTTAAAAGAAAGGAACCCCAACTCATGGACCCAATTGTTAGAATTGGCAGAAAATTATAGAGATGCTCATGGTAGAAAACCCCAGGAGGTTAAGTCGGATATAGTGGATGAGCCTGTTGTGGACCCATCTCGAAATGGGAATGGTAAACCTCACTTTCACAGGAATGAGGAGAAGAGAGGCGCCACCCAAAGTAGAAATAATGACGGGAGGTATGGTTGGGACTCGAACTCTAAACTGACGTGCCACGGCTGTGGAAACAGAGGGCATAAAGTTCAGAATTGCCCCCTGAGGATATGTAAGCCTGCAGGGGCGGCAAAATTGTACGAGAGCGGTTTATCGTGCTATGCCACGCAGGCCTCTGGCAGTAAGATCCAAAGTAGTGCCCTTCAGTTCAATATAGAGGAGGAAAAGTGGCCTATATCACAGGGGTTGATAAATGGTGCACCAGGGACCCTTCTTAGAGATAGTGGTTTAGCAGGAGTTATAGCACGGAGATCTCTTGTTCCTAATAGAGCCATGACGGGGCGGTATCGCTACATCAAAACAATTGATAGTAAGGTACAGCGGGTACCGACAGCTATCGTTAGTGTAGATTCCCCGTATTTTCAGGGGCAAGTGGAGGCTCAAGTACTCCATGATCCTTTGTTTGATGTGATTATAGGGAATATTAAGGGTGCACGCCATCCCTTTTTACCCAATCCAAACTGGGTTAAGAAAATAGGAGGGACACCCGTTGCAACGGAAGAAGTAGGTGCCGAGGCGTTACATGGTATTAAGGGGGCTGAAAAAGGCCACCAGGTTTACTCACCCAAGAAGGTAGGGGCGACGGTTACTCGCGGTATGAAGCAGAGAGGAATGGCAGCCATGAAGCCAGTGGCGGTGCCCATCTGTTTACCTGTCGGAGCCAACCCCGATGAATTTTGTGACTCCCAAGGGGCCAACCCATCGTTTAAGGAACATAGGGGGCATGCAACTAAGGGGAGGGCACGGCCTTCAAAGTGTGGTTTGAAGAGGATTGTCGATGAAGGGCCAATAATGGACAGACAACCAATTGATAGAGATTGTGAACACACAAAACACACTACAAACAAAACATGTGGGAAAATAAAAGAAATGGGACCAGGTAAAGTGAGGTCAAACAGGTGCCGTGCATTGCAAGATGGCGACGGGACGCAGCACCCCGACCCAACTAATAATAGAAACACAATGTTTTGGGCCTGTAGTGTTATTGATATGGGAGAAGTACCCATTAGGGCGAAACGAGAACGAATTAGAGATCTGCATATCTCTCGAGGCATGACAAAGAGTCTAGGGTGGACACACACCGTGAAACTAGACACGCGTCAGAACAATGACCAGACGGCTAGGCAGAATACCGGTACGAGATCTTTCGACCGGAAAAAAATCATTGACCAACCTGTCTTTAAACTCGCTCGTTCTCGTTCCCGTTACAAAACCAAGGTGGTTCACGGCCGTAGAAACTAGTGAATAGTTTCCTTGGTACTCCATTGTAAAGTGTGTAAGTGTTAGTGTGTTAGTGTAAGATTCGTTTGTTCGTTTGTTTGTCCATTTCCATATAGTGGAAGGGAAAGGGAATTCCTGTTTATAATGAGAAAGTGGGGAAAACGAAATGTAAAGAGGAATGGCATTTGAGGTCAGATGTATTTGACCCAAGTCAGACGATACAACAATAATGACCACTCAGGCGTGACGATGCGTTTAAAGGTCTTTAGCGTGTATAGTTTCTCTCAACAAATAGTTTCCCACTTGTCTAATTACACCCGAGGTACTAAGGTCTGTTATGGACATTTTGTTTAGGGGTTCTCAGGGTTACGAATATGCAAAGAATGATATTATACCGGACGATTCGGAAATCGCCGGCGTTTATCGTGTCGAATACATAGAGGGATTCTAGTTTACCTAAAAGGGAAGTAGATTAACATGATCACTGTTAATATTATCGCAGAAAGGATAAGGTATAATTATATAACTGATGAGATAATTATATATCTGATGAGACGCTGTCCAGTATAAGGACATGTTAACAGAGCAAAGTAATACTTTTTGTCTGAACATAATTGAGACCTATTGGTCAGCTCACCTTGATACCTGTTGGTATTCATGTGTCAGTGTATGTGTGGATGCGATATATATTTTTAACTATGTGTTTCCTTTTTAACAAAATATATGTTTGAACTTGCTACTAATTTTTATATGATCTCTCTATTTGACATGAATATATGCTTACAACTTTTATGCTGTGTGTGAAACACTATTAACTAATACTCTTTTTCTGGAATGTTTGTGTACATAAAACATTGCCAGTTGATATAATAGCCGTTATGTTAACCTGTTAAACACTGTATTTCTGTGTGGGGTTTATGCCGAGGCAACCCCTAAATTTTTGTGGTAAATGTACCTATATGGACTACGGTCCCTGCATCTTTGCAGTTTTCTTTCTGGTGTTCTTGAAATGTTGATTTTGAATTAGACGGTATTAAGTACCTACGCATGCATTGCTAGCGATGACAGTAAGATGTCCTTACATAAGGAATATTGATTATTGTAATATTTTGTTGACGTTTGATATTATAGTACATCCTACGTATTAATGTGACATGACATTTTACTAGAAGTTAGATGTTTTTGGGACGGTATGTTCTAGGGGAGGGCATATGTTGCAATCCATTTTAGAATTAACATGGATTTATGTATTTTTAACAACACGCCCAAAAACCGAGATAATTGACTCTTAAAGTTGAGCGTGAGAAACTTGTTTGGACGGACTTAAATCCTTTCAGTCGAGGGACAGTTTAAATGGGAATGGTAATTAACCAAGATGTTTTGCTTGGACTGGCGATATATATATAGAAGTTGGAGGCAAGTTAAAATTCTTGACCCTGGGAAACAGTCCAAGAGGGGTTAAATAACCATTGATAAATGGGCGTCTAGTAGTATACATTTCTGGCATGGGACAAGAGGGGAGTAATAACTCAAGAGTAGTTGAATACACCGTTGGAGGTCCCGCGGCCCAGAGTCAGGTGAGGTCAGACTCCACCCCTATTCTATCCCCCCCTTTCCCCCAACAGACCACTGGCAACCCAGGGTAACTGGATATGGTCCATTGTTCGCAGATGTTTCTGGCAAGCCTGAGAAACTGAAAATTTGGGAGGATAAATAGACAGACAAGCGAGAGCTAGAGAGAGAGCAGACCGTAGCTAAGCAGAGACAGTCGCTAGATACGCAGAGTCGAAGTAGGTCTTACATACACAGTTGACAGTTCGGAGTTACTTGATAGTGAGCATTTAAGTTAGCCGACGACACTGTACTCGATCGACTCTCATCTACCTCTATTTGTATATATTGGATGTATGTAACCTTTGATATACATATAGAAACTTATTGTCAATAAACGTTGTAGAACTGTTGCATTTCGTCAATCCTTTTTGCTGAGATAGCTACAAATATAAATAGGTTTGAAAGTCGTCTCTCTTCATATCCTAAGACAACGACCTCACAAAAGCCTGATAAGCGTACGCACAATCTGCACATAATCAGAGCCGCGCCATCAGCGTGTGACAGTATCTTTAGACTCCCTTTGATCTAACTATTAATTGCATATCAATATTTCATTCTACAAATGAGCTAATGTCCACTGCAGCTCAGCATCAGAAGTGGTAAAGGAGATAAACTCAGCTGACATAAAAGACAGAAAAATAGCAGCCCTGCATTCATTGTAATTAAAGGGAAATTTACTTGAATTTTTAGTTTTAAACATAATGTATGGCTCTCACAGAATTACTTTTCAAAATATGTGGTGTCCTTGGCTCTCTAATACAAAAAGGTTCCCGACACATGAGCTAATCTTAGAAACGTTACTGTTACACCTAAGTCACCTTGTCGGCCCGGCCCTGTACTAAAACATAAAAGACTAAACTTAAGTCTATAAATTTATAAGTCTATTAGTTAGTTATCATGAATAGTAATAAAATTGAAATGTGATGTGATTGTGAAGCAGTAGATGTATATACAAAGCCTATGTCTACTTTCCAATCACTTTCAGGAACTCGGAAATTATTTCCTTAGAAGTAGTAAAATTACCTTTTATTCAAATATAGAGTAGTTTTCATTGTAACTTTTTTTTCTTCGATGTCAAACTGATGTGTGCTGTTGAGGATAGGGTCAAGCACATTTCACTTCTACAGCTCTCCTTTCTAAATGTTCACATATAGCCTATTTATCTGGTCTTGATTCACTGTATCCCTTATTATGAAACCTTATTAACTTATTATGTTAACAAAATGGTTAACTTATTATGTTAACAAAATGGTTTCTTTAGGCTCTATCTCAACTTCTATGAAACAAAATTGCTGCATTTTATAATCAAATTAGGAATAAAACGTCCCATATCTTTCCATACTAATCTAAATATAATAAAAGGGAGGCATTATTCGGCAGTGTATTGTGAGAGTTAGGCTATACTTATGACTTATAGCTTTACGACTTTATAGGCCTACTAATCTATACTATTCTATAGTCTATAGGCTTTTATTTAGGATCATATTCCTAGCTAAGTCCTAACCCTAACTGAGCCTAACCCTAACCGGGCCTAACCTAAACATCAATTTCTAATTGTGATTAAGAGACATAGGCTAAAAAACCTTTTTTTTTTTATTAATTATAAAACAATGACAAATGGTTACTTTAAAAAAATATCACTTATTTAACTAAAAATTTATTGTTTTACTATAATTGAATTAATAATGAAAACAAAAAAAAAATGAAGAAAAAAAAGAGTGGAGAAGGCTAGGGCTGAACCTGTGTCACTCCTGTTGACAGCACACACTACTAACCACTAAGCCAAGATTCCTAGAAGCGATTAGAAAAATAAAATTAACCATATAGAGCCAGATAAACAATTATGAGCATGCGCCAATAGCAGTGTGTATAATATAGGTCACGAGTTCACGGCAGCTCACGCAAAAATCTGCCGAATAACGCTCAGCGTTATACGGCGGATTCACCGTATAATCACTCCGATAATAAAATGTCCAGTTAATTTGTTGCATTATGAATGTTTCCAAATTTGTAATGACAACTATGAATTTTCAGACTATACTACTACAGAACCTTTACTTGAATCCCCAAAATGCTGCATTGACTGCTGATGGCTCTCACAGTAAGTGGTGGTCAAAATCTGGTATTTTTTTAAAAGCAGAAGTGAAATATACTGTATATCAGCATTTTCCAAATGCCAAATTGTGACTTGTTATCAACCACAAAACAAAAAATTACTGTGTCTCAAAAAAAAAAAGAAAAGCTAAAAAAAAAGTCTAGGTCAGTCTCTTGTGATGTTAATTTTAAATAGAAAAAAAGTAATCTCTACATGCTCCTACATATAAAATGTAAAGATAATGAACTAACACTTAGAGTATTCATTCAGAGTAATATCCCTTAGCATTGATTTCATTCAATGTGTTCCACATGCCTTTCAGGTTTTTTTTATGAGCTGCCATACCTCATGATAATTATTGTTAATGGTTTTGTCGGGACTTGGTTAGGATAGTGTAGATAGGTCCTAATAAATATATTTTATACAATTAATGGTCATTTACTACTAGATGTGCACTACCTTCAGAGTAATAATAATGATTTAGTGGATGAAACACAGTTTGTAAAAATTGATTTAAGAAATGGACATTTTCTCCATCATTTTGACAGGCATATAATCAATGTATGCTCAAATGATCTTTAGATAATAGCAAGTTATTGAAATTCTTTTTATTTTAGTTATGTTGGATGATGTCCAAGCACAGCAAGAGTATGATGAGTTTTTTGAAGAAATTTTTGTTGAGTTAGAAGATAAGGTAAAATCTATTGACTGTTGACTACACTGTGTATTTTATTTTACTATCTTACAGTAATTCATTACACTATAGCTTTTTCATTAGGTATAGATTTTTTTTTTTAAAGGTTTGTTCATGTGTAATTACTTTGAGACAATACATTTTCAGTATGGAGAAATTGAAGAGATGAATGTTTGTGATAACCTGGGTGACCATTTAGTTGGAAATGTTTACGTGAGGGTAAGACATTGTTTTTGAAAGTAGCATTACTAACTGTACACTGCTTGGATTACCCAAGTACATTTTATAATATTTGATTTGATTTAATGAATCTCCTAATTTTTAAACATTGATAATCTACACCAAACTATTCTGCTCCAGTTTGTCATATAATTACTTATAAATGCCGGATAATATAATATGGGGAAATTGATAGTAGGTGATCTATAAAGTTAAGGGTTAGCAAATATATATCACGGGAGAGATAGATTAGGTGTGATGGTAAGCAGACGAAAAGCAACGGTTACTCCCAGAAGACAGTGGCTAGTGGTAAAGCAGGCTAGAGTCCTACAAGAGCTGCAGTGCCAAAAGGATTGCATACATTTGTTTTGGTCTCAATAAGATATTTGTGGCAAACATTGCATGTTCAGATTTTCCTGACCTAACCCTGGCCAAAGTGGGCTCTGTGTTTGTATTCCTATCTACCTATTTCCTGCGGTCCTTATTTTGGACTATTGGGGGCGCCTCAGATGACATGAACACCTCCCTCCTCCATTCCTCTCACTTTTCTGCCCCTCTTATGGCAATGGCCAGCTCGGTTCCTGTCCATTTTCTGATATTGTCTTCCCATTGTTTTCCCAGGCTTCCTTTCTTTCTACCTCTTCTGGTTGTGCCCTGTAAGATTGTTTTGGTAAGCCCCTGCAGTCTTGTTGTGTGGCCATACCACTCAATATACATCAGGAAGGTTTCTATCTTTTTTTTTCCTCTTCATTATTTCCATTTGTAGAAATTCTATTATCATTTTATTGTCCTTCCAACAAAAATTGAAGATCAAAGGAATCTTCCCCCCTTGTGATGTCATAGAAATGCTTGGTTTATACCATTTTGGTTAGCGTTTTGTTAAGTGTGTAAAAAAATACCTTCCAACAAAAACCGATAATCACCTTCAAAACTGATTAATGAATTGCCAATGATTGTTTAATATCCTTCATTTCCAGTTCCACAAAGAAGAAGATGCAGAGAGAGCAGTGGGTGAGCTCAACAATCGTTGGTTCAATCAAAGACCCATCCATTGTGAGTTGTCACCTGTCACAGACTTTAGGGAAGCTTGCTGTAGGCAGTATGAGATGGGGTAGGAATTGATTTGTATTTACCTGATGATTATCTTTACATTGTAGAGTTTAAAAATTGTTTTCTTTTAGCAACATACTAAAAATCAAAGAGACACCTGTCACAGTGCAGAACTATTTATAATAAGAAAATATATTTGAGTTCCAGTTTCTGTGGTCATTGTATAGTTGGAAACACAGGACAATGCCCAGCATTAACTTTGCCCCAACTAATGTCAGGCACCAATCAGTCACTTTTGTCTCCATAAGCTTGCAAAGTGTGTAAACCACAGATACAGGCCCATTAAGAGTACAATGGTGGGCTTATACATGGGATTGCAGTATCATTGCACAGGTGAGAGCTTACTGAAACTCATTGGAGAGGAAGGAATAGGGGCAACAAAACCTGTCATGCTAAGTCTGATGTCTAGATGACCATGTTCATAGTCTGGTTTTTGTACCACCGGGCTAAAGTGTGGGTATATGAGGTAATGTGGCCTTGTTGATCTGTGGGAATTCTGCAGTGGGGGAGTGTTGTACCTGTGGCATCGGCATGCATTGGGCAGGGGCTTGGGGCTAAGATGACTTCTTACGCTATGCCTTGGACTAAAGAGGTGGTATAAAGGACTTCTAAGTTCTTTAACAATCCGAGCTGGTTAGACCCAGAGACACTCTACAGGCGTGGAAATTTTTTTTTGTCTTCACCAGGATTTGAACCCTATGACCCTCAATACAGAAATTCACACATTGCCCTGTTTCAACAACATATTTACACTTTAAATAATGAATAATCAATGGTGTTATTTGCACGCCCCGGCTACTAAGTATTATTGAGGCTTTCCATAACAACATGCACAGCACAGTTCTCTTCGACTGCGCCACATCAGAACCATTCCCAGTGTGTAGCGGGGTTAAACAGGGTTGCGTCCTGGCACCAACTCTCTTTGGTATCTTCTTCTCAGTACTCCTCCGATATGCTTTTGAGAACTGCTCTGAGGGCGTGAACATCCATACTAGGGCCGATGGAAATCTCTATAACATAGCCCGGCTCCGTGCAAAGAGCAAAGTGGAAACCGTATTAATCAGAGAATTGCTATTCGCTGATGATGCAGCTCTGGTTTCACATACAGAGGAAGGACTCCAGAAACTGGTCAGTAGATTCTCGGAGGCGTGCAAAGAATTCGGCCTAACAATAAGCCTAAAAAAGACCAATATTATGAGGCAAGGTACAGAATGCCTCCCAGCAATCTCAATTGAGGGAAACACTCTGGATGTTGTCGAGGACTACACATACCTTGGCAGCAACATTTCAAGCTCACTGTCCCTGGAAAAAGAAATACAAACCAGAATCGGCAAGGCAGTATCTTTAATGTCAAGGCTCAACCAAAGAGTATGGGATAATGCTCAACTCACTGATAGGACAAAAATCTCTGTCCACCAGGCCTGTGTGCTAAGCACACTCCTCTATGGAAGCGAGACCTGGGCTACATACGCTAAGCAAATTAAGCAGCTCAATAGCTTTCACCTGCGATGCCTGCGCAGGATACTCCACATCAAATGGCAGGAAAGAGTCACAAATGTGGAGGTGCTCAGGAGAAGCCATATGCTGAGTATAAACTCAATCCTGAGTGAGAGGCGCCTGCGATGGATAGGCCATGTCCTCAGGATGGGTGCGGAGCGCATCCCAAGAGCCCTAATGTATGGAGAGTTGGCAGCGGGTACAAGAAAGAGGGGTCGCCCTTGCCTGCGGTTCAAAGACGTTTGCAAGAAAGACTTATTACTGGCACGCATTGAGCCCAACACGTGGGAGAGCCATGCTGAGGAACGCACCTCCTGGCGGTCCAAGGTGCGCGAGGGCACTCAAGCTGCAGAAGCCACCCTCACAGAAAGAAGCGAAGAGAAACGAGCCAGGAGAAAGGCGAGAGGCAGAGAGAAAGGAGACTGTGCCATCATCCCTTGAGGATGGAAGGATGCCATGTATGCCATATATTTGCATGTAGTTTGTTTTTTTTTCTTTCATTTTTTTTTGTATGTATATGTTCATAGTCACTTGTTTTTTTCTCTCCCACAGGGAGTGTACAAGGGGAGGTTTTTGTAATTTTATGCACTTGAAACCAATTTCTCGTGAACTCAGAAGGGAACTCTATGGTCGCAATGGCCGTAAAAAGGGGAGACGGTAAGTCCTTTCTGAGTTATGGGTAGGATATTCACTGAAAACTGGACTTCCAATTACAAAGCAGGAAAAAGTCTCCATTTCTTAATTTAAGCCTCAAAGTCAGGTCCCTTATTTTTTTAAAGTGGTTCAGACCAGTCTTTATTAACTAGAATTTTTTGTAGGGTGTACTTATGAATGAATTTCAAATAGTATTGGCTTAGCAGGAAAGATGTATTTCGTATCAAATTAAAGTTAAGAAGACAGGGAACAAAAATATATGTAGAAGAAGAAACAATATCACAATAAAAGTTTACTGGTTTATTGGTAATATTATGGGAAATTTCTTTATTAAACCAAATGTGCTTTAAATCTGAAGTAATAGACTATTACAATGATAACACCTTCTTCAATTCTCTATCGGTCTAGTCTCCCTCTCTATCTTTTCTGGTCATTTTTCATTTTGAAACACGACCTTTTTTTTTCTTCAAATAATTGAATAGGAAAATATTGAAATTTTCTTTAAGTAATAGAATTAGCTTATCTCCCTTTCTGAACCAAATGTAATGAAGCATATAGTCAAAGAGAACTCAATGGTGATTATTTGACATTAGTTGTTTTATTTAAAAGTGCATGTCATGGCTGCTTGTTTTTTATCTTTTATTCTCTCAGACACATATCAGTATTGTCTTTAATATCATATCATTCACACCCAGCTATTAAGTATTAAATGTATGCCTACATCTTCTATGTCATTTAATATATCAATCATTTTGTCTTAGTCTGCATTAGTTTCATTACATTTAAAAGGAAGAAAAAAAAGAAAAGATTATTGAGCATTTTTTTAAAAAGTACTATTTTTAAACTAGGTCAAGGTCTAGGTCACCCCCCACAAGTGGCAATGGCCACAAGGAGTCCAAACCCAACAGAGACAGGGATGAGCGCAATAATGCTCGGGAGAATGGCAGACCAGAGCGTGACAGGGGTGGTGACAGGGGTAACAGAGGCGGAGGAGGAGGAGACAGAAGGGGGGACCGAGGAGGAGGAGAAAGGCGTGATCGGAGAAGGTCAAGGTCACGGGATCGTCATGGCAGATACTGAAAGGAGGATGTTTTTTTTATTTGGGTGGGCTGATATTGTTAGGAAGTGGTTATTGGTACAGAATGATGTAGACAGCATGAGAGAAAATGTTTGTTTTTTTAAATGTATATCGCTGTATTATACTTTCTTCTTCAGTTTTATTATGCAGTTCAAAATGTAGCCAATTTAAAAATCTACTTACTAATTTCATTGCAATTTAAAAAAACAACAACAAAGATTGTCATTGGATCATTGATCAAAAATAATACTTTTCAATAAAAAAAAATATTTTTTATAATTATAAGCATTTTGATTCAAGTGGTAAAGGTTTGCTTATTTTATTTTCATTGAAGTCAAACTGCCGACCTAAAAAATAACCAATTCATTGTATTTAATTGTTTTGTTATTATAGCCCTTGAAAAGCAAAATTAGTAAGATTTAAGCAAAAAATGGTGAATTCATTCTCTGTTAGCTAATATTATATAAAAAACTGTAGTTTTAACTTGTATTTCTATAAGGCTAAATTTATTTGATGTGTGAACGGGATGACATTCTGATCTTTTTCGCTTCTCTCCTATAATCATTCTGTTGTTTTTTTATACCTATGAATGTAATCTTTCTATAAAAACTGTTTTGTCTTGAATTGTAAGGACTTAATTACTGCAGTCTTTTTTAAGCCAAAAAAAAAAAAAAGAAAATGTGAAACAAGTTAGTGTAACAGACATTTTAATACCCATATGTAGAAAGTGACCATTTGTTCTTTGTATTCATCATTGATATTTTTACGTCTCCAGTGTTATATTAAGTTATATGTTCTGTGTTTACAATAAACAATGAATGAAATAAAATCTACATCTTTCCCTTTTTATGTTGACTTATGTCTAATCATTCACATGCTTGTTATTTTTAGGGGTAAGATTGGTCTAGCAGCAGTGTGCTTGACTGGCATACCAAATGTCCGGGTTCAAATCCTGGTGAAGGCTAGCACTTCTGGGCCTCACAGCTGGCAAAGTGTGTATACCACAGATACGCTCCCATAAGAGTACACTGGTGGGGTAAAGCATAAGGGACGTCCCCTTTTGCGCTTCCGAAAATCATTGCACTGGCGAGAGTCACAGAGACCTGGTGGGGGAGGAAGGAATGTGCACAACAATCCCGTCTTTCCAAATCTGGTGACTGGATGACCAGGCCTATAGACTGGTATTTGTGCTACCAGGTGACATTACATGTACCGGTACACGAGCAATGCCACCTAGTTAATGATCCAGTATCCAAGAGGGAATTCTGCAGGGTGGGGATGGGGAAAGTGTGTTGCAAATGCTTGTGGGTAAACCTACTGTATGCAGCGTTCTGAAGGGTCCTGGGGGCTGGATGTAAGAACTAGAGGAAACCTACTGTATGCAGCGTTCTGTAGGGTCCTGGGGGCTGGATGTAAGAACTAGAGGAAACCTACTGTATGCAGCGTTCTGTAGGGTCCTGGGGGCTGGATGTAAGAACTAGAGGAAACCTACTGTATGCAGCGTTCTGAAGGGTCCTGGGGGCTGGATGTAAGAACTAGAGGATACCTACTGTATGCAGCGTTCTGTAGGGTCCTGGGGGCTGGATGTAAGAACTAGAGGAAACCTACTGTATGCAGCGTTCTGTAGGGTCCTGGGGGCTGGATGTAAGAACTAGAGGAAACCTACTGTATGCAGCGTTCTGAAGGGTCCTGGGGGCTGGATGTAAGAACTAGAGGAAACCTACTGTATGCAGCGTTCTGAAGGGTCCTGGGGGCTGGATGTAAGAACTAGAGGAAACCTACTGTATGCAGCGTTCTGTAGGGTCCTGGGGGCTGGATGTAAGAACTAGAGGAAACCTACTGTATGCAGCGTTCTGAAGGGTCCTGGTGGCTGGATGTAAGAACTAGAGGAAACCTACTGTATGCAGCGTTCTGAAGGGTCCTGGGAGCTGGATGTAAGAACTAGAGGAAACCTACTGTATGCAGCGTTCTGAAGGGTCCTGGGGGCTGGATGTAAGAACTAGAGGAAACTTACTGTATGCAGCGTTCTGAAGGGTCCTGGGAGCTGGATGTAAGAACTAGAGGAAACCTACTGTATGCAGCGTTCTGTAGGGTCCTGGGGGCTGGATGTAAGAACTAGAGGAAACCTACTGTATGCAGCAATCTGTAGGGTCCTGGGGGCTGGATGTAAGAACTAGAAGGTTCTGCAGGGTCCTGGGGGCTGGATGTAAGAACTAGAAGGTTCTGTAGGGTCCTGGGGGCTGGATGTAAGAACTAGAAGGTTATGTAGGGTCCTGGGGGCTGAATGTAAGAACTAGAAGGTTCTGCAGGGTCCTGGGGGCTGGATGTAAGAACTAGAAGGTTCTGTAGGGTCCTGGGGGCTGGATGTAAGAACTAGAAGGTTCTGTAGGGTCCTGGGGGCTGAATGTAAGATCTAGAAGGTTCTGTAGGGTCCTGGGGGCTGAATGTAAGAACTAGAAGGTTCTGTAGGGTCCTGGGAGCGGGATGTAAGAACTAGAGGAAACCTACTGTATGCAGCGTTTTGTAGGGTCCTGGGGGCTGGATGTAAGAACTAGAGGAAACCTACTGTATGCAGCGTTCTGTAGGGTCCTGGGGGCTGGATGTAAGAACTAGAAGGTTCTGCAGGGTCCTGGGGGCTGGATGTAAGAACTTGAAGGTTCTGTAGGGTCCTGGGGGCTGGATGTAAGAACTAGAAGGTTCTGTAGGGTCCTGGGGGCTGAATGTAGGAACTAGAAGGTTCTGTAGGGTCCTGGGGGCTGAATGTAAGAACTAGAAGGTTCTGTAGGGTCCTGGGGGCTGGATGTAAGAACTAGAAGGCTCTGCAGGGTCCTGGGGGCTGGATGTAAGAACTAGAAGGTTCTGTAGGGTCCTGGGGGCTGGATGTAAGAACGAGAAGGTTCTGTAGGGTCCTGGGGGCTGGATGTAAGAACTAGAAGGTTCTGTAGGGTCCTGGGGGCTGAATGTAGGAACTAGAAGGTTCTGTAGGGTCCTGGGGGCTGAATGTAAGAACTAGAAGGTTCTGTAGGGTCCTGGGGGCTGGATGTAAGAACTAGAAGGTTCTGTAGGGTCCTGGGGGCTGGATGTAAGAACTAGAAGGTTCTGTAGGGTCCTGGGGGCTGGATGTAAGAACTAGAAGGTTCTGTAGGGTCCTGGGGGCTGAATGTAAGAACTAGAAGGTTCTGTAGGGTCCTGGGGGCTGGATGTAAGAACTAGAAGGTTCTGTAGGGTCCTGGGGGCTGAATGTAAGAACTAGAAGGTTCTGCAGGGTCCTGGTGGCTGAATGTAAGAACTAGAAGGTTCTGCAGGGTCCTGGGGGCTGGATGTAAGAACTAGAAGGTTCTGTAGGGTCCTGGGGGCTGGATGTAAGAACTAGAAGGTTCTGTAGGGTCCTGGGGGCTGGATGTAAGAACTAGAAGGTTCTGTAGGGTCCTGGGGGCTGGATGTAAGAACTAGAAGGCTCCTTCTGTCTTATAAATCTGTGAAGACGAGGATTTTTTTCCCGTCATGAGTCATGAGTGTGCCTTTGAATCTATGGAAAAGTAAAGTTGCCTGGGCATGTGCTGGTTGCACAATCTTCTAGTATGCCTTGATCACAGAAACTGGTAAATGCTGCGATTTTCAATGGCAAGCTGGACACCCCAGAAAGCAATAATTTATGTCTCTTCTACAAAATGTTAGAACAGGATGACTGTTGGCACGCTGAATGAATTAGAAATCCTACTTTGGCACTCTATTATTAAAAGGTTGCCGACCCCTGAACTACATGTTTAATAAGTTCCCAAATCCCCGTTACAAAATTTCCTAAATTATAAGCTTGAGAAACTGATGCCATAGTTTGAATGAGTTACTGAATTAAATACTTGAAATGTTATTGCTAGCCATAACTGAATAACAATAACAACAGTGAACTTGTGTACGTTTATTAACTTACATGAAACCGATGTTTATAGTTGTTGGTGTTTTTGTTTAATACATTGACCGCGTTGGTATGTTTGCATTACTTAGTTTGATATATGTGTGCTGTTAAAAAAAAAACTACAACACAACAATAATTCTTAAATTAAAGCATATATTATTAGAACACAAATTATGGTGGTTAAAAAAATAAATAAATAATATAAAAAGGAAAAAAAAAGTGTTTACAACTACAATACGTGGGGGGGGGGGGGTTAAAAAAATTAAAAAATAATTAAAAGAAAAAAAAATCTGTCTACAACACGTGGTGTTCCCAAGCGGTCACCCATCTAAGTACTAACCACGCCCGACGTTGCTTGACTTCGGTGATCGGACGAGAACCGGTATTTTCAACGTGGTATGGCCGTAGACAACAAATGACAAAAATGTTGGTATATAAGCTTAAAAACGTTTAATTCAACCTTATGTATTTTATTTTTATTATTTGATGCTATTTACCTTTTTCTCAAGCGCATATAATTTAAGCTTTTTAAAGCACCGATACAATATATACTATAGGTAGGGCATGTTATTTTCCAATTATAACAAAAAAAAACAACAAAAAAACATGTTTTCAAATCAACATATAAATATTCATATAAATAATGTTACACTATAACGCTTACAAGTGTTGAACGGAATCGCGAGTATAGTTATGGTTTTATTTATATGGAACTAAATACAACACAATATAAATTGTTTACAATTTCAAACCATAGCAGCCGAGTAGCCGCATACAAGGAAATAGAAACCTCGGCCTGGTTTATTTTGTGAATTCGTTTTGCGATTGGACGAGGCTCTCTATACTCTGACCTCACCAGTAACGAAACAACTTGCTTTGTTGTTTTTAGTCTCGTGAATCCCCGCTCCCGCGTTTTAATGTATTTTGTGTGCCCCCGTCTCAAGTTTTATGCATAATACACATTTTATTTTTTTTAGTCTGTAAGAATCGAAAACTAATATAATCATGTAAATACGCAAATATGTCCGTTTAGATAAGGTGTTTATTTAGCAAAAAATCTATCTTCTAAACCAATAATATAAACGAATGCACAAATGAAACATATTAAGAAGGTAAACGTTACATACACTGATACAGTAAAAATTAAATGAATGGCATGCTGGGGAAACTCGTTTGACACATTTGTGAGTGATACACTCAAAAGCTAACTGTGAACGGAGTGGAGGCCCTTAAAAGGGCCGTTGTTAGGTTTCACCTAGGTAGGGGGTGTAGTCAAGTCTATTTACTGGTGGTGTACTTGGTGACTGCTTTGGTACCCTCACTGACGGCGTGCTTGGCCAGCTCACCAGGCAGGAGGAGACGGACGGCGGTCTGGATCTCCCTTGACGTAATGGTGCTACGTTTGTTGTAGTGAGCCAAACGGCTAGCTTCAGCTGAGATACGTTCGAAGATGTCATTCACAAAAGAGTTCATGATAGACATGGCCTTTGAGGAGATACCAGTGTCTGGGTGAACTTGTTTCAACACTTTGTAAATGTAGATGCTGTAGCTTTCCTTTCTCCTCCTCTTCTTCTTCTTGTCACCGGTGCGTACGGCCTTAGCCTTACCGGCTTTCTTAGCTCCTTTGGATGAAACTTTGGGCGGCATTATTTTACGGCGTGTAAACACGAAAACTGAGCGAAGCAGATGAAGCGCTGGCTTTATATACGAAACGGTGTGGAAATCTGCCGAGTACGAGAGAGAGTACGAGCGGGCCGGACCAATCGCAGCGCTGCGTTACGCCAGCCGAAAGTCCGCTCGTTTTTGTATAAAAGGGGACAGAACCCGCCACAACACAAACTGTGTCAGCAACTATCGCTACTCGCTTTTTTTCTTTGTTCGTTTTCAACCACCAGATAAGAATAAGATGTCCGGACGCGGTAAAGGCGGAAAAGTTAAAGGAAAGTCCAAGTCCCGATCATCCAGGGCCGGACTTCAGTTTCCAGTTGGTCGTATCCACCGTCTATTGAGAAAAGGAAACTACGCCGAACGTGTGGGCGCCGGTGCCCCCGTGTACCTAGCAGCTGTGCTAGAGTATTTGGCAGCTGAAGTTCTCGAGTTGGCAGGTAACGCTGCTAGAGACAACAAAAAGACCAGAATCATTCCACGTCACCTCCAACTGGCCATTAGAAACGACGAGGAGTTGAACAAACTTCTGTCCGGCGTCACCATCGCCCAGGGAGGTGTCCTGCCTAACATCCAGGCCGTGCTTCTGCCCAAGAAGTCACAGAAGACCCCAGGTGGCAAGAGTTAAAAAACTCGTGACCATATTTATCACACCTAACAACCCCTAAACACACTGTCCTTTTCAGGACAACCTTCATAATTTCACAATTAGCTTGTTGGTTATCTATGACCGCAGCCGTACGAGTTTTCTAACTTTGCATAGGGCCTACATATATATAATAATAATATCAATAGTGTTTTTAATTAATAACATTTAAGAGGAGAGAGAAAGGGAGGTCTATGTATGTTGGGAGAATGTTACCCCCGTCGTTTCCCCATGGGCTATTTCTAGTTTTAAATGTTTACTTAAAATGTATAGGCCTAAGTATAATCATACGTTATAGAAATAAAGAAGGCCATTTTATTTTTGGTTACGTTGATACTCTTTTTATACAATAAAAACAAAGACGATACAAAAGAAAACAATCAAATCATACATTAAAAACAACGAACAAATGACTAGTTTTAGACGAGAATATGGAGCATTAAAAACGACAACAGACAGTTTGTTTACATTTTACAAACGAGTACAGACAGAAAGGACCAATGGGTGAACCGTCTTTTTAGTTTGCCGCGTTCTTTCAGCTGATGGCTTAACTAGTGCCCCCCCCCCCCCTCACCTCCATACAACTTTATAGTACGTAAAAGTATTGAAGATATTATAACATTGGGTACATAATAATGAGTCCATGTAGGTAGCCATCATTCTCTTAGTTGTGCCCAATTTAATGAAGGAATTTATAGATATTTATTGAAATATGACGCTAATAATAAATGATAGCCTACAGGCTTAAAAAGGAAAAAGAAAAGAGCGGGCTAGCCCGTGTGCGCGCGGTGGCTGGTAGCGTACTGCAGTCGATAAACACCGAGTACAAGGCGTGCAGACCAATCAGAGAACGAATAAGGTTAACCGACCAATGGATGCGCTGAGATTGCGTACTTGCTCTCAACGCTTCTTATAAAAGGCTGGTTTCGCCTCGCAGTTTTAACATTCTGTTATCAAGACTAAGGTCTGTTAACCATGGCTAGAACCAAACAAACCGCTCGTAAATCTACTGGAGGCAAGGCCCCACGTAAACAGCTGGCTACCAAGGCTGCCAGGAAATCAGCCCCAGCTACCGGAGGTGTTAAAAAGCCCCATCGTTACAGGCCCGGTACCGTCGCCCTGAGAGAAATTCGTCGTTACCAGAAGAGCACTGAGCTCCTCATCCGTAAGCTGCCATTCCAGCGTTTGGTCCGTGAGATCGCCCAAGATTTCAAGACTGACCTGCGTTTCCAGAGCTCAGCAGTCATGGCTCTTCAAGAAGCTAGCGAGGCTTATCTCGTCGGTCTCTTTGAGGACACCAACTTGTGCGCCATTCACGCTAAACGTGTTACCATCATGCCCAAGGACATCCAGCTTGCCAGGCGTATCCGTGGTGAGCGAGCTTAAGTCTACACCGACTCACCTCTGACGACCACTCCTCTAACGGTCCTTTTTAGGACCACTATACAAATCTTCACAAATTAGCTATGAGTTTACGTTCAAATAGTGTTGCTACAAATTAGTATGTAATGTAAGAGATACGACCTTTCTCTACTTTCAGTCATGGTTTCGTAACAGTAGATCTATCTTTAAAAAAAAAAAAAAATCTGTTTTAGTTTTAGATGAGAGAAACTAGAGTGTATAACAATTATAAAAATTGAGTCAAGGAAAGGGTGCTAGTGTGTATTATTATTATTAGACTAGTGGTGATGCCCGACAAACATGACTATAATGTGTTTTGTACAGAGATTTTGTTTGTTATGGGAAAATATTGCCTTCAACAGTGTTCAATTTTGTCCTTTACTATTACAGATTAGAAAAAAAAAATCATTTTAATGTAAACAGCCTCCCACTTCTGTAAAACATTTTAGATTCTTAAATTAAATGCCACTGTTTAATAGACTAACGCAGTATGTGGACAATGGGTGTTAAAAACGATACTGACACAGTTAACCGACATAAAGAATCAATCTCTCCTCAATACATTTTTTAACTGAAAAAACAAAACAAAAAACGAGACAGTGTGGAAAAAGGCGCCAACTTTGTAACTGTATTGTTAAAATTCGGCTAAGGTTCGTGCGCCTCCCTCTCTTGCAACCGGATTGGTTCGCAGTCCAACGTAAAATTACAACGATTGGTTCAAGCCTCGCGTCGTCCGCCACGTTGAGTGAGCCACGCTAGGTCGGTAGTATAAATACGGGCTGACTGCATTCGTTTCTATCATTCGTTCCTGTTGATATACTCCCGTTATTTTTTCAAACACTTAGCAGAATGTCTGGCCGCGGTAAAGGTGGTAAGGGACTTGGCAAAGGAGGAGCCAAACGTCACCGTAAAGTATTGCGTGATAACATCCAGGGTATCACTAAGCCTGCTATCCGTCGTCTTGCACGCAGAGGTGGTGTCAAACGTATCTCTGGTCTGATCTACGAAGAAACAAGAGGTGTACTCAAGGTTTTCCTTGAAAATGTCATCAGGGATGCCGTCACATACACCGAGCATGCCAAGAGGAAGACTGTCACTGCCATGGATGTGGTCTACGCACTGAAACGCCAAGGACGTACTCTGTACGGCTTCGGTGGTTAAGCGAACAATGGATTGACCTACACAGTGAAAACAACCCGGCCCTTATCAGGGCCACCCCAATATTTCACAAATAAGCTTGAGTTGAGAAACTGATGCCATGGTTTCATTAAGTTACTTAATAAAATGGGTATACTAGCTATGACTATGATAACAGTGAACTTGCGTACGTTTATTAACTTACATGAAACCGATGTTTATAGTTGTTGGTGTTTTTGTTTAATACATTGACCGCGTTGGTATGTTTGCATTACTTAGTTTGATATATGTGTGCTGTTAAAAAAAAAACTACAACACAACAATAATTCTTAAATTAAAGCATATTTTAGAACACAAATTATGGTGGTTAAAAAAATAAATAAATAATATAAAAAGGAAAAAAAAAAAAAGTGTCTACAACACGTGGTGTTCCCAAGCGGTCACCCATCTAAGTACTAACCACGCCCGACGTTGCTTGACTTCGGTGATCGGACGAGAACCGGTATTTTCAACGTGGTATGGCCGTAGACAACAAATGACAAAAATGTTGGTATATAAGCTTAAAAACGTTTAATTCAACCTTATGTATTTTATTTTTATTATTTGATGCTATTTACCTTTTTCTCAAGCGCATATAATTTAAGCTTTTTAAAGCACCGATACAATATATACTATAGGTAGGGCATGTTATTTTCCAATTATAACAAAAAAAAAAAAAAAACATGTTTTCAAATCAACATATAAATATTCATATAAATAATGTTACACTATAACGCTTACAAGTGTTGAACGGAATCGCGAGTATAGTTATGGTTTTATTTATATGGAACTAAATACAACACAATATAAATTGTTTACAATTTCAAACCATAGCAGCCGAGTAGCCGCATACAAGGAAATAGAAACCTCGGCCTGGTTTATTTTGTGAATTCGTTTTGCGATTGGACGAGGCTCTCTATACTCTGACCTCACCAGTAACGAAACAACTTGCTTTGTTGTTTTTAGTCTCGTGAATCCCCGCTCCCGCGTTTTAATGTATTTTGTGTGCCCCCGTCTCAAGTTTTATGCATAATACACATTTTATTTTTTTTAGTCTGTAAGAATCGAAAACTAATATAATCATGTAAATACGCAAATATGTCCGTTTAGATAAGGTGTTTATTTAGCAAAAAATCTATCTTCTAAACCAATAATATAAACGAATGCACAAATGAAACATATTAAGAAGGTAAACGTTACATACACTGATACAGTAAAAATTAAATGAATGGCATGCTGGGGAAACTCGTTTGACACATTTGTGAGTGATACACTCAAAAGCTAACTGTGAACGGAGTGGAGGCCCTTAAAAGGGCCGTTGTTAGGTTTCACCTAGGTAGGGGGTGTAGTCAAGTCTATTTACTGGTGGTGTACTTGGTGACTGCTTTGGTACCCTCACTGACGGCGTGCTTGGCCAGCTCACCAGGCAGGAGGAGACGGACGGCGGTCTGGATCTCCCTTGACGTAATGGTGCTACGTTTGTTGTAGTGAGCCAAACGGCTAGCTTCAGCTGAGATACGTTCGAAGATGTCATTCACAAAAGAGTTCATGATAGACATGGCCTTTGAGGAGATACCAGTGTCTGGGTGAACTTGTTTCAACACTTTGTAAATGTAGATGCTGTAGCTTTCCTTTCTCCTCCTCTTCTTCTTCTTGTCACCGGTGCGTACGGCCTTAGCCTTACCGGCTTTCTTAGCTCCTTTGGATGAAACTTTGGGCGGCATTATTTTACGGCGTGTAAACACGAAAACTGAGCGAAGCAGACGAAGCGCTGGCTTTATATACGAAACGGTGTGGAAATCTGCCGAGTACGAGAGAGAGTACGAGCGGGCCGGACCAATCGCAGCGCTGCGTTACGCCAGCCGAAAGTCCGCTCGTTTTTGTATAAAAGGGGACAGAACCCGCCACAACACAAACTGTGTCAGCAACTATCGCTACTCGCTTTTTTTCTTTGTTCGTTTTCAACCACCAGATAAGAATAAGATGTCCGGACGCGGTAAAGGCGGAAAAGTTAAAGGAAAGTCCAAGTCCCGATCATCCAGGGCCGGACTTCAGTTTCCAGTTGGTCGTATCCACCGTCTATTGAGAAAAGGAAACTACGCCGAACGTGTGGGCGCCGGTGCCCCCGTGTACCTAGCAGCTGTGCTAGAGTATTTGGCAGCTGAAGTTCTCGAGTTGGCAGGTAACGCTGCTAGAGACAACAAAAAGACCAGAATCATTCCACGTCACCTCCAACTGGCCATTAGAAACGACGAGGAGTTGAACAAACTTCTGTCCGGCGTCACCATCGCCCAGGGAGGTGTCCTGCCTAACATCCAGGCCGTGCTTCTGCCCAAGAAGTCACAGAAGACCCCAGGTGGCAAGAGTTAAAAAACTCGTGACCATATTTATCACACCTAACAACCCCTAAACACACTGTCCTTTTCAGGACAACCTTCATAATTTCACAATTAGCTTGTTGGTTATCTATGACCGCAGCCGTACGAGTTTTCTAACTTTGCATAGGGCCTACATATATATAATAATAATATCAATAGTGTTTTTAATTAATAACATTTAAGAGGAGAGAGAAAGGGAGGTCTATGTATGTTGGGAGAATGTTACCCCCGTCGTTTCCCCATGGGCTATTTCTAGTTTTAAATGTTTACTTAAAATGTATAGGCCTAAGTATAATCATACGTTATAGAAATAAAGAAGGCCATTTTATTTTTGGTTACGTTGATACTCTTTTTATACAATAAAAACAAAGACGATACAAAAGAAAACAATCAAATCATACATTAAAAACAACGAACAAATGACTAGTTTTAGACGAGAATATGGAGCATTAAAAACGACAACAGACAGTTTGTTTACATTTTACAAACGAGTACAGACAGAAAGGACCAATGGGTGAACCGTCTTTTTAGTTTGCCGCGTTCTTTCAGCTGATGGCTTAACTAGTGCCCCCCCCCCCCCCTCACCTCCATACAACTTTATAGTACGTAAAAGTATTGAAGATATTATAACATTGGGTACATAATAATGAGTCCATGTAGGTAGCCATCATTCTCTTAGTTGTGCCCAATTTAATGAAGGAATTTATAGATATTTATTGAAATATGACGCTAATAATAAATGATAGCCTACAGGCTTAAAAAGGAAAAAGAAAAGAGCGGGCTAGCCCGTGTGCGCGCGGTGGCTGGTAGCGTACTGCAGTCGATAAACACCGAGTACAAGGCGTGCAGACCAATCAGAGAACGAATAAGGTTAACCGACCAATGGATGCGCTGAGATTGCGTACTTGCTCTCAACGCTTCTTATAAAAGGCTGGTTTCGCCTCGCAGTTTTAACATTCTGTTATCAAGACTAAGGTCTGTTAACCATGGCTAGAACCAAACAAACCGCTCGTAAATCTACTGGAGGCAAGGCCCCACGTAAACAGCTGGCTACCAAGGCTGCCAGGAAATCAGCCCCAGCTACCGGAGGTGTTAAAAAGCCCCATCGTTACAGGCCCGGTACCGTCGCCCTGAGAGAAATTCGTCGTTACCAGAAGAGCACTGAGCTCCTCATCCGTAAGCTGCCATTCCAGCGTTTGGTCCGTGAGATCGCCCAAGATTTCAAGACTGACCTGCGTTTCCAGAGCTCAGCAGTCATGGCTCTTCAAGAAGCTAGCGAGGCTTATCTCGTCGGTCTCTTTGAGGACACCAACTTGTGCGCCATTCACGCTAAACGTGTTACCATCATGCCCAAGGACATCCAGCTTGCCAGGCGTATCCGTGGTGAGCGAGCTTAAGTCTACACCGACTCACCTCTGACGACCACTCCTCTAACGGTCCTTTTTAGGACCACTATACAAATCTTCACAAATTAGCTATGAGTTTACGTTCAAATAGTGTTGCTACAAATTAGTATGTAATGTAAGAGATACGACCTTTCTCTACTTTCAGTCATGGTTTCGTAACAGTAGATCTATCTTTAAAAAAAAAAAAAAATCTGTTTTAGTTTTAGATGAGAGAAACTAGAGTGTATAACAATTATAAAAATTGAGTCAAGGAAAGGGTGCTAGTGTGTATTATTATTATTAGACTAGTGGTGATGCCCGACAAACATGACTATAATGTGTTTTGTACAGAGATTTTGTTTGTTATGGGAAAATATTGCCTTCAACAGTGTTCAATTTTGTCCTTTACTATTACAGATTAGAAAAAAAAAATCATTTTAATGTAAACAGCCTCCCACTTCTGTAAAACATTTTAGATTCTTAAATTAAATGCCACTGTTTAATAGACTAACGCAGTATGTGGACAATGGGTGTTAAAAACGATACTGACACAGTTAACCGACATAAAGAATCAATCTCTCCTCAATACATTTTTTAACTGAAAAAACAAAACAAAAAACGAGACAGTGTGGAAAAAGGCGCCAACTTTGTAACTGTATTGTTAAAATTCGGCTAAGGTTCGTGCACCTCCCTCTCTTGCAACCGGATTGGTTCGCAGTCCAACGGAAAATTACAACGATTGGTTCAAGCCTCGCGTCGTCCGCCACGTTGAGTGAGCCACGCTAGGTCGGTAGTATAAATACGGGCTGACTGCATTCGTTTCTATCATTCGTTCCTGTTGATATACTCCCGTTATTTTTTCAAACACTTAGCAGAATGTCTGGCCGCGGTAAAGGTGGTAAGGGACTTGGCAAAGGAGGAGCCAAACGTCACCGTAAAGTATTGCGTGATAACATCCAGGGTATCACTAAGCCTGCTATCCGTCGTCTTGCACGCAGAGGTGGTGTCAAACGTATCTCTGGTCTGATCTACGAAGAAACAAGAGGTGTACTCAAGGTTTTCCTTGAAAATGTCATCAGGGATGCCGTCACATACACCGAGCATGCCAAGAGGAAGACTGTCACTGCCATGGATGTGGTCTACGCACTGAAACGCCAAGGACGTACTCTGTACGGCTTCGGTGGTTAAGCGAACAATGGATTGACCTACACAGTGAAAACAACCCGGCCCTTATCAGGGCCACCCCAATATTTCACAAATAAGCTTGAGTTGAGAAACTGATGCCATGGTTTCATTAAGTTACTTAATAAAATGGGTATACTAGCTATGACTATGATAACAGTGAACTTGCGTACGTTTATTAACTTACATGAAACCGATGTTTATAGTTGTTGGTGTTTTTGTTTAATACATTGACCGCGTTGGTATGTTTGCATTACTTAGTTTGATATATGTGTGCTGTTAAAAAAAAAACTACAACACAACAATAATTCTTAAATTAAAGCATATTTTAGAACACAAATTATGGTGGTTAAAAAAATAAATAAATAATATAAAAAGGAAAAAAAAAAAAAGTGTCTACAACACGTGGTGTTCCCAAGCGGTCACCCATCTAAGTACTAACCACGCCCGACGTTGCTTGACTTCGGTGATCGGACGAGAACCGGTATTTTCAACGTGGTATGGCCGTAGACAACAAATGACAAAAATGTTGGTATATAAGCTTAAAAACGTTTAATTCAACCTTATGTATTTTATTTTTATTATTTGATGCTATTTACCTTTTTCTCAAGCGCATATAATTTAAGCTTTTTAAAGCACCGATACAATATATACTATAGGTAGGGCATGTTATTTTCCAATTATAACAAAAAAAAAAAAAAAACATGTTTTCAAATCAACATATAAATATTCATATAAATAATGTTACACTATAACGCTTACAAGTGTTGAACGGAATCGCGAGTATAGTTATGGTTTTATTTATATGGAACTAAATACAACACAATATAAATTGTTTACAATTTCAAACCATAGCAGCCGAGTAGCCGCATACAAGGAAATAGAAACCTCGGCCTGGTTTATTTTGTGAATTCGTTTTGCGATTGGACGAGGCTCTCTATACTCTGACCTCACCAGTAACGAAACAACTTGCTTTGTTGTTTTTAGTCTCGTGAATCCCCGCTCCCGCGTTTTAATGTATTTTGTGTGCCCCCGTCTCAAGTTTTATGCATAATACACATTTTATTTTTTTTAGTCTGTAAGAATCGAAAACTAATATAATCATGTAAATACGCAAATATGTCCGTTTAGATAAGGTGTTTATTTAGCAAAAAATCTATCTTCTAAACCAATAATATAAACGAATGCACAAATGAAACATATTAAGAAGGTAAACGTTACATACACTGATACAGTAAAAATTAAATGAATGGCATGCTGGGGAAACTCGTTTGACACATTTGTGAGTGATACACTCAAAAGCTAACTGTGAACGGAGTGGAGGCCCTTAAAAGGGCCGTTGTTAGGTTTCACCTAGGTAGGGGGTGTAGTCAAGTCTATTTACTGGTGGTGTACTTGGTGACTGCTTTGGTACCCTCACTGACGGCGTGCTTGGCCAGCTCACCAGGCAGGAGGAGACGGACGGCGGTCTGGATCTCCCTTGACGTAATGGTGCTACGTTTGTTGTAGTGAGCCAAACGGCTAGCTTCAGCTGAGATACGTTCGAAGATGTCATTCACAAAAGAGTTCATGATAGACATGGCCTTTGAGGAGATACCAGTGTCTGGGTGAACTTGTTTCAACACTTTGTAAATGTAGATGCTGTAGCTTTCCTTTCTCCTCCTCTTCTTCTTCTTGTCACCGGTGCGTACGGCCTTAGCCTTACCGGCTTTCTTAGCTCCTTTGGATGAAACTTTGGGCGGCATTATTTTACGGCGTGTAAACACGAAAACTGAGCGAAGCAGACGAAGCGCTGGCTTTATATACGAAACGGTGTGGAAATCTGCCGAGTACGAGAGAGAGTACGAGCGGGCCGGACCAATCGCAGCGCTGCGTTACGCCAGCCGAAAGTCCGCTCGTTTTTGTATAAAAGGGGACAGAACCCGCCACAACACAAACTGTGTCAGCAACTATCGCTACTCGCTTTTTTTCTTTGTTCGTTTTCAACCACCAGATAAGAATAAGATGTCCGGACGCGGTAAAGGCGGAAAAGTTAAAGGAAAGTCCAAGTCCCGATCATCCAGGGCCGGACTTCAGTTTCCAGTTGGTCGTATCCACCGTCTATTGAGAAAAGGAAACTACGCCGAACGTGTGGGCGCCGGTGCCCCCGTGTACCTAGCAGCTGTGCTAGAGTATTTGGCAGCTGAAGTTCTCGAGTTGGCAGGTAACGCTGCTAGAGACAACAAAAAGACCAGAATCATTCCACGTCACCTCCAACTGGCCATTAGAAACGACGAGGAGTTGAACAAACTTCTGTCCGGCGTCACCATCGCCCAGGGAGGTGTCCTGCCTAACATCCAGGCCGTGCTTCTGCCCAAGAAGTCACAGAAGACCCCAGGTGGCAAGAGTTAAAAAACTCGTGACCATATTTATCACACCTAACAACCCCTAAACACACTGTCCTTTTCAGGACAACCTTCATAATTTCACAATTAGCTTGTTGGTTATCTATGACCGCAGCCGTACGAGTTTTCTAACTTTGCATAGGGCCTACATATATATAATAATAATATCAATAGTGTTTTTAATTAATAACATTTAAGAGGAGAGAGAAAGGGAGGTCTATGTATGTTGGGAGAATGTTACCCCCGTCGTTTCCCCATGGGCTATTTCTAGTTTTAAATGTTTACTTAAAATGTATAGGCCTAAGTATAATCATACGTTATAGAAATAAAGAAGGCCATTTTATTTTTGGTTACGTTGATACTCTTTTTATACAATAAAAACAAAGACGATACAAAAGAAAACAATCAAATCATACATTAAAAACAACGAACAAATGACTAGTTTTAGACGAGAATATGGAGCATTAAAAACGACAACAGACAGTTTGTTTACATTTTACAAACGAGTACAGACAGAAAGGACCAATGGGTGAACCGTCTTTTTAGTTTGCCGCGTTCTTTCAGCTGATGGCTTAACTAGTGCCCCCCCCCCCTCACCTCCATACAACTTTATAGTACGTAAAAGTATTGAAGATATTATAACATTGGGTACATAATAATGAGTCCATGTAGGTAGCCATCATTCTCTTAGTTGTGCCCAATTTAATGAAGGAATTTATAGATATTTATTGAAATATGACGCTAATAATAAATGATAGCCTACAGGCTTAAAAAGGAAAAAGAAAAGAGCGGGCTAGCCCGTGTGCGCGCGGTGGCTGGTAGCGTACTGCAGTCGATAAACACCGAGTACAAGGCGTGCAGACCAATCAGAGAACGAATAAGGTTAACCGACCAATGGATGCGCTGAGATTGCGTACTTGCTCTCAACGCTTCTTATAAAAGGCTGGTTTCGCCTCGCAGTTTTAACATTCTGTTATCAAGACTAAGGTCTGTTAACCATGGCTAGAACCAAACAAACCGCTCGTAAATCTACTGGAGGCAAGGCCCCACGTAAACAGCTGGCTACCAAGGCTGCCAGGAAATCAGCCCCAGCTACCGGAGGTGTTAAAAAGCCCCATCGTTACAGGCCCGGTACCGTCGCCCTGAGAGAAATTCGTCGTTACCAGAAGAGCACTGAGCTCCTCATCCGTAAGCTGCCATTCCAGCGTTTGGTCCGTGAGATCGCCCAAGATTTCAAGACTGACCTGCGTTTCCAGAGCTCAGCAGTCATGGCTCTTCAAGAAGCTAGCGAGGCTTATCTCGTCGGTCTCTTTGAGGACACCAACTTGTGCGCCATTCACGCTAAACGTGTTACCATCATGCCCAAGGACATCCAGCTTGCCAGGCGTATCCGTGGTGAGCGAGCTTAAGTCTACACCGACTCACCTCTGACGACCACTCCTCTAACGGTCCTTTTTAGGACCACTATACAAATCTTCACAAATTAGCTATGAGTTTACGTTCAAATAGTGTTGCTACAAATTAGTATGTAATGTAAGAGATACGACCTTTCTCTACTTTCAGTCATGGTTTCGTAACAGTAGATCTATCTTTAAAAAAAAAAAAAAATCTGTTTTAGTTTTAGATGAGAGAAACTAGAGTGTATAACAATTATAAAAATTGAGTCAAGGAAAGGGTGCTAGTGTGTATTATTATTATTAGACTAGTGGTGATGCCCGACAAACATGACTATAATGTGTTTTGTACAGAGATTTTGTTTGTTATGGGAAAATATTGCCTTCAACAGTGTTCAATTTTGTCCTTTACTATTACAGATTAGAAAAAAAAAATCATTTTAATGTAAACAGCCTCCCACTTCTGTAAAACATTTTAGATTCTTAAATTAAATGCCACTGTTTAATAGACTAACGCAGTATGTGGACAATGGGTGTTAAAAACGATACTGACACAGTTAACCGACATAAAGAATCAATCTCTCCTCAATACATTTTTTAACTGAAAAAACAAAACAAAAAACGAGACAGTGTGGAAAAAGGCGCCAACTTTGTAACTGTATTGTTAAAATTCGGCTAAGGTTCGTGCACCTCCCTCTCTTGCAACCGGATTGGTTCGCAGTCCAACGGAAAATTACAACGATTGGTTCAAGCCTCGCGTCGTCCGCCACGTTGAGTGAGCCACGCTAGGTCGGTAGTATAAATACGGGCTGACTGCATTCGTTTCTATCATTCGTTCCTGTTGATATACTCCCGTTATTTTTTCAAACACTTAGCAGAATGTCTGGCCGCGGTAAAGGTGGTAAGGGACTTGGCAAAGGAGGAGCCAAACGTCACCGTAAAGTATTGCGTGATAACATCCAGGGTATCACTAAGCCTGCTATCCGTCGTCTTGCACGCAGAGGTGGTGTCAAACGTATCTCTGGTCTGATCTACGAAGAAACAAGAGGTGTACTCAAGGTTTTCCTTGAAAATGTCATCAGGGATGCCGTCACATACACCGAGCATGCCAAGAGGAAGACTGTCACTGCCATGGATGTGGTCTACGCACTGAAACGCCAAGGACGTACTCTGTACGGCTTCGGTGGTTAAGCGAACAATGGATTGACCTACACAGTGAAAACAACCCGGCCCTTATCAGGGCCACCCCAATATTTCACAAATAAGCTTGAGTTGAGAAACTGATGCCATGGTTTCATTAAGTTACTTAATAAAATGGGTATACTAGCTATGACTATGATAACAGTGAACTTGCGTACGTTTATTAACTTACATGAAACCGATGTTTATAGTTGTTGGTGTTTTTGTTTAATACATTGACCGCGTTGGTATGTTTGCATTACTTAGTTTGATATATGTGTGCTGTTAAAAAAAAAACTACAACACAACAATAATTCTTAAATTAAAGCATATTTTAGAACACAAATTATGGTGGTTAAAAAAATAAATAAATAATATAAAAAGGAAAAAAAAAAAAAGTGTCTACAACACGTGGTGTTCCCAAGCGGTCACCCATCTAAGTACTAACCACGCCCGACGTTGCTTGACTTCGGTGATCGGACGAGAACCGGTATTTTCAACGTGGTATGGCCGTAGACAACAAATGACAAAAATGTTGGTATATAAGCTTAAAAACGTTTAATTCAACCTTATGTATTTTATTTTTATTATTTGATGCTATTTACCTTTTTCTCAAGCGCATATAATTTAAGCTTTTTAAAGCACCGATACAATATATACTATAGGTAGGGCATGTTATTTTCCAATTATAACAAAAAAAAACAACAAAAAAACATGTTTTCAAATCAACATATAAATATTCATATAAATAATGTTACACTATAACGCTTACAAGTGTTGAACGGAATCGCGAGTATAGTTATGGTTTTATTTATATGGAACTAAATACAACACGATATAAATTGTTTACAATTTCAAACCATAGCAGCCGAGTAGCCGCATACAAGGAAATAGAAACCTCGGCCTGGTTTATTTTGTGAATTCGTTTTGCGATTGGACGAGGCTCTCTATACTCTGACCTCACCAGTAACGAAACAACTTGCTTTGTTGTTTTTAGTCTCGTGAATCCCCGCTCCCGCGTTTTAATGTATTTTGTGTGCCCCCGTCTCAAGTTTTATGCATAATACACATTTTATTTTTTTTAGTCTGTAAGAATCGAAAACTAATATAATCATGTAAATACGCAAATATGTCCGTTTAGATAAGGTGTTTATTTAGCAAAAAATCTATCTTCTAAACCAATAATATAAACGAATGCACAAATGAAACATATTAAGAAGGTAAACGTTACATACACTGATACAGTAAAAATTAAATGAATGGCATGCTGGGGAAACTCGTTTGACACATTTGTGAGTGATACACTCAAAAGCTAACTGTGAACGGAGTGGAGGCCCTTAAAAGGGCCGTTGTTAGGTTTCACCTAGGTAGGGGGTGTAGTCAAGTCTATTTACTGGTGGTGTACTTGGTGACTGCTTTGGTACCCTCACTGACGGCGTGCTTGGCCAGCTCACCAGGCAGGAGGAGACGGACGGCGGTCTGGATCTCCCTTGACGTAATGGTGCTACGTTTGTTGTAGTGAGCCAAACGGCTAGCTTCAGCTGAGATACGTTCGAAGATGTCATTCACAAAAGAGTTCATGATAGACATGGCCTTTGAGGAGATACCAGTGTCTGGGTGAACTTGTTTCAACACTTTGTAAATGTAGATGCTGTAGCTTTCCTTTCTCCTCCTCTTCTTCTTCTTGTCACCGGTGCGTACGGCCTTAGCCTTACCGGCTTTCTTAGCTCCTTTGGATGAAACTTTGGGCGGCATTATTTTACGGCGTGTAAACACGAAAACTGAGCGAAGCAGACGAAGCGCTGGCTTTATATACGAAACGGTGTGGAAATCTGCCGAGTACGAGAGAGAGTACGAGCGGGCCGGACCAATCGCAGCGCTGCGTTACGCCAGCCGAAAGTCCGCTCGTTTTTGTATAAAAGGGGATAGAACCCGCCACAACACAAACTGTGTCAGCAACTATCGCTACTCGCTTTTTTTCTTTGTTCGTTTTCAACCACCAGATAAGAATAAGATGTCCGGACGCGGTAAAGGCGGAAAAGTTAAAGGAAAGTCCAAGTCCCGATCATCCAGGGCCGGACTTCAGTTTCCAGTTGGTCGTATCCACCGTCTATTGAGAAAAGGAAACTACGCCGAACGTGTGGGCGCCGGTGCCCCCGTGTACCTAGCAGCTGTGCTAGAGTATTTGGCAGCTGAAGTTCTCGAGTTGGCAGGTAACGCTGCTAGAGACAACAAAAAGACCAGAATCATTCCACGTCACCTCCAACTGGCCATTAGAAACGACGAGGAGTTGAACAAACTTCTGTCCGGCGTCACCATCGCCCAGGGAGGTGTCCTGCCTAACATCCAGGCCGTGCTTCTGCCCAAGAAGTCACAGAAGACCCCAGGTGGCAAGAGTTAAAAAACTCGTGACCATATTTATCACACCTAACAACCCCTAAACACACTGTCCTTTTCAGGACAACCTTCATAATTTCACAGTTAGCTTGTTGGTTATCTATGACCGCAGCCGTACGAGTTTTCTAACTTTGCATAGGGCCTACATATATATAATAATAATATCAATAGTGTTTTTAATTAATAACATTTAAGAGGAGAGAGAAAGGGAGGTCTATGTATGTTGGGAGAATGTTACCCCCGTCGTTTCCCCATGGGCTATTTCTAGTTTTAAATGTTTACTTAAAATGTATAGGCCTAAGTATAATCATACGTTATAGAAATAAAGAAGGCCATTTTATTTTTGGTTACGTTGATACTCTTTTTATACAATAAAAACAAAGACGATACAAAAGAAAACAATCAAATCATACATTAAAAACAACGAACAAATGACTAGTTTTAGACGAGAATATGGAGCATTAAAAACGACAACAGACAGTTTGTTTACATTTTACAAACGAGTACAGACAGAAAGGACCAATGGGTGAACCGTCTTTTTAGTTTGCCGCGTTCTTTCAGCTGATGGCTTAACTAGTGCCCCCCCCCCCCCCCCCTCACCTCCATACAACTTTATAGTACGTAAAAGTATTGAAGATATTATAACATTGGGTACATAATAATGAGTCCATGTAGGTAGCCATCATTCTCTTAGTTGTGCCCAATTTAATGAAGGAATTTATAGATATTTATTGAAATATGACGCTAATAATAAATGATAGCCTACAGGCTTAAAAAGGAAAAAGAAAAGAGCGGGCTAGCCCGTGTGCGCGCGGTGGCTGGTAGCGTACTGCAGTCGATAAACACCGAGTACAAGGCGTGCAGACCAATCAGAGAACGAATAAGGTTAACCGACCAATGGATGCGCTGAGATTGCGTACTTGCTCTCAACGCTTCTTATAAAAGGCTGGTTTCGCCTCGCAGTTTTAACATTCTGTTATCAAGACTAAGGTCTGTTAACCATGGCTAGAACCAAACAAACCGCTCGTAAATCTACTGGAGGCAAGGCCCCACGTAAACAGCTGGCTACCAAGGCTGCCAGGAAATCAGCCCCAGCTACCGGAGGTGTTAAAAAGCCCCATCGTTACAGGCCCGGTACCGTCGCCCTGAGAGAAATTCGTCGTTACCAGAAGAGCACTGAGCTCCTCATCCGTAAGCTGCCATTCCAGCGTTTGGTCCGTGAGATCGCCCAAGATTTCAAGACTGACCTGCGTTTCCAGAGCTCAGCAGTCATGGCTCTTCAAGAAGCTAGCGAGGCTTATCTCGTCGGTCTCTTTGAGGACACCAACTTGTGCGCCATTCACGCTAAACGTGTTACCATCATGCCCAAGGACATCCAGCTTGCCAGGCGTATCCGTGGTGAGCGAGCTTAAGTCTACACCGACTCACCTCTGACGACCACTCCTCTAACGGTCCTTTTTAGGACCACTATACAAATCTTCACAAATTAGCTATGAGTTTACGTTCAAATAGTGTTGCTACAAATTAGTATGTAATGTAAGAGATACGACCTTTCTCTACTTTCAGTCATGGTTTCGTAACAGTAGATCTATCTTTAAAAAAAAAAAAAAATCTGTTTTAGTTTTAGATGAGAGAAACTAGAGTGTATAACAATTATAAAAATTGAGTCAAGGAAAGGGTGCTAGTGTGTATTATTATTATTAGACTAGTGGTGATGCCCGACAAACATGACTATAATGTGTTTTGTACAGAGATTTTGTTTGTTATGGGAAAATATTGCCTTCAACAGTGTTCAATTTTGTCCTTTACTATTACAGATTAGAAAAAAAAAATCATTTTAATGTAAACAGCCTCCCACTTCTGTAAAACATTTTAGATTCTTAAATTAAATGCCACTGTTTAATAGACTAACGCAGTATGTGGACAATGGGTGTTAAAAACGATACTGACACAGTTAACCGACATAAAGAATCAATCTCTCCTCAATACATTTTTTAACTGAAAAAACAAAACAAAAAACGAGACAGTGTGGAAAAAGGCGCCAACTTTGTAACTGTATTGTTAAAATTCGGCTAAGGTTCGTGCGCCTCCCTCTCTTGCAACCGGATTGGTTCGCAGTCCAACGTAAAATTACAACGATTGGTTCAAGCCTCGCGTCGTCCGCCACGTTGAGTGAGCCACGCTAGGTCGGTAGTATAAATACGGGCTGACTGCATTCGTTTCTATCATTCGTTCCTGTTGATATACTCCCGTTATTTTTTCAAACACTTAGCAGAATGTCTGGCCGCGGTAAAGGTGGTAAGGGACTTGGCAAAGGAGGAGCCAAACGTCACCGTAAAGTATTGCGTGATAACATCCAGGGTATCACTAAGCCTGCTATCCGTCGTCTTGCACGCAGAGGTGGTGTCAAACGTATCTCTGGTCTGATCTACGAAGAAACAAGAGGTGTACTCAAGGTTTTCCTTGAAAATGTCATCAGGGATGCCGTCACATACACCGAGCATGCCAAGAGGAAGACTGTCACTGCCATGGATGTGGTCTACGCACTGAAACGCCAAGGACGTACTCTGTACGGCTTCGGTGGTTAAGCGAACAATGGATTGACCTACACAGTGAAAACAACCCGGCCCTTATCAGGGCCACCCCAATATTTCACAAATAAGCTAGAGTTGAGAAACTGATGCCATGGTTTCATTAAGTTACTTAATAAAATGGGTATACTAGCTATGACTATGATAACAGTGAACTTGCGTACGTTTATTAACTTACATGAAACCGATGTTTATAGTTGTTGGTGTTTTTGTTTAATACATTGACCGCGTTGGTATGTTTGCATTACTTAGTTTGATATATGTGTGCTGTTAAAAAAAAAACTACAACACAACAATAATTCTTAAATTAAAGCATATTTTAGAACACAAATTATGGTGGTTAAAAAAATAAATAAATAATATAAAAAGGAAAAAAAAAAAAAGTGTCTACAACACGTGGTGTTCCCAAGCGGTCACCCATCTAAGTACTAACCACGCCCGACGTTGCTTGACTTCGGTGATCGGACGAGAACCGGTATTTTCAACGTGGTATGGCCGTAGACAACAAATGACAAAAATGTTGGTATATAAGCTTAAAAACGTTTAATTCAACCTTATGTATTTTATTTTTATTATTTGATGCTATTTACCTTTTTCTCAAGCGCATATAATTTAAGCTTTTTAAAGCACCGATACAATATATACTATAGGTAGGGCATGTTATTTTCCAATTATAACAAAAAAAAAAAAAAAACATGTTTTCAAATCAACATATAAATATTCATATAAATAATGTTACACTATAACGCTTACAAGTGTTGAACGGAATCGCGAGCATAGTTATGGTTTTATTTATATGGAACTAAATACAACACAATATAAATTGTTTACAATTTCAAACCATAGCAGCCGAGTAGCCGCATACAAGGAAATAGAAACCTCGGCCTGGTTTATTTTGTGAATTCGTTTTGCGATTGGACGAGGCTCTCTATACTCTGACCTCACCAGTAACGAAACAACTTGCTTTGTTGTTTTTAGTCTCGTGAATCCCCGCTCCCGCGTTTTAATGTATTTTGTGTGCCCCCGTCTCAAGTTTTATGCATAATACACATTTTATTTTTTTTAGTCTGTAAGAATCGAAAACTAATATAATCATGTAAATACGCAAATATGTCCGTTTAGATAAGGTGTTTATTTAGCAAAAAATCTATCTTCTAAACCAATAATATAAACGAATGCACAAATGAAACATATTAAGAAGGTAAACGTTACATACACTGATACAGTAAAAATTAAATGAATGGCATGCTGGGGAAACTCGTTTGACACATTTGTGAGTGATACACTCAAAAGCTAACTGTGAACGGAGTGGAGGCCCTTAAAAGGGCCGTTGTTAGGTTTCACCTAGGTAGGGGGTGTAGTCAAGTCTATTTACTGGTGGTGTACTTGGTGACTGCTTTGGTACCCTCACTGACGGCGTGCTTGGCCAGCTCACCAGGCAGGAGGAGACGGACGGCGGTCTGGATCTCCCTTGACGTAATGGTGCTACGTTTGTTGTAGTGAGCCAAACGGCTAGCTTCAGCTGAGATACGTTCGAAGATGTCATTCACAAAAGAGTTCATGATAGACATGGCCTTTGAGGAGATACCAGTGTCTGGGTGAACTTGTTTCAACACTTTGTAAATGTAGATGCTGTAGCTTTCCTTTCTCCTCCTCTTCTTCTTCTTGTCACCGGTGCGTACGGCCTTAGCCTTACCGGCTTTCTTAGCTCCTTTGGATGAAACTTTGGGCGGCATTATTTTACGGCGTGTAAACACGAAAACTGAGCGAAGCAGACGAAGCGCTGGCTTTATATACGAAACGGTGTGGAAATCTGCCGAGTACGAGAGAGAGTACGAGCGGGCCGGACCAATCGCAGCGCTGCGTTACGCCAGCCGAAAGTCCGCTCGTTTTTGTATAAAAGGGGACAGAACCCGCCACAACACAAACTGTGTCAGCAACTATCGCTACTCGCTTTTTTTCTTTGTTCGTTTTCAACCACCAGATAAGAATAAGATGTCCGGACGCGGTAAAGGCGGAAAAGTTAAAGGAAAGTCCAAGTCCCGATCATCCAGGGCCGGACTTCAGTTTCCAGTTGGTCGTATCCACCGTCTATTGAGAAAAGGAAACTACGCCGAACGTGTGGGCGCCGGTGCCCCCGTGTACCTAGCAGCTGTGCTAGAGTATTTGGCAGCTGAAGTTCTCGAGTTGGCAGGTAACGCTGCTAGAGACAACAAAAAGACCAGAATCATTCCACGTCACCTCCAACTGGCCATTAGAAACGACGAGGAGTTGAACAAACTTCTGTCCGGCGTCACCATCGCCCAGGGAGGTGTCCTGCCTAACATCCAGGCCGTGCTTCTGCCCAAGAAGTCACAGAAGACCCCAGGTGGCAAGAGTTAAAAAACTCGTGACCATATTTATCACACCTAACAACCCCTAAACACACTGTCCTTTTCAGGACAACCTTCATAATTTCACAGTTAGCTTGTTGGTTATCTATGACCGCAGCCGTACGAGTTTTCTAACTTTGCATAGGGCCTACATATATATAATAATAATATCAATAGTGTTTTTAATTAATAACATTTAAGAGGAGAGAGAAAGGGAGGTCTATGTATGTTGGGAGAATGTTACCCCCGTCGTTTCCCCATGGGCTATTTCTAGTTTTAAATGTTTACTTAAAATGTATAGGCCTAAGTATAATCATACGTTATAGAAATAAAGAAGGCCATTTTATTTTTGGTTACGTTGATACTCTTTTTATACAATAAAAACAAAGACGATACAAAAGAAAACAATCAAATCATACATTAAAAACAACGAACAAATGACTAGTTTTAGACGAGAATATGGAGCATTAAAAACGACAACAGACAGTTTGTTTACATTTTACAAACGAGTACAGACAGAAAGGACCAATGGGTGAACCGTCTTTTTAGTTTGCCGCGTTCTTTCAGCTGATGGCTTAACTAGTGCCCCCCCCCCCCCCCCCTCACCTCCATACAACTTTATAGTACGTAAAAGTATTGAAGATATTATAACATTGGGTACATAATAATGAGTCCATGTAGGTAGCCATCATTCTCTTAGTTGTGCCCAATTTAATGAAGGAATTTATAGATATTTATTGAAATATGACGCTAATAATAAATGATAGCCTACAGGCTTAAAAAGGAAAAAGAAAAGAGCGGGCTAGCCCGTGTGCGCGCGGTGGCTGGTAGCGTACTGCAGTCGATAAACACCGAGTACAAGGCGTGCAGACCAATCAGAGAACGAATAAGGTTAACCGACCAATGGATGCGCTGAGATTGCGTACTTGCTCTCAACGCTTCTTATAAAAGGCTGGTTTCGCCTCGCAGTTTTAACATTCTGTTATCAAGACTAAGGTCTGTTAACCATGGCTAGAACCAAACAAACCGCTCGTAAATCTACTGGAGGCAAGGCCCCACGTAAACAGCTGGCTACCAAGGCTGCCAGGAAATCAGCCCCAGCTACCGGAGGTGTTAAAAAGCCCCATCGTTACAGGCCCGGTACCGTCGCCCTGAGAGAAATTCGTCGTTACCAGAAGAGCACTGAGCTCCTCATCCGTAAGCTGCCATTCCAGCGTTTGGTCCGTGAGATCGCCCAAGATTTCAAGACTGACCTGCGTTTCCAGAGCTCAGCAGTCATGGCTCTTCAAGAAGCTAGCGAGGCTTATCTCGTCGGTCTCTTTGAGGACACCAACTTGTGCGCCATTCACGCTAAACGTGTTACCATCATGCCCAAGGACATCCAGCTTGCCAGGCGTATCCGTGGTGAGCGAGCTTAAGTCTACACCGACTCACCTCTGACGACCACTCCTCTAACGGTCCTTTTTAGGACCACTATACAAATCTTCACAAATTAGCTATGAGTTTACGTTCAAATAGTGTTGCTACAAATTAGTATGTAATGTAAGAGATACGACCTTTCTCTACTTTCAGTCATGGTTTCGTAACAGTAGATCTATCTTTAAAAAAAAAAAAAAATCTGTTTTAGTTTTAGATGAGAGAAACTAGAGTGTATAACAATTATAAAAATTGAGTCAAGGAAAGGGTGCTAGTGTGTATTATTATTATTAGACTAGTGGTGATGCCCGACAAACATGACTATAATGTGTTTTGTACAGAGATTTTGTTTGTTATGGGAAAATATTGCCTTCAACAGTGTTCAATTTTGTCCTTTACTATTACAGATTAGAAAAAAAAAATCATTTTAATGTAAACAGCCTCCCACTTCTGTAAAACATTTTAGATTCTTAAATTAAATGCCACTGTTTAATAGACTAACGCAGTATGTGGACAATGGGTGTTAAAAACGATACTGACACAGTTAACCGACATAAAGAATCAATCTCTCCTCAATACATTTTTTAACTGAAAAAACAAAACAAAAAACGAGACAGTGTGGAAAAAGGCGCCAACTTTGTAACTGTATTGTTAAAATTCGGCTAAGGTTCGTGCGCCTCCCTCTCTTGCAACCGGATTGGTTCGCAGTCCAACGTAAAATTACAACGATTGGTTCAAGCCTCGCGTCGTCCGCCACGTTGAGTGAGCCACGCTAGGTCGGTAGTATAAATACGGGCTGACTGCATTCGTTTCTATCATTCGTTCCTGTTGATATACTCCCGTTATTTTTTCAAACACTTAGCAGAATGTCTGGCCGCGGTAAAGGTGGTAAGGGACTTGGCAAAGGAGGAGCCAAACGTCACCGTAAAGTATTGCGTGATAACATCCAGGGTATCACTAAGCCTGCTATCCGTCGTCTTGCACGCAGAGGTGGTGTCAAACGTATCTCTGGTCTGATCTACGAAGAAACAAGAGGTGTACTCAAGGTTTTCCTTGAAAATGTCATCAGGGATGCCGTCACATACACCGAGCATGCCAAGAGGAAGACTGTCACTGCCATGGATGTGGTCTACGCACTGAAACGCCAAGGACGTACTCTGTACGGCTTCGGTGGTTAAGCGAACAATGGATTGACCTACACAGTGAAAACAACCCGGCCCTTATCAGGGCCACCCCAATATTTCACAAATAAGCTTGAGTTGAGAAACTGATGCCATGGTTTCATTAAGTTACTTAATAAAATGGGTATACTAGCTATGACTATGATAACAGTGAACTTGCGTACGTTTATTAACTTACATGAAACCGATGTTTATAGTTGTTGGTGTTTTTGTTTAATACATTGACCGCGTTGGTATGTTTGCATTACTTAGTTTGATATATGTGTGCTGTTAAAAAAAAAACTACAACACAACAATAATTCTTAAATTAAAGCATATTTTAGAACACAAATTATGGTGGTTAAAAAAATAAATAAATAATATAAAAAGGAAAAAAAAAAAAAGTGTCTACAACACGTGGTGTTCCCAAGCGGTCACCCATCTAAGTACTAACCACGCCCGACGTTGCTTGACTTCGGTGATCGGACGAGAACCGGTATTTTCAACGTGGTATGGCCGTAGACAACAAATGACAAAAATGTTGGTATATAAGCTTAAAAACGTTTAATTCAACCTTATGTATTTTATTTTTATTATTTGATGCTATTTACCTTTTTCTCAAGCGCATATAATTTAAGCTTTTTAAAGCACCGTCACAATATATACTATAGGTAGGGCATGTTATTTTCCAATTATAACAAAAAAAAAAAAAAAACATGTTTTCAAATCAACATATAAATATTCATATAAATAATGTTACACTATAACGCTTACAAGTGTTGAACGGAATCGCGAGTATAGTTATGGTTTTATTTATATGGAACTAAATACAACACAATATAAATTGTTTACAATTTCAAACCATAGCAGCCGAGTAGCCGCATACAAGGAAATAGAAACCTCGGCCTGGTTTATTTTGTGAATTCGTTTTGCGATTGGACGAGGCTCTCTATACTCTGACCTCACCAGTAACGAAACAACTTGCTTTGTTGTTTTTAGTCTCGTGAATCCCCGCTCCCGCGTTTTAATGTATTTTGTGTGCCCCCGTCTCAAGTTTTATGCATAATACACATTTTATTTTTTTTAGTCTGTAAGAATCGAAAACTAATATAATCATGTAAATACGCAAATATGTCCGTTTAGATAAGGTGTTTATTTAGCAAAAAATCTATCTTCTAAACCAATAATATAAACGAATGCACAAATGAAACATATTAAGAAGGTAAACGTTACATACACTGATACAGTAAAAATTAAATGAATGGCATGCTGGGGAAACTCGTTTGACACATTTGTGAGTGATACACTCAAAAGCTAACTGTGAACGGAGTGGAGGCCCTTAAAAGGGCCGTTGTTAGGTTTCACCTAGGTAGGGGGTGTAGTCAAGTCTATTTACTGGTGGTGTACTTGGTGACTGCTTTGGTACCCTCACTGACGGCGTGCTTGGCCAGCTCACCAGGCAGGAGGAGACGGACGGCGGTCTGGATCTCCCTTGACGTAATGGTGCTACGTTTGTTGTAGTGAGCCAAACGGCTAGCTTCAGCTGAGATACGTTCGAAGATGTCATTCACAAAAGAGTTCATGATAGACATGGCCTTTGAGGAGATACCAGTGTCTGGGTGAACTTGTTTCAACACTTTGTAAATGTAGATGCTGTAGCTTTCCTTTCTCCTCCTCTTCTTCTTCTTGTCACCGGTGCGTACGGCCTTAGCCTTACCGGCTTTCTTAGCTCCTTTGGATGAAACTTTGGGCGGCATTATTTTACGGCGTGTAAACACGAAAACTGAGCGAAGCAGACGAAGCGCTGGCTTTATATACGAAACGGTGTGGAAATCTGCCGAGTACGAGAGAGAGTACGAGCGGGCCGGACCAATCGCAGCGCTGCGTTACGCCAGCCGAAAGTCCGCTCGTTTTTGTATAAAAGGGGACAGAACCCGCCACAACACAAACTGTGTCAGCAACTATCGCTACTCGCTTTTTTTCTTTGTTCGTTTTCAACCACCAGATAAGAATAAGATGTCCGGACGCGGTAAAGGCGGAAAAGTTAAAGGAAAGTCCAAGTCCCGATCATCCAGGGCCGGACTTCAGTTTCCAGTTGGTCGTATCCACCGTCTATTGAGAAAAGGAAACTACGCCGAACGTGTGGGCGCCGGTGCCCCCGTGTACCTAGCAGCTGTGCTAGAGTATTTGGCAGCTGAAGTTCTCGAGTTGGCAGGTAACGCTGCTAGAGACAACAAAAAGACCAGAATCATTCCACGTCACCTCCAACTGGCCATTAGAAACGACGAGGAGTTGAACAAACTTCTGTCCGGCGTCACCATCGCCCAGGGAGGTGTCCTGCCTAACATCCAGGCCGTGCTTCTGCCCAAGAAGTCACAGAAGACCCCAGGTGGCAAGAGTTAAAAAACTCGTGACCATATTTATCACACCTAACAACCCCTAAACACACTGTCCTTTTCAGGACAACCTTCATAATTTCACAATTAGCTTGTTGGTTATCTATGACCGCAGCCGTACGAGTTTTCTAACTTTGCATAGGGCCTACATATATATAATAATAATATCAATAGTGTTTTTAATTAATAACATTTAAGAGGAGAGAGAAAGGGAGGTCTATGTATGTTGGGAGAATGTTACCCCCGTCGTTTCCCCATGGGCTATTTCTAGTTTTAAATGTTTACTTAAAATGTATAGGCCTAAGTATAATCATACGTTATAGAAATAAAGAAGGCCATTTTATTTTTGGTTACGTTGATACTCTTTTTATACAATAAAAACAAAGACGATACAAAAGAAAACAATCAAATCATACATTAAAAACAACGAACAAATGACTAGTTTTAGACGAGAATATGGAGCATTTAAAACGACAACAGACAGTTTGTTTACATTTTACAAACGAGTACAGACAGAAAGGACCAATGGGTGAACCGTCTTTTTAGTTTGCCGCGTTCTTTCAGCTGATGGCTTAACTAGTGCCCCCCCCCCCCCCCTCACCTCCATACAACTTTATAGTACGTAAAAGTATTGAAGATATTATAACATTGGGTACATAATAATGAGTCCATGTAGGTAGCCATCATTCTCTTAGTTGTGCCCAATTTAATGAAGGAATTTATAGATATTTATTGAAATATGACGCTAATAATAAATGATAGCCTACAGGCTTAAAAAGGAAAAAGAAAAGAGCGGGCTAGCCCGTGTGCGCGCGGTGGCTGGTAGCGTACTGCAGTCGATAAACACCGAGTACAAGGCGTGCAGACCAATCAGAGAACGAATAAGGTTAACCGACCAATGGATGCGCTGAGATTGCGTACTTGCTCTCAACGCTTCTTATAAAAGGCTGGTTTCGCCTCGCAGTTTTAACATTCTGTTATCAAGACTAAGGTCTGTTAACCATGGCTAGAACCAAACAAACCGCTCGTAAATCTACTGGAGGCAAGGCCCCACGTAAACAGCTGGCTACCAAGGCTGCCAGGAAATCAGCCCCAGCTACCGGAGGTGTTAAAAAGCCCCATCGTTACAGGCCCGGTACCGTCGCCCTGAGAGAAATTCGTCGTTACCAGAAGAGCACTGAGCTCCTCATCCGTAAGCTGCCATTCCAGCGTTTGGTCCGTGAGATCGCCCAAGATTTCAAGACTGACCTGCGTTTCCAGAGCTCAGCAGTCATGGCTCTTCAAGAAGCTAGCGAGGCTTATCTCGTCGGTCTCTTTGAGGACACCAACTTGTGCGCCATTCACGCTAAACGTGTTACCATCATGCCCAAGGACATCCAGCTTGCCAGGCGTATCCGTGGTGAGCGTGCTTAAGTCTACACCGACTCACCTCTGACGACCACTCCTCTAACGGTCCTTTTTAGGACCACTATACAAATCTTCACAAATTAGCTATGAGTTTACGTTCAAATAGTGTTGCTACAAATTAGTATGTAATGTAAGAGATACGACCTTTCTCTACTTTCAGTCATGGTTTCGTAACAGTAGATCTATCTTTAAAAAAAAAAAAAAAAATCTGTTTTAGTTTTAGATGAGAGAAACTAGAGTGTATAACAATTATAAAAATTGAGTCAAGGAAAGGGTGCTAGTGTGTATTATTATTATTAGACTAGTGGTGATGCCCGACAAACATGACTATAATGTGTTTTGTACAGAGATTTGGTTTGTTATGGGAAAATATTGCCTTCAACAGTGTTCAATTTTGTCCTTTACTATTACAGATTAGAAAAAAAAAATCATTTTAATGTAAACAGCCTCCCACTTCTGTAAAACATTTTAGATTCTTAAATTAAATGCCACTGTTTAATAGACTAACGCAGTATGTGGACAATGGGTGTTAAAAACGATACTGACACAGTTAACCGACATAAAGAATCAATCTCTCCTCAATACATTTTTTAACTGAAAAAACAAAACAAAAAACGAGACAGTGTGGAAAAAGGCGCCAACTTTGTAACTGTATTGTTAAAATTCGGCTAAGGTTCGTGCGCCTCCCTCTCTTGCAACCGGATTGGTTCGCAGTCCAACGTAAAATTACAACGATTGGTTCAAGCCTCGCGTCGTCCGCCACGTTGAGTGAGCCACGCTAGGTCGGTAGTATAAATACGGGCTGACTGCATTCGTTTCTATCATTCGTTCCTGTTGATATACTCCCGTTATTTTTTCAAACACTTAGCAGAATGTCTGGCCGCGGTAAAGGTGGTAAGGGACTTGGCAAAGGAGGAGCCAAACGTCACCGTAAAGTATTGCGTGATAACATCCAGGGTATCACTAAGCCTGCTATCCGTCGTCTTGCACGCAGAGGTGGTGTCAAACGTATCTCTGGTCTGATCTACGAAGAAACAAGAGGTGTACTCAAGGTTTTCCTTGAAAATGTCATCAGGGATGCCGTCACATACACCGAGCATGCCAAGAGGAAGACTGTCACTGCCATGGATGTGGTCTACGCACTGAAACGCCAAGGACGTACTCTGTACGGCTTCGGTGGTTAAGCGAACAATGGATTGACCTACACAGTGAAAACAACCCGGCCCTTATCAGGGCCACCCCAATATTTCACAAATAAGCTTGAGTTGAGAAACTGATGCCATGGTTTCATTAAGTTACTTAATAAAATGGGTATACTAGCTATGACTATGATAACAGTGAACTTGCGTACGTTTATTAACTTACATGAAACCGATGTTTATAGTTGTTGGTGTTTTTGTTTAATACATTGACCGCGTTGGTATGTTTGCATTATTTAGTTTGATATATGTGTGCTGTTAAAAAAAAAACTACAACACAACAATAATTCTTAAATTAAAGCATATATTAGAACACAAATTAGGGTGGTTAAAAAAATAAATAAATAATATAAAAAGGAAAAAAAAAAAAAGTGTCTACAACACGTGGTGTTCCCAAGCGGTCACCCATCTAAGTACTAACCACGCCCGACGTTGCTTGACTTCGGTGATCGGACGAGAACCGGTATTTTCAACGTGGTATGGCCGTAGACATCAAATGACAAAAATGTTGGTATATAAGCTTAAAAACGTTTAATTCAACCTTATGTATTTTATTTTTATTATTTGATGCTATTTACCTTTTTCTCAAGCGCATATAATTTAAGCTTTTTAAAGCACCGATACAATATATACTATAGGTAGGGCATGTTATTTTCCAATTATAACAAAAAAAACAAAAAAAAAACATGTTTTCAGATCAACATATAAATATTCATATAAATAATGTTACACTATAACGCTTACAAGTGTTGAACGGAATCGCGAGTATAGTTATGGTTTTATTTATATGGAACTAAATACAACACGATATAAATTGTTTACAATTTCAAACCATAGCAGCCGAGTAGCCGCATACAAGGAAATAGAAACCTCGGCCTGGTTTATTTTGTGAATTCGTTTTGCGATTGGACGAGGCTCTCTATACTCTGACCTCACCAGTAACGAAACAACTTGCTTTGTTGTTTTTAGTCTCGTGAATCCCCGCTCCCGCGTTTTAATGTATTTTGTGTGCCCCCGTCTCAAGTTTTATGCATAATACACATTTTATTTTTTTTAGTCTGTAAGAATCGAAAACTAATATAATCATGTAAATACGCAAATATGTCCGTTTAGATAAGGTGTTTATTTAGCAAAAAATCTATCTTCTAAACCAATAATATAAACGAATGCACAAATGAAACATATTAAGAAGGTAAACGTTACATACACTGATACAGTAAAAATTAAATGAATGGCATGCTGGGGAAACTCGTTTGACACATTTGTGAGTGATACACTCAAAAGCTAACTGTGAACGGAGTGGAGGCCCTTAAAAGGGCCGTTGTTAGGTTTCACCTAGGTAGGGGGTGTAGTCAAGTCTATTTACTGGTGGTGTACTTGGTGACTGCTTTGGTACCCTCACTGACGGCGTGCTTGGCCAGCTCACCAGGCAGGAGGAGACGGACGGCGGTCTGGATCTCCCTTGACGTAATGGTGCTACGTTTGTTGTAGTGAGCCAAACGGCTAGCTTCAGCTGAGATACGTTCGAAGATGTCATTCACAAAAGAGTTCATGATAGACATGGCCTTTGAGGAGATACCAGTGTCTGGGTGAACTTGTTTCAACACTTTGTAAATGTAGATGCTGTAGCTTTCCTTTCTCCTCCTCTTCTTCTTCTTGTCACCGGTGCGTACGGCCTTAGCCTTACCGGCTTTCTTAGCTCCTTTGGATGAAACTTTGGGCGGCATTATTTTACGGCGTGTAAACACGAAAACTGAGCGAAGCAGACGAAGCGCTGGCTTTATATACGAAACGGTGTGGAAATCTGCCGAGTACGAGAGAGAGTACGAGCGGGCCGGACCAATCGCAGCGCTGCGTTACGCCAGCCGAAAGTCCGCTCGTTTTTGTATAAAAGGGGACAGAACCCGCCACAACACAAACTGTGTCAGCAACTATCGCTACTCGCTTTTTTTCTTTGTTCGTTTTCAACCACCAGATAAGAATAAGATGTCCGGACGCGGTAAAGGCGGAAAAGTTAAAGGAAAGTCCAAGTCCCGATCATCCAGGGCCGGACTTCAGTTTCCAGTTGGTCGTATCCACCGTCTATTGAGAAAAGGAAACTACGCCGAACGTGTGGGCGCCGGTGCCCCCGTGTACCTAGCAGCTGTGCTAGAGTATTTGGCAGCTGAAGTTCTCGAGTTGGCAGGTAACGCTGCTAGAGACAACAAAAAGACCAGAATCATTCCACGTCACCTCCAACTGGCCATTAGAAACGACGAGGAGTTGAACAAACTTCTGTCCGGCGTCACCATCGCCCAGGGAGGTGTCCTGCCTAACATCCAGGCCGTGCTTCTGCCCAAGAAGTCACAGAAGACCCCAGGTGGCAAGAGTTAAAAAACTCGTGACCATATTTATCAGACCTAACAACCCCTAAACACACTGTCCTTTTCAGGACAACCTTCATAATTTCACAATTAGCTTGTTGGTTATCTATGACCGCAGCCGTACGAGTTTTCTAACTTTGCATAGGGCCTACATATATATAATAATAATATCAATAGTGTTTTTAATTAATAACATTTAAGAGGAGAGAGAAAGGGAGGTCTATGTATGTTGGGAGAATGTTACCCCCGTCGTTTCCCCATGGGCTATTTCTAGTTTTAAATGTTTACTTAAAATGTATAGGCCTAAGTATAATCATACGTTATAGAAATAAAGAAGGCCATTTTATTTTTGGTTACGTTGATACTCTTTTTATACAATAAAAACAAAGACGATACAAAAGAAAACAATCAAATCATACATTAAAAACAACGAACAAATGACTAGTTTTAGACGAGAATATGGAGCATTAAAAACGACAACAGACAGTTTGTTTACATTTTACAAACGAGTACAGACAGAAAGGACCAATGGGTGAACCGTCTTTTTAGTTTGCCGCGTTCTTTCAGCTGATGGCTTAACTAGTGCCCCCCCCCCCCCCTCACCTCCATACAACTTTATAGTACGTAAAAGTATTGAAGATATTATAACATTGGGTACATAATAATGAGTCCATGTAGGTAGCCATCATTCTCTTAGTTGTGCCCAATTTAATGAAGGAATTTATAGATATTTATTGAAATATGACGCTAATAATAAATGATAGCCTACAGGCTTAAAAAGGAAAAAGAAAAGAGCGGGCTAGCCCGTGTGCGCGCGGTGGCTGGTAGCGTACTGCAGTCGATAAACACCGAGTACAAGGCGTGCAGACCAATCAGAGAACGAATAAGGTTAACCGACCAATGGATGCGCTGAGATTGCGTACTTGCTCTCAACGCTTCTTATAAAAGGCTGGTTTCGCCTCGCAGTTTTAACATTCTGTTATCAAGACTAAGGTCTGTTAACCATGGCTAGAACCAAACAAACCGCTCGTAAATCTACTGGAGGCAAGGCCCCACGTAAACAGCTGGCTACCAAGGCTGCCAGGAAATCAGCCCCAGCTACCGGAGGTGTTAAAAAGCCCCATCGTTACAGGCCCGGTACCGTCGCCCTGAGAGAAATTCGTCGTTACCAGAAGAGCACTGAGCTCCTCATCCGTAAGCTGCCATTCCAGCGTTTGGTCCGTGAGATCGCCCAAGATTTCAAGACTGACCTGCGTTTCCAGAGCTCAGCAGTCATGGCTCTTCAAGAAGCTAGCGAGGCTTATCTCGTCGGTCTCTTTGAGGACACCAACTTGTGCGCCATTCACGCTAAACGTGTTACCATCATGCCCAAGGACATCCAGCTTGCCAGGCGTATCCGTGGTGAGCGTGCTTAAGTCTACACCGACTCACCTCTGACGACCACTCCTCTAACGGTCCTTTTTAGGACCACTATACAAATCTTCACAAATTAGCTATGAGTTTACGTTCAAATAGTGTTGCTACAAATTAGTATGTAATGTAAGAGATACGACCTTTCTCTACTTTCAGTCATGGTTTCGTAACAGTAGATCTATCTTTAAAAAAAAAAAAAAAAATCTGTTTTAGTTTTAGATGAGAGAAACTAGAGTGTATAACAATTATAAAAATTGAGTCAAGGAAAGGGTGCTAGTGTGTATTATTATTATTAGACTAGTGGTGATGCCCGACAAACATGACTATAATGTGTTTTGTACAGAGATTTGGTTTGTTATGGGAAAATATTGCCTTCAACAGTGTTCAATTTTGTCCTTTACTATTACAGATTAGAAAAAAAAAATCATTTTAATGTAAACAGCCTCCCACTTCTGTAAAACATTTTAGATTCTTAAATTAAATGCCACTGTTTAATAGACTAACGCAGTATGTGGACAATGGGTGTTAAAAACGATACTGACACAGTTAACCGACATAAAGAATCAATCTCTCCTCAATACATTTTTTAACTGAAAAAACAAAACAAAAAACGAGACAGTGTGGAAAAAGGCGCCAACTTTGTAACTGTATTGTTAAAATTCGGCTAAGGTTCGTGCGCCTCCCTCTCTTGCAACCGGATTGGTTCGCAGTCCAACGTAAAATTACAACGATTGGTTCAAGCCTCGCGTCGTCCGCCACGTTGAGTGAGCCACGCTAGGTCGGTAGTATAAATACGGGCTGACTGCATTCGTTTCTATCATTCGTTCCTGTTGATATACTCCCGTTATTTTTTCAAACACTTAGCAGAATGTCTGGCCGCGGTAAAGGTGGTAAGGGACTTGGCAAAGGAGGAGCCAAACGTCACCGTAAAGTATTGCGTGATAACATCCAGGGTATCACTAAGCCTGCTATCCGTCGTCTTGCACGCAGAGGTGGTGTCAAACGTATCTCTGGTCTGATCTACGAAGAAACAAGAGGTGTACTCAAGGTTTTCCTTGAAAATGTCATCAGGGATGCCGTCACATACACCGAGCATGCCAAGAGGAAGACTGTCACTGCCATGGATGTGGTCTACGCACTGAAACGCCAAGGACGTACTCTGTACGGCTTCGGTGGTTAAGCGAACAATGGATTGACCTACACAGTGAAAACAACCCGGCCCTTATCAGGGCCACCCCAATATTTCACAAATAAGCTTGAGTTGAGAAACTGATGCCATGGTTTCATTAAGTTACTTAATAAAATGGGTATACTAGCTATGACTATGATAACAGTGAACTTGCGTACGTTTATTAACTTACATGAAACCGATGTTTATAGTTGTTGGTGTTTTTGTTTAATACATTGACCGCGTTGGTATGTTTGCATTATTTAGTTTGATATATGTGTGCTGTTAAAAAAAAAACTACAACACAACAATAATTCTTAAATTAAAGCATATATTAGAACACAAATTAGGGTGGTTAAAAAAATAAATAAATAATATAAAAAGGAAAAAAAAAAAAAGTGTCTACAACACGTGGTGTTCCCAAGCGGTCACCCATCTAAGTACTAACCACGCCCGACGTTGCTTGACTTCGGTGATCGGACGAGAACCGGTATTTTCAACGTGGTATGGCCGTAGACATCAAATGACAAAAATGTTGGTATATAAGCTTAAAAACGTTTAATTCAACCTTATGTATTTTATTTTTATTATTTGATGCTATTTACCTTTTTCTCAAGCGCATATAATTTAAGCTTTTTAAAGCACCGATACAATATATACTATAGGTAGGGCATGTTATTTTCCAATTATAACAAAAAAAACAAAAAAAAAACATGTTTTCAGATCAACATATAAATATTCATATAAATAATGTTACACTATAACGCTTACAAGTGTTGAACGGAATCGCGAGTATAGTTATGGTTTTATTTATATGGAACTAAATACAACACGATATAAATTGTTTACAATTTCAAACCATAGCAGCCGAGTAGCCGCATACAAGGAAATAGAAACCTCGGCCTGGTTTATTTTGTGAATTCGTTTTGCGATTGGACGAGGCTCTCTATACTCTGACCTCACCAGTAACGAAACAACTTGCTTTGTTGTTTTTAGTCTCGTGAATCCCCGCTCCCGCGTTTTAATGTATTTTGTGTGCCCCCGTCTCAAGTTTTATGCATAATACACATTTTATTTTTTTTAGTCTGTAAGAATCGAAAACTAATATAATCATGTAAATACGCAAATATGTCCGTTTAGATAAGGTGTTTATTTAGCAAAAAATCTATCTTCTAAACCAATAATATAAACGAATGCACAAATGAAACATATTAAGAAGGTAAACGTTACATACACTGATACAGTAAAAATTAAATGAATGGCATGCTGGGGAAACTCGTTTGACACATTTGTGAGTGATACACTCAAAAGCTAACTGTGAACGGAGTGGAGGCCCTTAAAAGGGCCGTTGTTAGGTTTCACCTAGGTAGGGGGTGTAGTCAAGTCTATTTACTGGTGGTGTACTTGGTGACTGCTTTGGTACCCTCACTGACGGCGTGCTTGGCCAGCTCACCAGGCAGGAGGAGACGGACGGCGGTCTGGATCTCCCTTGACGTAATGGTGCTACGTTTGTTGTAGTGAGCCAAACGGCTAGCTTCAGCTGAGATACGTTCGAAGATGTCATTCACAAAAGAGTTCATGATAGACATGGCCTTTGAGGAGATACCAGTGTCTGGGTGAACTTGTTTCAACACTTTGTAAATGTAGATGCTGTAGCTTTCCTTTCTCCTCCTCTTCTTCTTCTTGTCACCGGTGCGTACGGCCTTAGCCTTACCGGCTTTCTTAGCTCCTTTGGATGAAACTTTGGGCGGCATTATTTTACGGCGTGTAAACACGAAAACTGAGCGAAGCAGACGAAGCGCTGGCTTTATATACGAAACGGTGTGGAAATCTGCCGAGTACGAGAGAGAGTACGAGCGGGCCGGACCAATCGCAGCGCTGCGTTACGCCAGCCGAAAGTCCGCTCGTTTTTGTATAAAAGGGGATAGAACCCGCCACAACACAAACTGTGTCAGCAACTATCGCTACTCGCTTTTTTTCTTTGTTCGTTTTCAACCACCAGATAAGAATAAGATGTCCGGACGCGGTAAAGGCGGAAAAGTTAAAGGAAAGTCCAAGTCCCGATCATCCAGGGCCGGACTTCAGTTTCCAGTTGGTCGTATCCACCGTCTATTGAGAAAAGGAAACTACGCCGAACGTGTGGGCGCCGGTGCCCCCGTGTACCTAGCAGCTGTGCTAGAGTATTTGGCAGCTGAAGTTCTCGAGTTGGCAGGTAACGCTGCTAGAGACAACAAAAAGACCAGAATCATTCCACGTCACCTCCAACTGGCCATTAGAAACGACGAGGAGTTGAACAAACTTCTGTCCGGCGTCACCATCGCCCAGGGAGGTGTCCTGCCTAACATCCAGGCCGTGCTTCTGCCCAAGAAGTCACAGAAGACCCCAGGTGGCAAGAGTTAAAAAACTCGTGACCATATTTATCACACCTAACAACCCCTAAACACACTGTCCTTTTCAGGACAACCTTCATAATTTCACAATTAGCTTGTTGGTTATCTATGACCGCAGCCGTACGAGTTTTCTAACTTTGCATAGGGCCTACATATATATAATAATAATATCAATAGTGTTTTTAATTAATAACATTTAAGAGGAGAGAGAAAGGGAGGTCTATGTATGTTGGGAGAATGTTACCCCCGTCGTTTCCCCATGGGCTATTTCTAGTTTTAAATGTTTACTTAAAATGTATAGGCCTAAGTATAATCATACGTTATAGAAATAAAGAAGGCCATTTTATTTTTGGTTACGTTGATACTCTTTTTATACAATAAAAACAAAGACGATACAAAAGAAAACAATCAAATCATACATTAAAAACAACGAACAAATGACTAGTTTTAGACGAGAATATGGAGCATTAAAAACGACAACAGACAGTTTGTTTACATTTTACAAACGAGTACAGACAGAAAGGACCAATGGGTGAACCGTCTTTTTAGTTTGCCGCGTTCTTTCAGCTGATGGCTTAACTAGTGCCCCCCCCCCCCCCTCACCTCCATACAACTTTATAGTACGTAAAAGTATTGAAGATATTATAACATTGGGTACATAATAATGAGTCCATGTAGGTAGCCATCATTCTCTTAGTTGTGCCCAATTTAATGAAGGAATTTATAGATATTTATTGAAATATGACGCTAATAATAAATGATAGCCTACAGGCTTAAAAAGGAAAAAGAAAAGAGCGGGCTAGCCCGTGTGCGCGCGGTGGCTGGTAGCGTACTGCAGTCGATAAACACCGAGTACAAGGCGTGCAGACCAATCAGAGAACGAATAAGGTTAACCGACCAATGGATGCGCTGAGATTGCGTACTTGCTCTCAACGCTTCTTATAAAAGGCTGGTTTCGCCTCGCAGTTTTAACATTCTGTTATCAAGACTAAGGTCTGTTAACCATGGCTAGAACCAAACAAACCGCTCGTAAATCTACTGGAGGCAAGGCCCCACGTAAACAGCTGGCTACCAAGGCTGCCAGGAAATCAGCCCCAGCTACCGGAGGTGTTAAAAAGCCCCATCGTTACAGGCCCGGTACCGTCGCCCTGAGAGAAATTCGTCGTTACCAGAAGAGCACTGAGCTCCTCATCCGTAAGCTGCCATTCCAGCGTTTGGTCCGTGAGATCGCCCAAGATTTCAAGACTGACCTGCGTTTCCAGAGCTCAGCAGTCATGGCTCTTCAAGAAGCTAGCGAGGCTTATCTCGTCGGTCTCTTTGAGGACACCAACTTGTGCGCCATTCACGCTAAACGTGTTACCATCATGCCCAAGGACATCCAGCTTGCCAGGCGTATCCGTGGTGAGCGAGCTTAAGTCTACACCGACTCACCTCTGACGACCACTCCTCTAACGGTCCTTTTTAGGACCACTATACAAATCTTCACAAATTAGCTATGAGTTTACGTTCAAATAGTGTTGCTACAAATTAGTATGTAATGTAAGAGATACGACCTTTCTCTACTTTCAGTCATGGTTTCGTAACAGTAGATCTATCTTTAAAAAAAAAAAAAAATCTGTTTTAGTTTTAGATGAGAGAAACTAGAGTGTATAACAATTATAAAAATTGAGTCAAGGAAAGGGTGCTAGTGTGTATTATTATTATTAGACTAGTGGTGATGCCCGACAAACATGACTATAATGTGTTTTGTACAGAGATTTTGTTTGTTATGGGAAAATATTGCCTTCAACAGTGTTCAATTTTGTCCTTTACTATTACAGATTAGAAAAAAAAAATCATTTTAATGTAAACAGCCTCCCACTTCTGTAAAACATTTTAGATTCTTAAATTAAATGCCACTGTTTAATAGACTAACGCAGTATGTGGACAATGGGTGTTAAAAACGATACTGACACAGTTAACCGACATAAAGAATCAATCTCTCCTCAATACATTTTTTAACTGAAAAAACAAAACAAAAAACGAGACAGTGTGGAAAAAGGCGCCAACTTTGTAACTGTATTGTTAAAATTCGGCTAAGGTTCGTGCGCCTCCCTCTCTTGCAACCGGATTGGTTCGCAGTCCAACGTAAAATTACAACGATTGGTTCAAGCCTCGCGTCGTCCGCCACGTTGAGTGAGCCACGCTAGGTCGGTAGTATAAATACGGGCTGACTGCATTCGTTTCTATCATTCGTTCCTGTTGATATACTCCCGTTATTTTTTCAAACACTTAGCAGAATGTCTGGCCGCGGTAAAGGTGGTAAGGGACTTGGCAAAGGAGGAGCCAAACGTCACCGTAAAGTATTGCGTGATAACATCCAGGGTATCACTAAGCCTGCTATCCGTCGTCTTGCACGCAGAGGTGGTGTCAAACGTATCTCTGGTCTGATCTACGAAGAAACAAGAGGTGTACTCAGGTTTTCCTTGAAAATGTCATCAGGGATGCCGTCACATACACCGAGCATGCCAAGAGGAAGACTGTCACTGCCATGGATGTGGTCTACGCACTGAAACGCCAAGGACGTACTCTGTACGGCTTCGGTGGTTAAGCGAACAATGGATTGACCTACACAGTGAAAACAACCCGGCCCTTATCAGGGCCACCCCGATATTTCACAAATAAGCTTGAGTTGAGAAACTGATGCCATGGTTTCATTAAGTTACTTAATAAAATGGGTATACTAGCTATGACTATGATAACAGTGAACTTGCGTACGTTTATTAACTTACATGAAACCGATGTTTATAGTTGTTGGTGTTTTTGTTTAATACATTGACCGCGTTGGTATGTTTGCATTACTTAGTTTGATATATGTGTGCTGTTAAAAAAAAAACTACAACACAACAATAATTCTTAAATTAAAGCATATTTTAGAACACAAATTATGGTGGTTAAAAAAATAAATAAATAATATAAAAAGGAAAAAAAAAAAAAGTGTCTACAACACGTGGTGTTCCCAAGCGGTCACCCATCTAAGTACTAACCACGCCCGACGTTGCTTGACTTCGGTGATCGGACGAGAACCGGTATTTTCAACGTGGTATGGCCGTAGACAACAAATGACAAAAATGTTGGTATATAAGCTTAAAAACGTTTAATTCAACCTTATGTATTTTATTTTTATTATTTGATGCTATTTACCTTTTTCTCAAGCGCATATAATTTAAGCTTTTTAAAGCACCGATACAATATATACTATAGGTAGGGCATGTTATTTTCCAATTATAACAAAAAAAAAAAAAAAACATGTTTTCAAATCAACATATAAATATTCATATAAATAATGTTACACTATAACGCTTACAAGTGTTGAACGGAATCGCGAGTATAGTTATGGTTTTATTTATATGGAACTAAATACAACACAATATAAATTGTTTACAATTTCAAACCATAGCAGCCGAGTAGCCGCATACAAGGAAATAGAAACCTCGGCCTGGTTTATTTTGTGAATTCGTTTTGCGATTGGACGAGGCTCTCTATACTCTGACCTCACCAGTAACGAAACAACTTGCTTTGTTGTTTTTAGTCTCGTGAATCCCCGCTCCCGCGTTTTAATGTATTTTGTGTGCCCCCGTCTCAAGTTTTATGCATAATACACATTTTATTTTTTTTAGTCTGTAAGAATCGAAAACTAATATAATCATGTAAATACGCAAATATGTCCGTTTAGATAAGGTGTTTATTTAGCAAAAAATCTATCTTCTAAACCAATAATATAAACGAATGCACAAATGAAACATATTAAGAAGGTAAACGTTACATACACTGATACAGTAAAAATTAAATGAATGGCATGCTGGGGAAACTCGTTTGACACATTTGTGAGTGATACACTCAAAAGCTAACTGTGAACGGAGTGGAGGCCCTTAAAAGGGCCGTTGTTAGGTTTCACCTAGGTAGGGGGTGTAGTCAAGTCTATTTACTGGTGGTGTACTTGGTGACTGCTTTGGTACCCTCACTGACGGCGTGCTTGGCCAGCTCACCAGGCAGGAGGAGACGGACGGCGGTCTGGATCTCCCTTGACGTAATGGTGCTACGTTTGTTGTAGTGAGCCAAACGGCTAGCTTCAGCTGAGATACGTTCGAAGATGTCATTCACAAAAGAGTTCATGATAGACATGGCCTTTGAGGAGATACCAGTGTCTGGGTGAACTTGTTTCAACACTTTGTAAATGTAGATGCTGTAGCTTTCCTTTCTCCTCCTCTTCTTCTTCTTGTCACCGGTGCGTACGGCCTTAGCCTTACCGGCTTTCTTAGCTCCTTTGGATGAAACTTTGGGCGGCATTATTTTACGGCGTGTAAACACGAAAACTGAGCGAAGCAGACGAAGCGCTGGCTTTATATACGAAACGGTGTGGAAATCTGCCGAGTACGAGAGAGAGTACGAGCGGGCCGGACCAATCGCAGCGCTGCGTTACGCCAGCCGAAAGTCCGCTCGTTTTTGTATAAAAGGGGACAGAACCCGCCACAACACAAACTGTGTCAGCAACTATCGCTACTCGCTTTTTTTCTTTGTTCGTTTTCAACCACCAGATAAGAATAAGATGTCCGGACGCGGTAAAGGCGGAAAAGTTAAAGGAAAGTCCAAGTCCCGATCATCCAGGGCCGGACTTCAGTTTCCAGTTGGTCGTATCCACCGTCTATTGAGAAAAGGAAACTACGCCGAACGTGTGGGCGCCGGTGCCCCCGTGTACCTAGCAGCTGTGCTAGAGTATTTGGCAGCTGAAGTTCTCGAGTTGGCAGGTAACGCTGCTAGAGACAACAAAAAGACCAGAATCATTCCACGTCACCTCCAACTGGCCATTAGAAACGACGAGGAGTTGAACAAACTTCTGTCCGGCGTCACCATCGCCCAGGGAGGTGTCCTGCCTAACATCCAGGCCGTGCTTCTGCCCAAGAAGTCACAGAAGACCCCAGGTGGCAAGAGTTAAAAAACTCGTGACCATATTTATCACACCTAACAACCCCTAAACACACTGTCCTTTTCAGGACAACCTTCATAATTTCACAATTAGCTTGTTGGTTATCTATGACCGCAGCCGTACGAGTTTTCTAACTTTGCATAGGGCCTACATATATATAATAATAATATCAATAGTGTTTTTAATTAATAACATTTAAGAGGAGAGAGAAAGGGAGGTCTATGTATGTTGGGAGAATGTTACCCCCGTCGTTTCCCCATGGGCTATTTCTAGTTTTAAATGTTTACTTAAAATGTATAGGCCTAAGTATAATCATACGTTATAGAAATAAAGAAGGCCATTTTATTTTTGGTTACGTTGATACTCTTTTTATACAATAAAAACAAAGACGATACAAAAGAAAACAATCAAATCATACATTAAAAACAACGAACAAATGACTAGTTTTAGACGAGAATATGGAGCATTAAAAACGACAACAGACAGTTTGTTTACATTTTACAAACGAGTACAGACAGAAAGGACCAATGGGTGAACCGTCTTTTTAGTTTGCCGCGTTCTTTCAGCTGATGGCTTAACTAGTGCCCCCCCCCCCCCCCCCCCTCACCTCCATACAACTTTATAGTACGTAAAAGTATTGAAGATATTATAACATTGGGTACATAATAATGAGTCCATGTAGGTAGCCATCATTCTCTTAGTTGTGCCCAATTTAATGAAGGAATTTATAGATATTTATTGAAATATGACGCTAATAATAAATGATAGCCTACAGGCTTAAAAAGGAAAAAGAAAAGAGCGGGCTAGCCCGTGTGCGCGCGGTGGCTGGTAGCGTACTGCAGTCGATAAACACCGAGTACAAGGCGTGCAGACCAATCAGAGAACGAATAAGGTTAACCGACCAATGGATGCGCTGAGATTGCGTACTTGCTCTCAACGCTTCTTATAAAAGGCTGGTTTCGCCTCGCAGTTTTAACATTCTGTTATCAAGACTAAGGTCTGTTAACCATGGCTAGAACCAAACAAACCGCTCGTAAATCTACTGGAGGCAAGGCCCCACGTAAACAGCTGGCTACCAAGGCTGCCAGGAAATCAGCCCCAGCTACCGGAGGTGTTAAAAAGCCCCATCGTTACAGGCCCGGTACCGTCGCCCTGAGAGAAATTCGTCGTTACCAGAAGAGCACTGAGCTCCTCATCCGTAAGCTGCCATTCCAGCGTTTGGTCCGTGAGATCGCCCAAGATTTCAAGACTGACCTGCGTTTCCAGAGCTCAGCAGTCATGGCTCTTCAAGAAGCTAGCGAGGCTTATCTCGTCGGTCTCTTTGAGGACACCAACTTGTGCGCCATTCACGCTAAACGTGTTACCATCATGCCCAAGGACATCCAGCTTGCCAGGCGTATCCGTGGTGAGCGTGCTTAAGTCTACACCGACTCACCTCTGACGACCACTCCTCTAACGGTCCTTTTTAGGACCACTATACAAATCTTCACAAATTAGCTATGAGTTTACGTTCAAATAGTGTTGCTACAAATTAGTATGTAATGTAAGAGATACGACCTTTCTCTACTTTCAGTCATGGTTTCGTAACAGTAGATCTATCTTTAAAAAAAAAAAAAAAAATCTGTTTTAGTTTTAGATGAGAGAAACTAGAGTGTATAACAATTATAAAAATTGAGTCAAGGAAAGGGTGCTAGTGTGTATTATTATTATTAGACTAGTGGTGATGCCCGACAAACATGACTATAATGTGTTTTGTACAGAGATTTGGTTTGTTATGGGAAAATATTGCCTTCAACAGTGTTCAATTTTGTCCTTTACTATTACAGATTAGAAAAAAAAATCATTTTAATGTAAACAGCCTCCCACTTCTGTAAAACATTTTAGATTCTTAAATTAAATGCCACTGTTTAATAGACTAACGCAGTATGTGGACAATGGGTGTTAAAAACGATACTGACACAGTTAACCGACATAAAGAATCAATCTCTCCTCAATACATTTTTTAACTGAAAAAACAAAACAAAAAACGAGACAGTGTGGAAAAAGGCGCCAACTTTGTAACTGTATTGTTAAAATTCGGCTAAGGTTCGTGCGCCTCCCTCTCTTGCAACCGGATTGGTTCGCAGTCCAACGTAAAATTACAACGATTGGTTCAAGCCTCGCGTCGTCCGCCACGTTGAGTGAGCCACGCTAGGTCGGTAGTATAAATACGGGCTGACTGCATTCGTTTCTATCATTCGTTCCTGTTGATATACTCCCGTTATTTTTTCAAACACTTAGCAGAATGTCTGGCCGCGGTAAAGGTGGTAAGGGACTTGGCAAAGGAGGAGCCAAACGTCACCGTAAAGTATTGCGTGATAACATCCAGGGTATCACTAAGCCTGCTATCCGTCGTCTTGCACGCAGAGGTGGTGTCAAACGTATCTCTGGTCTGATCTACGAAGAAACAAGAGGTGTACTCAAGGTTTTCCTTGAAAATGTCATCAGGGATGCCGTCACATACACCGAGCATGCCAAGAGGAAGACTGTCACTGCCATGGATGTGGTCTACGCACTGAAACGCCAAGGACGTACTCTGTACGGCTTCGGTGGTTAAGCGAACAATGGATTGACCTACACAGTGAAAACAACCCGGCCCTTATCAGGGCCACCCCAATATTTCACAAATAAGCTTGAGTTGAGAAACTGATGCCATGGTTTCATTAAGTTACTTAATAAAATGGGTATACTAGCTATGACTATGATAACAGTGAACTTGCGTACGTTTATTAACTTACATGAAACCGATGTTTATAGTTGTTGGTGTTTTTGTTTAATACATTGACCGCGTTGGTATGTTTGCATTATTTAGTTTGATATATGTGTGCTGTTAAAAAAAAAACTACAACACAACAATAATTCTTAAATTAAAGCATATATTAGAACACAAATTAGGGTGGTTAAAAAATAAATAAATAATATAAAAAGGAAAAAAAAAAAAAGTGTCTACAACACGTGGTGTTCCCAAGCGGTCACCCATCTAAGTACTAACCACGCCCGACGTTGCTTGACTTCAGTGATCGGACGAGAACCGGTATTTTCAACGTGGTATGGCCGTAGACATCAAATGACAAAAATGTTGGTATATAAGCTTAAAAACGTTTAATTCAACCTTATGTATTTTATTTTTATTATTTGATGCTATTTACCTTTTTCTCAAGCGCATATAATTTAAGCTTTTTAAAGCACCGATACAATATATACTATAGGTAGGGCATGTTATTTTCCAATTATAACAAAAAAAAAAAAAAAACATGTTTTCAAATCAACATATAAATATTCATATAAATAATGTTACACTATAACGCTTACAAGTGTTGAACGGAATCGCGAGTATAGTTATGGTTTTATTTATATGGAACTAAATACAACACAATATAAATTGTTTACAATTTCAAACCATAGCAGCCGAGTAGCCGCATACAAGGAAATAGAAACCTCGGCCTGGTTTATTTTGTGAATTCGTTTTGCGATTGGACGAGGCTCTCTATACTCTGACCTCACCAGTAACGAAACAACTTGCTTTGTTGTTTTTAGTCTCGTGAATCCCCGCTCCCGCGTTTTAATGTATTTTGTGTGCCCCCGTCTCAAGTTTTATGCATAATACACATTTTATTTTTTTTAGTCTGTAAGAATCGAAAACTAATACAATCATGTAAATACGCAAATATGTCCGTTTAGATAAGGTGTTTATTTAGCAAAAAATCTATCTTCTAAACCAATAATATAAACGAATGCACAAATGAAACATATTAAGAAGGTAAACGTTACATACACTGATACAGTAAAAATTAAATGAATGGCATGCTGGGGAAACTCGTTTGACACATTTGTGAGTGATACACTCAAAAGCTAACTGTGAACGGAGTGGAGGCCCTTAAAAGGGCCGTTGTTAGGTTTCACCTAGGTAGGGGGTGTAGTCAAGTCTATTTACTGGTGGTGTACTTGGTGACTGCTTTGGTACCCTCACTGACGGCGTGCTTGGCCAGCTCACCAGGCAGGAGGAGACGGACGGCGGTCTGGATCTCCCTTGACGTAATGGTGCTACGTTTGTTGTAGTGAGCCAAACGGCTAGCTTCAGCTGAGATACGTTCGAAGATGTCATTCACAAAAGAGTTCATGATAGACATGGCCTTTGAGGAGATACCAGTGTCTGGGTGAACTTGTTTCAACACTTTGTAAATGTAGATGCTGTAGCTTTCCTTTCTCCTCCTCTTCTTCTTCTTGTCACCGGTGCGTACGGCCTTAGCCTTACCGGCTTTCTTAGCTCCTTTGGATGAAACTTTGGGCGGCATTATTTTACGGCGTGTAAACACGAAAACTGAGCGAAGCAGACGAAGCGCTGGCTTTATATACGAAACGGTGTGGAAATCTGCCGAGTACGAGAGAGAGTACGAGCGGGCCGGACCAATCGCAGCGCTGCGTTACGCCAGCCGAAAGTCCGCTCGTTTTTGTATAAAAGGGGACAGAACCCGCCACAACACAAACTGTGTCAGCAACTATCGCTACTCGCTTTTTTTCTTTGTTCGTTTTCAACCACCAGATAAGAATAAGATGTCCGGACGCGGTAAAGGCGGAAAAGTTAAAGGAAAGTCCAAGTCCCGATCATCCAGGGCCGGACTTCAGTTTCCAGTTGGTCGTATCCACCGTCTATTGAGAAAAGGAAACTACGCCGAACGTGTGGGCGCCGGTGCCCCCGTGTACCTAGCAGCTGTGCTAGAGTATTTGGCAGCTGAAGTTCTCGAGTTGGCAGGTAACGCTGCTAGAGACAACAAAAAGACCAGAATCATTCCACGTCACCTCCAACTGGCCATTAGAAACGACGAGGAGTTGAACAAACTTCTGTCCGGCGTCACCATCGCCCAGGGAGGTGTCCTGCCTAACATCCAGGCCGTGCTTCTGCCCAAGAAGTCACAGAAGACCCCAGGTGGCAAGAGTTAAAAAACTCGTGACCATATTTATCACACCTAACAACCCCTAAACACACTGTCCTTTTCAGGACAACCTTCATAATTTCACAATTAGCTTGTTGGTTATCTATGACCGCAGCCGTACGAGTTTTCTAACTTTGCATAGGGCCTACATATATATAATAATAATATCAATAGTGTTTTTAATTAATAACATTTAAGAGGAGAGAGAAAGGGAGGTCTATGTATGTTGGGAGAATGTTACCCCCGTCGTTTCCCCATGGGCTATTTCTAGTTTTAAATGTTTACTTAAAATGTATAGGCCTAAGTATAATCATACGTTATAGAAATAAAGAAGGCCATTTTATTTTTGGTTACGTTGATACTCTTTTTATACAATAAAAACAAAGACGATACAAAAGAAAACAATCAAATCATACATTAAAAACAACGAACAAATGACTAGTTTTAGACGAGAATATGGAGCATTAAAAACGACAACAGACAGTTTGTTTACATTTTACAAACGAGTACAGACAGAAAGGACCAATGGGTGAACCGTCTTTTTAGTTTGCCGCGTTCTTTCAGCTGATGGCTTAACTAGTGCCCCCCCCCCCCCCCTCACCTCCATACAACTTTATAGTACGTAAAAGTATTGAAGATATTATAACATTGGGTACATAATAATGAGTCCATGTAGGTAGCCATCATTCTCTTAGTTGTGCCCAATTTAATGAAGGAATTTATAGATATTTATTGAAATATGACGCTAATAATAAATGATAGCCTACAGGCTTAAAAAGGAAAAAGAAAAGAGCGGGCTAGCCCGTGTGCGCGCGGTGGCTGGTAGCGTACTGCAGTCGATAAACACCGAGTACAAGGCGTGCAGACCAATCAGAGAACGAATAAGGTTAACCGACCAATGGATGCGCTGAGATTGCGTACTTGCTCTCAACGCTTCTTATAAAAGGCTGGTTTCGCCTCGCAGTTTTAACATTCTGTTATCAAGACTAAGGTCTGTTAACCATGGCTAGAACCAAACAAACCGCTCGTAAATCTACTGGAGGCAAGGCCCCACGTAAACAGCTGGCTACCAAGGCTGCCAGGAAATCAGCCCCAGCTACCGGAGGTGTTAAAAAGCCCCATCGTTACAGGCCCGGTACCGTCGCCCTGAGAGAAATTCGTCGTTACCAGAAGAGCACTGAGCTCCTCATCCGTAAGCTGCCATTCCAGCGTTTGGTCCGTGAGATCGCCCAAGATTTCAAGACTGACCTGCGTTTCCAGAGCTCAGCAGTCATGGCTCTTCAAGAAGCTAGCGAGGCTTATCTCGTCGGTCTCTTTGAGGACACCAACTTGTGCGCCATTCACGCTAAACGTGTTACCATCATGCCCAAGGACATCCAGCTTGCCAGGCGTATCCGTGGTGAGCGTGCTTAAGTCTACACCGACTCACCTCTGACGACCACTCCTCTAACGGTCCTTTTTAGGACCACTATACAAATCTTCACAAATTAGCTATGAGTTTACGTTCAAATAGTGTTGCTACAAATTAGTATGTAATGTAAGAGATACGACCTTTCTCTACTTTCAGTCATGGTTTCGTAACAGTAGATCTATCTTTAAAAAAAAAAAAAAAAATCTGTTTTAGTTTTAGATGAGAGAAACTAGAGTGTATAACAATTATAAAAATTGAGTCAAGGAAAGGGTGCTAGTGTGTATTATTATTATTAGACTAGTGGTGATGCCCGACAAACATGACTATAATGTGTTTTGTACAGAGATTTGGTTTGTTATGGGAAAATATTGCCTTCAACAGTGTTCAATTTTGTCCTTTACTATTACAGATTAGAAAAAAAAATCATTTTAATGTAAACAGCCTCCCACTTCTGTAAAACATTTTAGATTCTTAAATTAAATGCCACTGTTTAATAGACTAACGCAGTATGTGGACAATGGGTGTTAAAAACGATACTGACACAGTTAACCGACATAAAGAATCAATCTCTCCTCAATACATTTTTTAACTGAAAAAACAAAACAAAAAACGAGACAGTGTGGAAAAAGGCGCCAACTTTGTAACTGTATTGTTAAAATTCGGCTAAGGTTCGTGCGCCTCCCTCTCTTGCAACCGGATTGGTTCGCAGTCCAACGTAAAATTACAACGATTGGTTCAAGCCTCGCGTCGTCCGCCACGTTGAGTGAGCCACGCTAGGTCGGTAGTATAAATACGGGCTGACTGCATTCGTTTCTATCATTCGTTCCTGTTGATATACTCCCGTTATTTTTTCAAACACTTAGCAGAATGTCTGGCCGCGGTAAAGGTGGTAAGGGACTTGGCAAAGGAGGAGCCAAACGTCACCGTAAAGTATTGCGTGATAACATCCAGGGTATCACTAAGCCTGCTATCCGTCGTCTTGCACGCAGAGGTGGTGTCAAACGTATCTCTGGTCTGATCTACGAAGAAACAAGAGGTGTACTCAAGGTTTTCCTTGAAAATGTCATCAGGGATGCCGTCACATACACCGAGCATGCCAAGAGGAAGACTGTCACTGCCATGGATGTGGTCTACGCACTGAAACGCCAAGGACGTACTCTGTACGGCTTCGGTGGTTAAGCGAACAATGGATTGACCTACACAGTGAAAACAACCCGGCCCTTATCAGGGCCACCCCAATATTTCACAAATAAGCTTGAGTTGAGAAACTGATGCCATGGTTTCATTAAGTTACTTAATAAAATGGGTATACTAGCTATGACTATGATAACAGTGAACTTGCGTACGTTTATTAACTTACATGAAACCGATGTTTATAGTTGTTGGTGTTTTTGTTTAATACATTGACCGCGTTGGTATGTTTGCATTATTTAGTTTGATATATGTGTGCTGTTAAAAAAAAAACTACAACACAACAATAATTCTTAAATTAAAGCATATATTAGAACACAAATTAGGGTGGTTAAAAAATAAATAAATAATATAAAAAGGAAAAAAAAAAAAAGTGTCTACAACACGTGGTGTTCCCAAGCGGTCACCCATCTAAGTACTAACCACGCCCGACGTTGCTTGACTTCAGTGATCGGACGAGAACCGGTATTTTCAACGTGGTATGGCCGTAGACATCAAATGACAAAAATGTTGGTATATAAGCTTAAAAACGTTTAATTCAACCTTATGTATTTTATTTTTATTATTTGATGCTATTTACCTTTTTCTCAAGCGCATATAATTTAAGCTTTTTAAAGCACCGATACAATATATACTATAGGTAGGGCATGTTATTTTCCAATTATAACAAAAAAAAAAAAAAAACATGTTTTCAAATCAACATATAAATATTCATATAAATAATGTTACACTATAACGCTTACAAGTGTTGAACGGAATCGCGAGTATAGTTATGGTTTTATTTATATGGAACTAAATACAACACAATATAAATTGTTTACAATTTCAAACCATAGCAGCCGAGTAGCCGCATACAAGGAAATAGAAACCTCGGCCTGGTTTATTTTGTGAATTCGTTTTGCGATTGGACGAGGCTCTCTATACTCTGACCTCACCAGTAACGAAACAACTTGCTTTGTTGTTTTTAGTCTCGTGAATCCCCGCTCCCGCGTTTTAATGTATTTTGTGTGCCCCCGTCTCAAGTTTTATGCATAATACACATTTTATTTTTTTTAGTCTGTAAGAATCGAAAACTAATACAATCATGTAAATACGCAAATATGTCCGTTTAGATAAGGTGTTTATTTAGCAAAAAATCTATCTTCTAAACCAATAATATAAACGAATGCACAAATGAAACATATTAAGAAGGTAAACGTTACATACACTGATACAGTAAAAATTAAATGAATGGCATGCTGGGGAAACTCGTTTGACACATTTGTGAGTGATACACTCAAAAGCTAACTGTGAACGGAGTGGAGGCCCTTAAAAGGGCCGTTGTTAGGTTTCACCTAGGTAGGGGGTGTAGTCAAGTCTATTTACTGGTGGTGTACTTGGTGACTGCTTTGGTACCCTCACTGACGGCGTGCTTGGCCAGCTCACCAGGCAGGAGGAGACGGACGGCGGTCTGGATCTCCCTTGACGTAATGGTGCTACGTTTGTTGTAGTGAGCCAAACGGCTAGCTTCAGCTGAGATACGTTCGAAGATGTCATTCACAAAAGAGTTCATGATAGACATGGCCTTTGAGGAGATACCAGTGTCTGGGTGAACTTGTTTCAACACTTTGTAAATGTAGATGCTGTAGCTTTCCTTTCTCCTCCTCTTCTTCTTCTTGTCACCGGTGCGTACGGCCTTAGCCTTACCGGCTTTCTTAGCTCCTTTGGATGAAACTTTGGGCGGCATTATTTTACGGCGTGTAAACACGAAAACTGAGCGAAGCAGACGAAGCGCTGGCTTTATATACGAAACGGTGTGGAAATCTGCCGAGTACGAGAGAGAGTACGAGCGGGCCGGACCAATCGCAGCGCTGCGTTACGCCAGCCGAAAGTCCGCTCGTTTTTGTATAAAAGGGGACAGAACCCGCCACAACACAAACTGTGTCAGCAACTATCGCTACTCGCTTTTTTTCTTTGTTCGTTTTCAACCACCAGATAAGAATAAGATGTCCGGACGCGGTAAAGGCGGAAAAGTTAAAGGAAAGTCCAAGTCCCGATCATCCAGGGCCGGACTTCAGTTTCCAGTTGGTCGTATCCACCGTCTATTGAGAAAAGGAAACTACGCCGAACGTGTGGGCGCCGGTGCCCCCGTGTACCTAGCAGCTGTGCTAGAGTATTTGGCAGCTGAAGTTCTCGAGTTGGCAGGTAACGCTGCTAGAGACAACAAAAAGACCAGAATCATTCCACGTCACCTCCAACTGGCCATTAGAAACGACGAGGAGTTGAACAAACTTCTGTCCGGCGTCACCATCGCCCAGGGAGGTGTCCTGCCTAACATCCAGGCCGTGCTTCTGCCCAAGAAGTCACAGAAGACCCCAGGTGGCAAGAGTTAAAAAACTCGTGACCATATTTATCACACCTAACAACCCCTAAACACACTGTCCTTTTCAGGACAACCTTCATAATTTCACAATTAGCTTGTTGGTTATCTATGACCGCAGCCGTACGAGTTTTCTAACTTTGCATAGGGCCTACATATATATAATAATAATATCAATAGTGTTTTTAATTAATAACATTTAAGAGGAGAGAGAAAGGGAGGTCTATGTATGTTGGGAGAATGTTACCCCCGTCGTTTCCCCATGGGCTATTTCTAGTTTTAAATGTTTACTTAAAATGTATAGGCCTAAGTATAATCATACGTTATAGAAATAAAGAAGGCCATTTTATTTTTGGTTACGTTGATACTCTTTTTATACAATAAAAACAAAGACGATACAAAAGAAAACAATCAAATCATACATTAAAAACAACGAACAAATGACTAGTTTTAGACGAGAATATGGAGCATTAAAAACGACAACAGACAGTTTGTTTACATTTTACAAACGAGTACAGACAGAAAGGACCAATGGGTGAACCGTCTTTTTAGTTTGCCGCGTTCTTTCAGCTGATGGCTTAACTAGTGCCCCCCCCCCCCCCTCACCTCCATACAACTTTATAGTACGTAAAAGTATTGAAGATATTATAACATTGGGTACATAATAATGAGTCCATGTAGGTAGCCATCATTCTCTTAGTTGTGCCCAATTTAATGAAGGAATTTATAGATATTTATTGAAATATGACGCTAATAATAAATGATAGCCTACAGGCTTAAAAAGGAAAAAGAAAAGAGCGGGCTAGCCCGTGTGCGCGCGGTGGCTGGTAGCGTACTGCAGTCGATAAACACCGAGTACAAGGCGTGCAGACCAATCAGAGAACGAATAAGGTTAACCGACCAATGGATGCGCTGAGATTGCGTACTTGCTCTCAACGCTTCTTATAAAAGGCTGGTTTCGCCTCGCAGTTTTAACATTCTGTTATCAAGACTAAGGTCTGTTAACCATGGCTAGAACCAAACAAACCGCTCGTAAATCTACTGGAGGCAAGGCCCCACGTAAACAGCTGGCTACCAAGGCTGCCAGGAAATCAGCCCCAGCTACCGGAGGTGTTAAAAAGCCCCATCGTTACAGGCCCGGTACCGTCGCCCTGAGAGAAATTCGTCGTTACCAGAAGAGCACTGAGCTCCTCATCCGTAAGCTGCCATTCCAGCGTTTGGTCCGTGAGATCGCCCAAGATTTCAAGACTGACCTGCGTTTCCAGAGCTCAGCAGTCATGGCTCTTCAAGAAGCTAGCGAGGCTTATCTCGTCGGTCTCTTTGAGGACACCAACTTGTGCGCCATTCACGCTAAACGTGTTACCATCATGCCCAAGGACATCCAGCTTGCCAGGCGTATCCGTGGTGAGCGTGCTTAAGTCTACACCGACTCACCTCTGACGACCACTCCTCTAACGGTCCTTTTTAGGACCACTATACAAATCTTCACAAATTAGCTATGAGTTTACGTTCAAATAGTGTTGCTACAAATTAGTATGTAATGTAAGAGATACGACCTTTCTCTACTTTCAGTCATGGTTTCGTAACAGTAGATCTATCTTTAAAAAAAAAAAAAAAAATCTGTTTTAGTTTTAGATGAGAGAAACTAGAGTGTATAACAATTATAAAAATTGAGTCAAGGAAAGGGTGCTAGTGTGTATTATTATTATTAGACTAGTGGTGATGCCCGACAAACATGACTATAATGTGTTTTGTACAGAGATTTGGTTTGTTATGGGAAAATATTGCCTTCAACAGTGTTCAATTTTGTCCTTTACTATTACAGATTAGAAAAAAAAAATCATTTTAATGTAAACAGCCTCCCACTTCTGTAAAACATTTTAGATTCTTAAATTAAATGCCACTGTTTAATAGACTAACGCAGTATGTGGACAATGGGTGTTAAAAACGATACTGACACAGTTAACCGACATAAAGAATCAATCTCTCCTCAATACATTTTTTAACTGAAAAAACAAAACAAAAAACGAGACAGTGTGGAAAAAGGCGCCAACTTTGTAACTGTATTGTTAAAATTCGGCTAAGGTTCGTGCGCCTCCCTCTCTTGCAACCGGATTGGTTCGCAGTCCAACGTAAAATTACAACGATTGGTTCAAGCCTCGCGTCGTCCGCCACGTTGAGTGAGCCACGCTAGGTCGGTAGTATAAATACGGGCTGACTGCATTCGTTTCTATCATTCGTTCCTGTTGATATACTCCCGTTATTTTTTCAAACACTTAGCAGAATGTCTGGCCGCGGTAAAGGTGGTAAGGGACTTGGCAAAGGAGGAGCCAAACGTCACCGTAAAGTATTGCGTGATAACATCCAGGGTATCACTAAGCCTGCTATCCGTCGTCTTGCACGCAGAGGTGGTGTCAAACGTATCTCTGGTCTGATCTACGAAGAAACATGAGGTGTACTCAAGGTTTTCCTTGAAAATGTCATCAGGGATGCCGTCACATACACCGAGCATGCCAAGAGGAAGACTGTCACTGCCATGGATGTGGTCTACGCACTGAAACGCCAAGGACGTACTCTGTACGGCTTCGGTGGTTAAGCGAACAATGGATTGACCTACACAGTGAAAACAACCCGGCCCTTATCAGGGCCACCCCAATATTTCACAAATAAGCTTGAGTTGAGAAACTGATGCCATGGTTTCATTAAGTTACTTAATAAAATGGGTATACTAGCTATGACTATGATAACAGTGAACTTGCGTACGTTTATTAACTTACATGAAACCGATGTTTATAGTTGTTGGTGTTTTTGTTTAATACATTGACCGCGTTGGTATGTTTGCATTATTTAGTTTGATATATGTGTGCTGTTAAAAAAAAAACTACAACACAACAATAATTCTTAAATTAAAGCATATATTAGAACACAAATTAGGGTGGTTAAAAAATAAATAAATAATATAAAAAGGAAAAAAAAAAAAAGTGTCTACAACACGTGGTGTTCCCAAGCGGTCACCCATCTAAGTACTAACCACGCCCGACGTTGCTTGACTTCAGTGATCGGACGAGAACCGGTATTTTCAACGTGGTATGGCCGTAGACATCAAATGACAAAAATGTTGGTATATAAGCTTAAAAACGTTTAATTCAACCTTATGTATTTTATTTTTATTATTTGATGCTATTTACCTTTTTCTCAAGCGCATATAATTTAAGCTTTTTAAAGCACCGATACAATATATACTATAGGTAGGGCATGTTATTTTCCAATTATAACAAAAAAAACAAAAAAAAAACATGTTTTCAGATCAACATATAAATATTCATATAAATAATGTTACACTATAACGCTTACAAGTGTTGAACGGAATCGCGAGTATAGTTATGGTTTTATTTATATGGAACTAAATACAACACGATATAAATTGTTTACAATTTCAAACCATAGCAGCCGAGTAGCCGCATACAAGGAAATAGAAACCTCGGCCTGGTTTATTTTGTGAATTCGTTTTGCGATTGGACGAGGCTCTCTATACTCTGACCTCACCAGTAACGAAACAACTTGCTTTGTTGTTTTTAGTCTCGTGAATCCCCGCTCCCGCGTTTTAATGTATTTTGTGTGCCCCCGTCTCAAGTTTTATGCATAATACACATTTTATTTTTTTTAGTCTGTAAGAATCGAAAACTAATATAATCATGTAAATACGCAAATATGTCCGTTTAGATAAGGTGTTTATTTAGCAAAAAATCTATCTTCTAAACCAATAATATAAACGAATGCACAAATGAAACATATTAAGAAGGTAAACGTTACATACACTGATACAGTAAAAATTAAATGAATGGCATGCTGGGGAAACTCGTTTGACACATTTGTGAGTGATACACTCAAAAGCTAACTGTGAACGGAGTGGAGGCCCTTAAAAGGGCCGTTGTTAGGTTTCACCTAGGTAGGGGGTGTAGTCAAGTCTATTTACTGGTGGTGTACTTGGTGACTGCTTTGGTACCCTCACTGACGGCGTGCTTGGCCAGCTCACCAGGCAGGAGGAGACGGACGGCGGTCTGGATCTCCCTTGACGTAATGGTGCTACGTTTGTTGTAGTGAGCCAAACGGCTAGCTTCAGCTGAGATACGTTCGAAGATGTCATTCACAAAAGAGTTCATGATAGACATGGCCTTTGAGGAGATACCAGTGTCTGGGTGAACTTGTTTCAACACTTTGTAAATGTAGATGCTGTAGCTTTCCTTTCTCCTCCTCTTCTTCTTCTTGTCACCGGTGCGTACGGCCTTAGCCTTACCGGCTTTCTTAGCTCCTTTGGATGAAACTTTGGGCGGCATTATTTTACGGCGTGTAAACACGAAAACTGAGCGAAGCAGACGAAGCGCTGGCTTTATATACGAAACGGTGTGGAAATCTGCCGAGTACGAGAGAGAGTACGAGCGGGCCGGACCAATCGCAGCGCTGCGTTACGCCAGCCGAAAGTCCGCTCGTTTTTGTATAAAAGGGGATAGAACCCGCCACAACACAAACTGTGTCAGCAACTATCGCTACTCGCTTTTTTTCTTTGTTCGTTTTCAACCACCAGATAAGAATAAGATGTCCGGACGCGGTAAAGGCGGAAAAGTTAAAGGAAAGTCCAAGTCCCGATCATCCAGGGCCGGACTTCAGTTTCCAGTTGGTCGTATCCACCGTCTATTGAGAAAAGGAAACTACGCCGAACGTGTGGGCGCCGGTGCCCCCGTGTACCTAGCAGCTGTGCTAGAGTATTTGGCAGCTGAAGTTCTCGAGTTGGCAGGTAACGCTGCTAGAGACAACAAAAAGACCAGAATCATTCCACGTCACCTCCAACTGGCCATTAGAAACGACGAGGAGTTGAACAAACTTCTGTCCGGCGTCACCATCGCCCAGGGAGGTGTCCTGCCTAACATCCAGGCCGTGCTTCTGCCCAAGAAGTCACAGAAGACCCCAGGTGGCAAGAGTTAAAAAACTCGTGACCATATTTATCACACCTAACAACCCCTAAACACACTGTCCTTTTCAGGACAACCTTCATAATTTCACAATTAGCTTGTTGGTTATCTATGACCGCAGCCGTACGAGTTTTCTAACTTTGCATAGGGCCTACATATATATAATAATAATATCAATAGTGTTTTTAATTAATAACATTTAAGAGGAGAGAGAAAGGGAGGTCTATGTATGTTGGGAGAATGTTACCCCCGTCGTTTCCCCATGGGCTATTTCTAGTTTTAAATGTTTACTTAAAATGTATAGGCCTAAGTATAATCATACGTTATAGAAATAAAGAAGGCCATTTTATTTTTGGTTACGTTGATACTCTTTTTATACAATAAAAACAAAGACGATACAAAAGAAAACAATCAAATCATACATTAAAAACAACGAACAAATGACTAGTTTTAGACGAGAATATGGAGCATTAAAAACGACAACAGACAGTTTGTTTACATTTTACAAACGAGTACAGACAGAAAGGACCAATGGGTGAACCGTCTTTTTAGTTTGCCGCGTTCTTTCAGCTGATGGCTTAACTAGTGCCCCCCCCCCCCCTCACCTCCATACAACTTTATAGTACGTAAAAGTATTGAAGATATTATAACATTGGGTACATAATAATGAGTCCATGTAGGTAGCCATCATTCTCTTAGTTGTGCCCAATTTAATGAAGGAATTTATAGATATTTATTGAAATATGACGCTAATAATAAATGATAGCCTACAGGCTTAAAAAGGAAAAAGAAAAGAGCGGGCTAGCTCGTGTGCGCGCGGTGGCTGGTAGCGTACTGCAGTCGATAAACACCGAGTACAAGGCGTGCAGACCAATCAGAGAACGAATAAGGTTAACCGACCAATGGATGCGCTGAGATTGCGTACTTGCTCTCAACGCTTCTTATAAAAGGCTGGTTTCGCCTCGCAGTTTTAACATTCTGTTATCAAGACTAAGGTCTGTTAACCATGGCTAGAACCAAACAAACCGCTCGTAAATCTACTGGAGGCAAGGCCCCACGTAAACAGCTGGCTACCAAGGCTGCCAGGAAATCAGCCCCAGCTACCGGAGGTGTTAAAAAGCCCCATCGTTACAGGCCCGGTACCGTCGCCCTGAGAGAAATTCGTCGTTACCAGAAGAGCACTGAGCTCCTCATCCGTAAGCTGCCATTCCAGCGTTTGGTCCGTGAGATCGCCCAAGATTTCAAGACTGACCTGCGTTTCCAGAGCTCAGCAGTCATGGCTCTTCAAGAAGCTAGCGAGGCTTATCTCGTCGGTCTCTTTGAGGACACCAACTTGTGCGCCATTCACGCTAAACGTGTTACCATCATGCCCAAGGACATCCAGCTTGCCAGGCGTATCCGTGGTGAGCGTGCTTAAGTCTACACCGACTCACCTCTGACGACCACTCCTCTAACGGTCCTTTTTAGGACCACTATACAAATCTTCACAAATTAGCTATGAGTTTACGTTCAAATAGTGTTGCTACAAATTAGTATGTAATGTAAGAGATACGACCTTTCTCTACTTTCAGTCATGGTTTCGTAACAGTAGATCTATCTTTAAAAAAAAAAAAAAAATCTGTTTTAGTTTTAGATGAGAGAAACTAGAGTGTATAACAATTATAAAAATTGAGTCAAGGAAAGGGTGCTAGTGTGTATTATTATTATTAGACTAGTGGTGATGCCCGACAAACATGACTATAATGTGTTTTGTACAGAGATTTTGTTTGTTATGGGAAAATATTGCCTTCAACAGTGTTCAATTTTGTCCTTTACTATTACAGATTAGAAAAAAAAAATCATTTTAATGTAAACAGCCTCCCACTTCTGTAAAACATTTTAGATTCTTAAATTAAATGCCACTGTTTAATAGACTAACGCAGTATGTGGACAATGGGTGTTAAAAACGATACTGACACAGTTAACCGACATAAAGAATCAATCTCTCCTCAATACATTTTTTAACTGAAAAAACAAAACAAAAAACGAGACAGTGTGGAAAAAGGCGCCAACTTTGTAACTGTATTGTTAAAATTCGGCTAAGGTTCGTGCGCCTCCCTCTCTTGCAAACGGATTGGTTCGCAGTCCAACGTAAAATTACAACGATTGGTTCAAGCCTCGCGTCGTCCGCCACGTTGAGTGAGCCACGCTAGGTCGGTAGTATAAATACGGGCTGACTGCATTCGTTTCTATCATTCGTTCCTGTTGATATACTCCCGTTATTTTTTCAAACACTTAGCAGAATGTCTGGCCGCGGTAAAGGTGGTAAGGGACTTGGCAAAGGTGGAGCCAAACGTCACCGTAAAGTATTGCGTGATAACATCCAGGGTATCACTAAGCCTGCTATCCGTCGTCTTGCACGCAGAGGTGGTGTCAAACGTATCTCTGGTCTGATCTACGAAGAAACAAGAGGTGTACTCAAGGTTTTCCTTGAAAATGTCATCAGGGATGCCGTCACATACACCGAGCATGCCAAGAGGAAGACTGTCACTGCCATGGATGTGGTCTACGCACTGAAACGCCAAGGACGTACTCTGTACGGCTTCGGTGGTTAAGCGAACAATGGATTGACCTACACAGTGAAAACAACCCGGCCCTTATCAGGGCCACCCCAATATTTCACAAATAAGCTTGAGTTGAGAAACTGATGCCATGGTTTCATTAAGTTACTTAATAAAATGGGTATACTAGCTATGACTATGATAACAGTGAACTTGCGTACGTTTATTAACTTACATGAAACCGATGTTTATAGTTGTTGGTGTTTTTGTTTAATACATTGACCGCGTTGGTATGTTTGCATTACTTAGTTTGATATATGTGTGCTGTTAAAAAAAAAACTACAACACAACAATAATTCTTAAATTAAAGCATATATTAGAACACAAATTATGGTGGTTAAAAAAATAAATAAATAATATAAAAAGGAAAAAAAAAAAAAGTGTCCGTGATCGGACGAGAACCGGTATTTTCAACGTGGTATGGCCGTAGACAACAAATGACAAAAATGTTGGTATATAAGCTTAAAAACGTTTAATTCAACCTTATGTATTTTATTTTTATTATTTGATGCTATTTACCTTTTTCTCAAGCGCATATAATTTAAGCTTTTTAAAGCACCGATACAATATATACTATAGGTAGGGCATGTTATTTTCCAATTATAACAAAAAAAAAAAAAAAAAAAAAAACATGTTTTCAGATCAACATATAAATATTCATATAAATAATGTTACACTATAACGCTTACAAGTGTTGAACGGAATCGCGAGTATAGTTATGGTTTTATTTATATGGAACTAAATACAACACAATATAAATTGTTTACAATTTCAAACCATAGCAGCCGAGTAGCCGCATACAAGGAAATAGAAACCTCGGCCTGGTTTATTTTGTGAATTCGTTTTGCGATTGGACGAGGCTCTCTATACTCTGACCTCACCAGTAACGAAACAACTTGCTTTGTTGTTTTTAGTCTCGTGAATCCCCGCTCCCGCGTTTTAATGTATTTTGTGTGCCCCCGTCTCAAGTTTTATGCATAATACACATTTTATTTTTTTTAGTCTGTAAGAATCGAAAACTAATATAATCATGTAAATACGCAAATATGTCCGTTTAGATAAGGTGTTTATTTAGCAAAAAATCTATCTTCTAAACCAATAATATAAACGAATGCACAAATGAAACATATTAAGAAGGTAAACGTTACATACACTGATACAGTAAAAATTAAATGAATGGCATGCTGGGGAAACTCGTTTGACACATTTGTGAGTGATACACTCAAAAGCTAACTGTGAACGGAGTGGAGGCCCTTAAAAGGGCCGTTGTTAGGTTTCACCTAGGTAGGGGGTGTAGTCAAGTCTATTTACTGGTGGTGTACTTGGTGACTGCTTTGGTACCCTCACTGACGGCGTGCTTGGCCAGCTCACCAGGCAGGAGGAGACGGACAGCGGTCTGGATCTCCCTTGACGTAATGGTGCTACGTTTGTTGTAGTGAGCCAAACGGCTAGCTTCAGCTGAGATACGTTCGAAGATGTCATTCACAAAAGAGTTCATGATAGACATGGCCTTTGAGGAGATACCAGTGTCTGGGTGAACTTGTTTCAACACTTTGTAAATGTAGATGCTGTAGCTTTCCTTTCTCCTCCTCTTCTTCTTCTTGTCACCGGTGCGTACGGCCTTAGCCTTACCGGCTTTCTTAGCTCCTTTGGATGAAACTTTGGGCGGCATTATTTTACGGCGTGTAAACACGAAAACTGAGCGAAGCAGACGAAGCGCTGGCTTTATATACGAAACGGTGTGGAAATCTGCCGAGTACGAGAGAGAGTACGAGCGGGCCGGACCAATCGCAGCGCTGCGTTACGCCAGCCGAAAGTCCGCTCGTTTTTGTATAAAAGGGGATAGAACCCGCCACAACACAAACTGTGTCAGCAACTATCGCTACTCGCTTTTTTTCTTTGTTCGTTTTCAACCACCAGATAAGAATAAGATGTCCGGACGCGGTAAAGGCGGAAAAGTTAAAGGAAAGTCCAAGTCCCGATCATCCAGGGCCGGACTTCAGTTTCCAGTTGGTCGTATCCACCGTCTATTGAGAAAAGGAAACTACGCCGAACGTGTGGGCGCCGGTGCCCCCGTGTACCTAGCAGCTGTGCTAGAGTATTTGGCAGCTGAAGTTCTCGAGTTGGCAGGTAACGCTGCTAGAGACAACAAAAAGACCAGAATCATTCCACGTCACCTCCAACTGGCCATTAGAAACGACGAGGAGTTGAACAAACTTCTGTCCGGCGTCACCATCGCCCAGGTAGGTGTCCTGCCTAACATCCAGGCCGTGCTTCTGCCCAAGAAGTCACAGAAGACCCCAGGTGGCAAGAGTTAAAAAACTCGTGACCATATTTATCACACCTAACAACCCCTAAACACACTGTCCTTTTCAGGACAACCTTCATAATTTCACAATTAGCTTGTTGGTTATCTATGACCGCAGCCGTACGAGTTTTCTAACTTTGCATAGGGCCTACATATATATAATAATAATATCAATAGTGTTTTTAATTAATAACATTTAAGAGGAGAGAGAAAGGGAGGTCTATGTATGTTGGGAGAATGTTACCCCCGTCGTTTCCCCATGGGCTATTTCTAGTTTTAAATGTTTACTTAAAATGTATAGGCCTAAGTATAATCATACGTTATAGAAATAAAGAAGGCCATTTTATTTTTGGTTACGTTGATACTCTTTTTATACAATAAAAACAAAGACGATACAAAAGAAAACAATCAAATCATACATTAAAAACAACGAACAAATGACTAGTTTTAGACGAGAATATGGAGCATTAAAAACGACAACAGACAGTTTGTTTACATTTTACAAACGAGTACAGACAGAAAGGACCAATGGGTGAACCGTCTTTTTAGTTTGCCGCGTTCTTTCAGCTGATGGCTTAACTAGTGCCCCCCCCCCCCCTCACCTCCATACAACTTTATAGTACGTAAAAGTATTGAAGATATTATAACATTGGGTACATAATAATGAGTCCATGTAGGTAGCCATCATTCTCTTAGTTGTGCCCAATTTAATGAAGGAATTTATAGATATTTATTGAAATATGACGCTAATAATAAATGATAGCCTACAGGCTTAAAAAGGAAAAAGAAAAGAGCGGGCTAGCTCGTGTGCGCGCGGTGGCTGGTAGCGTACTGCAGTCGATAAACACCGAGTACAAGGCGTGCAGACCAATCAGAGAACGAATAAGGTTAACCGACCAATGGATGCGCTGAGATTGCGTACTTGCTCTCAACGCTTCTTATAAAAGGCTGGTTTCGCCTCGCAGTTTTAACATTCTGTTATCAAGACTAAGGTCTGTTAACCATGGCTAGAACCAAACAAACCGCTCGTAAATCTACTGGAGGCAAGGCCCCACGTAAACAGCTGGCTACCAAGGCTGCCAGGAAATCAGCCCCAGCTACCGGAGGTGTTAAAAAGCCCCATCGTTACAGGCCCGGTACCGTCGCCCTGAGAGAAATTCGTCGTTACCAGAAGAGCACTGAGCTCCTCATCCGTAAGCTGCCATTCCAGCGTTTGGTCCGTGAGATCGCCCAAGATTTCAAGACTGACCTGCGTTTCCAGAGCTCAGCAGTCATGGCTCTTCAAGAAGCTAGCGAGGCTTATCTCGTCGGTCTCTTTGAGGACACCAACTTGTGCGCCATTCACGCTAAACGTGTTACCATCATGCCCAAGGACATCCAGCTTGCCAGGCGTATCCGTGGTGAGCGTGCTTAAGTCTACACCGACTCACCTCTGACGACCACTCCTCTAACGGTCCTTTTTAGGACCACTATACAAATCTTCACAAATTAGCTATGAGTTTACGTTCAAATAGTGTTGCTACAAATTAGTATGTAATGTAAGAGATACGACCTTTCTCTACTTTCAGTCATGGTTTCGTAACAGTAGATCTATCTTTAAAAAAAAAAAAAAAATCTGTTTTAGTTTTAGATGAGAGAAACTAGAGTGTATAACAATTATAAAAATTGAGTCAAGGAAAGGGTGCTAGTGTGTATTATTATTATTAGACTAGTGGTGATGCCCGACAAACATGACTATAATGTGTTTTGTACAGAGATTTTGTTTGTTATGGGAAAATATTGCCTTCAACAGTGTTCAATTTTGTCCTTTACTATTACAGATTAGAAAAAAAAAATCATTTTAATGTAAACAGCCTCCCACTTCTGTAAAACATTTTAGATTCTTAAATTAAATGCCACTGTTTAATAGACTAACGCAGTATGTGGACAATGGGTGTTAAAAACGATACTGACACAGTTAACCGACATAAAGAATCAATCTCTCCTCAATACATTTTTTAACTGAAAAAACAAAACAAAAAACGAGACAGTGTGGAAAAAGGCGCCAACTTTGTAACTGTATTGTTAAAATTCGGCTAAGGTTCGTGCGCCTCCCTCTCTTGCAACCGGATTGGTTCGCAGTCCAACGTAAAATTACAACGATTGGTTCAAGCCTCGCGTCGTCCGCCACGTTGAGTGAGCCACGCTAGGTCGGTAGTATAAATAATGGCTGACTGCATTCGTTTCTATCATTCGTTCCTGTTGATATACTCCCGTTATTTTTTCAAACACTTAGCAGAATGTCTGGCCGCGGTAAAGGTGGTAAGGGACTTGGCAAAGGAGGAGCCAAACGTCACCGTAAAGTATTGCGTGATAACATCCAGGGTATCACTAAGCCTGCTATCCGTCGTCTTGCACGCAGAGGTGGTGTCAAACGTATCTCTGGTCTGATCTACGAAGAAACAAGAGGTGTACTCAAGGTTTTCCTTGAAAATGTCATCAGGGATGCCGTCACATACACCGAGCATGCCAAGAGGAAGACTGTCACTGCCATGGATGTGGTCTACGCACTGAAACGCCAAGGACGTACTCTGTACGGCTTCGGTGGTTAAGCGAACAATGGATTGACCTACACAGTGAAAACAACCCGGCCCTTATCAGGGCCACCCCAATATTTCACAAATAAGCTTGAGTTGAGAAACTGATGCCATGGTTTCATTAAGTTACTTAATAAAATGGGTATACTAGCTATGACTATGATAACAGTGAACTTGCGTACGTTTATTAACTTACATGAAACCGATGTTTATAGTTGTTGGTGTTTTTGTTTAATACATTGACCGCGTTGGTATGTTTGCATTACTTAGTTTGATATATGTGTGCTGTTAAAAAAAAAACTACAACACAACAATAATTCTTAAATTAAAGCATATATTAGAACACAAATTATGGTGGTTAAAAAAATAAATAAATAATATAAAAAGGAAAAAAAAAAAAAGTGTCCGTGATCGGACGAGAACCGGTATTTTCAACGTGGTATGGCCGTAGACAACAAATGACAAAAATGTTGGTATATAAGCTTAAAAACGTTTAATTCAACCTTATGTATTTTATTTTTATTATTTGATGCTATTTACCTTTTTCTCAAGCGCATATAATTTAAGCTTTTTAAAGCACCGATACAATATATACTATAGGTAGGGCATGTTATTTTCCAATTATAACAAAAAAAAAAAAAAAAAAAAAAACATGTTTTCAGATCAACATATAAATATTCATATAAATAATGTTACACTATAACGCTTACAAGTGTTGAACGGAATCGCGAGTATAGTTATGGTTTTATTTATATGGAACTAAATACAACACAATATAAATTGTTTACAATTTCAAACCATAGCAGCCGAGTAGCCGCATACAAGGAAATAGAAACCTCGGCCTGGTTTATTTTGTGAATTCGTTTTGCGATTGGACGAGGCTCTCTATACTCTGACCTCACCAGTAACGAAACAACTTGCTTTGTTGTTTTTAGTCTCGTGAATCCCCGCTCCCGCGTTTTAATGTATTTTGTGTGCCCCCGTCTCAAGTTTTATGCATAATACACATTTTATTTTTTTTAGTCTGTAAGAATCGAAAACTAATATAATCATGTAAATACGCAAATATGTCCGTTTAGATAAGGTGTTTATTTAGCAAAAAATCTATCTTCTAAACCAATAATATAAACGAATGCACAAATGAAACATATTAAGAAGGTAAACGTTACATACACTGATACAGTAAAAATTAAATGAATGGCATGCTGGGGAAACTCGTTTGACACATTTGTGAGTGATACACTCAAAAGCTAACTGTGAACGGAGTGGAGGCCCTTAAAAGGGCCGTTGTTAGGTTTCACCTAGGTAGGGGGTGTAGTCAAGTCTATTTACTGGTGGTGTACTTGGTGACTGCTTTGGTACCCTCACTGACGGCGTGCTTGGCCAGCTCACCAGGCAGGAGGAGACGGACAGCGGTCTGGATCTCCCTTGACGTAATGGTGCTACGTTTGTTGTAGTGAGCCAAACGGCTAGCTTCAGCTGAGATACGTTCGAAGATGTCATTCACAAAAGAGTTCATGATAGACATGGCCTTTGAGGAGATACCAGTGTCTGGGTGAACTTGTTTCAACACTTTGTAAATGTAGATGCTGTAGCTTTCCTTTCTCCTCCTCTTCTTCTTCTTGTCACCGGTGCGTACGGCCTTAGCCTTACCGGCTTTCTTAGCTCCTTTGGATGAAACTTTGGGCGGCATTATTTTACGGCGTGTAAACACGAAAACTGAGCGAAGCAGACGAAGCGCTGGCTTTATATACGAAACGGTGTGGAAATCTGCCGAGTACGAGAGAGAGTACGAGCGGGCCGGACCAATCGCAGCGCTGCGTTACGCCAGCCGAAAGTCCGCTCGTTTTTGTATAAAAGGGGATAGAACCCGCCACAACACAAACTGTGTCAGCAACTATCGCTACTCGCTTTTTTTCTTTGTTCGTTTTCAACCACCAGATAAGAATAAGATGTCCGGACGCGGTAAAGGCGGAAAAGTTAAAGGAAAGTCCAAGTCCCGATCATCCAGGGCCGGACTTCAGTTTCCAGTTGGTCGTATCCACCGTCTATTGAGAAAAGGAAACTACGCCGAACGTGTGGGCGCCGGTGCCCCCGTGTACCTAGCAGCTGTGCTAGAGTATTTGGCAGCTGAAGTTCTCGAGTTGGCAGGTAACGCTGCTAGAGACAACAAAAAGACCAGAATCATTCCACGTCACCTCCAACTGGCCATTAGAAACGACGAGGAGTTGAACAAACTTCTGTCCGGCGTCACCATCGCCCAGGGAGGTGTCCTGCCTAACATCCAGGCCGTGCTTCTGCCCAAGAAGTCACAGAAGACCCCAGGTGGCAAGAGTTAAAAAACTCGTGACCATATTTATCACACCTAACAACCCCTAAACACACTGTCCTTTTCAGGACAACCTTCATAATTTCACAATTAGCTTGTTGGTTATCTATGACCGCAGCCGTACGAGTTTTCTAACTTTGCATAGGGCCTACATATATATAATAATAATATCAATAGTGTTTTTAATTAATAACATTTAAGAGGAGAGAGAAAGGGAGGTCTATGTATGTTGGGAGAATGTTACCCCCGTCGTTTCCCCATGGGCTATTTCTAGTTTTAAATGTTTACTTAAAATGTATAGGCCTAAGTATAATCATACGTTATAGAAATAAAGAAGGCCATTTTATTTTTGGTTACGTTGATACTCTTTTTATACAATAAAAACAAAGACGATACAAAAGAAAACAATCAAATCATACATTAAAAACAACGAACAAATGACTAGTTTTAGACGAGAATATGGAGCATTAAAAACGACAACAGACAGTTTGTTTACATTTTACAAACGAGTACAGACAGAAAGGACCAATGGGTGAACCGTCTTTTTAGTTTGCCGCGTTCTTTCAGCTGATGGCTTAACTAGTGCCCCCCCCCCCCCCCCTCACCTCCATACAACTTTATAGTACGTAAAAGTATTGAAGATATTATAACATTGGGTACATAATAATGAGTCCATGTAGGTAGCCATCATTCTCTTAGTTGTGCCCAATTTAATGAAGGAATTTATAGATATTTATTGAAATATGACGCTAATAATAAATGATAGCCTACAGGCTTAAAAAGGAAAAAGAAAAGAGCGGGCTAGCTCGTGTGCGCGCGGTGGCTGGTAGCGTACTGCAGTCGATAAACACCGAGTACAAGGCGTGCAGACCAATCAGAGAACGAATAAGGTTAACCGACCAATGGATGCGCTGAGATTGCGTACTTGCTCTCAACGCTTCTTATAAAAGGCTGGTTTCGCCTCGCAGTTTTAACATTCTGTTATCAAGACTAAGGTCTGTTAACCATGGCTAGAACCAAACAAACCGCTCGTAAATCTACTGGAGGCAAGGCCCCACGTAAACAGCTGGCTACCAAGGCTGCCAGGAAATCAGCCCCAGCTACCGGAGGTGTTAAAAAGCCCCATCGTTACAGGCCCGGTACCGTCGCCCTGAGAGAAATTCGTCGTTACCAGAAGAGCACTGAGCTCCTCATCCGTAAGCTGCCATTCCAGCGTTTGGTCCGTGAGATCGCCCAAGATTTCAAGACTGACCTGCGTTTCCAGAGCTCAGCAGTCATGGCTCTTCAAGAAGCTAGCGAGGCTTATCTCGTCGGTCTCTTTGAGGACACCAACTTGTGCGCCATTCACGCTAAACGTGTTACCATCATGCCCAAGGACATCCAGCTTGCCAGGCGTATCCGTGGTGAGCGTGCTTAAGTCTACACCGACTCACCTCTGACGACCACTCCTCTAACGGTCCTTTTTAGGACCACTATACAAATCTTCACAAATTAGCTATGAGTTTACGTTCAAATAGTGTTGCTACAAATTAGTATGTAATGTAAGAGATACGACCTTTCTCTACTTTCAGTCATGGTTTCGTAACAGTAGATCTATCTTTAAAAAAAAAAAAAAAATCTGTTTTAGTTTTAGATGAGAGAAACTAGAGTGTATAACAATTATAAAAATTGAGTCAAGGAAAGGGTGCTAGTGTGTATTATTATTATTAGACTAGTGGTGATGCCCGACAAACATGACTATAATGTGTTTTGTACAGAGATTTTGTTTGTTATGGGAAAATATTGCCTTCAACAGTGTTCAATTTTGTCCTTTACTATTACAGATTAGAAAAAAAAAATCATTTTAATGTAAACAGCCTCCCACTTCTGTAAAACATTTTAGATTCTTAAATTAAATGCCACTGTTTAATAGACTAACGCAGTATGTGGACAATGGGTGTTAAAAACGATACTGACACAGTTAACCGACATAAAGAATCAATCTCTCCTCAATACATTTTTTAACTGAAAAAACAAAACAAAAAACGAGACAGTGTGGAAAAAGGCGCCAACTTTGTAACTGTATTGTTAAAATTCGGCTAAGGTTCGTGCGCCTCCCTCTCTTGCAACCGGATTGGTTCGCAGTCCAACGTAAAATTACAACGATTGGTTCAAGCCTCGCGTCGTCCGCCACGTTGAGTGAGCCACGCTAGGTCGATAGTATAAATAAGGGCTGACTGCATTCGTTTCTATCATTCGTTCCTGTTGATATACTCCCGTTATTTTTTCAAACACTTAGCAGAATGTCTGGCCGCGGTAAAGGTGGTAAGGGACTTGGCAAAGGTGGAGCCAAACGTCACCGTAAAGTATTGCGTGATAACATCCAGGGTATCACCAAGCCTGCTATCCGTCGTCTTGCACGCAGAGGTGGTGTCAAACGTATCTCTGGTCTGATCTACGAAGAAACAAGAGGTGTACTCAAGGTTTTCCTTGAAAATGTCATCAGGGATGCCGTCACATACACCGAGCATGCCAAGAGGAAGACTGTCACTGCCATGGATGTGGTCTACGCACTGAAACGCCAAGGACGTACTCTGTACGGCTTCGGTGGTTAAGCGAACAATGGATTGACCTACACAGTGAAAACAACCCGGCCCTTATCAGGGCCACCCCAATATTTCACAAATAAGCTTGAGTTGAGAAACTGATGCCATGGTTTCATTAAGTTACTTAATAAAATGGGTATACTAGCTATGACTATGATAACAGTGAACTTGCGTACGTTTATTAACTTACATGAAACCGATGTTTATAGTTGTTGGTGTTTTTGTTTAATACATTGACCGCGTTGGTATGTTTGCATTACTTAGTTTGATATATGTGTGCTGTTAAAAAAAAAACTACAACACAACAATAATTCTTAAATTAAAGCATATATTAGAACACAAATTATGGTGGTTAAAAAAAAAAAAAATAAATAATATAAAAAGGAAAAAAAAAAAAAGTGTCCGTGATCGGACGAGAACCGGTATTTTCAACGTGGTATGGCCGTAGACAACAAATGACAAAAATGTTGGTATATAAGCTTAAAAACGTTTAATTCAACCTTATGTATTTTATTTTTATTATTTGATGCTATTTACCTTTTTCTCAAGCGCATATAATTTAAGCTTTTTAAAGCACCGATACAATATTTACTATAGGTAGGGCATGTTATTTTCCAATTATAACAAAAAAAAAAAAAAAAAAAAAAAACATGTTTTCAGATCAACATATAAATATTCATATAAATAATGTTACACTATAACGCTTACAAGTGTTGAACGGAATCGCGAGTATAGTTATGGTTTTATTTATATGGAACTAAATACAACACAATATAAATTGTTTACAATTTCAAACCATAGCAGCCGAGTAGCCGCATACAAGGAAATAGAAACCTCGGCCTGGTTTATTTTGTGAATTCGTTTTGCGATTGGACGAGGCTCTCTATACTCTGACCTCACCAGTAACGAAACAACTTGCTTTGTTGTTTTTAGTCTCGTGAATCCCCGCTCCCGCGTTTTAATGTATTTTGTGTGCCCCCGTCTCAAGTTTTATGCATAATACACATTTTATTTTTTTTAGTCTGTAAGAATCGAAAACTAATATAATCATGTAAATACGCAAATATGTCCGTTTAGATAAGGTGTTTATTTAGCAAAAAATCTATCTTCTAAACCAATAATATAAACGAATGCACAAATGAAACATATTAAGAAGGTAAACGTTACATACACTGATACAGTAAAAATTAAATGAATGGCATGCTGGGGAAACTCGTTTGACACATTTGTGAGTGATACACTCAAAAGCTAACTGTGAACGGAGTGGAGGCCCTTAAAAGGGCCGTTGTTAGGTTTCACCTAGGTAGGGGGTGTAGTCAAGTCTATTTACTGGTGGTGTACTTGGTGACTGCTTTGGTACCCTCACTGACGGCGTGCTTGGCCAGCTCACCAGGCAGGAGGAGACGGACAGCGGTCTGGATCTCCCTTGACGTAATGGTGCTACGTTTGTTGTAGTGAGCCAAACGGCTAGCTTCAGCTGAGATACGTTCGAAGATGTCATTCACAAAAGAGTTCATGATAGACATGGCCTTTGAGGAGATACCAGTGTCTGGGTGAACTTGTTTCAACACTTTGTAAATGTAGATGCTGTAGCTTTCCTTTCTCCTCCTCTTCTTCTTCTTGTCACCGGTGCGTACGGCCTTAGCCTTACCGGCTTTCTTAGCTCCTTTGGATGAAACTTTGGGCGGCATTATTTTACGGCGTGTAAACACGAAAACTGAGCGAAGCAGACGAAGCGCTGGCTTTATATACGAAACGGTGTGGAAATCTGCCGAGTACGAGAGAGAGTACGAGCGGGCCGGACCAATCGCAGCGCTGCGTTACGCCAGCCGAAAGTCCGCTCGTTTTTGTATAAAAGGGGATAGAACCCGCCACAACACAAACTGTGTCAGCAACTATCGCTACTCGCTTTTTTTCTTTGTTCGTTTTCAACCACCAGATAAGAATAAGATGTCCGGACGCGGTAAAGGCGGAAAAGTTAAAGGAAAGTCCAAGTCCCGATCATCCAGGGCCGGACTTCAGTTTCCAGTTGGTCGTATCCACCGTCTATTGAGAAAAGGAAACTACGCCGAACGTGTGGGCGCCGGTGCCCCCGTGTACCTAGCAGCTGTGCTAGAGTATTTGGCAGCTGAAGTTCTCGAGTTGGCAGGTAACGCTGCTAGAGACAACAAAAAGACCAGAATCATTCCACGTCACCTCCAACTGGCCATTAGAAACGACGAGGAGTTGAACAAACTTCTGTCCGGCGTCACCATCGCCCAGGGAGGTGTCCTGCCTAACATCCAGGCCGTGCTTCTGCCCAAGAAGTCACAGAAGACCCCAGGTGGCAAGAGTTAAAAAACTCGTGACCATATTTATCACACCTAACAACCCCTAAACACACTGTCCTTTTCAGGACAACCTTCATAATTTCACAATTAGCTTGTTGGTTATCTATGACCGCAGCCGTACGAGTTTTCTAACTTTGCATAGGGCCTACATATATATAATAATAATATCAATAGTGTTTTTAATTAATAACATTTAAGAGGAGAGAGAAAGGGAGGTCTATGTATGTTGGGAGAATGTTACCCCCGTCGTTTCCCCATGGGCTATTTCTAGTTTTAAATGTTTACTTAAAATGTATAGGCCTAAGTATAATCATACGTTATAGAAATAAAGAAGGCCATTTTATTTTTGGTTACGTTGATACTCTTTTTATACAATAAAAACAAAGACGATACAAAAGAAAACAATCAAATCATACATTAAAAACAACGAACAAATGACTAGTTTTAGACGAGAATATGGAGCATTAAAAACGACAACAGACAGTTTGTTTACATTTTACAAACGAGTACAGACAGAAAGGACCAATGGGTGAACCGTCTTTTTAGTTTGCCGCGTTCTTTCAGCTGATGGCTTAACTAGTGCCCCCCCCCCTCACCTCCATACAACTTTATAGTACGTAAAAGTATTGAAGATATTATAACATTGGGTACATAATAATGAGTCCATGTAGGTAGCCATCATTCTCTTAGTTGTGCCCAATTTAATGAAGGAATTTATAGATATTTATTGAAATATGACGCTAATAATAAATGATAGCCTACAGGCTTAAAAAGGAAAAAGAAAAGAGCGGGCTAGCTCGTGTGCGCGCGGTGGCTGGTAGCGTACTGCAGTCGATAAACACCGAGTACAAGGCGTGCAGACCAATCAGAGAACGAATAAGGTTAACCGACCAATGGATGCGCTGAGATTGCGTACTTGCTCTCAACGCTTCTTATAAAAGGCTGGTTTCGCCTCGCAGTTTTAACATTCTGTTATCAAGACTAAGGTCTGTTAACCATGGCTAGAACCAAACAAACCGCTCGTAAATCTACTGGAGGCAAGGCCCCACGTAAACAGCTGGCTACCAAGGCTGCCAGGAAATCAGCCCCAGCTACCGGAGGTGTTAAAAAGCCCCATCGTTACAGGCCCGGTACCGTCGCCCTGAGAGAAATTCGTCGTTACCAGAAGAGCACTGAGCTCCTCATCCGTAAGCTGCCATTCCAGCGTTTGGTCCGTGAGATCGCCCAAGATTTCAAGACTGACCTGCGTTTCCAGAGCTCAGCAGTCATGGCTCTTCAAGAAGCTAGCGAGGCTTATCTCGTCGGTCTCTTTGAGGACACCAACTTGTGCGCCATTCACGCTAAACGTGTTACCATCATGCCCAAGGACATCCAGCTTGCCAGGCGTATCCGTGGTGAGCGTGCTTAAGTCTACACCGACTCACCTCTGACGACCACTCCTCTAACGGTCCTTTTTAGGACCACTATACAAATCTTCACAAATTAGCTATGAGTTTACGTTCAAATAGTGTTGCTACAAATTAGTATGTAATGTAAGAGATACGACCTTTCTCTACTTTCAGTCATGGTTTCGTAACAGTAGATCTATCTTTAAAAAAAAAAAAAAAATCTGTTTTAGTTTTAGATGAGAGAAACTAGAGTGTATAACAATTATAAAAATTGAGTCAAGGAAAGGGTGCTAGTGTGTATTATTATTATTAGACTAGTGGTGATGCCCGACAAACATGACTATAATGTGTTTTGTACAGAGATTTTGTTTGTTATGGGAAAATATTGCCTTCAACAGTGTTCAATTTTGTCCTTTACTATTACAGATTAGAAAAAAAAAATCATTTTAATGTAAACAGCCTCCCACTTCTGTAAAACATTTTAGATTCTTAAATTAAATGCCACTGTTTAATAGACTAACGCAGTATGTGGACAATGGGTGTTAAAAACGATACTGACACAGTTAACCGACATAAAGAATCAATCTCTCCTCAATACATTTTTTAACTGAAAAAACAAAACAAAAAACGAGACAGTGTGGAAAAAGGCGCCAACTTTGTAACTGTATTGTTAAAATTCGGCTAAGGTTCGTGCGCCTCCCTCTCTTGCAACCGGATTGGTTCGCAGTCCAACGTAAAATTACAACGATTGGTTCAAGCCTCGCGTCGTCCGCCACGTTGAGTGAGCCACGCTAGGTCGGTAGTATAAATAAGGGCTGACTGCATTCGTTTCTATCATTCGTTCCTGTTGATATACTCCCGTTATTTTTTCAAACACTTAGCAGAATGTCTGGCCGCGGTAAAGGTGGTAAGGGACTTGGCAAAGGAGGAGCCAAACGTCACCGTAAAGTATTGCGTGATAACATCCAGGGTATCACTAAGCCTGCTATCCGTCGTCTTGCACGCAGAGGTGGTGTCAAACGTATCTCTGGTCTGATCTACGAAGAAACAAGAGGTGTACTCAAGGTTTTCCTTGAAAATGTCATCAGGGATGCCGTCACATACACCGAGCATGCCAAGAGGAAGACTGTCACTGCCATGGATGTGGTCTACGCACTGAAACGCCAAGGACGTACTCTGTACGGCTTCGGTGGTTAAGCGAACAATGGATTGACCTACACAGTGAAAACAACCCGGCCCTTATCAGGGCCACCCCAATATTTCACAAATAAGCTTGAGTTGAGAAACTGATGCCATGGTTTCATTAAGTTACTTAATAAAATGGGTATACTAGCTATGACTATGATAACAGTGAACTTGCGTACGTTTATTAACTTACATGAAACCGATGTTTATAGTTGTTGGTGTTTTTGTTTAATACATTGACCGCGTTGGTATGTTTGCATTACTTAGTTTGATATATGTGTGCTGTTAAAAAAAAAACTACAACACAACAATAATTCTTAAATTAAAGCATATATTAGAACACAAATTATGGTGGTTAAAAAAATAAATAAATAATATAAAAAGGAAAAAAAAAAAAAGTGTCCGTGATCGGACGAGAACCGGTATTTTCAACGTGGTATGGCCGTAGACAACAAATGACAAAAATGTTGGTATATAAGCTTAAAAACGTTTAATTCAACCTTATGTATTTTATTTTTATTATTTGATGCTATTTACCTTTTTCTCAAGCGCATATAATTTAAGCTTTTTAAAGCACCGATACAATATATACTATAGGTAGGGCATGTTATTTTCCAATTATAACAAAAAAAAAAAAAAAAAAAAAAACATGTTTTCAGATCAACATATAAATATTCATATAAATAATGTTACACTATAACGCTTACAAGTGTTGAACGGAATCGCGAGTATAGTTATGGTTTTATTTATATGGAACTAAATACAACACAATATAAATTGTTTACAATTTCAAACCATAGCAGCCGAGTAGCCGCATACAAGGAAATAGAAACCTCGGCCTGGTTTATTTTGTGAATTCGTTTTGCGATTGGACGAGGCTCTCTATACTCTGACCTCACCAGTAACGAAACAACTTGCTTTGTTGTTTTTAGTCTCGTGAATCCCCGCTCCCGCGTTTTAATGTATTTTGTGTGCCCCCGTCTCAAGTTTTATGCATAATACACATTTTATTTTTTTTAGTCTGTAAGAATCGAAAACTAATATAATCATGTAAATACGCAAATATGTCCGTTTAGATAAGGTGTTTATTTAGCAAAAAATCTATCTTCTAAACCAATAATATAAACGAATGCACAAATGAAACATATTAAGAAGGTAAACGTTACATACACTGATACAGTAAAAATTAAATGAATGGCATGCTGGGGAAACTCGTTTGACACATTTGTGAGTGATACACTCAAAAGCTAACTGTGAACGGAGTGGAGGCCCTTAAAAGGGCCGTTGTTAGGTTTCACCTAGGTAGGGGGTGTAGTCAAGTCTATTTACTGGTGGTGTACTTGGTGACTGCTTTGGTACCCTCACTGACGGCGTGCTTGGCCAGCTCACCAGGCAGGAGGAGACGGACAGCGGTCTGGATCTCCCTTGACGTAATGGTGCTACGTTTGTTGTAGTGAGCCAAACGGCTAGCTTCAGCTGAGATACGTTCGAAGATGTCATTCACAAAAGAGTTCATGATAGACATGGCCTTTGAGGAGATACCAGTGTCTGGGTGAACTTGTTTCAACACTTTGTAAATGTAGATGCTGTAGCTTTCCTTTCTCCTCCTCTTCTTCTTCTTGTCACCGGTGCGTACGGCCTTAGCCTTACCGGCTTTCTTAGCTCCTTTGGATGAAACTTTGGGCGGCATTATTTTACGGCGTGTAAACACGAAAACTGAGCGAAGCAGACGAAGCGCTGGCTTTATATACGAAACGGTGTGGAAATCTGCCGAGTACGAGAGAGAGTACGAGCGGGCCGGACCAATCGCAGCGCTGCGTTACGCCAGCCGAAAGTCCGCTCGTTTTTGTATAAAAGGGGATAGAACCCGCCACAACACAAACTGTGTCAGCAACTATCGCTACTCGCTTTTTTTCTTTGTTCGTTTTCAACCACCAGATAAGAATAAGATGTCCGGACGCGGTAAAGGCGGAAAAGTTAAAGGAAAGTCCAAGTCCCGATCATCCAGGGCCGGACTTCAGTTTCCAGTTGGTCGTATCCACCGTCTATTGAGAAAAGGAAACTACGCCGAACGTGTGGGCGCCGGTGCCCCCGTGTACCTAGCAGCTGTGCTAGAGTATTTGGCAGCTGAAGTTCTCGAGTTGGCAGGTAACGCTGCTAGAGACAACAAAAAGACCAGAATCATTCCACGTCACCTCCAACTGGCCATTAGAAACGACGAGGAGTTGAACAAACTTCTGTCCGGCGTCACCATCGCCCAGGGAGGTGTCCTGCCTAACATCCAGGCCGTGCTTCTGCCCAAGAAGTCACAGAAGACCCCAGGTGGCAAGAGTTAAAAAACTCGTGACCATATTTATCACACCTAACAACCCCTAAACACACTGTCCTTTTCAGGACAACCTTCATAATTTCACAATTAGCTTGTTGGTTATCTATGACCGCAGCCGTACGAGTTTTCTAACTTTGCATAGGGCCTACATATATATAATAATAATATCAATAGTGTTTTTAATTAATAACATTTAAGAGGAGAGAGAAAGGGAGGTCTATGTATGTTGGGAGAATGTTACCCCCGTCGTTTCCCCATGGGCTATTTCTAGTTTTAAATGTTTACTTAAAATGTATAGGCCTAAGTATAATCATACGTTATAGAAATAAAGAAGGCCATTTTATTTTTGGTTACGTTGATACTCTTTTTATACAATAAAAACAAAGACGATACAAAAGAAAACAATCAAATCATACATTAAAAACAACGAACAAATGACTAGTTTTAGACGAGAATATGGAGCATTAAAAACGACAACAGACAGTTTGTTTACATTTTACAAACGAGTACAGACAGAAAGGACCAATGGGTGAACCGTCTTTTTAGTTTGCCGCGTTCTTTCAGCTGATGGCTTAACTAGTGCCCCCCCCCCCCCCTCACCTCCATACAACTTTATAGTACGTAAAAGTATTGAAGATATTATAACATTGGGTACATAATAATGAGTCCATGTAGGTAGCCATCATTCTCTTAGTTGTGCCCAATTTAATGAAGGAATTTATAGATATTTATTGAAATATGACGCTAATAATAAATGATAGCCTACAGGCTTAAAAAGGAAAAAGAAAAGAGCGGGCTAGCTCGTGTGCGCGCGGTGGCTGGTAGCGTACTGCAGTCGATAAACACCGAGTACAAGGCGTGCAGACCAATCAGAGAACGAATAAGGTTAACCGACCAATGGATGCGCTGAGATTGCGTACTTGCTCTCAACGCTTCTTATAAAAGGCTGGTTTCGCCTCGCAGTTTTAACATTCTGTTATCAAGACTAAGGTCTGTTAACCATGGCTAGAACCAAACAAACCGCTCGTAAATCTACTGGAGGCAAGGCCCCACGTAAACAGCTGGCTACCAAGGCTGCCAGGAAATCAGCCCCAGCTACCGGAGGTGTTAAAAAGCCCCATCGTTACAGGCCCGGTACCGTCGCCCTGAGAGAAATTCGTCGTTACCAGAAGAGCACTGAGCTCCTCATCCGTAAGCTGCCATTCCAGCGTTTGGTCCGTGAGATCGCCCAAGATTTCAAGACTGACCTGCGTTTCCAGAGCTCAGCAGTCATGGCTCTTCAAGAAGCTAGCGAGGCTTATCTCGTCGGTCTCTTTGAGGACACCAACTTGTGCGCCATTCACGCTAAACGTGTTACCATCATGCCCAAGGACATCCAGCTTGCCAGGCGTATCCGTGGTGAGCGTGCTTAAGTCTACACCGACTCACCTCTGACGACCACTCCTCTAACGGTCCTTTTTAGGACCACTATACAAATCTTCACAAATTAGCTATGAGTTTACGTTCAAATAGTGTTGCTACAAATTAGTATGTAATGTAAGAGATACGACCTTTCTCTACTTTCAGTCATGGTTTCGTAACAGTAGATCTATCTTTAAAAAAAAAAAAAATCTATTTTAGTTTTAGATGAGAGAAACTAGAGTGTATAACAATTATAAAAATTGAGTCAAGGAAAGGGTGCTAGTGTGTATTATTATTGTTAGACTAGTGGTGATGCCCGACAAACATGACTATAATGTGTTTTGTACAGAGATTTTGTTTGTTATGGGAAAATATTGCCTTCAACAGTGTTCAATTTTGTCCTTTACTATTACAGATTAGAAAAAAAAAATCATTTTAATGTAAACAGCCTCCCACTTCTGTAAAACATTTTAGATTCTTAAATTAAATGCCACTGTTTAATAGACTAACGCAGTATGTGGACAATGGGTGTTAAAAACGATACTGACACAGTTAACCGACATAAAGAATCAATCTCTCCTCAATACATTTTTTAACTGAAAAAACAAAACAAAAAACGAGACAGTGTGGAAAAAGGCGCCAACTTTGTAACTGTATTGTTAAAATTCGGCTAAGGTTCGTGCGCCTCCCTCTCTTGCAAACGGATTGGTTCGCAGTCCAACGTAAAATTACAACGATTGGTTCAAGCCTCGCGTCGTCCGCCACGTTGAGTGAGCCACGCTAGGTCGGTAGTATAAATAAGGGCTGACTGCATTCGTTTCTATCATTCGTTCCTGTTGATATACTCCCGTTATTTTTTCAAACACTTAGCAGAATGTCTGGCCGCGGTAAAGGTGGTAAGGGACTTGGCAAAGGAGGAGCCAAACGTCACCGTAAAGTATTGCGTGATAACATCCAGGGTATCACTAAGCCTGCTATCCGTCGTCTTGCACGCAGAGGTGGTGTCAAACGTATCTCTGGTCTGATCTACGAAGAAACAAGAGGTGTACTCAAGGTTTTCCTTGAAAATGTCATCAGGGATGCCGTCACATACACCGAGCATGCCAAGAGGAAGACTGTCACTGCCATGGATGTGGTCTACGCACTGAAACGCCAAGGACGTACTCTGTACGGCTTCGGTGGTTAAGCGAACAATGGATTGACCTACACAGTGAAAACAACCCGGCCCTTATCAGGGCCACCCCAATATTTCACAAATAAGCTTGAGTTGAGAAACTGATGCCATGGTTTCATTAAGTTACTTAATAAAATGGGTATACTAGCTATGACTATGATAACAGTGAACTTGCGTACGTTTATTAACTTACATGAAACCGATGTTTATAGTTGTTGGTGTTTTTGTTTAATACATTGACCGCGTTGGTATGTTTGCATTACTTAGTTTGATATATGTGTGCTGTTAAAAAAAAAACTACAACACAACAATAATTCTTAAATTAAAGCATATATTAGAACACAAATTATGGTGGTTAAAAAAATAAATAAATAATATAAAAAGGAAAAAAAAAAAAAGTGTCCGTGATCGGACGAGAACCGGTATTTTCAACGTGGTATGGCCGTAGACAACAAATGACAAAAATGTTGGTATATAAGCTTAAAAACGTTTAATTCAACCTTATGTATTTTATTTTTATTATTTGATGCTATTTACCTTTTTCTCAAGCGCATATAATTTAAGCTTTTTAAAGCACCGATACAATATATACTATAGGTAGGGCATGTTATTTTCCAATTATAACAAAAAAAAAAAAAAAAAAAAAACATGTTTTCAGATCAACATATAAATATTCATATAAATAATGTTACACTATAACGCTTACAAGTGTTGAACGGAATCGCGAGTATAGTTATGGTTTTATTTATATGGAACTAAATACAACACAATATAAATTGTTTACAATTTCAAACCATAGCAGCCGAGTAGCCGCATACAAGGAAATAGAAACCTCGGCCTGGTTTATTTTGTGAATTCGTTTTGCGATTGGACGAGGCTCTCTATACTCTGACCTCACCAGTAACGAAACAACTTGCTTTGTTGTTTTTAGTCTCGTGAATCCCCGCTCCCGCGTTTTAATGTATTTTGTGTGCCCCCGTCTCAAGTTTTATGCATAATACACATTTTATTTTTTTTAGTCTGTAAGAATCGAAAACTAATATAATCATGTAAATACGCAAATATGTCCGTTTAGATAAGGTGTTTATTTAGCAAAAAATCTATCTTCTAAACCAATAATATAAACGAATGCACAAATGAAACATATTAAGAAGGTAAACGTTACATACACTGATACAGTAAAAATTAAATGAATGGCATGCTGGGGAAACTCGTTTGACACATTTGTGAGTGATACACTCAAAAGCTAACTGTGAACGGAGTGGAGGCCCTTAAAAGGGCCGTTGTTAGGTTTCACCTAGGTAGGGGGTGTAGTCAAGTCTATTTACTGGTGGTGTACTTGGTGACTGCTTTGGTACCCTCACTGACGGCGTGCTTGGCCAGCTCACCAGGCAGGAGGAGACGGACAGCGGTCTGGATCTCCCTTGACGTAATGGTGCTACGTTTGTTGTAGTGAGCCAAACGGCTAGCTTCAGCTGAGATACGTTCGAAGATGTCATTCACAAAAGAGTTCATGATAGACATGGCCTTTGAGGAGATACCAGTGTCTGGGTGAACTTGTTTCAACACTTTGTAAATGTAGATGCTGTAGCTTTCCTTTCTCCTCCTCTTCTTCTTCTTGTCACCGGTGCGTACGGCCTTAGCCTTACCGGCTTTCTTAGCTCCTTTGGATGAAACTTTGGGCGGCATTATTTTACGGCGTGTAAACACGAAAACTGAGCGAAGCAGACGAAGCGCTGGCTTTATATACGAAACGGTGTGGAAATCTGCCGAGTACGAGAGAGAGTACGAGCGGGCCGGACCAATCGCAGCGCTGCGTTACGCCAGCCGAAAGTCCGCTCGTTTTTGTATAAAAGGGGATAGAACCCGCCACAACACAAACTGTGTCAGCAACTATCGCTACTCGCTTTTTTTCTTTGTTCGTTTTCAACCACCAGATAAGAATAAGATGTCCGGACGCGGTAAAGGCGGAAAAGTTAAAGGAAAGTCCAAGTCCCGATCATCCAGGGCCGGACTTCAGTTTCCAGTTGGTCGTATCCACCGTCTATTGAGAAAAGGAAACTACGCCGAACGTGTGGGCGCCGGTGCCCCCGTGTACCTAGCAGCTGTGCTAGAGTATTTGGCAGCTGAAGTTCTCGAGTTGGCAGGTAACGCTGCTAGAGACAACAAAAAGACCAGAATCATTCCACGTCACCTCCAACTGGCCATTAGAAACGACGAGGAGTTGAACAAACTTCTGTCCGGCGTCACCATCGCCCAGGGAGGTGTCCTGCCTAACATCCAGGCCGTGCTTCTGCCCAAGAAGTCACAGAAGACCCCAGGTGGCAAGAGTTAAAAAACTCGTGACCATATTTATCACACCTAACAACCCCTAAACACACTGTCCTTTTCAGGACAACCTTCATAATTTCACAATTAGCTTGTTGGTTATCTATGACCGCAGCCGTACGAGTTTTCTAACTTTGCATAGGGCCTACATATATATAATAATAATATCAATAGTGTTTTTAATTAATAACATTTAAGAGGAGAGAGAAAGGGAGGTCTATGTATGTTGGGAGAATGTTACCCCCGTCGTTTCCCCATGGGCTATTTCTAGTTTTAAATGTTTACTTAAAATGTATAGGCCTAAGTATAATCATACGTTATAGAAATAAAGAAGGCCATTTTATTTTTGGTTACGTTGATACTCTTTTTATACAATAAAAACAAAGACGATACAAAAGAAAACAATCAAATCATACATTAAAAACAACGAACAAATGACTAGTTTTAGACGAGAATATGGAGCATTAAAAACGACAACAGACAGTTTGTTTACATTTTACAAACGAGTACAGACAGAAAGGACCAATGGGTGAACCGTCTTTTTAGTTTGCCGCGTTCTTTCAGCTGATGGCTTAACTAGTGCCCCCCCCCCCCCCTCACCTCCATACAACTTTATAGTACGTAAAAGTATTGAAGATATTATAACATTGGGTACATAATAATGAGTCCATGTAGGTAGCCATCATTCTCTTAGTTGTGCCCAATTTAATGAAGGAATTTATAGATATTTATTGAAATATGACGCTAATAATAAATGATAGCCTACAGGCTTAAAAAGGAAAAAGAAAAGAGCGGGCTAGCTCGTGTGCGCGCGGTGGCTGGTAGCGTACTGCAGTCGATAAACACCGAGTACAAGGCGTGCAGACCAATCAGAGAACGAATAAGGTTAACCGACCAATGGATGCGCTGAGATTGCGTACTTGCTCTCAACGCTTCTTATAAAAGGCTGGTTTCGCCTCGCAGTTTTAACATTCTGTTATCAAGACTAAGGTCTGTTAACCATGGCTAGAACCAAACAAACCGCTCGTAAATCTACTGGAGGCAAGGCCCCACGTAAACAGCTGGCTACCAAGGCTGCCAGGAAATCAGCCCCAGCTACCGGAGGTGTTAAAAAGCCCCATCGTTACAGGCCCGGTACCGTCGCCCTGAGAGAAATTCGTCGTTACCAGAAGAGCACTGAGCTCCTCATCCGTAAGCTGCCATTCCAGCGTTTGGTCCGTGAGATCGCCCAAGATTTCAAGACTGACCTGCGTTTCCAGAGCTCAGCAGTCATGGCTCTTCAAGAAGCTAGCGAGGCTTATCTCGTCGGTCTCTTTGAGGACACCAACTTGTGCGCCATTCACGCTAAACGTGTTACCATCATGCCCAAGGACATCCAGCTTGCCAGGCGTATCCGTGGTGAGCGTGCTTAAGTCTACACCGACTCACCTCTGACGACCACTCCTCTAACGGTCCTTTTTAGGACCACTATACAAATCTTCACAAATTAGCTATGAGTTTACGTTCAAATAGTGTTGCTACAAATTAGTATGTAATGTAAGAGATACGACCTTTCTCTACTTTCAGTCATGGTTTCGTAACAGTAGATCTATCTTTAAAAAAAAAAAAAATCTATTTTAGTTTTAGATGAGAGAAACTAGAGTGTATAACAATTATAAAAATTGAGTCAAGGAAAGGGTGCTAGTGTGTATTATTATTGTTAGACTAGTGGTGATGCCCGACAAACATGACTATAATGTGTTTTGTACAGAGATTTTGTTTGTTATGGGAAAATATTGCCTTCAACAGTGTTCAATTTTGTCCTTTACTATTACAGATTAGAAAAAAAAAATCATTTTAATGTAAACAGCCTCCCACTTCTGTAAAACATTTTAGATTCTTAAATTAAATGCCACTGTTTAATAGACTAACGCAGTATGTGGACAATGGGTGTTAAAAACGATACTGACACAGTTAACCGACATAAAGAATCAATCTCTCCTCAATACATTTTTTAACTGAAAAAACAAAACAAAAAACGAGACAGTGTGGAAAAAGGCGCCAACTTTGTAACTGTATTGTTAAAATTCGGCTAAGGTTCGTGCGCCTCCCTCTCTTGCAAACGGATTGGTTCGCAGTCCAACGTAAAATTACAACGATTGGTTCAAGCCTCGCGTCGTCCGCCACGTTGAGTGAGCCACGCTAGGTCGGTAGTATAAATAAGGGCTGACTGCATTCGTTTCTATCATTCGTTCCTGTTGATATACTCCCGTTATTTTTTCAAACACTTAGCAGAATGTCTGGCCGCGGTAAAGGTGGTAAGGGACTTGGCAAAGGAGGAGCCAAACGTCACCGTAAAGTATTGCGTGATAACATCCAGGGTATCACTAAGCCTGCTATCCGTCGTCTTGCACGCAGAGGTGGTGTCAAACGTATCTCTGGTCTGATCTACGAAGAAACAAGAGGTGTACTCAAGGTTTTCCTTGAAAATGTCATCAGGGATGCCGTCACATACACCGAGCATGCCAAGAGGAAGACTGTCACTGCCATGGATGTGGTCTACGCACTGAAACGCCAAGGACGTACTCTGTACGGCTTCGGTGGTTAAGCGAACAATGGATTGACCTACACAGTGAAAACAACCCGGCCCTTATCAGGGCCACCCCAATATTTCACAAATAAGCTTGAGTTGAGAAACTGATGCCATGGTTTCATTAAGTTACTTAATAAAATGGGTATACTAGCTATGACTATGATAACAGTGAACTTGCGTACGTTTATTAACTTACATGAAACCGATGTTTATAGTTGTTGGTGTTTTTGTTTAATACATTGACCGCGTTGGTATGTTTGCATTACTTAGTTTGATATATGTGTGCTGTTAAAAAAAAAACTACAACACAACAATAATTCTTAAATTAAAGCATATATTAGAACACAAATTATGGTGGTTAAAAAAATAAATAAATAATATAAAAAGGAAAAAAAAAAAAAGTGTCCGTGATCGGACGAGAACCGGTATTTTCAACGTGGTATGGCCGTAGACAACAAATGACAAAAATGTTGGTATATAAGCTTAAAAACGTTTAATTCAACCTTATGTATTTTATTTTTATTATTTGATGCTATTTACCTTTTTCTCAAGCGCATATAATTTAAGCTTTTTAAAGCACCGATACAATATATACTATAGGTAGGGCATGTTATTTTCCAATTATAACAAAAAAAAAAAAAAAAAAAAAAACATGTTTTCAGATCAACATATAAATATTCATATAAATAATGTTACACTATAACGCTTACAAGTGTTGAACGGAATCGCGAGTATAGTTATGGTTTTATTTATATGGAACTAAATACAACACAATATAAATTGTTTACAATTTCAAACCATAGCAGCCGAGTAGCCGCATACAAGGAAATAGAAACCTCGGCCTGGTTTATTTTGTGAATTCGTTTTGCGATTGGACGAGGCTCTCTATACTCTGACCTCACCAGTAACGAAACAACTTGCTTTGTTGTTTTTAGTCTCGTGAATCCCCGCTCCCGCGTTTTAATGTATTTTGTGTGCCCCCGTCTCAAGTTTTATGCATAATACACATTTTATTTTTTTTAGTCTGTAAGAATCGAAAACTAATATAATCATGTAAATACGCAAATATGTCCGTTTAGATAAGGTGTTTATTTAGCAAAAAATCTATCTTCTAAACCAATAATATAAACGAATGCACAAATGAAACATATTAAGAAGGTAAACGTTACATACACTGATACAGTAAAAATTAAATGAATGGCATGCTGGGGAAACTCGTTTGACACATTTGTGAGTGATACACTCAAAAGCTAACTGTGAACGGAGTGGAGGCCCTTAAAAGGGCCGTTGTTAGGTTTCACCTAGGTAGGGGGTGTAGTCAAGTCTATTTACTGGTGGTGTACTTGGTGACTGCTTTGGTACCCTCACTGACGGCGTGCTTGGCCAGCTCACCAGGCAGGAGGAGACGGACAGCGGTCTGGATCTCCCTTGACGTAATGGTGCTACGTTTGTTGTAGTGAGCCAAACGGCTAGCTTCAGCTGAGATACGTTCGAAGATGTCATTCACAAAAGAGTTCATGATAGACATGGCCTTTGAGGAGATACCAGTGTCTGGGTGAACTTGTTTCAACACTTTGTAAATGTAGATGCTGTAGCTTTCCTTTCTCCTCCTCTTCTTCTTCTTGTCACCGGTGCGTACGGCCTTAGCCTTACCGGCTTTCTTAGCTCCTTTGGATGAAACTTTGGGCGGCATTATTTTACGGCGTGTAAACACGAAAACTGAGCGAAGCAGACGAAGCGCTGGCTTTATATACGAAACGGTGTGGAAATCTGCCGAGTACGAGAGAGAGTACGAGCGGGCCGGACCAATCGCAGCGCTGCGTTACGCCAGCCGAAAGTCCGCTCGTTTTTGTATAAAAGGGGATAGAACCCGCCACAACACAAACTGTGTCAGCAACTATCGCTACTCGCTTTTTTTCTTTGTTCGTTTTCAACCACCAGATAAGAATAAGATGTCCGGACGCGGTAAAGGCGGAAAAGTTAAAGGAAAGTCCAAGTCCCGATCATCCAGGGCCGGACTTCAGTTTCCAGTTGGTCGTATCCACCGTCTATTGAGAAAAGGAAACTACGCCGAACGTGTGGGCGCCGGTGCCCCCGTGTACCTAGCAGCTGTGCTAGAGTATTTGGCAGCTGAAGTTCTCGAGTTGGCAGGTAACGCTGCTAGAGACAACAAAAAGACCAGAATCATTCCACGTCACCTCCAACTGGCCATTAGAAACGACGAGGAGTTGAACAAACTTCTGTCCGGCGTCACCATCGCCCAGGGAGGTGTCCTGCCTAACATCCAGGCCGTGCTTCTGCCCAAGAAGTCACAGAAGACCCCAGGTGGCAAGAGTTAAAAAACTCGTGACCATATTTATCACACCTAACAACCCCTAAACACACTGTCCTTTTCAGGACAACCTTCATAATTTCACAATTAGCTTGTTGGTTATCTATGACCGCAGCCGTACGAGTTTTCTAACTTTGCATAGGGCCTACATATATATAATAATAATATCAATAGTGTTTTTAATTAATAACATTTAAGAGGAGAGAGAAAGGGAGGTCTATGTATGTTGGGAGAATGTTACCCCCGTCGTTTCCCCATGGGCTATTTCTAGTTTTAAATGTTTACTTAAAATGTATAGGCCTAAGTATAATCATACGTTATAGAAATAAAGAAGGCCATTTTATTTTTGGTTACGTTGATACTCTTTTTATACAATAAAAACAAAGACGATACAAAAGAAAACAATCAAATCATACATTAAAAACAACGAACAAATGACTAGTTTTAGACGAGAATATGGAGCATTAAAAACGACAACAGACAGTTTGTTTACATTTTACAAACGAGTACAGACAGAAAGGACCAATGGGTGAACCGTCTTTTTAGTTTGCCGCGTTCTTTCAGCTGATGGCTTAACTAGTGCCCCCCCCCCCCCCTCACCTCCATACAACTTTATAGTACGTAAAAGTATTGAAGATATTATAACATTGGGTACATAATAATGAGTCCATGTAGGTAGCCATCATTCTCTTAGTTGTGCCCAATTTAATGAAGGAATTTATAGATATTTATTGAAATATGACGCTAATAATAAATGATAGCCTACAGGCTTAAAAAGGAAAAAGAAAAGAGCGGGCTAGCTCGTGTGCGCGCGGTGGCTGGTAGCGTACTGCAGTCGATAAACACCGAGTACAAGGCGTGCAGACCAATCAGAGAACGAATAAGGTTAACCGACCAATGGATGCGCTGAGATTGCGTACTTGCTCTCAACGCTTCTTATAAAAGGCTGGTTTCGCCTCGCAGTTTTAACATTCTGTTATCAAGACTAAGGTCTGTTAACCATGGCTAGAACCAAACAAACCGCTCGTAAATCTACTGGAGGCAAGGCCCCACGTAAACAGCTGGCTACCAAGGCTGCCAGGAAATCAGCCCCAGCTACCGGAGGTGTTAAAAAGCCCCATCGTTACAGGCCCGGTACCGTCGCCCTGAGAGAAATTCGTCGTTACCAGAAGAGCACTGAGCTCCTCATCCGTAAGCTGCCATTCCAGCGTTTGGTCCGTGAGATCGCCCAAGATTTCAAGACTGACCTGCGTTTCCAGAGCTCAGCAGTCATGGCTCTTCAAGAAGCTAGCGAGGCTTATCTCGTCGGTCTCTTTGAGGACACCAACTTGTGCGCCATTCACGCTAAACGTGTTACCATCATGCCCAAGGACATCCAGCTTGCCAGGCGTATCCGTGGTGAGCGTGCTTAAGTCTACACCGACTCACCTCTGACGACCACTCCTCTAACGGTCCTTTTTAGGACCACTATACAAATCTTCACAAATTAGCTATGAGTTTACGTTCAAATAGTGTTGCTACAAATTAGTATGTAATGTAAGAGATACGACCTTTCTCTACTTTCAGTCATGGTTTCGTAACAGTAGATCTATCTTTAAAAAAAAAAAAAATCTATTTTAGTTTTAGATGAGAGAAACTAGAGTGTATAACAATTATAAAAATTGAGTCAAGGAAAGGGTGCTAGTGTGTATTATTATTGTTAGACTAGTGGTGATGCCCGACAAACATGACTATAATGTGTTTTGTACAGAGATTTTGTTTGTTATGGGAAAATATTGCCTTCAACAGTGTTCAATTTTGTCCTTTACTATTACAGATTAGAAAAAAAAAATCATTTTAATGTAAACAGCCTCCCACTTCTGTAAAACATTTTAGATTCTTAAATTAAATGCCACTGTTTAATAGACTAACGCAGTATGTGGACAATGGGTGTTAAAAACGATACTGACACAGTTAACCGACATAAAGAATCAATCTCTCCTCAATACATTTTTTAACTGAAAAAACAAAACAAAAAACGAGACAGTGTGGAAAAAGGCGCCAACTTTGTAACTGTATTGTTAAAATTCGGCTAAGGTTCGTGCGCCTCCCTCTCTTGCAAACGGATTGGTTCGCAGTCCAACGTAAAATTACAACGATTGGTTCAAGCCTCGCGTCGTCCGCCACGTTGAGTGAGCCACGCTAGGTCGGTAGTATAAATAAGGGCTGACTGCATTCGTTTCTATCATTCGTTCCTGTTGATATACTCCCGTTATTTTTTCAAACACTTAGCAGAATGTCTGGCCGCGGTAAAGGTGGTAAGGGACTTGGCAAAGGAGGAGCCAAACGTCACCGTAAAGTATTGCGTGATAACATCCAGGGTATCACTAAGCCTGCTATCCGTCGTCTTGCACGCAGAGGTGGTGTCAAACGTATCTCTGGTCTGATCTACGAAGAAACAAGAGGTGTACTCAAGGTTTTCCTTGAAAATGTCATCAGGGATGCCGTCACATACACCGAGCATGCCAAGAGGAAGACTGTCACTGCCATGGATGTGGTCTACGCACTGAAACGCCAAGGACGTACTCTGTACGGCTTCGGTGGTTAAGCGAACAATGGATTGACCTACACAGTGAAAACAACCCGGCCCTTATCAGGGCCACCCCAATATTTCACAAATAAGCTTGAGTTGAGAAACTGATGCCATGGTTTCATTAAGTTACTTAATAAAATGGGTATACTAGCTATGACTATGATAACAGTGAACTTGCGTACGTTTATTAACTTACATGAAACCGATGTTTATAGTTGTTGGTGTTTTTGTTTAATACATTGACCGCGTTGGTATGTTTGCATTACTTAGTTTGATATATGTGTGCTGTTAAAAAAAAAACTACAACACAACAATAATTCTTAAATTAAAGCATATATTAGAACACAAATTATGGTGGTTAAAAAAATAAATAAATAATATAAAAAGGAAAAAAAAAAAAAGTGTCCGTGATCGGACGAGAACCGGTATTTTCAACGTGGTATGGCCGTAGACAACAAATGACAAAAATGTTGGTATATAAGCTTAAAAACGTTTAATTCAACCTTATGTATTTTATTTTTATTATTTGATGCTATTTACCTTTTTCTCAAGCGCATATAATTTAAGCTTTTTAAAGCACCGATACAATATATACTATAGGTAGGGCATGTTATTTTCCAATTATAACAAAAAAAAAAAAAAAAAAAAAAACATGTTTTCAGATCAACATATAAATATTCATATAAATAATGTTACACTATAACGCTTACAAGTGTTGAACGGAATCGCGAGTATAGTTATGGTTTTATTTATATGGAACTAAATACAACACAATATAAATTGTTTACAATTTCAAACCATAGCAGCCGAGTAGCCGCATACAAGGAAATAGAAACCTCGGCCTGGTTTATTTTGTGAATTCGTTTTGCGATTGGACGAGGCTCTCTATACTCTGACCTCACCAGTAACGAAACAACTTGCTTTGTTGTTTTTAGTCTCGTGAATCCCCGCTCCCGCGTTTTAATGTATTTTGTGTGCCCCCGTCTCAAGTTTTATGCATAATACACATTTTATTTTTTTTAGTCTGTAAGAATCGAAAACTAATATAATCATGTAAATACGCAAATATGTCCGTTTAGATAAGGTGTTTATTTAGCAAAAAATCTATCTTCTAAACCAATAATATAAACGAATGCACAAATGAAACATATTAAGAAGGTAAACGTTACATACACTGATACAGTAAAAATTAAATGAATGGCATGCTGGGGAAACTCGTTTGACACATTTGTGAGTGATACACTCAAAAGCTAACTGTGAACGGAGTGGAGGCCCTTAAAAGGGCCGTTGTTAGGTTTCACCTAGGTAGGGGGTGTAGTCAAGTCTATTTACTGGTGGTGTACTTGGTGACTGCTTTGGTACCCTCACTGACGGCGTGCTTGGCCAGCTCACCAGGCAGGAGGAGACGGACAGCGGTCTGGATCTCCCTTGACGTAATGGTGCTACGTTTGTTGTAGTGAGCCAAACGGCTAGCTTCAGCTGAGATACGTTCGAAGATGTCATTCACAAAAGAGTTCATGATAGACATGGCCTTTGAGGAGATACCAGTGTCTGGGTGAACTTGTTTCAACACTTTGTAAATGTAGATGCTGTAGCTTTCCTTTCTCCTCCTCTTCTTCTTCTTGTCACCGGTGCGTACGGCCTTAGCCTTACCGGCTTTCTTAGCTCCTTTGGATGAAACTTTGGGCGGCATTATTTTACGGCGTGTAAACACGAAAACTGAGCGAAGCAGACGAAGCGCTGGCTTTATATACGAAACGGTGTGGAAATCTGCCGAGTACGAGAGAGAGTACGAGCGGGCCGGACCAATCGCAGCGCTGCGTTACGCCAGCCGAAAGTCCGCTCGTTTTTGTATAAAAGGGGATAGAACCCGCCACAACACAAACTGTGTCAGCAACTATCGCTACTCGCTTTTTTTCTTTGTTCGTTTTCAACCACCAGATAAGAATAAGATGTCCGGACGCGGTAAAGGCGGAAAAGTTAAAGGAAAGTCCAAGTCCCGATCATCCAGGGCCGGACTTCAGTTTCCAGTTGGTCGTATCCACCGTCTATTGAGAAAAGGAAACTACGCCGAACGTGTGGGCGCCGGTGCCCCCGTGTACCTAGCAGCTGTGCTAGAGTATTTGGCAGCTGAAGTTCTCGAGTTGGCAGGTAACGCTGCTAGAGACAACAAAAAGACCAGAATCATTCCACGTCACCTCCAACTGGCCATTAGAAACGACGAGGAGTTGAACAAACTTCTGTCCGGCGTCACCATCGCCCAGGGAGGTGTCCTGCCTAACATCCAGGCCGTGCTTCTGCCCAAGAAGTCACAGAAGACCCCAGGTGGCAAGAGTTAAAAAACTCGTGACCATATTTATCACACCTAACAACCCCTAAACACACTGTCCTTTTCAGGACAACCTTCATAATTTCACAATTAGCTTGTTGGTTATCTATGACCGCAGCCGTACGAGTTTTCTAACTTTGCATAGGGCCTACATATATATAATAATAATATCAATAGTGTTTTTAATTAATAACATTTAAGAGGAGAGAGAAAGGGAGGTCTATGTATGTTGGGAGAATGTTACCCCCGTCGTTTCCCCATGGGCTATTTCTAGTTTTAAATGTTTACTTAAAATGTATAGGCCTAAGTATAATCATACGTTATAGAAATAAAGAAGGCCATTTTATTTTTGGTTACGTTGATACTCTTTTTATACAATAAAAACAAAGACGATACAAAAGAAAACAATCAAATCATACATTAAAAACAACGAACAAATGACTAGTTTTAGACGAGAATATGGAGCATTAAAAACGACAACAGACAGTTTGTTTACATTTTACAAACGAGTACAGACAGAAAGGACCAATGGGTGAACCGTCTTTTTAGTTTGCCGCGTTCTTTCAGCTGATGGCTTAACTAGTGCCCCCCCCCCCCCCCCCCCTCACCTCCATACAACTTTATAGTACGTAAAAGTATTGAAGATATTATAACATTGGGTACATAATAATGAGTCCATGTAGGTAGCCATCATTCTCTTAGTTGTGCCCAATTTAATGAAGGAATTTATAGATATTTATTGAAATATGACGCTAATAATAAATGATAGCCTACAGGCTTAAAAAGGAAAAAGAAAAGAGCGGGCTAGCTCGTGTGCGCGCGGTGGCTGGTAGCGTACTGCAGTCGATAAACACCGAGTACAAGGCGTGCAGACCAATCAGAGAACGAATAAGGTTAACCGACCAATGGATGCGCTGAGATTGCGTACTTGCTCTCAACGCTTCTTATAAAAGGCTGGTTTCGCCTCGCAGTTTTAACATTCTGTTATCAAGACTAAGGTCTGTTAACCATGGCTAGAACCAAACAAACCGCTCGTAAATCTACTGGAGGCAAGGCCCCACGTAAACAGCTGGCTACCAAGGCTGCCAGGAAATCAGCCCCAGCTACCGGAGGTGTTAAAAAGCCCCATCGTTACAGGCCCGGTACCGTCGCCCTGAGAGAAATTCGTCGTTACCAGAAGAGCACTGAGCTCCTCATCCGTAAGCTGCCATTCCAGCGTTTGGTCCGTGAGATCGCCCAAGATTTCAAGACTGACCTGCGTTTCCAGAGCTCAGCAGTCATGGCTCTTCAAGAAGCTAGCGAGGCTTATCTCGTCGGTCTCTTTGAGGACACCAACTTGTGCGCCATTCACGCTAAACGTGTTACCATCATGCCCAAGGACATCCAGCTTGCCAGGCGTATCCGTGGTGAGCGTGCTTAAGTCTACACCGACTCACCTCTGACGACCACTCCTCTAACGGTCCTTTTTAGGACCACTATACAAATCTTCACAAATTAGCTATGAGTTTACGTTCAAATAGTGTTGCTACAAATTAGTATGTAATGTAAGAGATACGACCTTTCTCTACTTTCAGTCATGGTTTCGTAACAGTAGATCTATCTTTAAAAAAAAAAAAAAATATATTTTAGTTTTAGATGAGAGAAACTAGAGTGTATAACAATTATAAAAATTGAGTCAAGGAAAGGGTGCTAGTGTGTATTATTATTGTTAGACTAGTGGTGATGCCCGACAAACATGACTATAATGTGTTTTGTACAGAGATTTTGTTTGTTATGGGAAAATATTGCCTTCAACAGTGTTCAATTTTGTCCTTTACTATTACAGATTAGAAAAAAAAAATCATTTTAATGTAAACAGCCTCCCACTTCTGTAAAACATTTTAGATTCTTAAATTAAATGCCACTGTTTAATAGACTAACGCAGTATGTGGACAATGGGTGTTAAAAACGATACTGACACAGTTAACCGACATAAAGAATCAATCTCTCCTCAATACATTTTTTAACTGAAAAAACAAAACAAAAAACGAGGCAGTGTGGAAAAAGGCGCCAACTTTGTAACTGTATTGTTAAAATTCGGCTAAGGTTCGTGCGCCTCCCTCTCTTGCAAACGGATTGGTTCGCAGTCCAACGTAAAATTACAACGATTGGTTCAAGCCTCGCGTCGTCCGCCACGTTGAGTGAGCCACGCTAGGTCGGTAGTATAAATAAGGGCTGACTGCATTCGTTTCTATCATTCGTTCCTGTTGATATACTCCCGTTATTTTTTCAAACACTTAGCAGAATGTCTGGCCGCGGTAAAGGTGGTAAGGGACTTGGCAAAGGAGGAGCCAAACGTCACCGTAAAGTATTGCGTGATAACATCCAGGGTATCACTAAGCCTGCTATCCGTCGTCTTGCACGCAGAGGTGGTGTCAAACGTATCTCTGGTCTGATCTACGAAGAAACAAGAGGTGTACTCAAGGTTTTCCTTGAAAATGTCATCAGGGATGCCGTCACATACACCGAGCATGCCAAGAGGAAGACTGTCACTGCCATGGATGTGGTCTACGCACTGAAACGCCAAGGACGTACTCTGTACGGCTTCGGTGGTTAAGCGAACAATGGATTGACCTACACAGTGAAAACAACCCGGCCCTTATCAGGGCCACCCCAATATTTCACAAATAAGCTTGAGTTGAGAAACTGATGCCATGGTTTCATTAAGTTACTTAATAAAATGGGTATACTAGCTATGACTATGATAACAGTGAACTTGCGTACGTTTATTAACTTACATGAAACCGATGTTTATAGTTGTTGGTGTTTTTGTTTAATACATTGACCGCGTTGGTATGTTTGCATTACTTAGTTTGATATATGTGTGCTGTTAAAAAAAAAACTACAACACAACAATAATTCTTAAATTAAAGCATATATTAGAACACAAATTATGGTGGTTAAAAAAATAAATAAATAATATAAAAAGGAAAAAAAAAAAAAAGTGTCTACAACACGTGGTGTTCCCAAGCGGTCACCCATCTAAGTACTAACCACGCCCGACGTTGCTTGACTTCGGTGATCGGACGAGAACCGGTATTTTCAACGTGGTATGGCCGTAGACAACAAATGACAAAAATGTTGGTATATAAGCTTAAAAACGTTTAATTCAACCTTATGTATTTTATTTTTATTATTTGATGCTATTTACCTTTTTCTCAAGCGCATATAATTTAAGCTTTTTAAAGCACCGATACAATATATACTATAGGTAGGGCATGTTATTTTCCAATTATAACAAAAAAAAACAACAAAAAAACATGTTTTCAAATCAACATATAAATATTCATATAAATAATGTTACACTATAACGCTTACAAGTGTTGAACGGAATCGCGAGTATAGTTATGGTTTTATTTATATGGAACTAAATACAACACAATATAAATTGTTTACAATTTCAAACCATAGCAGCCGAGTAGCCGCATACAAGGAAATAGAAACCTCGGCCTGGTTTATTTTGTGAATTCGTTTTGCGATTGGACGAGGCTCTCTATACTCTGACCTCACCAGTAACGAAACAACTTGCTTTGTTGTTTTTAGTCTCGTGAATCCCCGCTCCCGCGTTTTAATGTATTTTGTGTGCCCCCGTCTCAAGTTTTATGCATAATACACATTTTATTTTTTTTAGTCTGTAAGAATCGAAAACTAATATAATCATGTAAATACGCAAATATGTCCGTTTAGATAAGGTGTTTATTTAGCAAAAAATCTATCTTCTAAACCAATAATATAAACGAATGCACAAATGAAACATATTAAGAAGGTAAACGTTACATACACTGATACAGTAAAAATTAAATGAATGGCATGCTGGGGAAACTCGTTTGACACATTTGTGAGTGATACACTCAAAAGCTAACTGTGAACGGAGTGGAGGCCCTTAAAAGGGCCGTTGTTAGGTTTCACCTAGGTAGGGGGTGTAGTCAAGTCTATTTACTGGTGGTGTACTTGGTGACTGCTTTGGTACCCTCACTGACGGCGTGCTTGGCCAGCTCACCAGGCAGGAGGAGACGGACGGCGGTCTGGATCTCCCTTGACGTAATGGTGCTACGTTTGTTGTAGTGAGCCAAACGGCTAGCTTCAGCTGAGATACGTTCGAAGATGTCATTCACAAAAGAGTTCATGATAGACATGGCCTTTGAGGAGATACCAGTGTCTGGGTGAACTTGTTTCAACACTTTGTAAATGTAGATGCTGTAGCTTTCCTTTCTCCTCCTCTTCTTCTTCTTGTCACCGGTGCGTACGGCCTTAGCCTTACCGGCTTTCTTAGCTCCTTTGGATGAAACTTTGGGCGGCATTATTTTACGGCGTGTAAACACGAAAACTGAGCGAAGCAGACGAAGCGCTGGCTTTATATACGAAACGGTGTGGAAATCTGCCGAGTACGAGAGAGAGTACGAGCGGGCCGGACCAATCGCAGCGCTGCGTTACGCCAGCCGAAAGTCCGCTCGTTTTTGTATAAAAGGGGACAGAACCCGCCACAACACAAACTGTGTCAGCAACTATCGCTACTCGCTTTTTTTCTTTGTTCGTTTTCAACCACCAGATAAGAATAAGATGTCCGGACGCGGTAAAGGCGGAAAAGTTAAAGGAAAGTCCAAGTCCCGATCATCCAGGGCCGGACTTCAGTTTCCAGTTGGTCGTATCCACCGTCTATTGAGAAAAGGAAACTACGCCGAACGTGTGGGCGCCGGTGCCCCCGTGTACCTAGCAGCTGTGCTAGAGTATTTGGCAGCTGAAGTTCTCGAGTTGGCAGGTAACGCTGCTAGAGACAACAAAAAGACCAGAATCATTCCACGTCACCTCCAACTGGCCATTAGAAACGACGAGGAGTTGAACAAACTTCTGTCCGGCGTCACCATCGCCCAGGGAGGTGTCCTGCCTAACATCCAGGCCGTGCTTCTGCCCAAGAAGTCACAGAAGACCCCAGGTGGCAAGAGTTAAAAAACTCGTGACCATATTTATCACACCTAACAACCCCTAAACACACTGTCCTTTTCAGGACAACCTTCATAATTTCACAATTAGCTTGTTGGTTATCTATGACCGCAGCCGTACGAGTTTTCTAACTTTGCATAGGGCCTACATATATATAATAATAATATCAATAGTGTTTTTAATTAATAACATTTAAGAGGAGAGAGAAAGGGAGGTCTATGTATGTTGGGAGAATGTTACCCCCGTCGTTTCCCCATGGGCTATTTCTAGTTTTAAATGTTTACTTAAAATGTATAGGCTTAAGTATAATCATACGTTATAGAAATAAAGAAGGCCATTTTATTTTTGGTTACGTTGATACTCTTTTTATACAATAAAAACAAAGACGATACAAAAGAAAACAATCAAATCATACATTAAAAACAACGAACAAATGACTAGTTTTAGACGAGAATATGGAGCATTAAAAACGACAACAGACAGTTTGTTTACATTTTACAAACGAGTACAGACAGAAAGGACCAATGGGTGAACCGTCTTTTTAGTTTGCCGCGTTCTTTCAGCTGATGGCTTAACTAGTGCCCCCCCCCCCCCCTCACCTCCATACAACTTTATAGTACGTAAAAGTATTGAAGATATTATAACATTGGGTACATAATAATGAGTCCATGTAGGTAGCCATCATTCTCTTAGTTGTGCCCAATTTAATGAAGGAATTTATAGATATTTATTGAAATATGACGCTAATAATAAATGATAGCCTACAGGCTTAAAAAGGAAAAAGAAAAGAGCGGGCTAGCTCGTGTGCGCGCGGTGGCTGGTAGCGTACTGCAGTCGATAAACACCGAGTACAAGGCGTGCAGACCAATCAGAGAACGAATAAGGTTAACCGACCAATGGATGCGCTGAGATTGCGTACTTGCTCTCAACGCTTCTTATAAAAGGCTGGTTTCGCCTCGCAGTTTTAACATTCTGTTATCAAGACTAAGGTCTGTTAACCATGGCTAGAACCAAACAAACCGCTCGTAAATCTACTGGAGGCAAGGCCCCACGTAAACAGCTGGCTACCAAGGCTGCCAGGAAATCAGCCCCAGCTACCGGAGGTGTTAAAAAGCCCCATCGTTACAGGCCCGGTACCGTCGCCCTGAGAGAAATTCGTCGTTACCAGAAGAGCACTGAGCTCCTCATCCGTAAGCTGCCATTCCAGCGTTTGGTCCGTGAGATCGCCCAAGATTTCAAGACTGACCTGCGTTTCCAGAGCTCAGCAGTCATGGCTCTTCAAGAAGCTAGCGAGGCTTATCTCGTCGGTCTCTTTGAGGACACCAACTTGTGCGCCATTCACGCTAAACGTGTTACCATCATGCCCAAGGACATCCAGCTTGCCAGGCGTATCCGTGGTGAGCGTGCTTAAGTCTACACCGACTCACCTCTGACGACCACTCCTCTAACGGTCCTTTTTAGGACCACTATACAAATCTTCACAAATTAGCTATGAGTTTACGTTCAAATAGTGTTGCTACAAATTAGTATGTAATGTAAGAGATACGACCTTTCTCTACTTTCAGTCATGGTTTCGTAACAGTAGATCTATCTTTAAAAAAAAAATAAATCTATTTTAGTTTTAGATGAGAGAAACTAGAGTGTATAACAATTATAAAAATTGAGTCAAGGAAAGGGTGCTAGTGTGTATTATTATTGTTAGACTAGTGGTGATGCCCGACAAACATGACTATAATGTGTTTTGTACAGAGATTTTGTTTGTTATGGGAAAATATTGCCTTCAACAGTGTTCAATTTTGTCCTTTACTATTACAGATTAGAAAAAAAAAATCATTTTAATGTAAACAGCCTCCCACTTCTGTAAAACATTTTAGATTCTTAAATTAAATGCCACTGTTTAATAGACTAACGCAGTATGTGGACAATGGGTGTTAAAAACGATACTGACACAGTTAACCGACATAAAGAATCAATCTCTCCTCAATACATTTTTTAACTGAAAAAACAAAACAAAAAACGAGACAGTGTGGAAAAAGGCGCCAACTTTGTAACTGTATTGTTAAAATTCGGCTAAGGTTCGTGCGCCTCCCTCTCTTGCAAACGGATTGGTTCGCAGTCCAACGTAAAATTACAACGATTGGTTCAAGCCTCGCGTCGTCCGCCACGTTGAGTGAGCCACGCTAGGTCGGTAGTATAAATAAGGGCTGACTGCATTCGTTTCTATCATTCGTTCCTGTTGATATACTCCCGTTATTTTTTCAAACACTTAGCAGAATGTCTGGCCGCGGTAAAGGTGGTAAGGGACTTGGCAAAGGAGGAGCCAAACGTCACCGTAAAGTATTGCGTGATAACATCCAGGGTATCACTAAGCCTGCTATCCGTCGTCTTGCACGCAGAGGTGGTGTCAAACGTATCTCTGGTCTGATCTACGAAGAAACAAGAGGTGTACTCAAGGTTTTCCTTGAAAATGTCATCAGGGATGCCGTCACATACACCGAGCATGCCAAGAGGAAGACTGTCACTGCCATGGATGTGGTCTACGCACTGAAACGCCAAGGACGTACTCTGTACGGCTTCGGTGGTTAAGCGAACAATGGATTGACCTACACAGTGAAAACAACCCGGCCCTTATCAGGGCCACCCCAATATTTCACAAATAAGCTTGAGTTGAGAAACTGATGCCATGGTTTCATTAAGTTACTTAATAAAATGGGTATACTAGCTATGACTATGATAACAGTGAACTTGCGTACGTTTATTAACTTACATGAAACCGATGTTTATAGTTGTTGGTGTTTTTGTTTAATACATTGACCGCGTTGGTATGTTTGCATTACTTAGTTTGATATATGTGTGCTGTTAAAAAAAAAACTACAACACAACAATAATTCTTAAATTAAAGCATATATTAGAACACAAATTATGGTGGTTAAAAAAATAAATAAATAATATAAAAAGGAAAAAAAAAAAAAAGTGTCTACAACACGTGGTGTTCCCAAGCGGTCACCCATCTAAGTACTAACCACGCCCGACGTTGCTTGACTTCGGTGATCGGACGAGAACCGGTATTTTCAACGTGGTATGGCCGTAGCAGGCCTGCCTACCCATGATTTCAAACTTCAGGGACATTTTACAGGGGGGGGGGGGGGGGGGAGGGCTGCGCGCACAAGTTAGGTTATGCATTTTCAATTAGAAGGAACATGGCTAACTAGTATTGTTTGTTAATAATGTAATTGGATTAAAGTTTTAGGTAATAGCACTATGTGTATGTAACTTTAAAGAAAATCAATAGGCCCAGTTAGAAAGATAAATACTGTAATAAAGGCTCTAGAGGCCTATACTATAACTATAAGCTATAGTTAAAGTCTATAGTAGTCACTATAGCCTAGTAGAAGGCCTAAATAGAAATAGTAACTAGTACTAGTAGGCCTACTGAAATGATAGTAGCAGGCCTAAACACATCGATACAGTATATGGCCTATACTCCTATACCTAACCTTGTACCGGTAATAGATGATTGTGAGCAACATGTTAGACTATGCTTATGCTATCTATAGGCTAGTCCTATCCTATGTTATGTATTTTTAAATAAAATATTTTCCGTAATTTTTTTGGCCAAGAAAATGTTTTTTCCTTAGTAGGCCTAAGCTTATTGTGGTAGGCCTAATCCAATTTTGTTTTTCAATGGTCAGTATAAGAGTGATATGCGTTTAAATTTATAGTCCAGAGATGTAGGCCTAGGCCTAGAGCTAAAATGTGTCGATTTCCAAGAAAATATTAATATTAGAATTAGGCCTACTTGATGACTCACAAAATTGTATTTTTTTTTACAAATGCGATAACCGGTAATTGGGTAATAATTAATATGGCTTATATGGCATTGCATCGGTAGGCCTAGGCCTAGAGATTCTTTTTTTATGTCAGGTTATTTTTTAATTCGCTACATTTTTTAATTAAAATAAATTCATCATCGGTCTCGAGCAACTTTTTATGTTTTGACGCCATTTTTAGTCAAATACTTTTCTATGCGCATGCGTAGTGTGGCTCAAACTGCTTTCGGCAACAATCGGAAGGCTACGTCATCATCGTCTGCTGTGACTTCGGCTACTGTCGTCTTTTTTTTTTACACACGCACGCTTAGAAATTGTGTTACAGATTTATTTATTTTTCCGGGACGCGAAAAAAATTTCCTTATTTTCCGGATCCGATGTTAATATTTATTTATTTCCGGATAAAATCCGGAAATTCCGGAACGGTAGGCAGGCCTGCCGTAGACAACAAATGACAAAAATGTTGGTATATAAGCTTAAAAACGTTTAATTCAACCTTATGTATTTTATTTTTATTATTTGATGCTATTTACCTTTTTCTCAAGCGCATATAATTTAAGCTTTTTAAAGCACCGATACAATATATACTATAGGTAGGGCATGTTATTTTCCAATTATAACAAAAAAAAACAACAAAAAAACATGTTTTCAAATCAACATATAAATATTCATATAAATAATGTTACACTATAACGCTTACAAGTGTTGAACGGAATCGCGAGTATAGTTATGGTTTTATTTATATGGAACTAAATACAACACAATATAAATTGTTTACAATTTCAAACCATAGCAGCCGAGTAGCCGCATACAAGGAAATAGAAACCTCGGCCTGGTTTATTTTGTGAATTCGTTTTGCGATTGGACGAGGCTCTCTATACTCTGACCTCACCAGTAACGAAACAACTTGCTTTGTTGTTTTTAGTCTCGTGAATCCCCGCTCCCGCGTTTTAATGTATTTTGTGTGCCCCCGTCTCAAGTTTTATGCATAATACACATTTTATTTTTTTTAGTCTGTAAGAATCGAAAACTAATATAATCATGTAAATACGCAAATATGTCCGTTTAGATAAGGTGTTTATTTAGCAAAAAATCTATCTTCTAAACCAATAATATAAACGAATGCACAAATGAAACATATTAAGAAGGTAAACGTTACATACACTGATACAGTAAAAATTAAATGAATGGCATGCTGGGGAAACTCGTTTGACACATTTGTGAGTGATACACTCAAAAGCTAACTGTGAACGGAGTGGAGGCCCTTAAAAGGGCCGTTGTTAGGTTTCACCTAGGTAGGGGGTGTAGTCAAGTCTATTTACTGGTGGTGTACTTGGTGACTGCTTTGGTACCCTCACTGACGGCGTGCTTGGCCAGCTCACCAGGCAGGAGGAGACGGACGGCGGTCTGGATCTCCCTTGACGTAATGGTGCTACGTTTGTTGTAGTGAGCCAAACGGCTAGCTTCAGCTGAGATACGTTCGAAGATGTCATTCACAAAAGAGTTCATGATAGACATGGCCTTTGAGGAGATACCAGTGTCTGGGTGAACTTGTTTCAACACTTTGTAAATGTAGATGCTGTAGCTTTCCTTTCTCCTCCTCTTCTTCTTCTTGTCACCGGTGCGTACGGCCTTAGCCTTACCGGCTTTCTTAGCTCCTTTGGATGAAACTTTGGGCGGCATTATTTTACGGCGTGTAAACACGAAAACTGAGCGAAGCAGACGAAGCGCTGGCTTTATATACGAAACGGTGTGGAAATCTGCCGAGTACGAGAGAGAGTACGAGCGGGCCGGACCAATCGCAGCGCTGCGTTACGCCAGCCGAAAGTCCGCTCGTTTTTGTATAAAAGGGGATAGAACCCGCCACAACACAAACTGTGTCAGCAACTATCGCTACTCGCTTTTTTTCTTTGTTCGTTTTCAACCACCAGATAAGAATAAGATGTCCGGACGCGGTAAAGGCGGAAAAGTTAAAGGAAAGTCCAAGTCCCGATCATCCAGGGCCGGACTTCAGTTTCCAGTTGGTCGTATCCACCGTCTATTGAGAAAAGGAAACTACGCCGAACGTGTGGGCGCCGGTGCCCCCGTGTACCTAGCAGCTGTGCTAGAGTATTTGGCAGCTGAAGTTCTCGAGTTGGCAGGTAACGCTGCTAGAGACAACAAAAAGACCAGAATCATTCCACGTCACCTCCAACTGGCCATTAGAAACGACGAGGAGTTGAACAAACTTCTGTCCGGCGTCACCATCGCCCAGGGAGGTGTCCTGCCTAACATCCAGGCCGTGCTTCTGCCCAAGAAGTCACAGAAGACCCCAGGTGGCAAGAGTTAAAAAACTCGTGACCATATTTATCACACCTAACAACCCCTAAACACACTGTCCTTTTCAGGACAACCTTCATAATTTCACAATTAGCTTGTTGGTTATCTATGACCGCAGCCGTACGAGTTTTCTAACTTTGCATAGGGCCTACATATATATAATAATAATATCAATAGTGTTTTTAATTAATAACATTTAAGAGGAGAGAGAAAGGGAGGTCTATGTATGTTGGGAGAATGTTACCCCCGTCGTTTCCCCATGGGCTATTTCTAGTTTTAAATGTTTACTTAAAATGTATAGGCCTAAGTATAATCATACGTTATAGAAATAAAGAAGGCCATTTTATTTTTGGTTACGTTGATACTCTTTTTATACAATAAAAACAAAGACGATACAAAAGAAAACAATCAAATCATACATTAAAAACAACGAACAAATGACTAGTTTTAGACGAGAATATGGAGCATTAAAAACGACAACAGACAGTTTGTTTACATTTTACAAACGAGTACAGACAGAAAGGACCAATGGGTGAACCGTCTTTTTAGTTTGCCGCGTTCTTTCAGCTGATGGCTTAACTAGTGCCCCCCCCCCCCCCCCCTCACCTCCATACAACTTTATAGTACGTAAAAGTATTGAAGATATTATAACATTGGGTACATAATAATGAGTCCATGTAGGTAGCCATCATTCTCTTAGTTGTGCCCAATTTAATGAAGGAATTTATAGATATTTATTGAAATATGACGCTAATAATAAATGATAGCCTACAGGCTTAAAAAGGAAAAAGAAAAGAGCGGGCTAGCTCGTGTGCGCGCGGTGGCTGGTAGCGTACTGCAGTCGATAAACACCGAGTACAAGGCGTGCAGACCAATCAGAGAACGAATAAGGTTAACCGACCAATGGATGCGCTGAGATTGCGTACTTGCTCTCAACGCTTCTTATAAAAGGCTGGTTTCGCCTCGCAGTTTTAACATTCTGTTATCAAGACTAAGGTCTGTTAACCATGGCTAGAACCAAACAAACCGCTCGTAAATCTACTGGAGGCAAGGCCCCACGTAAACAGCTGGCTACCAAGGCTGCCAGGAAATCAGCCCCAGCTACCGGAGGTGTTAAAAAGCCCCATCGTTACAGGCCCGGTACCGTCGCCCTGAGAGAAATTCGTCGTTACCAGAAGAGCACTGAGCTCCTCATCCGTAAGCTGCCATTCCAGCGTTTGGTCCGTGAGATCGCCCAAGATTTCAAGACTGACCTGCGTTTCCAGAGCTCAGCAGTCATGGCTCTTCAAGAAGCTAGCGAGGCTTATCTCGTCGGTCTCTTTGAGGACACCAACTTGTGCGCCATTCACGCTAAACGTGTTACCATCATGCCCAAGGACATCCAGCTTGCCAGGCGTATCCGTGGTGAGCGTGCTTAAGTCTACACCGACTCACCTCTGACGACCACTCCTCTAACGGTCCTTTTTAGGACCACTATACAAATCTTCACAAATTAGCTATGAGTTTACGTTCAAATAGTGTTGCTACAAATTAGTATGTAATGTAAGAGATACGACCTTTCTCTACTTTCAGTCATGGTTTCGTAACAGTAGATCTATCTTTAAAAAAAAAAAAAATCTATTTTAGTTTTAGATGAGAGAAACTAGAGTGTATAACAATTATAAAAATTGAGTCAAGGAAAGGGTGCTAGTGTGTATTATTATTGTTAGACTAGTGGTGATGCCCGACAAACATGACTATAATGTGTTTTGTACAGAGATTTTGTTTGTTATGGGAAAATATTGCCTTCAACAGTGTTCAATTTTGTCCTTTACTATTACAGATTAGAAAAAAAAAATCATTTTAATGTAAACAGCCTCCCACTTCTGTAAAACATTTTAGATTCTTAAATTAAATGCCACTGTTTAATAGACTAACGCAGTATGTGGACAATGGGTGTTAAAAACGATACTGACACAGTTAACCGACATAAAGAATCAATCTCTCCTCAATACATTTTTTAACTGAAAAAACAAAACAAAAAACGAGACAGTGTGGAAAAAGGCGCCAACTTTGTAACTGTATTGTTAAAATTCGGCTAAGGTTCGTGCGCCTCCCTCTCTTGCAAACGGATTGGTTCGCAGTCCAACGTAAAATTACAACGATTGGTTCAAGCCTCGCGTCGTCCGCCACGTTGAGTGAGCCACGCTAGGTCGGTAGTATAAATAAGGGCTGACTGCATTCGTTTCTATCATTCGTTCCTGTTGATATACTCCCGTTATTTTTTCAAACACTTAGCAGAATGTCTGGCCGCGGTAAAGGTGGTAAGGGACTTGGCAAAGGAGGAGCCAAACGTCACCGTAAAGTATTGCGTGATAACATCCAGGGTATCACTAAGCCTGCTATCCGTCGTCTTGCACGCAGAGGTGGTGTCAAACGTATCTCTGGTCTGATCTACGAAGAAACAAGAGGTGTACTCAAGGTTTTCCTTGAAAATGTCATCAGGGATGCCGTCACATACACCGAGCATGCCAAGAGGAAGACTGTCACTGCCATGGATGTGGTCTACGCACTGAAACGCCAAGGACGTACTCTGTACGGCTTCGGTGGTTAAGCGAACAATGGATTGACCTACACAGTGAAAACAACCCGGCCCTTATCAGGGCCACCCCAATATTTCACAAATAAGCTTGAGTTGAGAAACTGATGCCATGGTTTCATTAAGTTACTTAATAAAATGGGTATACTAGCTATGACTATGATAACAGTGAACTTGCGTACGTTTATTAACTTACATGAAACCGATGTTTATAGTTGTTGGTGTTTTTGTTTAATACATTGACCGCGTTGGTATGTTTGCATTACTTAGTTTGATATATGTGTGCTGTTAAAAAAAAAACTACAACACAACAATAATTCTTAAATTAAAGCATATATTAGAACACAAATTATGGTGGTTAAAAAAATAAATAAATAATATAAAAAGGAAAAAAAAAAAAAAGTGTCTACAACACGTGGTGTTCCCAAGCGGTCACCCATCTAAGTACTAACCACGCCCGACGTTGCTTGACTTCGGTGATCGGACGAGAACCGGTATTTTCAACGTGGTATGGCCGTAGACAACAAATGACAAAAATGTTGGTATATAAGCTTAAAAACGTTTAATTCAACCTTATGTATTTTATTTTTATTATTTGATGCTATTTACCTTTTTCTCAAGCGCATATAATTTAAGCTTTTTAAAGCACCGATACAATATATACTATAGGTAGGGCATGTTATTTTCCAATTATAACAAAAAAAAAAAAAAAACATGTTTTCAAATCAACATATAAATATTCATATAAATAATGTTACACTATAACGCTTACAAGTGTTGAACGGAATCGCGAGTATAGTTATGGTTTTATTTATATGGAACTAAATACAACACAATATAAATTGTTTACAATTTCAAACCATAGCAGCCGAGTAGCCGCATACAAGGAAATAGAAACCTCGGCCTGGTTTATTTTGTGAATTCGTTTTGCGATTGGACGAGGCTCTCTATACTCTGACCTCACCAGTAACGAAACAACTTGCTTTGTTGTTTTTAGTCTCGTGAATCCCCGCTCCCGCGTTTTAATGTATTTTGTGTGCCCCCGTCTCAAGTTTTATGCATAATACACATTTTATTTTTTTTAGTCTGTAAGAATCGAAAACTAATATAATCATGTAAATACGCAAATATGTCCGTTTAGATAAGGTGTTTATTTAGCAAAAAATCTATCTTCTAAACCAATAATATAAACGAATGCACAAATGAAACATATTAAGAAGGTAAACGTTACAGACACTGATACAGTAAAAATTAAATGAATGGCATGCTGGGGAAACTCGTTTGACACATTTGTGAGTGATACACTCAAAAGCTAACTGTGAACGGAGTGGAGGCCCTTAAAAGGGCCGTTGTTAGGTTTCACCTAGGTAGGGGGTGTAGTCAAGTCTATTTACTGGTGGTGTACTTGGTGACTGCTTTGGTACCCTCACTGACGGCGTGCTTGGCCAGCTCACCAGGCAGGAGGAGACGGACGGCGGTCTGGATCTCCCTTGACGTAATGGTGCTACGTTTGTTGTAGTGAGCCAAACGGCTAGCTTCAGCTGAGATACGTTCGAAGATGTCATTCACAAAAGAGTTCATGATAGACATGGCCTTTGAGGAGATACCAGTGTCTGGGTGAACTTGTTTCAACACTTTGTAAATGTAGATGCTGTAGCTTTCCTTTCTCCTCCTCTTCTTCTTCTTGTCACCGGTGCGTACGGCCTTAGCCTTACCGGCTTTCTTAGCTCCTTTGGATGAAACTTTGGGCGGCATTATTTTACGGCGTGTAAACACGAAAACTGAGCGAAGCAGACGAAGCGCTGGCTTTATATACGAAACGGTGTGGAAATCTGCCGAGTACGAGAGAGAGTACGAGCGGGCCGGACCAATCGCAGCGCTGCGTTACGCCAGCCGAAAGTCCGCTCGTTTTTGTATAAAAGGGGACAGAACCCGCCACAACACAAACTGTGTCAGCAACTATCGCTACTCGCTTTTTTTCTTTGTTCGTTTTCAACCACCAGATAAGAATAAGATGTCCGGACGCGGTAAAGGCGGAAAAGTTAAAGGAAAGTCCAAGTCCCGATCATCCAGGGCCGGACTTCAGTTTCCAGTTGGTCGTATCCACCGTCTATTGAGAAAAGGAAACTACGCCGAACGTGTGGGCGCCGGTGCCCCCGTGTACCTAGCAGCTGTGCTAGAGTATTTGGCAGCTGAAGTTCTCGAGTTGGCAGGTAACGCTGCTAGAGACAACAAAAAGACCAGAATCATTCCACGTCACCTCCAACTGGCCATTAGAAACGACGAGGAGTTGAACAAACTTCTGTCCGGCGTCACCATCGCCCAGGGAGGTGTCCTGCCTAACATCCAGGCCGTGCTTCTGCCCAAGAAGTCACAGAAGACCCCAGGTGGCAAGAGTTAAAAAACTCGTGACCATATTTATCACACCTAACAACCCCTAAACACACTGTCCTTTTCAGGACAACCTTCATAATTTCACAATTAGCTTGTTGGTTATCTATGACCGCAGCCGTACGAGTTTTCTAACTTTGCATAGGGCCTACATATATATAATAATAATATCAATAGTGTTTTTAATTAATAACATTTAAGAGGAGAGAGAAAGGGAGGTCTATGTATGTTGGGAGAATGTTACCCCCGTCGTTTCCCCATGGGCTATTTCTAGTTTTAAATGTTTACTTAAAATGTATAGGCCTAAGTATAATCATACGTTATAGAAATAAAGAAGGCCATTTTATTTTTGGTTACGTTGATACTCTTTTTATACAATAAAAACAAAGACGATACAAAAGAAAACAATCAAATCATACATTAAAAACAACGAACAAATGACTAGTTTTAGACGAGAATATGGAGCATTAAAAACGACAACAGACAGTTTGTTTACATTTTACAAACGAGTACAGACAGAAAGGACCAATGGGTGAACCGTCTTTTTAGTTTGCCGCGTTCTTTCAGCTGATGGCTTAACTAGTGCCCCCCCCCCCCCCCTCACCTCCATACAACTTTATAGTACGTAAAAGTATTGAAGATATTATAACATTGGGTACATAATAATGAGTCCATGTAGGTAGCCATCATTCTCTTAGTTGTGCCCAATTTAATGAAGGAATTTATAGATATTTATTGAAATATGACGCTAATAATAAATGATAGCCTACAGGCTTAAAAAGGAAAAAGAAAAGAGCGGGCTAGCTCGTGTGCGCGCGGTGGCTGGTAGCGTACTGCAGTCGATAAACACCGAGTACAAGGCGTGCAGACCAATCAGAGAACGAATAAGGTTAACCGACCAATGGATGCGCTGAGATTGCGTACTTGCTCTCAACGCTTCTTATAAAAGGCTGGTTTCGCCTCGCAGTTTTAACATTCTGTTATCAAGACTAAGGTCTGTTAACCATGGCTAGAACCAAACAAACCGCTCGTAAATCTACTGGAGGCAAGGCCCCACGTAAACAGCTGGCTACCAAGGCTGCCAGGAAATCAGCCCCAGCTACCGGAGGTGTTAAAAAGCCCCATCGTTACAGGCCCGGTACCGTCGCCCTGAGAGAAATTCGTCGTTACCAGAAGAGCACTGAGCTCCTCATCCGTAAGCTGCCATTCCAGCGTTTGGTCCGTGAGATCGCCCAAGATTTCAAGACTGACCTGCGTTTCCAGAGCTCAGCAGTCATGGCTCTTCAAGAAGCTAGCGAGGCTTATCTCGTCGGTCTCTTTGAGGACACCAACTTGTGCGCCATTCACGCTAAACGTGTTACCATCATGCCCAAGGACATCCAGCTTGCCAGGCGTATCCGTGGTGAGCGTGCTTAAGTCTACACCGACTCACCTCTGACGACCACTCCTCTAACGGTCCTTTTTAGGACCACTATACAAATCTTCACAAATTAGCTATGAGTTTACGTTCAAATAGTGTTGCTACAAATTAGTATGTAATGTAAGAGATACGACCTTTCTCTACTTTCAGTCATGGTTTCGTAACAGTAGATCTATCTTTAAAAAAAAAAAAAATCTATTTTAGTTTTAGATGAGAGAAACTAGAGTGTATAACAATTATAAAAATTGAGTCAAGGAAAGGGTGCTAGTGTGTATTATTATTGTTAGACTAGTGGTGATGCCCGACAAACATGACTATAATGTGTTTTGTACAGAGATTTTGTTTGTTATGGGAAAATATTGCCTTCAACAGTGTTCAATTTTGTCCTTTACTATTACAGATTAGAAAAAAAAAATCATTTTAATGTAAACAGCCTCCCACTTCTGTAAAACATTTTAGATTCTTAAATTAAATGCCACTGTTTAATAGACTAACGCAGTATGTGGACAATGGGTGTTAAAAACGATACTGACACAGTTAACCGACATAAAGAATCAATCTCTCCTCAATACATTTTTTAACTGAAAAAACAAAACAAAAAACGAGACAGTGTGGAAAAAGGCGCCAACTTTGTAACTGTATTGTTAAAATTCGGCTAAGGTTCGTGCGCCTCCCTCTCTTGCAAACGGATTGGTTCGCAGTCCAACGTAAAATTACAACGATTGGTTCAAGCCTCGCGTCGTCCGCCACGTTGAGTGAGCCACGCTAGGTCGGTAGTATAAATAAGGGCTGACTGCATTCGTTTCTATCATTCGTTCCTGTTGATATACTCCCGTTATTTTTTCAAACACTTAGCAGAATGTCTGGCCGCGGTAAAGGTGGTAAGGGACTTGGCAAAGGAGGAGCCAAACGTCACCGTAAAGTATTGCGTGATAACATCCAGGGTATCACTAAGCCTGCTATCCGTCGTCTTGCACGCAGAGGTGGTGTCAAACGTATCTCTGGTCTGATCTACGAAGAAACAAGAGGTGTACTCAAGGTTTTCCTTGAAAATGTCATCAGGGATGCCGTCACATACACCGAGCATGCCAAGAGGAAGACTGTCACTGCCATGGATGTGGTCTACGCACTGAAACGCCAAGGACGTACTCTGTACGGCTTCGGTGGTTAAGCGAACAATGGATTGACCTACACAGTGAAAACAACCCGGCCCTTATCAGGGCCACCCCAATATTTCACAAATAAGCTTGAGTTGAGAAACTGATGCCATGGTTTCATTAAGTTACTTAATAAAATGGGTATACTAGCTATGACTATGATAACAGTGAACTTGCGTACGTTTATTAACTTACATGAAACCGATGTTTATAGTTGTTGGTGTTTTTGTTTAATACATTGACCGCGTTGGTATGTTTGCATTACTTAGTTTGATATATGTGTGCTGTTAAAAAAAAAACTACAACACAACAATAATTCTTAAATTAAAGCATATATTAGAACACAAATTATGGTGGTTAAAAAAATAAATAAATAATATAAAAAGGAAAAAAAAAAAAAAGTGTCTACAACACGTGGTGTTCCCAAGCGGTCACCCATCTAAGTACTAACCACGCCCGACGTTGCTTGACTTCGGTGATCGGACGAGAACCGGTATTTTCAACGTGGTATGGCCGTAGACAACAAATGACAAAAATGTTGGTATATAAGCTTAAAAACGTTTAATTCAACCTTATGTATTTTATTTTTATTATTTGATGCTATTTACCTTTTTCTCAAGCGCATATAATTTAAGCTTTTTAAAGCACCGATACAATATATACTATAGGTAGGGCATGTTATTTTCCAATTATAACAAAAAAAAAAAAAAAACATGTTTTCAAATCAACATATAAATATTCATATAAATAATGTTACACTATAACGCTTACAAGTGTTGAACGGAATCGCGAGTATAGTTATGGTTTTATTTATATGGAACTAAATACAACACAATATAAATTGTTTACAATTTCAAACCATAGCAGCCGAGTAGCCGCATACAAGGAAATAGAAACCTCGGCCTGGTTTATTTTGTGAATTCGTTTTGCGATTGGACGAGGCTCTCTATACTCTGACCTCACCAGTAACGAAACAACTTGCTTTGTTGTTTTTAGTCTCGTGAATCCCCGCTCCCGCGTTTTAATGTATTTTGTGTGCCCCCGTCTCAAGTTTTATGCATAATACACATTTTATTTTTTTTAGTCTGTAAGAATCGAAAACTAATATAATCATGTAAATACGCAAATATGTCCGTTTAGATAAGGTGTTTATTTAGCAAAAAATCTATCTTCTAAACCAATAATATAAACGAATGCACAAATGAAACATATTAAGAAGGTAAACGTTACATACACTGATACAGTAAAAATTAAATGAATGGCATGCTGGGGAAACTCGTTTGACACATTTGTGAGTGATACACTCAAAAGCTAACTGTGAACGGAGTGGAGGCCCTTAAAAGGGCCGTTGTTAGGTTTCACCTAGGTAGGGGGTGTAGTCAAGTCTATTTACTGGTGGTGTACTTGGTGACTGCTTTGGTACCCTCACTGACGGCGTGCTTGGCCAGCTCACCAGGCAGGAGGAGACGGACGGCGGTCTGGATCTCCCTTGACGTAATGGTGCTACGTTTGTTGTAGTGAGCCAAACGGCTAGCTTCAGCTGAGATACGTTCGAAGATGTCATTCACAAAAGAGTTCATGATAGACATGGCCTTTGAGGAGATACCAGTGTCTGGGTGAACTTGTTTCAACACTTTGTAAATGTAGATGCTGTAGCTTTCCTTTCTCCTCCTCTTCTTCTTCTTGTCACCGGTGCGTACGGCCTTAGCCTTACCGGCTTTCTTAGCTCCTTTGGATGAAACTTTGGGCGGCATTATTTTACGGCGTGTAAACACGAAAACTGAGCGAAGCAGACGAAGCGCTGGCTTTATATACGAAACGGTGTGGAAATCTGCTGAGTACGAGAGAGAGTACGAGCGGGCCGGACCAATCGCAGCGCTGCGTTACGCCAGCCGAAAGTCCGCTCGTTTTTGTATAAAAGGGGACAGAACCCGCCACAACACAAACTGTGTCAGCAACTATCGCTACTCGCTTTTTTTCTTTGTTCGTTTTCAACCACCAGATAAGAATAAGATGTCCGGACGCGGTAAAGGCGGAAAAGTTAAAGGAAAGTCCAAGTCCCGATCATCCAGGGCCGGACTTCAGTTTCCAGTTGGTCGTATCCACCGTCTATTGAGAAAAGGAAACTACGCCGAACGTGTGGGCGCCGGTGCCCCCGTGTACCTAGCAGCTGTGCTAGAGTATTTGGCAGCTGAAGTTCTCGAGTTGGCAGGTAACGCTGCTAGAGACAACAAAAAGACCAGAATCATTCCACGTCACCTCCAACTGGCCATTAGAAACGACGAGGAGTTGAACAAACTTCTGTCCGGCGTCACCATCGCCCAGGGAGGTGTCCTGCCTAACATCCAGGCCGTGCTTCTGCCCAAGAAGTCACAGAAGACCCCAGGTGGCAAGAGTTAAAAAACTCGTGACCATATTTATCACACCTAACAACCCCTAAACACACTGTCCTTTTCAGGACAACCTTCATAATTTCACAATTAGCTTGTTGGTTATCTATGACCGCAGCCGTACGAGTTTTCTAACTTTGCATAGGGCCTACATATATATAATAATAATATCAATAGTGTTTTTAATTAATAACATTTAAGAGGAGAGAGAAAGGGAGGTCTATGTATGTTGGGAGAATGTTACCCCCGTCGTTTCCCCATGGGCTATTTCTAGTTTTAAATGTTTACTTAAAATGTATAGGCCTAAGTATAATCATACGTTATAGAAATAAAGAAGGCCATTTTATTTTTGGTTACGTTGATACTCTTTTTATACAATAAAAACAAAGACGATACAAAAGAAAACAATCAAATCATACATTAAAAACAACGAACAAATGACTAGTTTTAGACGAGAATATGGAGCATTAAAAACGACAACAGACAGTTTGTTTACATTTTACAAACGAGTACAGACAGAAAGGACCAATGGGTGAACCGTCTTTTTAGTTTGCCGCGTTCTTTCAGCTGATGGCTTAACTAGTGCCCCCCCCCCCCTCACCTCCATACAACTTTATAGTACGTAAAAGTATTGAAGATATTATAACATTGGGTACATAATAATGAGTCCATGTAGGTAGCCATCATTCTCTTAGTTGTGCCCAATTTAATGAAGGAATTTATAGATATTTATTGAAATATGACGCTAATAATAAATGATAGCCTACAGGCTTAAAAAGGAAAAAGAAAAGAGCGGGCTAGCTCGTGTGCGCGCGGTGGCTGGTAGCGTACTGCAGTCGATAAACACCGAGTACAAGGCGTGCAGACCAATCAGAGAACGAATAAGGTTAACCGACCAATGGATGCGCTGAGATTGCGTACTTGCTCTCAACGCTTCTTATAAAAGGCTGGTTTCGCCTCGCAGTTTTAACATTCTGTTATCAAGACTAAGGTCTGTTAACCATGGCTAGAACCAAACAAACCGCTCGTAAATCTACTGGAGGCAAGGCCCCACGTAAACAGCTGGCTACCAAGGCTGCCAGGAAATCAGCCCCAGCTACTGGAGGTGTTAAAAAGCCCCATCGTTACAGGCCCGGTACCGTCGCCCTGAGAGAAATTCGTCGTTACCAGAAGAGCACTGAGCTCCTCATCCGTAAGCTGCCATTCCAGCGTTTGGTCCGTGAGATCGCCCAAGATTTCAAGACTGACCTGCGTTTCCAGAGCTCAGCAGTCATGGCTCTTCAAGAAGCTAGCGAGGCTTATCTCGTCGGTCTCTTTGAGGACACCAACTTGTGCGCCATTCACGCTAAACGTGTTACCATCATGCCCAAGGACATCCAGCTTGCCAGGCGTATCCGTGGTGAGCGTGCTTAAGTCTACACCGACTCACCTCTGACGACCACTCCTCTAACGGTCCTTTTTAGGACCACTATACAAATCTTCACAAATTAGCTATGAGTTTACGTTCAAATAGTGTTGCTACAAATTAGTATGTAATGTAAGAGATACGACCTTTCTCTACTTTCAGTCATGGTTTCGTAACAGTAGATCTATCTTTAAAAAAAAATAAAAAAATGTTTTAGTTTTAGATGAGAGAAACTAGAGTGTATAACAATTATAAAAATTGAGTCAAGGAAAGGGTGCTAGTGTGTATTATTATTATTAGACTAGTGGTGATGCCCGACAAACATGACTATAATGTGTTTTGTACAGATATTTTGTTTGTTATGGGAAAATATTGCCTTCAACAGTGTTCAATTTTGTCCTTTACTATTACAGATTAGAAAAAAAAAATCATTTTAATGTAAACAGCCTCCCACTTCTGTAAAACATTTTAGATTCTTAAATTAAATGCCACTGTTTAATAGACTAACGCAGTATGTGGACAATGGGTGTTAAAAACGATACTGACACAGTTAAGCGACATAAAGAATCAATCTCTCCTCAATACATTTTTTAACTGAAAAAACAAAACAAAAAACGAGACAGTGTGGAAAAAGGCGCCAACTTTGTAACTGTATTGTTAAAATTCGGCTAAGGTTCGTGCGCCTCCCTCTCTTGCAACCGGATTGGTTCGCAGTCCAACGTAAAATTACAACGATTGGTTCAAGCCTCGCGTCGTCCGCCACGTTGAGTGAGCCACGCTAGGTCGGTAGTATAAATAAGGGCTGACTGCATTCGTTTCTATCATTCGTTCCTGTTGATATACTCCCGTTATTTTTTCAAACACTTAGCAGAATGTCTGGCCGCGGTAAAGGTGGTAAGGGACTTGGCAAAGGAGGAGCCAAACGTCACCGTAAAGTATTGCGTGATAACATCCAGGGTATCACTAAGCCTGCTATCCGTCGTCTTGCACGCAGAGGTGGTGTCAAACGTATCTCTGGTCTGATCTACGAAGAAACAAGAGGTGTACTCAAGGTTTTCCTTGAAAATGTCATCAGGGATGCCGTCACATACACCGAGCATGCCAAGAGGAAGACTGTCACTGCCATGGATGTGGTCTACGCACTGAAACGCCAAGGACGTACTCTGTACGGCTTCGGTGGTTAAGCGAACAATGGATTGACCTACACAGTGAAAACAACCCGGCCCTTATCAGGGCCACCCCAATATTTCACAAATAAGCTTGAGTTGAGAAACTGATGCCATGGTTTCATTAAGTTACTTAATAAAATGGGTATACTAGCTATGACTATGATAACAGTGAACTTGCGTACGTTTATTAACTTACATGAAACCGATGTTTATAGTTGTTGGTGTTTTTGTTTAATACATTGACCGCGTTGGTATGTTTGCATTACTTAGTTTGATATATGTGTGCTGTTAAAAAAAAAACTACAACACAACAATAATTCTTAAATTAAAGCATATTTTAGAACACAAATTATGGTGGTTAAAAAAATAAATAAATAATATAAAAAGGAAAAAAAAAAAAAGTGTCTACAACACGTGGTGTTCCCAAGCGGTCACCCATCTAAGTACTAACCACGCCCGACGTTGCTTGACTTCGGTGATCGGACGAGAACCGGTATTTTCAACGTGGTATGGCCGTAGACAACAAATGACAAAAATGTTGGTATATAAGCTTAAAAACGTTTAATTCAACCTTATGTATTTTATTTTTATTATTTGATGCTATTTACCTTTTTCTCAAGCGCATATAATTTAAGCTTTTTAAAGCACCGATACAATATATACTATAGGTAGGGCATGTTATTTTCCAATTATAACAAAAAAAAAAAAACAACATGTTTTCAAATCAACATATAAATATTCATATAAATAATGTTACACTATAACGCTTACAAGTGTTGAACGGAATCGCGAGTATAGTTATGGTTTTATTTATATGGAACTAAATACAACACAATATAAATTGTTTACAATTTCAAACCATAGCAGCCGAGTAGCCGCATACAAGGAAATAGAAACCTCGGCCTGGTTTATTTTGTGAATTCGTTTTGCGATTGGACGAGGCTCTCTATACTCTGACCTCACCAGTAACGAATTTTGTGTAAACATAGCTCGGTATCGCACGCCACTTACCAACTAGACGTGGGACGAGAGCTGGACATATCAACCTTCTCTTCCCCTCTCTTCCTTTCTCTCTGCCTGTATATCAACCCTCCAGTCAATAGTCAACAATCAACAATCAACAGTTAACAGACGAACCGTCTGTAAACAAGGGAGAGAACCTTTCTCTTCTTTGGACCTTCAGACTTTGTTTTTATTATGGCATGTGTGCTGTTGTCTGATGTTACGTCTAATGTTACGTTTAGCAGTGATTGTAGCACTGGAGTACTAGACGCTGTTGGGGATGTTAAGCAGGCTGGTGAAAAAAATAAAAAAAGGCTGCGTCGCTCCTCTTCATTTAATGGTTGTTGCTTGGATATCTCTGAGCAAACAACCATTAATGGGCCACAGCAGGATTTCAATAAGAAAATATTGCAGGGATTTACCAACGTTCAGCTCTCAATATCAGAGAGCAGCTTGAAGATAGAAGCCTTGGTGCAACACCTGCAAATCTTTCCTACATTCCAAGCTTCTCTAGACACGTTAGTAGCTAGGGTGGAGAAGATTAGCGAGGAGATTGGAATGGTAAAGCAACTGAATGAGCGTGTGACCGCAGTTGAACAAGTAATCAGTATAGTAGATAAGATTTCAACTGAAAACATCACCACCTTAAAGAAGCACGAAGAGGCCCTTGGTCAGCTCAACAAATCGTTGAACGAACTCGAGGAGCGTACTCTATCGCTCGAGACCAAGGTTCTAATAAACAATCTACTTCTAACTGGTTTAGAAGAAGTCGGAAGAGACGAAGACTGCTACAGCACGGTTAATCAGTTCCTTCATGACCACTTGGGGATAGACCATGAACTCGCGATTGAAGGCTGCTATAGATTGGGACGCTATCACAGAGGACAGCAAAGACCTATTGTGGTGACCTTCCTCCATCTATATGATAAAAACTCAATTAGAAGAATCGCTTACAAACTGGCTGGAAAACCCTTTGGAATAAGAGATCATCTCCCGAAGAAAGTAAACGAAAGAAGAAAAATCCTTTTACCTAAACTAAAGGATCTAAAGGAAAAATATGGTCGAAACGTATTCCTTAAAAATGACATCCTGACCTCTCCGGAAGGGTCTTGGAGGGTTGACAGTCAAGGCGTAATTGTTGCCCTCAGAGCACCGGACGAACAACGACCCTGGCGAAGTCAAGATCAACACCAACAGCAATCGAGTCGCTCTCAACCCTCACAACAACAAAAAAAACAACAACAGCAAACTCGACAACAACAACCTGACCATGAACAAAACATACAACGAGAACAACAACAGCCTCAACAGAACCAGCGTCAACAATTATGGCAACCTCAGCAACTACATCAGCGAGAACTACTGTATCGGTCTCAACATATCCAGCAAGAACTGAATGATCAAAAAAAACAATCTTACCAACCCCATCAAAAACAAATGAATCTGCAACAACAGCGGTATCAACACGGACATGATCAACGGCAACAACAACGACAGCATCAACAACAAGAACAGCCTCAGCAACAGCCTCACCAACAGCAATACCAACAAGAACAACAAGAACAACAAGAACAACAACAGCAGGCTCCAGAACTATACCTACAACGACAACAAGTTTATCCCACGGGACCACCTCAACATTCGCAGCAACAACAACAATATCACCAAGAACAATATCAGCAACAACAGCAAATGCACCTGCAACCACAGCATCTTCAACATCAGCAGCATCAGTTGCCACAGCAGCAGCTACCCCAACACCAGCAACAACCTTATCACCAGCAGCTACAACTTCAGCAGCAGCACCACCAACACCAGCAACAACCTCAACACCAGCAGCCGCAGCATCCCTCTCATCATCATCAGCAGCAAATCCAACAACAACCTCAATACCAACAGCAGCAACTACATCAGCAGTACCATCAGCAACTGCAGCAGCAACCACAACCCCAGCTACCCCAGCTACAGCCTCAACATCAGAAGAAAGAACAACAATACCAGCAACAACAGATGCATCAGGAGGGTGGTACGACCTCGGCAGACTGCGTAACGCTCACGGTGCTGTAGGACAGTGGCATTAGCATAGGTGAACAAAACCAAAAACGCTTTTTAAGGTTAGCCTATGTAAATGTATGTGGCCTGGTGAGGAGAATGATGTATCCAGAGTTTGTTGATAAGATAAATTTGTTCGATGTTATAGGTCTTTCGGAAACAAAACTTAATAATGACAAGGTGGAAGATATCGATACTATAAGTATAGAACACTTTACCCTTTTCCACAAATTTAGACACCATAATAACAATAGTAGATCGGGGGGACTGAGTGTGGCCATAAAAAATGACCTAGTTGATAAAACTAAAATATTAAGATGTGACAATAATGAAATGATTTGGCTACAAATAGGAGCAGAAAACAATCCCTTATTAATTCTAATTATTTATACCCCACCCGAGAATTCCCCATATGCCCAATCTGATTTTTTCAATATTCTAGAAATGGAAATAATCGATAAAAGAAATATCACTAACAATATAATCATAATGGGTGATTTTAACGCTCATACCAAAGAAAGAGAAGATTACATTATAGACTCCATAACAAGTCCCCACGAACTCTATGTAGAAATAAGTACCCAGACAGAAGAAACGCTTAAAAGAAAAGACATTCCACTCAAACGTATAAACGTAGATACGACAATACCGAATAACTGGGGCCGCAAACTAATCGAAACATGTAAAAACACAAACATGTTAATAATGAATGGAAGGAAGGGGTTACTGTCACATAAACCTACGACTACATTTAGCACAGTAATCGATTACGTACTAGCAGACAATGACCTTTTTCACAAAATTAGGAATCTAATAATCCACGACTTTGATCACCTATTCTCAGATATCCATTGTTTAATATCATGTGAATATGAGATTGAGATTGGTGGAGCAAATAAACCTGGAAATGCGCGTAGACGACTAAATAATAGACCAGTGGTAGAGATCATTAAACCGTGGGTGCAAACTAAATCTAAGAACTATTTTGAAATGGTAGAAAAGCAAAACAAAAACAGCATAAATCTGAAACTAGACGAATTACTAGAAAGAAGTGACCTTTGTAACTCCAGTGAAAACAAAAAACAAGAAATAAATAACATAGTAGAGGAAATAAATAAAATATTAATAAATTCTGCAAATGAAATATTTGGCACAAATCGATACCCTAATGATAAAAATAACCTAAGAAAAAATAAACCCTGGTTTACACTTATATGTAGACAAAAACGAAGATTATACCTTAAAGCAAGAAGAATGAATAGTACCCTTAAAACCAAAGGCTCACTTGAAAGTTTAAAAACACACAGTAAAAACTACAAGCGTGAAATGAACACCGCTATAAATAAATATGAAAACAAAATGAGAAATAAAATAAAAAATCTGAAAGGAAAGAATCCAAAAGAGTACTGGCGTATCCTAAAGGACAAAAACAGAAAAGAAGATTATAATGACATTAGTATTGACGAATTGTTCCATTTTTTCAAATCCCAAAACGAAACGACAGACAACTGTTGCATGAACCCAATAAAAACCAATTTAACCGCACCTAACTTAGATACGACAAGACTTAATGGTGAAATAACATATAATGAAGTGTTATCAGCCATCAATAAAACAAGTAATAATAAAAGCTGCGGACACGATAAAATTTATAATGAATATATAAAATGCACAAAGGTTATAATGATACCCACATACGTAAAATTATTCAATGTTATCCTAAAAGACGGAATTTTCCCCGAAAGCTGGTCACTAGGGATGATATGTCCAATATATAAAAATAAAGGCAGCAAGGCAAAGCCCGAAAACTTTAGACCAATTACCTTATTATCATGCTTAGGTAAACTATTCTCATCCATTCTTAATGTACGAATGGAGATGTTCCTTGAAGAGCACAACTTATTAAACGAGAATCAAATGGGTTTTAGAGAAGGTTATTCCACAACGGAAGCATCATTTATACTATATGCGCTGAGCTTTTTAATAAAAAATAAAGGTGACAAACTGTTCTGTGCATTCATTGATCTAAAAAGAGCTTTCCCGTCTATTAAAAGAAAATTACTCTGGGCGAAAATGTTAGATATAGGCATAGATGGAATTTTCCTTAAATGTATACAGGGGTTATATAGAGATATTAAATCGACAGTAAAATTAAATACAAACCTGTCACCGTTATTTAACTGCGAAGCAGGACTAAGAGAGGGAGAACATCTGAGCCCTCTATTATTTTCTATGTTTATTAATGACTTAGATTCTTATTTAGAACTAAAAGGTGCAAGTAGCTTAACTATCAGCAACGATAACAACGCAGATCTACTAAAAATATTCACATTATTATATGCTGACGACACAACAATCCTAGCTAAAACCGCAAAAGAATTACAGAAAAACTTAAACATTTACAGTAACTATTGCAAGGAGAACCACTTAAACATAAATGAAGATAAGACAAAAATAATGATATTCGGTAGAAAGGGGAGGGTAGGAAATCAGAAATTTGTACTAAATAATAATATAATAGAAATAGTTTCTAAATTTAAATACCTGGGAATAATCTTCTCAGCTAACGGTTCTTTCTCAGAACACAGGAAATATTGTAAGATGAAAGGTACTAATGCTATGTTCAATCTTCTCAGAAAATGCCATACACTAAGCTTGCCCATAGATAGTCAAATTGATCTATTTGATCAAACAGTACTACCTATACTAACCTACGGTTGCGAACTATGGGGTATGGAAAATTGTGACATTTTAGAAAATGTTAGACTAAGATATTTTAAGATGATTTTAAAATTGAACACAAAAACACCAAATTATGTAGTCCTAGGCGAAACAGGCAAACTCTATATAAGATCATTTATTAAAAAAAGAATGTTACACTTCTGGATCAAAATAGCGACCGGCAAAGAAAGCAGGATTTCTAAAATAATTTATAACATTTTACTTAAAGAGCACCTGGTTGAAAAATGCAAATGGTCCGCCAATATAAAGTTACAATTGGAACAACTAGGATTAGGATATATTTGGTTAGAACAAGATATAATAGACACTAAACTTTCAAAATCAATAATTAACTTACGTATAAATGATCAAAGTAAACAAGAACTTTATGAGAGTATGCAAATAAGCAATAAAGGTAAATTATATAGCGCTCTAAAATATAAATCTGACTGGGAAAATAGTCCACCCTTTTTAAATAAATTACATCTGAAAGAAGCTATCTATATACTAAAAATACGAACAAGTAACAATAATTTCCCTGTTGAACTGGGTCGCCACTCCAGAATAGATTATAATTTAAGATTATGTCCCTTTTGCTTAAAAGATATAGGAGATGGATATCACTATTTACTCCAATGTGTGCACTTCAATGCCCAACGAAAAATGTATCTAAAAAAATATTACTATAACAGACCTAATGTAGAAAAAATGTCGGAACTGCTTAATTCTAGCTCTCTAAAAGAACTTAAAAAACTAAGCATATTTTCAAAAATATTAGTATCTGCTTTTAAAAAATGAGAAAAAGGTTAGAAATGTTTAAGTATTTTAACTTGTTGGTTTGTCAATATGATATTGAGAGATAGTCGTAGAAGAAATGTAATATACTAAGCCGCAAGAAAAATTGTGAATGATTTCTTAAATGTTTGTTCTCACTATGTTAATGCCGTGCAGGTCTAATGAAAGTGATTTACCTGTATGTCTATGTTAGTAAATTAAGTTGTAGTTTTTTTGTTTTTTTTTCTTTGTTAGTTTTTTCCCCCCAAAAATTGTGTTATAAACTAAATTATCCCCCCTGAATTTTCTTTTAGGATACCTTTAATTAATAAATTTTTTATTACTTTCATTTTATTACTAATATTGGTTTTACTATTATTGTTCAATTTATTATTCACAAATGCTATAATTTTCTTATGTTTTTGACTATGCCTTTATTGTACCTATGTACTATGTGGCAAATAAAATATTGTTCATTGTTCATTGTTCATTGAAACAACTTGCTTTGTTGTTTTTAGTCTCGTGAATCCCCGCTCCCGCGTTTTAATGTATTTTGTGTGCCCCCGTCTCAAGTTTTATGCATAATACACATTTTATTTTTTTTAGTCTGTAAGAATCGAAAACTAATATAATCATGTAAATACGCAAATATGTCCGTTTAGATAAGGTGTTTATTTAGCAAAAAATCTATCTTCTAAACCAATAATATAAACGAATGCACAAATGAAACATATTAAGAAGGTAAACGTTACATACACTGATACAGTAAAAATTAAATGAATGGCATGCTGGGGAAACTCGTTTGACACATTTGTGAGTGATACACTCAAAAGCTAACTGTGAACGGAGTGGAGGCCCTTAAAAGGGCCGTTGTTAGGTTTCACCTAGGTAGGGGGTGTAGTCAAGTCTATTTACTGGTGGTGTACTTGGTGACTGCTTTGGTACCCTCACTGACGGCGTGCTTGGCCAGCTCACCAGGCAGGAGGAGACGGACGGCGGTCTGGATCTCCCTTGACGTAATGGTGCTACGTTTGTTGTAGTGAGCCAAACGGCTAGCTTCAGCTGAGATACGTTCGAAGATGTCATTCACAAAAGAGTTCATGATAGACATGGCCTTTGAGGAGATACCAGTGTCTGGGTGAACTTGTTTCAACACTTTGTAAATGTAGATGCTGTAGCTTTCCTTTCTCCTCCTCTTCTTCTTCTTGTCACCGGTGCGTACGGCCTTAGCCTTACCGGCTTTCTTAGCTCCTTTGGATGAAACTTTGGGCGGCATTATTTTACGGCGTGTAAACACGAAAACTGAGCGAAGCAGACGAAGCGCTGGCTTTATATACGAAACGGTGTGGAAATCTGCCGAGTACGAGAGAGAGTACGAGCGGGCCGGACCAATCGCAGCGCTGCGTTACGCCAGCCGAAAGTCCGCTCGTTTTTGTATAAAAGGGGACAGAACCCGCCACAACACAAACTGTGTCAGCAACTATCGCTACTCGCTTTTTTTCTTTGTTCGTTTTCAACCACCAGATAAGAATAAGATGTCCGGACGCGGTAAAGGCGGAAAAGTTAAAGGAAAGTCCAAGTCCCGATCATCCAGGGCCGGACTTCAGTTTCCAGTTGGTCGTATCCACCGTCTATTGAGAAAAGGAAACTACGCCGAACGTGTGGGCGCCGGTGCCCCCGTGTACCTAGCAGCTGTGCTAGAGTATTTGGCAGCTGAAGTTCTCGAGTTGGCAGGTAACGCTGCTAGAGACAACAAAAAGACCAGAATCATTCCACGTCACCTCCAACTGGCCATTAGAAACGACGAGGAGTTGAACAAACTTCTGTCCGGCGTCACCATCGCCCAGGGAGGTGTCCTGCCTAACATCCAGGCCGTGCTTCTGCCCAAGAAGTCACAGAAGACCCCAGGTGGCAAGAGTTAAAAAACTCGTGACCATATTTATCACACCTAACAACCCCTAAACACACTGTCCTTTTCAGGACAACCTTCATAATTTCACAATTAGCTTGTTGGTTATCTATGACCGCAGCCGTACGAGTTTTCTAACTTTGCATAGGGCCTACATATATATAATAATAATATCAATAGTGTTTTTAATTAATAACATTTAAGAGGAGAGAGAAAGGGAGGTCTATGTATGTTGGGAGAATGTTACCCCCGTCGTTTCCCCATGGGCTATTTCTAGTTTTAAATGTTTACTTAAAATGTATAGGCCTAAGTATAATCATACGTTATAGAAATAAAGAAGGCCATTTTATTTTTGGTTACGTTGATACTCTTTTTATACAATAAAAACAAAGACGATACAAAAGAAAACAATCAAATCATACATTAAAAACAACGAACAAATGACTAGTTTTAGACGAGAATATGGAGCATTAAAAACGACAACAGACAGTTTGTTTACATTTTACAAACGAGTACAGACAGAAAGGACCAATGGGTGAACCGTCTTTTTAGTTTGCCGCGTTCTTTCAGCTGATGGCTTAACTAGTGCCCCCCCCCCCCCTAACCTCCATACAACTTTATAGTACGTAAAAGTATTGAAGATATTATAACATTGGGTACATAATAATGAGTCCATGTAGGTAGCCATCATTCTCTTAGTTGTGCCCAATTTAATGAAGGAATTTATAGATATTTATTGAAATATGACGCTAATAATAAATGATAGCCTACAGGCTTAAAAAGGAAAAAGAAAAGAGCGGGCTAGCCCGTGTGCGCGCGGTGGCTGGTAGCGTACTGCAGTCGATAAACACCGAGTACAAGGCGTGCAGACCAATCAGAGAACGAATAAGGTTAACCGACCAATGGATGCGCTGAGATTGCGTACTTGCTCTCAACGCTTCTTATAAAAGGCTGGTTTCGCCTCGCAGTTTTAACATTCTGTTATCAAGACTAAGGTCTGTTAACCATGGCTAGAACCAAACAAACCGCTCGTAAATCTACTGGAGGCAAGGCCCCACGTAAACAGCTGGCTACCAAGGCTGCCAGGAAATCAGCCCCAGCTACCGGAGGTGTTAAAAAGCCCCATCGTTACAGGCCCGGTACCGTCGCCCTGAGAGAAATTCGTCGTTACCAGAAGAGCACTGAGCTCCTCATCCGTAAGCTGCCATTCCAGCGTTTGGTCCGTGAGATCGCCCAAGATTTCAAGACTGACCTGCGTTTCCAGAGCTCAGCAGTCATGGCTCTTCAAGAAGCTAGCGAGGCTTATCTCGTCGGTCTCTTTGAGGACACCAACTTGTGCGCCATTCACGCTAAACGTGTTACCATCATGCCCAAGGACATCCAGCTTGCCAGGCGTATCCGTGGTGAGCGTGCTTAAGTCTACACCGACTCACCTCTGACGACCACTCCTCTAACGGTCCTTTTTAGGACCACTATACAAATCTTCACAAATTAGCTATGAGTTTACGTTCAAATAGTGTTGCTACAAATTAGTATGTAATGTAAGAGATACGACCTTTCTCTACTTTCAGTCATGGTTTCGTAACAGTAGATCTATCTTTAAAAAAAAATAAAAAAATCTGTTTTAGTTTTAGATGAGAGAAACTAGAGTGTATAACAATTATAAAAATTGAGTCAAGGAAAGGGTGCTAGTGTGTATTATTATTATTAGACTAGTGGTGATGCCCGACAAACATGACTATAATGTGTTTTGTACAGAGATTTTGTTTGTTATGGGAAAATATTGCCTTCAACAGTGTTCAATTTTGTCCTTTACTATTACAGATTAGAAAAAAAAAATCATTTTAATGTAAACAGCCTCCCACTTCTGTAAAACATTTTAGATTCTTAAATTAAATGCCACTGTTTAATAGACTAACGCAGTATGTGGACAATGGGTGTTAAAAACGATACTGACACAGTTAACCGACATAAAGAATCAATCTCTCCTCAATACATTTTTTAACTGAAAAAACAAAACAAAAAACGAGACAGTGTGGAAAAAGGCGCCAACTTTGTAACTGTATTGTTAAAATTCGGCTAAGGTTCGTGCGCCTCCCTCTCTTGCAACCGGATTGGTTCGCAGTCCAACGTAAAATTACAACGATTGGTTCAAGCCTCGCGTCGTCAATACAATACAATACAATATTTTATTTGCCACATAGTACATAGGTACAATAAAGGCATAGTCAAAAACATAAGAAAATTATAGCATTTGTGAATAATAAATTGAACAATAATAGTAAAACCAATATTAGTAATAAAATGAAAGTAATAAAAAATTTATTAATTAAAGGTATCCTAAAAGAAAATTCAGGGGGGATAATTTAGTTTATAACACAATTTTTGGGGGGAAAAAACTAACAAAGAAAAAAAAACAAAAAAACTACAACTTAATTTACTAACATAGACATACAGGTAAATCACTTTCATTAGACCTGCACGGCATTAACATAGTGAGAACAAACATTTAAGAAATCATTCACAATTTTTCTTGCGGCTTAGTATATTACATTTCTTCTACGACTATCTCTCAATATCATATTGACAAACCAACAAGTTAAAATACTTAAACATTTCTAACCTTTTTCTCATTTTTTAAAAGCAGATACTAATATTTTTGAAAATATGCTTAGTTTTTTAAGTTCTTTTAGAGAGCTAGAATTAAGCAGTTCCGACATTTTTTCTACATTAGGTCTGTTATAGTAATATTTTTTTAGATACATTTTTCGTTGGGCATTGAAGTGCACACATTGGAGTAAATAGTGATATCCATCTCCTATATCTTTTAAGCAAAAGGGACATAATCTTAAATTATAATCTATTCTGGAGTGGCGACCCAGTTCAACAGGGAAATTATTGTTACTTGTTCGTATTTTTAGTATATAGATAGCTTCTTTCAGATGTAATTTATTTAAAAAGGGTGGACTATTTTCCCAGTCAGATTTATATTTTAGAGCGCTATATAATTTACCTTTATTGCTTATTTGCATACTCTCATAAAGTTCTTGTTTACTTTGATCATTTATACGTAAGTTAATTATTGATTTTGAAAGTTTAGTGTCTATTATATCTTGTTCTAACCAAATATATCCTAATCCTAGTTGTTCCAATTGTAACTTTATATTGGCGGACCATTTGCATTTTTCAACCAGGTGCTCTTTAAGTAAAATGTTATAAATTATTTTAGAAATCCTGCTTTCTTTGCCGGTCGCTATTTTGATCCAGAAGTGTAACATTCTTTTTTTAATAAATGATCTTATATAGAGTTTGCCTGTTTCGCCTAGGACTACATAATTTGGTGTTTTTGTGTTCAATTTTAAAATCATCTTAAAATATCTTAGTCTAACATTTTCTAAAATGTCACAATTTTCCATACCCCATAGTTCGCAACCGTAGGTTAGTATAGGTAGTACTGTTTGATCAAATAGATCAATTTGACTATCTATGGGCAAGCTTAGTGTATGGCATTTTCTGAGAAGATTGAACATAGCATTAGTACCTTTCATCTTACAATATTTCCTGTGTTCTGAGAAAGAACCGTTAGCTGAGAAGATTATTCCCAGGTATTTAAATTTAGAAACTATTTCTATTATATTATTATTTAGTACAAATTTCTGATTTCCTACCCTCCCCTTTCTACCGAATATCATTATTTTTGTCTTATCTTCATTTATGTTTAAGTGGTTCTCCTTGCAATAGTTACTGTAAATGTTTAAGTTTTTCTGTAATTCTTTTGCGGTTTTAGCTAGGATTGTTGTGTCGTCAGCATATAATAATGTGAATATTTTTAGTAGATCTGCGTTGTTATCGTTGCTGATAGTTAAGCTACTTGCACCTTTTAGTTCTAAATAAGAATCTAAGTCATTAATAAACATAGAAAATAATAGAGGGCTCAGATGTTCTCCCTCTCTTAGTCCTGCTTCGCAGTTAAATAACGGTGACAGGTTTGTATTTAATTTTACTGTCGATTTAATATCTCTATATAACCCCTGTATACATTTAAGGAAAATTCCATCTATGCCTATATCTAACATTTTCGCCCAGAGTAATTTTCTTTTAATAGACGGGAAAGCTCTTTTTAGATCAATGAATGCACAGAACAGTTTGTCACCTTTATTTTTTATTAAAAAGCTCAGCGCATATAGTATAAATGATGCTTCCGTTGTGGAATAACCTTCTCTAAAACCCATTTGATTCTCGTTTAATAAGTTGTGCTCTTCAAGGAACATCTCCATTCGTACATTAAGAATGGATGAGAATAGTTTACCTAAGCATGATAATAAGGTAATTGGTCTAAAGTTTTCGGGCTTTGCCTTGCTGCCTTTATTTTTATATATTGGACATATCATCCCTAGTGACCAGCTTTCGGGGAAAATTCCGTCTTTTAGGATAACATTGAATAATTTTACGTATGTGGGTATCATTATAACCTTTGTGCATTTTATATATTCATTATAAATTTTATCGTGTCCGCAGCTTTTATTATTACTTGTTTTATTGATGGCTGATAACACTTCATTATATGTTATTTCACCATTAAGTCTTGTCGTATCTAAGTTAGGTGCGGTTAAATTGGTTTTTATTGGGTTCATGCAACAGTTGTCTGTCGTTTCGTTTTGGGATTTGAAAAAATGGAACAATTCGTCAATACTAATGTCATTATAATCTTCTTTTCTGTTTTTGTCCTTTAGGATACGCCAGTACTCTTTTGGATTCTTTCCTTTCAGATTTTTTATTTTATTTCTCATTTTGTTTTCATATTTATTTATAGCGGTGTTCATTTCACGCTTGTAGTTTTTACTGTGTGTTTTTAAACTTTCAAGTGAGCCTTTGGTTTTAAGGGTACTATTCATTCTTCTTGCTTTAAGGTATAATCTTCGTTTTTGTCTACATATAAGTGTAAACCAGGGTTTATTTTTTCTTAGGTTATTTTTATCATTAGGGTATCGATTTGTGCCAAATATTTCATTTGCAGAATTTATTAATATTTTATTTATTTCCTCTACTATGTTATTTATTTCTTGTTTTTTGTTTTCAGGGGAGTTACAAAGGTCACTTCTTTCTAGTAATTCGTCTAGTTTCAGATTTATGCTGTTTTTGTTTTGCTTTTCTACCATTTCAAAATAGTTCTTAGATTTAGTTTGCACCCACGGTTTAATGATCTCTACCACTGGTCTATTATTTAGTCGTCTACGCGCATTTCCAGGTTTATTTGCTCCACCAATCTCAATCTCATATTCACATGATATTAAACAATGGATATCTGAGAATAGGTGATCAAAGTCGTGGATTATTAGATTCCTAATTTTGTGAAAAAGGTCATTGTCTGCTAGTACGTAATCGATTACTGTGCTAAATGTAGTCGTAGGTTTATGTGACAGTAACCCCTTCCTTCCATTCATTATTAACATGTTTGTGTTTTTACATGTTTCGATTAGTTTGCGGCCCCAGTTATTCGGTATTGTCGTATCTACGTTTATACGTTTGAGTGGAATGTCTTTTCTTTTAAGCGTTTCTTCTGTCTGGGTACTTATTTCTACATAGAGTTCGTGGGGACTTGTTATGGAGTCTATAATGTAATCTTCTCTTTCTTTGGTATGAGCGTTAAAATCACCCATTATGATTATTTTTTCAAACACTTAGCAGAATGTCTGGCCGCGGTAAAGGTGGTAAGGGACTTGGCAAAGGAGGAGCCAAACGTCACCGTAAAGTATTGCGTGATAACATCCAGGGTATCACTAAGCCTGCTATCCGTCGTCTTGCACGCAGAGGTGGTGTCAAACGTATCTCTGGTCTGATCTACGAAGAAACAAGAGGTGTACTCAAGGTTTTCCTTGAAAATGTCATCAGGGATGCCGTCACATACACCGAGCATGCCAAGAGGAAGACTGTCACTGCCATGGATGTGGTCTACGCACTGAAACGCCAAGGACGTACTCTGTACGGCTTCGGTGGTTAAGCGAACAATGGATTGACCTACACAGTGAAAACAACCCGGCCCTTATCAGGGCCACCCCAATATTTCACAAATAAGCTTGAGTTGAGAAACTGATGCCATGGTTTCATTAAGTTACTTAATAAAATGGGTATACTAGCTATGACTATGATAACAGTGAACTTGCGTACGTTTATTAACTTACATGAAACCGATGTTTATAGTTGTTGGTGTTTTTGTTTAATACATTGACCGCGTTGGTATGTTTGCATTACTTAGTTTGATATATGTGTGCTGTTAAAAAAAAAACTACAACACAACAATAATTCTTAAATTAAAGCATATTTTAGAACACAAATTATGGTGGTTAAAAAAATAAATAAATAATATAAAAAGGAAAAAAAAAAAAAGTGTCTACAACACGTGGTGTTCCCAAGCGGTCACCCATCTAAGTACTAACCACGCCCGACGTTGCTTGACTTCGGTGATCGGACGAGAACCGGTATTTTCAACGTGGTATGGCCGTAGACAACAAATGACAAAAATGTTGGTATATAAGCTTAAAAACGTTTAATTCAACCTTATGTATTTTATTTTTATTATTTGATGCTATTTACCTTTTTCTCAAGCGCATATAATTTAAGCTTTTTAAAGCACCGATACAATATATACTATAGGTAGGGCATGTTATTTTCCAATTATAACAAAAAAAAAAAAACAACATGTTTTCAAATCAACATATAAATATTCATATAAATAATGTTACACTATAACGCTTACAAGTGTTGAACGGAATCGCGAGTATAGTTATGGTTTTATTTATATGGAACTAAATACAACACAATATAAATTGTTTACAATTTCAAACCATAGCAGCCGAGTAGCCGCATACAAGGAAATAGAAACCTCGGCCTGGTTTATTTTGTGAATTCGTTTTGCGATTGGACGAGGCTCTCTATACTCTGACCTCACCAGTAACGAAACAACTTGCTTTGTTGTTTTTAGTCTCGTGAATCCCCACTCCCGCGTTTTAATGTATTTTGTGTGCCCCCGTCTCAAGTTTTATGCATAATACACATTTTATTTTTTTTAGTCTGTAAGAATCGAAAACTAATATAATCATGTAAATACGCAAATATGTCCGTTTAGATAAGGTGTTTATTTAGCAAAAAATCTATCTTCTAAACCAATAATATAAACGAATGCACAAATGAAACATATTAAGAAGGTAAACGTTACATACACTGACACAGTAAAAATTAAATGAATGGCATGCTGGGGAAACTCGTTTGACACATTTGTGAGTGATACACTCAAAAGCTAACTGTGAACGGAGTGGAGGCCCTTAAAAGGGCCGTTGTTAGGTTTCACCTAGGTAGGGGGTGTAGTCAAGTCTATTTACTGGTGGTGTACTTGGTGACTGCTTTGGTACCCTCACTGACGGCGTGCTTGGCCAGCTCACCAGGCAGGAGGAGACGGACGGCGGTCTGGATCTCCCTTGACGTAATGGTGCTACGTTTGTTGTAGTGAGCCAAACGGCTAGCTTCAGCTGAGATACGTTCGAAGATGTCATTCACAAAAGAGTTCATGATAGACATGGCCTTTGAGGAGATACCAGTGTCTGGGTGAACTTGTTTCAACACTTTGTAAATGTAGATGCTGTAGCTTTCCTTTCTCCTCCTCTTCTTCTTCTTGTCACCGGTGCGTACGGCCTTAGCCTTACCGGCTTTCTTAGCTCCTTTGGATGAAACTTTGGGCGGCATTATTTTACGGCGTGTAAACACGAAAACTGAGCGAAGCAGACGAAGCGCTGGCTTTATATACGAAACGGTGTGGAAATCTGCCGAGTACGAGAGAGAGTACGAGCGGGCCGGACCAATCGCAGCGCTGCGTTACGCCAGCCGAAAGTCCGCTCGTTTTTGTATAAAAGGGGACAGAACCCGCCACAACACAAACTGTGTCAGCAACTATCGCTACTCGCTTTTTTTCTTTGTTCGTTTTCAACCACCAGATAAGAATAAGATGTCCGGACGCGGTAAAGGCGGAAAAGTTAAAGGAAAGTCCAAGTCCCGATCATCCAGGGCCGGACTTCAGTTTCCAGTTGGTCGTATCCACCGTCTATTGAGAAAAGGAAACTACGCCGAACGTGTGGGCGCCGGTGCCCCCGTGTACCTAGCAGCTGTGCTAGAGTATTTGGCAGCTGAAGTTCTCGAGTTGGCAGGTAACGCTGCTAGAGACAACAAAAAGACCAGAATCATTCCACGTCACCTCCAACTGGCCATTAGAAACGACGAGGAGTTGAACAAACTTCTGTCCGGCGTCACCATCGCCCAGGGAGGTGTCCTGCCTAACATCCAGGCCGTGCTTCTGCCCAAGAAGTCACAGAAGACCCCAGGTGGCAAGAGTTAAAAAACTCGTGACCATATTTATCACACCTAACAACCCCTAAACACACTGTCCTTTTCAGGACAACCTTCATAATTTCACAATTAGCTTGTTGGTTATCTATGACCGCAGCCGTACGAGTTTTCTAACTTTGCATAGGGCCTACATATATATAATAATAATATCAATAGTGTTTTTAATTAATAACATTTAAGAGGAGAGAGAAAGGGAGGTCTATGTATGTTGGGAGAATGTTACCCCCGTCGTTTCCCCATGGGCTATTTCTAGTTTTAAATGTTTACTTAAAATGTATAGGCCTAAGTATAATCATACGTTATAGAAATAAAGAAGGCCATTTTATTTTTGGTTACGTTGATACTCTTTTTATACAATAAAAACAAAGACGATACAAAAGAAAACAATCAAATCATACATTAAAAACAACCAACAAATGACTAGTTTTAGACGAGAATATGGAGCATTAAAAACGACAACAGACAGTTTGTTTACATTTTACAAACGAGTACAGACAGAAAGGACCAATGGGTGAACCGTCTTTTTAGTTTGCCGCGTTCTTTCAGCTGATGGCTTAACTAGTGCCCCCCCCCCCCCCTCACCTCCATACAACTTTATAGTACGTAAAAGTATTGAAGATATTATAACATTGGGTACATAATAATGAGTCCATGTAGGTAGCCATCATTCTCTTAGTTGTGCCCAATTTAATGAAGGAATTTATAGATATTTATTGAAATATGACGCTAATAATAAATGATAGCCTACAGGCTTAAAAAGGAAAAAGAAAAGAGCGGGCTAGCCCGTGTGCGCGCGGTGGCTGGTAGCGTACTGCAGTCGATAAACACCGAGTACAAGGCGTGCAGACCAATCAGAGAACGAATAAGGTTAACCGACCAATGGATGCGCTGAGATTGCGTACTTGCTCTCAACGCTTCTTATAAAAGGCTGGTTTCGCCTCGCAGTTTTAACATTCTGTTATCAAGACTAAGGTCTGTTAACCATGGCTAGAACCAAACAAACCGCTCGTAAATCTACTGGAGGCAAGGCCCCACGTAAACAGCTGGCTACCAAGGCTGCCAGGAAATCAGCCCCAGCTACCGGAGGTGTTAAAAAGCCCCATCGTTACAGGCCCGGTACCGTCGCCCTGAGAGAAATTCGTCGTTACCAGAAGAGCACTGAGCTCCTCATCCGTAAGCTGCCATTCCAGCGTTTGGTCCGTGAGATCGCCCAAGATTTCAAGACTGACCTGCGTTTCCAGAGCTCAGCAGTCATGGCTCTTCAAGAAGCTAGCGAGGCTTATCTCGTCGGTCTCTTTGAGGACACCAACTTGTGCGCCATTCACGCTAAACGTGTTACCATCATGCCCAAGGACATCCAGCTTGCCAGGCGTATCCGTGGTGAGCGTGCTTAAGTCTACACCGACTCACCTCTGACGACCACTCCTCTAACGGTCCTTTTTAGGACCACTATACAAATCTTCACAAATTAGCTATGAGTTTACGTTCAAATAGTGTTGCTACAAATTAGTATGTAATGTAAGAGATACGACCTTTCTCTACTTTCAGTCATGGTTTCGTAACAGTAGATCTATCTTTAAAAAAAAAAAAAAATCTGTTGTAGTTGTAGATGAGAGAAACTAGAGTGTATAACAATTATAAAAATTGAGTCAAGGAAAGGGTGCTAGTGTGTATTATTATTATTAGACTAGTGGTGATGCCCGACAAACATGACTATAATGTGTTTTGTACAGAGATTTTGTTTGTTATGGGAAAATATTGCCTTCAACAGTGTTCAATTTTGTCCTTTACTATTACAGATTAGAAAAAAAAAATCATTTTAATGTAAACAGCCTCCCACTTCTGTAAAACATTTTAGATTCTTAAATTAAATGCCACTGTTTAATAGACTAACGCAGTATGTGGACAATGGGTGTTAAAAACGATACTGACACAGTTAACCGACATAAAGAATCAATCTCTCCTCAATACATTTTTTAACTGAAAAAACAAAACAAAAAACGAGACAGTGTGGAAAAAGGCGCCAACTTTGTAACTGTATTGTTAAAATTCGGCTAAGGTTCGTGCGCCTCCCTCTCTTGCAACCGGATTGGTTCGCAGTCCAACGTAAAATTACAACGATTGGTTCAAGCCTCGCGTCGTCCGCCACGTTGAGTGAGCCACGCTAGGTCGGTAGTATAAATACGGGCTGACTGCATTCGTTTCTATCATTCGTTCCTGTTGATATACTCCCGTTATTTTTTCAAACACTTAGCAGAATGTCTGGCCGCGGTAAAGGTGGTAAGGGACTTGGCAAAGGAGGAGCCAAACGTCACCGTAAAGTATTGCGTGATAACATCCAGGGTATCACTAAGCCTGCTATCCGTCGTCTTGCACGCAGAGGTGGTGTCAAACGTATCTCTGGTCTGATATACGAAGAAACAAGAGGTGTACTCAAGGTTTTCCTTGAAAATGTCATCAGGGATGCCGTCACATACACCGAGCATGCCAAGAGGAAGACTGTCACTGCCATGGATGTGGTCTACGCACTGAAACGCCAAGGACGTACTCTGTACGGCTTCGGTGGTTAAGCGAACAATGGATTGACCTACACAGTGAAAACAACCCGGCCCTTATCAGGGCCACCCCAATATTTCACAAATAAGCTTGAGTTGAGAAACTGATGCCATGGTTTCATTAAGTTACTTAATAAAATGGGTATACTAGCTATGACTATGATAACAGTGAACTTGCGTACGTTTATTAACTTACATGAAACCGATGTTTATAGTTGTTGGTGTTTTTGTTTAATACATTGACCGCGTTGGTATGTTTGCATTACTTAGTTTGATATATGTGTGCTGTTAAAAAAAAAACTACAACACAACAATAATTCTTAAATTAAAGCATATTTTAGAACACAAATTATGGTGGTTAAAAAAATAAATAAATAATATAAAAAGGAAAAAAAAAAAAAGTGTCTACAACACGTGGTGTTCCCAAGCGGTCACCCATCTAAGTACTAACCACGCCCGACGTTGCTTGACTTCGGTGATCGGACGAGAACCGGTATTTTCAACGTGGTATGGCCGTAGACAACAAATGACAAAAATGTTGGTATATAAGCTTAAAAACGTTTAATTCAACCTTATGTATTTTATTTTTATTATTTGATGCTATTTACCTTTTTCTCAAGCGCATATAATTTAAGCTTTTTAAAGCACCGATACAATATATACTATAGGTAGGGCATGTTATTTTCCAATTATAACAAAAAAAAAACAACAAAAAAACATGTTTTCAAATCAACATATAAATATTCATATAAATAATGTTACACTATAACGCTTACAAGTGTTGAACGGAATCGCGAGTATAGTTATGGTTTTATTTATATGGAACTAAATACAACACAATATAAATTGTTTACAATTTCAAACCATAGCAGCCGAGTAGCCGCATACAAGGAAATAGAAACCTCGGCCTGGTTTATTTTGTGAATTCGTTTTGCGATTGGACGAGGCTCTCTATACTCTGACCTCACCAGTAACGAAACAACTTGCTTTGTTGTTTTTAGTCTCGTGAATCCCCGCTCCCGCGTTTTAATGTATTTTGTGTGCCCCCGTCTCAAGTTTTATGCATAATACACATTTTATTTTTTTTAGTCTGTAAGAATCGAAAACTAATATAATCATGTAAATACGCAAATATGTCCGTTTAGATAAGGTGTTTATTTAGCAAAAAATCTATCTTCTAAACCAATAATATAAACGAATGCACAAATGAAACATATTAAGAAGGTAAACGTTACATACACTGATACAGTAAAAATTAAATGAATGGCATGCTGGGGAAACTCGTTTGACACATTTGTGAGTGATACACTCAAAAGCTAACTGTGAACGGAGTGGAGGCCCTTAAAAGGGCCGTTGTTAGGTTTCACCTAGGTAGGGGGTGTAGTCAAGTCTATTTACTGGTGGTGTACTTGGTGACTGCTTTGGTACCCTCACTGACGGCGTGCTTGGCCAGCTCACCAGGCAGGAGGAGACGGACGGCGGTCTGGATCTCCCTTGACGTAATGGTGCTACGTTTGTTGTAGTGAGCCAAACGGCTAGCTTCAGCTGAGATACGTTCGAAGATGTCATTCACAAAAGAGTTCATGATAGACATGGCCTTTGAGGAGATACCAGTGTCTGGGTGAACTTGTTTCAACACTTTGTAAATGTAGATGCTGTAGCTTTCCTTTCTCCTCCTCTTCTTCTTCTTGTCACCGGTGCGTACGGCCTTAGCCTTACCGGCTTTCTTAGCTCCTTTGGATGAAACTTTGGGCGGCATTATTTTACGGCGTGTAAACACGAAAACTGAGCGAAGCAGACGAAGCGCTGGCTTTATATACGAAACGGTGTGGAAATCTGCCGAGTACGAGAGAGAGTACGAGCGGGCCGGACCAATCGCAGCGCTGCGTTACGCCAGCCGAAAGTCCGCTCGTTTTTGTATAAAAGGGGATAGAACCCACCACAACACAAACTGTGTCAGCAACTATCGCTACTCGCTTTTTTTCTTTGTTCGTTTTCAACCACCAGATAAGAATAAGATGTCCGGACGCGGTAAAGGCGGAAAAGTTAAAGGAAAGTCCAAGTCCCGATCATCCAGGGCCGGACTTCAGTTTCCAGTTGGTCGTATCCACCGTCTATTGAGAAAAGGAAACTACGCCGAACGTGTGGGCGCCGGTGCCCCCGTGTACCTAGCAGCTGTGCTAGAGTATTTGGCAGCTGAAGTTCTCGAGTTGGCAGGTAACGCTGCTAGAGACAACAAAAAGACCAGAATCATTCCACGTCACCTCCAACTGGCCATTAGAAACGACGAGGAGTTGAACAAACTTCTGTCCGGCGTCACCATCGCCCAGGGAGGTGTCCTGCCTAACATCCAGGCCGTGCTTCTGCCCAAGAAGTCACAGAAGACCCCAGGTGGCAAGAGTTAAAAAACTCGTGACCATATTTATCACACCTAACAACCCCTAAACACACTGTCCTTTTCAGGACAACCTTCATAATTTCACAATTAGCTTGTTGGTTATCTATGACCGCAGCCGTACGAGTTTTCTAACTTTGCATAGGGCCTACATATATATAATAATAATATCAATAGTGTTTTTAATTAATAACATTTAAGAGGAGAGAGAAAGGGAGGTCTATGTATGTTGGGAGAATGTTACCCCCGTCGTTTCCCCATGGGCTATTTCTAGTTTTAAATGTTTACTTAAAATGTATAGGCCTAAGTATAATCATACGTTATAGAAATAAAGAAGGCCATTTTATTTTTGGTTACGTTGATACTCTTTTTATACAATAAAAACAAAGACGATACAAAAGAAAACAATCAAATCATACATTAAAAACAACGAACAAATGACTAGTTTTAGACGAGAATATGGAGCATTAAAAACGACAACAGACAGTTTGTTTACATTTTACAAACGAGTACAGACAGAAAGGACCAATGGGTGAACCGTCTTTTTAGTTTGCCGCGTTCTTTCAGCTGATGGCTAAACTAGTGCCCCCCCCCCCCCCCCCTCACCTCCATACAACTTTATAGTACGTAAAAGTATTGAAGATATTATAACATTGGGTACATAATAATGAGTCCATGTAGGTAGCCATCATTCTCTTAGTTGTGCCCAATTTAATGAAGGAATTTATAGATATTTATTGAAATATGACGCTAATAATAAATGATAGCCTACAGGCTTAAAAAGGAAAAAGAAAAGAGCGGGCTAGCCCGTGTGCGCGCGGTGGCTGGTAGCGTACTGCAGTCGATAAACACCGAGTACAAGGCGTGCAGACCAATCAGAGAACGAATAAGGTTAACCGACCAATGGATGCGCTGAGATTGCGTACTTGCTCTCAACGCTTCTTATAAAAGGCTGGTTTCGCCTCGCAGTTTTAACATTCTGTTATCAAGACTAAGGTCTGTTAACCATGGCTAGAACCAAACAAACCGCTCGTAAATCTACTGGAGGCAAGGCCCCACGTAAACAGCTGGCTACCAAGGCTGCCAGGAAATCAGCCCCAGCTACCGGAGGTGTTAAAAAGCCCCATCGTTACAGGCCCGGTACCGTCGCCCTGAGAGAAATTCGTCGTTACCAGAAGAGCACTGAGCTCCTCATCCGTAAGCTGCCATTCCAGCGTTTGGTCCGTGAGATCGCCCAAGATTTCAAGACTGACCTGCGTTTCCAGAGCTCAGCAGTCATGGCTCTTCAAGAAGCTAGCGAGGCTTATCTCGTCGGTCTCTTTGAGGACACCAACTTGTGCGCCATTCACGCTAAACGTGTTACCATCATGCCCAAGGACATCCAGCTTGCCAGGCGTATCCGTGGTGAGCGTGCTTAAGTCTACACCGACTCACCTCTGACGACCACTCCTCTAACGGTCCTTTTTAGGACCACTATACAAATCTTCACAAATTAGCTATGAGTTTACGTTCAAATAGTGTTGCTACAAATTAGTATGTAATGTAAGAGATACGACCTTTCTCTACTTTCAGTCATGATTTCGTAACAGTAGATCTATCTTTAAAAAAAAAAAAAAATCTGTTTTAGTTTTAGATGAGAGAAACTAGAGTGTATAACAATTATAAAAATTGAGTCAAGGAAAGGGTGCTAGTGTGTATTATTATTATTAGACTAGTGGTGATGCCCGACAAACATGACTATAATGTGTTTTGTACAGAGATTTTGTTTGTTATGGGAAAATATTGCCTTCAACAGTGTTCAATTTTGTCCTTTACTATTACAGATTAGAAAAAAAAAATCATTTTAATGTAAACAGCCTCCCACTTCTGTAAAACATTTTAGATTCTTAAATTAAATGCCACTGTTTAATAGACTAACGCAGTATGTGGACAATGGGTGTTAAAAACGATACTGACACAGTTAACCGACATAAAGAATCAATCTCTCCTCAATACATTTTTTAACTGAAAAAACAAAACAAAAAACGAGACAGTGTGGAAAAAGGCGCCAACTTTGTAACTGTATTGTTAAAATTCGGCTAAGGTTCGTGCGCCTCCCTCTCTTGCAACCGGATTGGTTCGCAGTCCAACGTAAAATTACAACGATTGGTTCAAGCCTCGCGTCGTCCGCCACGTTGAGTGAGCCACGCTAGGTCGGTAGTATAAATACGGGCTGACTGCATTCGTTTCTATCATTCGTTCCTGTTGATATACTCCCGTTATTTTTTCAAAAACTTAGCAGAATGTCTGGCCGCGGTAAAGGTGGTAAGGGACTTGGCAAAGGAGGAGCCAAACGTCACCGTAAAGTATTGCGTGATAACATCCAGGGTATCACTAAGCCTGCTATCCGTCGTCTTGCACGCAGAGGTGGTGTCAAACGTATCTCTGGTCTGATCTACGAAGAAACAAGAGGTGTACTCAAGGTTTTCCTTGAAAATGTCATCAGGGATGCCGTCACATACACCGAGCATGCCAAGAGGAAGACTGTCACTGCCATGGATGTGGTCTACGCACTGAAACGCCAAGGACGTACTCTGTACGGCTTCGGTGGTTAAGCGAACAATGGATTGACCTACACAGTGAAAACAACCCGGCCCTTATCAGGGCCACCCCAATATTTCACAAATAAGCTTGAGTTGAGAAACTGATGCCATGGTTTCATTAAGTTACTTAATAAAATGGGTATACTAGCTATGACTATGATAACAGTGAACTTGCGTACGTTTATTAACTTACATGAAACCGATGTTTATAGTTGTTGGTGTTTTTGTTTAATACATTGACCGCGTTGGTATGTTTGCATTACTTAGTTTGATATATGTGTGCTGTTAAAAAAAAAACTACAACACAACAATAATTCTTAAATTAAAGCATATTTTAGAACACAAATTATGGTGGTTAAAAAAATAAATAAATAATATAAAAAGGAAAAAAAAAAAAAGTGTCTACAACACGTGGTGTTCCCAAGCGGTCACCCATCTAAGTACTAACCACGCCCGACGTTGCTTGACTTCGGTGATCGGACGAGAACCGGTATTTTCAACGTGGTATGGCCGTAGACAACAAATGACAAAAATGTTGGTATATAAGCTTAAAAACGTTTAATTCAACCTTATGTATTTTATTTTTATTATTTGATGCTATTTACCTTTTTCTCAAGCGCATATAATTTAAGCTTTTTAAAGCACCGATACAATATATACTATAGGTAGGGCATGTTATTTTCCAATTATAACAAAAAAAAAACAACAAAAAAACATGTTTTCAAATCAACATATAAATATTCATATAAATAATGTTACACTATAACGCTTACAAGTGTTGAACGGAATCGCGAGTATAGTTATGGTTTTATTTATATGGAACTAAATACAACACAATATAAATTGTTTACAATTTCAAACCATAGCAGCCGAGTAGCCGCATACAAGGAAATAGAAACCTCGGCCTGGTTTATTTTGTGAATTCGTTTTGCGATTGGACGAGGCTCTCTATACTCTGACCTCACCAGTAACGAAACAACTTGCTTTGTTGTTTTTAGTCTCGTGAATCCCCGCTCCCGCGTTTTAATGTATTTTGTGTGCCCCCGTCTCAAGTTTTATGCATAATACACATTTTATTTTTTTTAGTCTGTAAGAATCGAAAACTAATATAATCATGTAAATACGCAAATATGTCCGTTTAGATAAGGTGTTTATTTAGCAAAAAATCTATCTTCTAAACCAATAATATAAACGAATGCACAAATGAAACATATTAAGAAGGTAAACGTTACATACACTGATACAGTAAAAATTAAATGAATGGCATGCTGGGGAAACTCGTTTGACACATTTGTGAGTGATACACTCAAAAGCTAACTGTGAACGGAGTGGAGGCCCTTAAAAGGGCCGTTGTTAAGTTTCACCTAGGTAGGGGGTGTAGTCAAGTCTATTTACTGGTGGTGTACTTGGTGACTGCTTTGGTACCCTCACTGACGGCGTGCTTGGCCAGCTCACCAGGCAGGAGGAGACGGACGGCGGTCTGGATCTCCCTTGACGTAATGGTGCTACGTTTGTTGTAGTGAGCCAAACGGCTAGCTTCAGCTGAGATACGTTCGAAGATGTCATTCACAAAAGAGTTCATGATAGACATGGCCTTTGAGGAGATACCAGTGTCTGGGTGAACTTGTTTCAACACTTTGTAAATGTAGATGCTGTAGCTTTCCTTTCTCCTCCTCTTCTTCTTCTTGTCACCGGTGCGTACGGCCTTAGCCTTACCGGCTTTCTTAGCTCCTTTGGATGAAACTTTGGGCGGCATTATTTTACGGCGTGTAAACACGAAAACTGAGCGAAGCAGACGAAGCGCTGGCTTTATATACGAAACGGTGTGGAAATCTGCCGAGTACGAGAGAGAGTACGAGCGGGCCGGACCAATCGCAGCGCTGCGTTACGCCAGCCGAAAGTCCGCTCGTTTTTGTATAAAAGGGGACAGAACCCGCCACAACACAAACTGTGTCAGCAACTATCGCTACTCGCTTTTTTTCTTTGTTCGTTTTCAACCACCAGATAAGAATAAGATGTCCGGACGCGGTAAAGGCGGAAAAGTTAAAGGAAAGTCCAAGTCCCGATCATCCAGGGCCGGACTTCAGTTTCCAGTTGGTCGTATCCACCGTCTATTGAGAAAAGGAAACTACGCCGAACGTGTGGGCGCCGGTGCCCCCGTGTACCTAGCAGCTGTGCTAGAGTATTTGGCAGCTGAAGTTCTCGAGTTGGCAGGTAACGCTGCTAGAGACAACAAAAAGACCAGAATCATTCCACGTCACCTCCAACTGGCCATTAGAAACGACGAGGAGTTGAACAAACTTCTGTCCGGCGTCACCATCGCCCAGGGAGGTGTCCTGCCTAACATCCAGGCCGTGCTTCTGCCCAAGAAGTCACAGAAGACCCCAGGTGGCAAGAGTTAAAAAACTCGTGACCATATTTATCACACCTAACAACCCCTAAACACACTGTCCTTTTCAGGACAACCTTCATAATTTCACAATTAGCTTGTTGGTTATCTATGACCGCAGCCGTACGAGTTTTCTAACTTTGCATAGGGCCTACATATATATAATAATAATATCAATAGTGTTTTTAATTAATAACATTTAAGAGGAGAGAGAAAGGGAGGTCTATGTATGTTGGGAGAATGTTACCCCCGTCGTTTCCCCATGGGCTATTTCTAGTTTTAAATGTTTACTTAAAATGTATAGGCCTAAGTATAATCATACGTTATAGAAATAAAGAAGGCCATTTTATTTTTGGTTACGTTGATACTCTTTTTATACAATAAAAACAAAGACGATACAAAAGAAAACAATCAAATCATACATTAAAAACAACGAACAAATGACTAGTTTTAGACGAGAATATGGAGCATTAAAAACGACAACAGTTTGTTTACATTTTACAAACGAGTACAGACAGAAAGGACCAATGGGTGAACCGTCTTTTTAGTTTGCCGCGTTCTTTCAGCTGATGGCTTAACTAGTGCCCCCCCCCCCCCCCCCTCACCTCCATACAACTTTATAGTACGTAAAAGTATTGAAGATATTATAACATTGGGTACATAATAATGAGTCCATGTAGGTAGCCATCATTCTCTTAGTTGTGCCCAATTTAATGAAGGAATTTATAGATATTTATTGAAATATGACGCTAATAATAAATGATAGCCTACAGGCTTAAAAAGGAAAAAGAAAAGAGCGGGCTAGCCCGTGTGCGCGCGGTGGCTGGTAGCGTACTGCAGTCGATAAACACCGAGTACAAGGCGTGCAGACCAATCAGAGAACGAATAAGGTTAACCGACCAATGGATGCGCTGAGATTGCGTACTTGCTCTCAACGCTTCTTATAAAAGGCTGGTTTCGCCTCGCAGTTTTAACATTCTGTTATCAAGACTAAGGTCTGTTAACCATGGCTAGAACCAAACAAACCGCTCGTAAATCTACTGGAGGCAAGGCCCCACGTAAACAGCTGGCTACCAAGGCTGCCAGGAAATCAGCCCCAGCTACCGGAGGTGTTAAAAAGCCCCATCGTTACAGGCCCGGTACCGTCGCCCTGAGAGAAATTCGTCGTTACCAGAAGAGCACTGAGCTCCTCATCCGTAAGCTGCCATTCCAGCGTTTGGTCCGTGAGATCGCCCAAGATTTCAAGACTGACCTGCGTTTCCAGAGCTCAGCAGTCATGGCTCTTCAAGAAGCTAGCGAGGCTTATCTCGTCGGTCTCTTTGAGGACACCAACTTGTGCGCCATTCACGCTAAACGTGTTACCATCATGCCCAAGGACATCCAGCTTGCCAGGCGTATCCGTGGTGAGCGTGCTTAAGTCTACACCGACTCACCTCTGACGACCACTCCTCTAACGGTCCTTTTTAGGACCACTATACAAATCTTCACAAATTAGCTATGAGTTTACGTTCAAATAGTGTTGCTACAAATTAGTATGTAATGTAAGAGATACGACCTTTCTCTACTTTCAGTCATGATTTCGTAACAGTAGATCTATCTTTAAAAAAAAAAAAAAATCTGTTTTAGTTTTAGATGAGAGAAACTAGAGTGTATAACAATTATAAAAATTGAGTCAAGGAAAGGGTGCTAGTGTGTATTATTATTATTAGACTAGTGGTGATGCCCGACAAACATGACTATAATGTGTTTTGTACAGAGATTTTGTTTGTTATGGGAAAATATTGCCTTCAACAGTGTTCAATTTTGTCCTTTACTATTACAGATTAGAAAAAAAAAATCATTTTAATGTAAACAGCCTCCCACTTCTGTAAAACATTTTAGATTCTTAAATTAAATGCCACTGTTTAATAGACTAACGCAGTATGTGGACAATGGGTGTTAAAAACGATACTGACACAGTTAACCGACATAAAGAATCAATCTCTCCTCAATACATTTTTTAACTGAAAAAACAAAACAAAAAACGAGACAGTGTGGAAAAAGGCGCCAACTTTGTAACTGTATTGTTAAAATTCGGCTAAGGTTCGTGCGCCTCCCTCTCTTGCAACCGGATTGGTTCGCAGTCCAACGTAAAATTACAACGATTGGTTCAAGCCTCGCGTCGTCCGCCACGTTGAGTGAGCCACGCTAGGTCGGTAGTATAAATACGGGCTGACTGCATTCGTTTCTATCATTCGTTCCTGTTGATATACTCCCGTTATTTTTTCAAAAACTTAGCAGAATGTCTGGCCGCGGTAAAGGTGGTAAGGGACTTGGCAAAGGAGGAGCCAAACGTCACCGTAAAGTATTGCGTGATAACATCCAGGGTATCACTAAGCCTGCTATCCGTCGTCTTGCACGCAGAGGTGGTGTCAAACGTATCTCTGGTCTGATCTACGAAGAAACAAGAGGTGTACTCAAGGTTTTCCTTGAAAATGTCATCAGGGATGCCGTCACATACACCGAGCATGCCAAGAGGAAGACTGTCACTGCCATGGATGTGGTCTACGCACTGAAACGCCAAGGACGTACTCTGTACGGCTTCGGTGGTTAAGCGAACAATGGATTGACCTACACAGTGAAAACAACCCGGCCCTTATCAGGGCCACCCCAATATTTCACAAATAAGCTTGAGTTGAGAAACTGATGCCATGGTTTCATTAAGTTACTTAATAAAATGGGTATACTAGCTATGACTATGATAACAGTGAACTTGCGTACGTTTATTAACTTACATGAAACCGATGTTTATAGTTGTTGGTGTTTTTGTTTAATACATTGACCGCGTTGGTATGTTTGCATTACTTAGTTTGATATATGTGTGCTGTTAAAAAAAAAACTACAACACAACAATAATTCTTAAATTAAAGCATATTTTAGAACACAAATTATGGTGGTTAAAAAAATAAATAAATAATATAAAAAGGAAAAAAAAAAAAAGTGTCTACAACACGTGGTGTTCCCAAGCGGTCACCCATCTAAGTACTAACCACGCCCGACGTTGCTTGACTTCGGTGATCGGACGAGAACCGGTATTTTCAACGTGGTATGGCCGTAGACAACAAATGACAAAAATGTTGGTATATAAGCTTAAAAACGTTTAATTCAACCTTATGTATTTTATTTTTATTATTTGATGCTATTTACCTTTTTCTCAAGCGCATATAATTTAAGCTTTTTAAAGCACCGATACAATATATACTATAGGTAGGGCATGTTATTTTCCAATTATAACAAAAAAAAAACAACAAAAAAACATGTTTTCAAATCAACATATAAATATTCATATAAATAATGTTACACTATAACGCTTACAAGTGTTGAACGGAATCGCGAGTATAGTTATGGTTTTATTTATATGGAACTAAATACAACACAATATAAATTGTTTACAATTTCAAACCATAGCAGCCGAGTAGCCGCATACAAGGAAATAGAAACCTCGGCCTGGTTTATTTTGTGAATTCGTTTTGCGATTGGACGAGGCTCTCTATACTCTGACCTCACCAGTAACGAAACAACTTGCTTTGTTGTTTTTAGTCTCGTGAATCCCCGCTCCCGCGTTTTAATGTATTTTGTGTGCCCCCGTCTCAAGTTTTATGCATAATACACATTTTATTTTTTTTAGTCTGTAAGAATCGAAAACTAATATAATCATGTAAATACGCAAATATGTCCGTTTAGATAAGGTGTTTATTTAGCAAAAAATCTATCTTCTAAACCAATAATATAAACGAATGCACAAATGAAACATATTAAGAAGGTAAACGTTACATACACTGATACAGTAAAAATTAAATGAATGGCATGCTGGGGAAACTCGTTTGACACATTTGTGAGTGATACACTCAAAAGCTAACTGTGAACGGAGTGGAGGCCCTTAAAAGGGCCGTTGTTAAGTTTCACCTAGGTAGGGGGTGTAGTCAAGTCTATTTACTGGTGGTGTACTTGGTGACTGCTTTGGTACCCTCACTGACGGCGTGCTTGGCCAGCTCACCAGGCAGGAGGAGACGGACGGCGGTCTGGATCTCCCTTGACGTAATGGTGCTACGTTTGTTGTAGTGAGCCAAACGGCTAGCTTCAGCTGAGATACGTTCGAAGATGTCATTCACAAAAGAGTTCATGATAGACATGGCCTTTGAGGAGATACCAGTGTCTGGGTGAACTTGTTTCAACACTTTGTAAATGTAGATGCTGTAGCTTTCCTTTCTCCTCCTCTTCTTCTTCTTGTCACCGGTGCGTACGGCCTTAGCCTTACCGGCTTTCTTAGCTCCTTTGGATGAAACTTTGGGCGGCATTATTTTACGGCGTGTAAACACGAAAACTGAGCGAAGCAGACGAAGCGCTGGCTTTATATACGAAACGGTGTGGAAATCTGCCGAGTACGAGAGAGAGTACGAGCGGGCCGGACCAATCGCAGCGCTGCGTTACGCCAGCCGAAAGTCCGCTCGTTTTTGTATAAAAGGGGACAGAACCCGCCACAACACAAACTGTGTCAGCAACTATCGCTACTCGCTTTTTTTCTTTGTTCGTTTTCAACCACCAGATAAGAATAAGATGTCCGGACGCGGTAAAGGCGGAAAAGTTAAAGGAAAGTCCAAGTCCCGATCATCCAGGGCCGGACTTCAGTTTCCAGTTGGTCGTATCCACCGTCTATTGAGAAAAGGAAACTACGCCGAACGTGTGGGCGCCGGTGCCCCCGTGTACCTAGCAGCTGTGCTAGAGTATTTGGCAGCTGAAGTTCTCGAGTTGGCAGGTAACGCTGCTAGAGACAACAAAAAGACCAGAATCATTCCACGTCACCTCCAACTGGCCATTAGAAACGACGAGGAGTTGAACAAACTTCTGTCCGGCGTCACCATCGCCCAGGGAGGTGTCCTGCCTAACATCCAGGCCGTGCTTCTGCCCAAGAAGTCACAGAAGACCCCAGGTGGCAAGAGTTAAAAAACTCGTGACCATATTTATCACACCTAACAACCCCTAAACACACTGTCCTTTTCAGGACAACCTTCATAATTTCACAATTAGCTTGTTGGTTATCTATGACCGCAGCCGTACGAGTTTTCTAACTTTGCATAGGGCCTACATATATATAATAATAATATCAATAGTGTTTTTAATTAATAACATTTAAGAGGAGAGAGAAAGGGAGGTCTATGTATGTTGGGAGAATGTTACCCCCGTCGTTTCCCCATGGGCTATTTCTAGTTTTAAATGTTTACTTAAAATGTATAGGCCTAAGTATAATCATACGTTATAGAAATAAAGAAGGCCATTTTATTTTTGGTTACGTTGATACTCTTTTTATACAATAAAAACAAAGACGATACAAAAGAAAACAATCAAATCATACATTAAAAACAACGAACAAATGACTAGTTTTAGACGAGAATATGGAGCATTAAAAACGACAACAGTTTGTTTACATTTTACAAACGAGTACAGACAGAAAGGACCAATGGGTGAACCGTCTTTTTAGTTTGCCGCGTTCTTTCAGCTGATGGCTTAACTAGTGCCCCCCCCCCCCCTCACCTCCATACAACTTTATAGTACGTAAAAGTATTGAAGATATTATAACATTGGGTACATAATAATGAGTCCATGTAGGTAGCCATCATTCTCTTAGTTGTGCCCAATTTAATGAAGGAATTTATAGATATTTATTGAAATATGACGCTAATAATAAATGATAGCCTACAGGCTTAAAAAGGAAAAAGAAAAGAGCGGGCTAGCCCGTGTGCGCGCGGTGGCTGGTAGCGTACTGCAGTCGATAAACACCGAGTACAAGGCGTGCAGACCAATCAGAGAAAGAATAAGGTTAACCGACCAATGGATGCGCTGAGATTGCGTACTTGCTCTCAACGCTTCTTATAAAAGGCTGGTTTCGCCTCGCAGTTTTAACATTCTGTTATCAAGACTAAGGTCTGTTAACCATGGCTAGAACCAAACAAACCGCTCGTAAATCTACTGGAGGCAAGGCCCCACGTAAACAGCTGGCTACCAAGGCTGCCAGGAAATCAGCCCCAGCTACCGGAGGTGTTAAAAAGCCCCATCGTTACAGGCCCGGTACCGTCGCCCTGAGAGAAATTCGTCGTTACCAGAAGAGCACTGAGCTCCTCATCCGTAAGCTGCCATTCCAGCGTTTGGTCCGTGAGATCGCCCAAGATTTCAAGACTGACCTGCGTTTCCAGAGCTCAGCAGTCATGGCTCTTCAAGAAGCTAGCGAGGCTTATCTCGTCGGTCTCTTTGAGGACACCAACTTGTGCGCCATTCACGCTAAACGTGTTACCATCATGCCCAAGGACATCCAGCTTGCCAGGCGTATCCGTGGTGAGCGTGCTTAAGTCTACACCGACTCACCTCTGACGACCACTCCTCTAACGGTCCTTTTTAGGACCACTATACAAATCTTCACAAATTAGCTATGAGTTTACGTTCAAATAGTGTTGCTACAAATTAGTATGTAATGTAAGAGATACGACCTTTCTCTACTTTCAGTCATGGTTTCGTAACAGTAGATCTATCTTTAAAAAAAAATAAAAAAATCTGTTTTAGTTTTAGATGAGAGAAACTAGAGTGTATAACAATTATAAAAATTGAGTCAAGGAAAGGGTGCTAGTGTGTATTATTATTATTAGACTAGTGGTGATGCCCGACAAACATGACTATAATGTGTTTTGTACAGAGATTTGGTTTGTTATGGGAAAATATTGCCTTCAACAGTGTTCAATTTTGTCCTTTACTATTACAGATTAGAAAAAAAAAAATCATTTTAATGTAAACAGCCTCCCACTTCTGTAAAACATTTTAGATTCTTAAATTAAATGCCACTGTTTAATAGACTAACGCAGTATGTGGACAATGGGTGTTAAAAACGATACTGACACAGTTAACCGACATAAAGAATCAATCTCTCCTCAATACATTTTTTAACTGAAAAAACAAAACAAAAAACGAGACAGTGTGGAAAAAGGCGCCAACTTTGTAACTGTATTGTTAAAATTCGGCTAAGGTTCGTGCGCCTCCCTCTCTTGCAACCGGATTGGTTCGCAGTCCAACGTAAAATTACAACGATTGGTTCAAGCCTCGCGTCGTCCGCCACGTTGAGTGAGCCACGCTAGGTCGGTAGTATAAATAAGGGCTGACTGCATTCGTTTCTATCATTCGTTCCTGTTGATATACTCCCGTTATTTTTTCAAACACTTAGCAGAATGTCTGGCCGCGGTAAAGGTGGTAAGGGACTTGGCAAAGGAGGAGCCAAACGTCACCGTAAAGTATTGCGTGATAACATCCAGGGTATCACTAAGCCTGCTATCCGTCGTCTTGCACGCAGAGGTGGTGTCAAACGTATCTCTGGTCTGATCTACGAAGAAACAAGAGGTGTACTCAAGGTTTTCCTTGAAAATGTCATCAGGGATGCCGTCACATACACCGAGCATGCCAAGAGGAAGACTGTCACTGCCATGGATGTGGTCTACGCACTGAAACGCCAAGGACGTACTCTGTACGGCTTCGGTGGTTAAGCGAACAATGGATTGACCTACACAGTGAAAACAACCCGGCCCTTATCAGGGCCACCCCAATATTTCACAAATAAGCTTGAGTTGAGAAACTGATGCCATGGTTTCATTAAGTTACTTAATAAAATGGGTATACTAGCTATGACTATGATAACAGTGAACTTGCGTACGTTTATTAACTTACATGAAACCGATGTTTATAGTTGTTGGTGTTTTTGTTTAAAATACATTGACCGCGTTGGTATGTTTGCATTACTTAGTTTGATATATGTGTGCTGTTAAAAAAAAAACTACAACACAACAATAATTCTTAAATTAAAGCATATATTAGAACACAAATTATGGTGGTTAAAAAAATAAAAAAATAATATAAAAAGGAAAAAAAAAAAAAGTGTCTACAACACGTGGTGTTCCCAAGCGGTCACCCATCTAAGTACTAACCACGCCCGACGTTGCTTGACTTCGGTGATCGGACGAGAACCGGTATTTTCAACGTGGTATGGCCGTAGACAACAAATGACAAAAATGTTGGTATATAAGCTTAAAAACGTTTAATTCAACCTTATGTATTTTATTTTTATTATTTGATGCTATTTACCTTTTTCTCAAGCGCATATAATTTAAGCTTTTTAAAGCACCGATACAATATATACTATAGGTAGGGCATGTTATTTTCCAATTATAACAAAAAAAGAAAAAAAAAAACATGTTTTCAAATCAACATATAAATATTCATATAAATAATGTTACACTATAACGCTTACAAGTGTTGAACGGAATCGCGAGTATAGTTATGGTTTTATTTATATGGAACTAAATACAACACAATATAAATTGTTTACAATTTCAAACCATAGCAGCCGAGTAGCCGCATACAAGGAAATAGAAACCTCGGCCTGGTTTATTTTGTGAATTCGTTTTGCGATTGGACGAGGCTCTCTATACTCTGACCTCACCAGTAACGAAACAACTTGCTTTGTTGTTTTTAGTCTCGTGAATCCCCGCTCCCACGTTTTAATGTATTTTGTGTGCCCCCGTCTCAAGTTTTATGCATAATACACATTTTATTTTTTTTAGTCTGTAAGAATCGAAAACTAATATAATCATGTAAATACGCAAATATGTCCGTTTAGATAAGGTGTTTATTTAGCAAAAAATCTATCTTCTAAACCAATAATATAAACGAATGCACAAATGAAACATATTAAGAAGGTAAACGTTACATACACTGATACAGTAAAAATTAAATGAATGGCATGCTGGGGAAACTCGTTTGACACATTTGTGAGTGATACACTCAAAAGCTAACTGTGAACGGAGTGGAGGCCCTTAAAAGGGCCGTTGTTAGGTTTCACCTAGGTAGGGGGTGTAGTCAAGTCTATTTACTGGTGGTGTACTTGGTGACTGCTTTGGTACCCTCACTGACGGCGTGCTTGGCCAGCTCACCAGGCAGGAGGAGACGGACGGCGGTCTGGATCTCCCTTGACGTAATGGTGCTACGTTTGTTGTAGTGAGCCAAACGGCTAGCTTCAGCTGAGATACGTTCGAAGATGTCATTCACAAAAGAGTTCATGATAGACATGGCCTTTGAGGAGATACCAGTGTCTGGGTGAACTTGTTTCAACACTTTGTAAATGTAGATGCTGTAGCTTTCCTTTCTCCTCCTCTTCTTCTTCTTGTCACCGGTGCGTACGGCCTTAGCCTTACCGGCTTTCTTAGCTCCTTTGGATGAAACTTTGGGCGGCATTATTTTACGGCGTGTAAACACGAAAACTGAGCGAAGCAGACGAAGCGCTGGCTTTATATACGAAACGGTGTGGAAATCTGCCGAGTACGAGAGAGAGTACGAGCGGGCCGGACCAATCGCAGCGCTGCGTTACGCCAGCCGAAAGTCCGCTCGTTTTTGTATAAAAAGGGACAGAACCCGCCACAACACAAACTGTGTCAGCAACTATCGCTACTCGCTTTTTTTCTTTGTTCGTTTTCAACCACCAGATAAGAATAAGATGTCCGGACGCGGTAAAGGCGGAAAAGTTAAAGGAAAGTCCAAGTCCCGATCATCCAGGGCCGGACTTCAGTTTCCAGTTGGTCGTATCCACCGTCTATTGAGAAAAGGAAACTACGCCGAACGTGTGGGCGCCGGTGCCCCCGTGTACCTAGCAGCTGTGCTAGAGTATTTGGCAGCTGAAGTTCTCGAGTTGGCAGGTAACGCTGCTAGAGACAACAAAAAGACCAGAATCATTCCACGTCACCTCCAACTGGCCATTAGAAACGACGAGGAGTTGAACAAACTTCTGTCCGGCGTCACCATCGCCCAGGGAGGTGTCCTGCCTAACATCCAGGCCGTGCTTCTGCCCAAGAAGTCACAGAAGACCCCAGGTGGCAAGAGTTAAAAAACTCGTGACCATATTTATCACACCTAACAACCCCTAAACACACTGTCCTTTTCAGGACAACCTTCATAATTTCACAATTAGCTTGTTGGTTATCTATGACCGCAGCCGTACGAGTTTTCTAACTTTGCATAGGGCCTACATATATATAATAATAATATCAATAGTGTTTTTAATTAATAACATTTAAGAGGAGAGAGAAAGGGAGGTCTATGTATGTTGGGAGAATGTTACCCCCGTCGTTTCCCCATGGGCTATTTCTAGTTTTAAATGTTTACTTAAAATGTATAGGCCTAAGTATAATCATACGTTATAGAAATAAAGAAGGCCATTTTATTTTTGGTTACGTTGATACTCTTTTTATACAATAAAAACAAAGACGATACAAAAGAAAACAATCAAATCATACATTAAAAACAACGAACAAATGACTAGTTTTAGACGAGAATATGGAGCATTAAAAACGACAACAGACAGTTTGTTTACATTTTACAAACGAGTACAGACAGAAAGGACCAATGGGTGAACCGTCTTTTTAGTTTGCCGCGTTCTTTCAGCTGATGGCTTAACTAGTGCCCCCCCCCCCCCCCCCCTCACCTCCATACAACTTTATAGTACGTAAAAGTATTGAAGATATTATAACATTGGGTACATAATAATGAGTCCATGTAGGTAGCCATCATTCTCTTAGTTGTGCCCAATTTAATGAAGGAATTTATAGATATTTATTGAAATATGACGCTAATAATAAATGATAGCCTACAGGCTTAAAAAGGAAAAAGAAAAGAGCGGGCTAGCCCGTGTGCGCGCGGTGGCTGGTAGCGTACTGCAGTCGATAAACACCGAGTACAAGGCGTGCAGACCAATCAGAGAACGAATAAGGTTAACCGACCAATGGATGCGCTGAGATTGCGTACTTGCTCTCAACGCTTCTTATAAAAGGCTGGTTTCGCCTCGCAGTTTTAACATTCTGTTATCAAGACTAAGGTCTGTTAACCATGGCTAGAACCAAACAAACCGCTCGTAAATCTACTGGAGGCAAGGCCCCACGTAAACAGCTGGCTACCAAGGCTGCCAGGAAATCAGCCCCAGCTACCGGAGGTGTTAAAAAGCCCCATCGTTACAGGCCCGGTACCGTCGCCCTGAGAGAAATTCGTCGTTACCAGAAGAGCACTGAGCTCCTCATCCGTAAGCTGCCATTCCAGCGTTTGGTCCGTGAGATCGCCCAAGATTTCAAGACTGACCTGCGTTTCCAGAGCTCAGCAGTCATGGCTCTTCAAGAAGCTAGCGAGGCTTATCTCGTCGGTCTCTTTGAGGACACCAACTTGTGCGCCATTCACGCTAAACGTGTTACCATCATGCCCAAGGACATCCAGCTTGCCAGGCGTATCCGTGGTGAGCGTGCTTAAGTCTACACCGACTCACCTCTGACGACCACTCCTCTAACGGTCCTTTTTAGGACCACTATACAAATCTTCACAAATTAGCTATGAGTTTACGTTCAAATAGTGCTGCTACAAATTAGTATGTAATGTAAGAGATACGACCTTTCTCTACTTTCAGTCATGGTTTCGTAACAGTAGATCTATCTTTAAAAAAAAAAAAAAAAATCTGTTTTAGTTTTAGATGAGAGAAACTAGAGTGTATAACAATTATAAAAATTGAGTCAAGGAAAGGGTGCTAGTGTGTATTATTATTATTAGACTAGTGGTGATGCCCGACAAACATGACTATAATGTGTTTTGTACAGAGATTTTGTTTGTTATGGGAAAATATTGCCTTCAACAGTGTTCAATTTTGTCCTTTACTATTACAGATTAGAAAAAAAAAAATCATTTTAATGTAAACAGCCTCCCACTTCTGTAAAACATTTTAGATTCTTAAATTAAATGCCACTGTTTAATAGACTAACGCAGTATGTGGACAATGGGTGTTAAAAACGATACTGACACAGTTAACCGACATAAAGAATCAATCTCTCCTCAATACATTTTTTAACTGAAAAAACAAAACAAAAAACGAGACAGTGTGGAAAAAGGCGCCAACTTTGTAACTGTATTGTTAAAATTCGGCTAAGGTTCGTGCGCCTCCCTCTCTTGCAACCGGATTGGTTCGCAGTCCAACGTAAAATTACAACGATTGGTTCAAGCCTCGCGTCGTCCGCCACGTTGAGTGAGCCACGCTAGGTCGGTAGTATAAATAAGGGCTGACTGCATTCGTTTCTATCATTCGTTCCTGTTGATATACTCCCGTTATTTTTTCAAACACTTAGCAGAATGTCTGGCCGCGGTAAAGGTGGTAAGGGACTTGGCAAAGGAGGAGCCAAACGTCACCGTAAAGTATTGCGTGATAACATCCAGGGTATCACTAAGCCTGCTATCCGTCGTCTTGCACGCAGAGGTGGTGTCAAACGTATCTCTGGTCTGATCTACGAAGAAACAAGAGGTGTACTCAAGGTTTTCCTTGAAAATGTCATCAGGGATGCCGTCACATACACCGAGCATGCCAAGAGGAAGACTGTCACTGCCATGGATGTGGTCTACGCACTGAAACGCCAAGGACGTACTCTGTACGGCTTCGGTGGTTAAGCGAACAATGGATTGACCTACACAGTGAAAACAACCCGGCCCTTATCAGGGCCACCCCAATATTTCACAAATAAGCTTGAGTTGAGAAACTGATGCCATGGTTTCATTAAGTTACTTAATAAAATGGGTATACTAGCTATGACTATGATAACAGTGAACTTGCGTACGTTTATTAACTTACATGAAACCGATGTTTATAGTTGTTGGTGTTTTTGTTTAAAATACATTGACCGCGTTGGTATGTTTGCATTACTTAGTTTGATATATGTGTGCTGTTAAAAAAAAAACTACAACACAACAATAATTCTTAAATTAAAGCATATATTAGAACACAAATTATGGTGGTTAAAAAAATAAAAAAATAATATAAAAAGGAAAAAAAAAAAAAGTGTCTACAACACGTGGTGTTCCCAAGCGGTCACCCATCTAAGTACTAACCACGCCCGACGTTGCTTGACTTCGGTGATCGGACGAGAACCGGTATTTTCAACGTGGTATGGCCGTAGACAACAAATGACAAAAATGTTGGTATATAAGCTTAAAAACGTTTAATTCAACCTTATGTATTTTATTTTTATTATTTGATGCTATTTACCTTTTTCTCAAGCGCATATAATTTAAGCTTTTTAAAGCACCGATACAATATATACTATAGGTAGGGCATGTTATTTTCCAATTATAACAAAAAAAGAAAAAAAAAAACATGTTTTCAAATCAACATATAAATATTCATATAAATAATGTTACACTATAACGCTTACAAGTGTTGAACGGAATCGCGAGTATAGTTATGGTTTTATTTATATGGAACTAAATACAACACAATATAAATTGTTTACAATTTCAAACCATAGCAGCCGAGTAGCCGCATACAAGGAAATAGAAACCTCGGCCTGGTTTATTTTGTGAATTCGTTTTGCGATTGGACGAGGCTCTCTATACTCTGACCTCACCAGTAACGAAACAACTTGCTTTGTTGTTTTTAGTCTCGTGAATCCCCGCTCCCACGTTTTAATGTATTTTGTGTGCCCCCGTCTCAAGTTTTATGCATAATACACATTTTATTTTTTTTAGTCTGTAAGAATCGAAAACTAATATAATCATGTAAATACGCAAATATGTCCGTTTAGATAAGGTGTTTATTTAGCAAAAAATCTATCTTCTAAACCAATAATATAAACGAATGCACAAATGAAACATATTAAGAAGGTAAACGTTACATACACTGATACAGTAAAAATTAAATGAATGGCATGCTGGGGAAACTCGTTTGACACATTTGTGAGTGATACACTCAAAAGCTAACTGTGAACGGAGTGGAGGCCCTTAAAAGGGCCGTTGTTAGGTTTCACCTAGGTAGGGGGTGTAGTCAAGTCTATTTACTGGTGGTGTACTTGGTGACTGCTTTGGTACCCTCACTGACGGCGTGCTTGGCCAGCTCACCAGGCAGGAGGAGACGGACGGCGGTCTGGATCTCCCTTGACGTAATGGTGCTACGTTTGTTGTAGTGAGCCAAACGGCTAGCTTCAGCTGAGATACGTTCGAAGATGTCATTCACAAAAGAGTTCATGATAGACATGGCCTTTGAGGAGATACCAGTGTCTGGGTGAACTTGTTTCAACACTTTGTAAATGTAGATGCTGTAGCTTTCCTTTCTCCTCCTCTTCTTCTTCTTGTCACCGGTGCGTACGGCCTTAGCCTTACCGGCTTTCTTAGCTCCTTTGGATGAAACTTTGGGCGGCATTATTTTACGGCGTGTAAACACGAAAACTGAGCGAAGCAGACGAAGCGCTGGCTTTATATACGAAACGGTGTGGAAATCTGCCGAGTACGAGAGAGAGTACGAGCGGGCCGGACCAATCGCAGCGCTGCGTTACGCCAGCCGAAAGTCCGCTCGTTTTTGTATAAAAAGGGACAGAACCCGCCACAACACAAACTGTGTCAGCAACTATCGCTACTCGCTTTTTTTCTTTGTTCGTTTTCAACCACCAGATAAGAATAAGATGTCCGGACGCGGTAAAGGCGGAAAAGTTAAAGGAAAGTCCAAGTCCCGATCATCCAGGGCCGGACTTCAGTTTCCAGTTGGTCGTATCCACCGTCTATTGCGAAAAGGAAACTACGCCGAACGTGTGGGCGCCGGTGCCCCCGTGTACCTAGCAGCTGTGCTAGAGTATTTGGCAGCTGAAGTTCTCGAGTTGGCAGGTAACGCTGCTAGAGACAACAAAAAGACCAGAATCATTCCACGTCACCTCCAACTGGCCATTAGAAACGACGAGGAGTTGAACAAACTTCTGTCCGGCGTCACCATCGCCCAGGGAGGTGTCCTGCCTAACATCCAGGCCGTGCTTCTGCCCAAGAAGTCACAGAAGACCCCAGGTGGCAAGAGTTAAAAAACTCGTGACCATATTTATCACACCTAACAACCCCTAAACACACTGTCCTTTTCAGGACAACCTTCATAATTTCACAATTAGCTTGTTGGTTATCTATGACCGCAGCCGTACGAGTTTTCTAACTTTGCATACCTATAATTAGTATAATTAATAATAATAATAGATCTAGTGTTTTTAATTAATAACATTAAAGAGGATAGTGAGAGTGAAAAAGAGGGCTTTGTTGGTGGGAGAATGTTTAACTAGCTTGAAAAGCTATATAAAATGTAGATATAGATATAAAGAAGGCAATTGTACGTCTTTGGTTACCGGGTAGCCTACCTTGATAAAACTCAAAGACAATTTAAAAAAAAACAATCTAATTAAAAACAACGAACAAAAACTGACTAGCCTATGTGTAATGCTAATGCAGTCGAAATTGATAGAGTATTCAAATACTTGTAAATTAGGCTAAGTACCGGTACATTATCATTATTATTCTTAACAATATTCCAATCGGCATACTATTTCTATAAAATAAAAAGACACTATTAACTATTATTTGCCCCCGTCTCAACCTTATAGGCCAACAAATTTTATTCGCTCCCCACTTGTCGCTCTGGCCAAACTTCAGTGACGCCACTGCCTATTGCCAATTTCGATAACTAATAGCTTGTTAATTTAATTTTTTTATACAGTGTAAAAAGAAAATTGACAATAAATAACTTAGAACCCGATTTTCATCCATTGTGAAAATTCACTTCTAAGTTGGCAGTCTGGGTTACCACAAAATAATAACTTCCGTCGGCTTTTAATTTCCGGTTATGGTTTTGTTATGAATGTCGTGTCTGTTATACATCAGCTAACATGACCATTTTGTTTGCTTGTGTTTTGTTTTTTATTCTTACTGTTTCTCCGAGTACTGCAGATGGAGTATTGGGCTGCGGAGGCTTCGTGAAATCAGATGTTGATATTAATTATTCATTAGTTGAGGTAAAATACTAACTTCTTAAAATAAGATTTAAGTAGAATTTCAAGTTCTTACACTTACTGTGACTTACTCTTACTGAGTACTCTTACACGACACTACGTCTACGGTAGTAGTAGTAGTAGTAGTAAGTACCTAGTTTAGTAATTAGTATTAGTACTTAACTTACCTACTTTTAAAAATATTATAATAATATATAATTATAATAATATAATAATTAATAACAGACCCAAGCCGGGGCCAAGCCCAAGCCGCCAATGGCCAATCAATGATTATAATGAAATATAATGTGATACAAATTACAAATAGCCTACACTACAAATAAAAGCACTAATTCAACTCATTGAATTGATTCACGATAAATTATTGTCTTGTTGAAACTTGTTACGTTTATTAAGTTATTTCAGTTGCAAAGTCAAAGTTATTCTTTAATTTGTCTCATTCAATAGGCATCGAATAAAAGTATTATAAAGGCCTACTCAACAAATTACACTCTCACCTTTCTGCTATGTCTCACAGAGTCTCTGGGCTCTGGGCATGTAAAACAATGAAGACTTGAACTTGAAGATCAAATGAAATTTTGGCTAGGCTAAGCCTATACCTTGGGGTTACTGGTTTATGTAATTTTTCTAAACTAAAATCTAGGTTTCGCTGAGAGATTCCATTTCTGTGATTGTTTATAATTTAATAGGCCTATTGAATATTTGGTGATTTTGTATGTTTTATGAAATATTGTTACTTCCCTTGAGCACTTTGTGTTGTTTATTATAAATTTTCTTTTATCCCACAATAACAAACACACACCATCAACCGCACGCTTCCTGTACCAGATTTTTTCCCCTAGATATGTTAGTCTGTATGGTAGATTTAGTTTTGTTGTTTTTAGCTAATATCGGTTAGTTTATAGGATTGGGATGGCTTTGTCAAATTTTTCTTTTTACATTGAAAATTGTCTGCCGCTCTTCCTAAGACACTAATCAAAAGTCGATAGCTCCACGCAAAAATTTTTTCCGTTGGGATTTTTTTAGAAACCTAGGCCTATTCTTTTAAGGCCTCAGTTAAACATTTATATTTAATAAGGCCTCGACAGACAATGCTTATCTACTCCTTTCGGTCTTGAAACAGTCTCTTCATCTCATGCCACTGCATTTCCGCTTTTTTTTCAGTTCTTTATTCAGTTTTGTTCTCCAGGTGGTATTTGGCCGGTCTCTCTTCCTGGTTCCCTGTGGATTTCACTCTAGTTCTTGGTGAGCTATGTTGCCCGGTTTTCTTCTTAGAGTGTGACCAATCCACTTCCTCTTTTTTAGTTCATGTAGAGTGGGTTTCTGGCCAGCTTTTCTTTCGACTTCTTCATTTGCGATGAAGTCATCCTATCTTATTTTTAGGATTTGTTGAAGGCAACCAAGGATAACATGAGCCATTGGTCAATATTAACATAGTTTTATGGTAACATAATACTATAATAATAATAATGTTCATAATGCATATTATTTCAACAGAACCTTGATCTTGATTCATAAATCATTGTTAGATGACACCTAAAACATGAATACAAAATGAGATAGCCTTTAACAAAATGAAATGTCTATATATATATTAAAATAATAATAATGTCTGTTTTACTACAGGTGAAACTGTACACGCCACATGGCAGTATAAAGTATCAAACTGACTGTGCTCCAAACACAGGCTATTATCTGATACCTCTATATGACAAAGGGGATTACATTTTAAAGGCAGAGCCTCCACAAGGATGGGGATTTGGTAAGTTGTAGAGTTGTACCAGTCCTTTCCCTTTGGTCTGTAAATAATGAAAATCCCCACTGAATAACTTCATTATTTATAGCAAGCTCTTATAGAATTCATTTGCTTTTGTGCTTGTAATAACAATTTGTACAAAATATAATTTTCTTGTTATAATTTCTACAGAGCCTGTTAGTGTAGAACTGAAGGTTGATGGAGAGAATGACCCTTGTAGTAAAGGAGAGGATATCAACTTTAAATTTACTGGTTTTTCAATAAATGGAGTTGTAAGTTTGATTATTTATACAGTTCTGGAAAGTTTGGGAAATTGACTTTATTTTTGAAGTTTAGCAAAGTTAGGTGAATTTAAAATGCTAAAATGTACAAATCAGAATGAAAATATTTATTTTAAATGATAAAAAAAAAGTGAACAACTATGTGATTGAGTTAAAAGAAGGAGTACTTAATTAAGTCCCATGAAGCTGGCTGGTCTAGCGGTTAGTTCACCGGACTGTCAACCAAAAACCAACTGACAGGCGGCGGGTTCTATCCCTGCCACCGACGGATCCCTGTCGACCTGCAGGAGTTTTGGGCCTAGTGGACATAATAAACTTCTACCTAGAAGGAACGTCTGTAAACTTATTTATAAGATAATTTTTTAATGCTAAAATATTTCTCTATTATATTTGGACTACCTATATACGCTACCAGAAATTTTATATCTAAATTTTTTTTTTTTTCATCATATAATGACTTTGAATCATTTAAATCTGGTTTTGAAGACTTTTGGTTTATTGACTAATTAAAGATTCCTACATTGGTTAGGCCTATGTAAATTATATATAAATGTAAAGGAAAGGCGTTTGCAGGCTGATACTAATATTACAAAATTGCGTATAACTCGGTAACTATATGGGATATTTTCAAAATTTAAAAATGCATGCTGATCAGGAATAGATATACTTTTAGTGGATTCAAGCTGAATAGGATATCAGCTACGCATACCATAAAAAAAATCAGTTAGGATCTATTTTAGTGCTCATTTTAATTTTAAACAAAAATTAGATCTCTAAAAATTACTAATAAAGATAGAACGGTTATTGCAATATTGTTTTTACTTCTGCTTATTATTATTTCCAGTTTGATTTCCTTTTATTTGATATGAAATACAGGTATCTTGCTAAACAAATACTTTAAGAAATTCATAAATAAGGGCATCCTAAAAAAATTCTAGCTGCCTAAAACTGGCCTGGCACAAACGCAGACCCCCCCACCCCCACCCCGACCCCCCGACCTGGAATGAGTTTAAAAATACTATGGGAATGATGTTAAGTCCACTGGTACTAAGTTTTTGTTGTTTTTTTAGAGAGTTGTTTTCTTCAGTTCTTTTCCTAGACTGCTATTATTTTAGTGTTGTTAGTCATGAGACCAACATTATTGTTATTATAAATATATATATATATTATTTACTAACCATGTCTATGTTTTTCCCTTCATAAATGCAAAGGTTGCAAGTTTTGGTCAAACGGTGGGACCAGCTGGGGTTCAACTGGAGCTTATGTCACCTTCCAAACCCGATTTTCATCTGAAAACTTTGACTTTAGACAAGGGAGTGTGAGTCATTTGGCTTTTAATTTTTTTTTTCATTGTTGTTGTCTGATAATTTGATTGCAAAAAAAAAATTGTGCTACATCAGATCTGCCTACTGACTACTGTAATGGTTATTGCTTTAACATCCTGATTTTTTTACCCAAATTACAATGTTATGGTACGGATAATATCTGATACACTTTTCTTTGAAGAAAACAATCCTGAAAGGTCCAGAAAATAAAATTTTTAGATGCAGATATTTCGAATGTCACTAATTATTATTGTCAGCAGTAATCTCAAATACATCCTACTTAATTTTTTTTAGGTCAATCTATTGCTGTTTTCTTTATGAATAGTAAGGTACCCATCAGTCCAATTTTATCATAGGGCAATGAAGCAGCATTCACCTGTTTCTGTGGCCACAACATATTGGGGGATTGTGGCGAGCACAATGCCCAGTCACCTTTACTTTACCCCAATCAATGTCAGGTACCCATCAGAGCTGGGTAGACTCAGGGACACCCTTCACTCCCAGGAACAAATCCTAGCCTTCACCAGGATTTGAACCCACAGCCTACAGTAGGACAGCTGAATGTGCTGCCACTCAACCACCATGCCCCTTCGTACTTGCAAAAAGATTTGTTACTAAAGCTGATTACAATTTTTTTTCAAAGTTTTACTGGCTAGAAGAGCTTGTTACCGAAAATGTACGCTTAGGCTAATGTTACCATGACAAGTCTTGTTGGTTAGTCAGACTTATCATGGTTAAGAAACTGCCTTATATTTTCCCAGGTACCAACTTCTATGTACCATACAGAATTATTAAAAAAACAACAACAGCGGCAATTAAGCGTGGTAGATTTAATTAACTTATGTGCCTTTTAACACACAAAAAAAAGCTTTTGAGATTGTTAATACTTTCTTTATGTTTTAGATTTTCTTTCTCCAATGTGATGCCTGGAGATTACAACATAAAAGCATCCCACCCAACATGGCGATTCAGCAAGGTAAAAAAAAAACTTGAATTTTGCTATGACTATCTTTTACCTTTTGGACTCTGTAGTACAGAAGACTCTGTCTGCAGCACTTAAACTTTGCTTCACTACTTATAGATCTCTATTCTAACACAAATCAGCAATGAAAAAAAAAAAACTGCGTGTTCTTGTTTATTGATCGTTTAAACTTGATTTATAGATCATTAAAGAAAAGCGTTTCACCACATTAATAATGTGCAAGTGTGAGTGCAACAAGCTTCTGCTGTAAACTTTCTGCCAACATGCAAGTCCTAGCTGCTAATAGATCAAACAATATGTGGCATTTTGTATTTCATTGTCTACAAATTTACCATAAAGCCTTATAAAAATATGTAATAGTCACTATTGAAAATATTGACATTCTCAGTGGTGTAGAAAGTACAATTAATCCAAACTACATATAGATAGTGCTCTTCATCAACTTAAAAACTATAATCCATATCCATATTTTATAAATGTGATGTCAACTCATCCTTAGAATAATCATTTCCGCATCCAACTAACATTAAAAAAAGATCTTTCAAAAACCTAATTAGCTCATTATTAGGTATTGTTTTTCATAAAATGTTTGTTTTAATATAGCAAGAATATTGTTTTTCATAAAATGTTTGTTTTAATATAGCAAGAAATTTAAAATCAAATAAAAAACAATTAGCTTATTAGCTGGTATGGTAATGCCACCACATTGAACAAACACCGGATAGACTGCCTAATAAACAAAGCCTCTCGTACTACACAGACAGAATTACCATCTTGCAGATCTATTCAATTCAAGGTGCCTGTCTATGATTGATAAAATCCTTCAATATCATGCACATCCTCTTCACGATAGTTACATCATATCCAGTCGAAGTGTTCAGCTTCTTTCAATAAGGACAAGAACAGAGAGATTTAGGAACTCTTTTGTTCCACTATCAGTGAGAATCTTTCAAAGGAATCATCAGTCAGCCAGAAAATACAAAAGCTGACTCCTAAATGATACTTTTTCTTGTATGATAAATGGTCTGATAGTGTGCGTAAATGTCTATTGTGCTTGAGTACAAATGGTTCTTTAATATTGTTTTAAGTACCAGTATGCTGAAAGACAGAATTTATTTAATCAAGACAAATTTCCAATTATTTGGACCAATAAAGTAATCTTATCTTTTTACGCTAAAAAAAAATCTGTCATGTTTTTTATCTGTTGTAGACCATATATAACAATTGCTAAATGTCAAATCTGACATGTTTTTTATCTGTTGTAGACCTTGTAGCAATTGCTAAATGTCAAATGTCAAAACTTGTTTCCACCCTCCACAGGATGAAGTTGACGTGCAAGTAAGAAATGACAAAGTTAATGTGGGAGCCGCTCTGATTATTGGAGGATATGATGTCAGGGTAAAACCTTTTATCACATTGTGTTTGTCATCAATGTGATGTCTGGGTGAAACCTTTTATCACATCGTGTTTGTCATCAATGTGATGTCTGGGTGAAACCTTTTATCACATCGTGTTTGTCATCAATGTGATGTCTGGGTGAAACCTTTTATCACATCGTGTTTGTCATCAATGTGATGTCTGGGTGAAACCTTTTATCACATCGTGTTTGTCATCAATGTGATGTCAAGCTAAAACCTTTTATCACATCGTGTTTGTCATCAATGTGATGTCTGGGTGAAACCTTTTATCACATCGTGTTTGTCATCAATGTGATGTCTGGGTGAAACCTTTTATCACATCGTGTTTGTCATCAATGTGATGTCAAGCTAAAACCTTTTATCACATCGTGTTTGTCATCAATGTGATGTCAAGCTAAAACCTTTTATCACATCGTGTTTGTCATCAATGTGATGTCTGGGTGAAACCTTTTATCACATCGTGTTTGTCATCAATGTGATGTCTGGGTGAAACCTTTTATCACATCGTGTTTGTCATCAATGTGATGTCAAGCTAAAACCTTTTATCACATCGTGTTTGTCATCAATGTGATGTCTGGGTGAAACCTTTTATCACATCGTGTTTGTCATCAATGTGATGTCAAGCTAAAACCTTTTATCACATCGTGTTTGTCATCAATGTGATGTCAAGCTAAAACCTTTTATCACATCGTGTTTGTCATCAATGTGATGTCAAGCTAAAACCTTTTATCACATCGTGTTTGTCATCAATGTGATGTCTGGGTGAAACCTTTTATCACATCGTGTTTGTCATCAATGTGATGTCTGGGTGAAACCTTTTATCACATCGTGTTTGTCATCAATGTGATGTCAAGCTAAAACCTTTTATCACATCGTGTTTGTCATCAATGTGATGTCTGGGTGAAACCTTTTATCACATCGTGTTTGTCATCAATGTGAAGAGTACAGTAACTAGAACATACTTTCAAGCCACGTTGGTCAATGGGGCAAGGGAGAAATGTTGGTCAGCGGGGCAAGGGAGAAATGTTGGTCAGCGGGGCAAGTGACAAATGACAAGTTTCTGTGTCCAGCAACGGTCTTTACTGGCTAGACTCAATCCTTCAGTCCTGAGGAAAATGTTTCTGGATTTGAAGCTGGGATCCTGGTGTGGCATCCAATTGTGCAATCTGCCATATAAATATAAAAAATATAATGAACTATTTATTGAATCATTTAAAGAAATGCAGTTATCATTTGAGTCCCAATAATAATTTTTTTTTTTTCATGTATTTTGCCATCATTCCAGGGGGAAGTAACTGGTGATGGTCAACCAATGAAATCTGTCAATTTTGTGTTGTACTCTGAATCACAGCCTCTACCGGTAAGTTATCCCTTCCCCCCACCCCCTCACTTTGAGTTGGGGTTTGCATAGATGTTACACAGTGTTACTGTCAAGAGCCTTTTTGTATGGCTCAAAAGCCAATATACATTATATATCTGAATGCAGTTCAAATGTAAAAAAAAAAAAACAGTGTGATATTGTAAAAGTATTTTTAAATAGTAATAGAGTAATACTAATTCTATTTTGTATAGCGCTGCCAACAAACTTAGTGTAAGCTCAGGGCGCATTTAACATTGAGCGACAAACAGGCAAGAACATGTATATAATTATCTAGGCTAAAAAGGATATAGAGCTAATTAATCATCTCAAAACTTTATACAAACATAGTACAAAGGATATGAATATAGTATGAACTGACTTTAAAGATAAAAGTAAAACTGTAGGTGTGTGAAGAAAACGAAGGTAAATATTAAAATAAAGTGTTTTCAAGTTCTTTTTAAAAAGTGATGATAGAACATTTCTGCCTTAGCTGAATGGGGAGTAGAATCCATTCTTAAATGTAAAATTGGATGATAATTTACCAAAATATTATATGGTATAATTGTCATACTTCACAATCACACCCATTATGTACTGTAGTGTAGTCTCCAAGGTATTATAATATTTTCACAACCCAGTTCTTAATACACAGTGGCAATTCAATTAGACATAAATTACACATTCATCACAATGCTTTTCCCACAGAGATTTTCTTCTTCTATTTTTAGCCAGATTGTGGAGCTGTTAACTCTCTTGCAGTCAATGCCAGACAAACATATTTACATTTCTTTAGTTGTTATCACAAATGGTCCTGAAATAACATCAACTAAACTACTAATCTGTTTTTTTGTTCAAGCATCAAGCTACTACATAAGAAAAACTAAATAAACATAAAATATAACATAAAACATCAAATACATCTGAACATATAATAAACAATGATTAATACACTTACCCTTGGCATAATGTCTCCCTGTGAATTTAAAGTAAGTGCCGCTTAAAGTACTAAGGCATTAAAAAAAAAGAATTAACTGGTCTGCTCACAAAAGCCAAGGACATAAATACATAAAGTGCCACATTCTTGTTTACAAAAGTTTTCACATGTAACCACTTTCAGAACAATGTTATCTTGGGCATCTACAATACTGGTAGTTACACCAGCCCATATGACCATGAGCTTGCATGAATTGACTAGCGTTGCATATTAGAGCAGCTATATTTAGTAACTATGGATGTTAAATAATGCTCATAAATTGGATCTGGTTTGAAAGTGATTTCCAGTTCTGAAACCAATTATCAGCGCTTTTTTAGGGTAATCTTCAAGTATTCTATTAGTTCTGAAGGAAAACATGTTAAAGAACCACTTTGCATTGGCACAAATCAACTCATTGAATGCCTAGCAAACACTTATATAATAATATAGTATAAATGCTCCCCTGGCTTGTGATGCACAGAGGGATGGGAGGGGGGTGAATGTCTGGGAATGCATCTTTTCAAACGTAATTTAGGTAAGAAGGACAGAAACTAATAATCCTTTTATTATAAGATAAGATTTCTTTATTGATCCAAAAAGAAAATATGGTTTGATTTCATTGCAGTATGCTTGACAGGAGTCGACCACTACAGGTTGATTTCACGTACTTATTGGATTTGAACAATATAAAAATATTTATATTTAACAAAATGAAATAAAGTGACAACAACAATCCTGTTTGTGTAACATTGTGTTTTTTTTTAAACCTGTTTGATTCCAGCCAGTGTCTCTGTGTGAAAAGGGATCCCCTAAAGGATTCAGCACTAAAGAAACCAAGCTGTCCCCCATTTGTTTTGTTACCTCAATGGAGGATGGAAGCTTCATCTTCCCAGTTATTCCTACAGGATCTTATTTCTTGGTATGTTTAGTTACAAGTAAAGTTCTGGTCATTTACTTTTTTTATTCTGTAAGTTTAGAGCTTCTCACCTAGCCACTGCGCCAGCCACTCAACCCCTTTTATTTATATTGGATATTTAAAATTTTGATATGCACTAAAAGTCTTGTAAAGATGCTTAAGATTCACTAAGTAATTATTGTCAAAATCTGTTACCATTTTTTTTATTGATTTTTTCATTAAAAAAATAATTTATTTTTTAATACTTGATATTTTTATAGATAAAAAAAATATAACTCTTGGTTGAATGATGAACTCATGGAGCTACAGCAAGTTTTCTCTACGTCTAGCCGTTGTCTGTGTCATTAACCCCAGTCTCTGAGACATTACCCTTTACTTTCTAGTGGCCATCCTATCATCCTTGATGGCAGTGGAATACATTTGTTTTTATTCTTAAGACATTTTCATTGAAGCACAGGCACAGTTTCTCTGTCAGTTGTGCTGTTTTCTTCCTATCTCCGTCTCTCATCGCCCGTAGCATGAACCAACGAGGATCTCCATAATTTATATTCATTGGCCTTGTTTGTTCATCTTCTCGGCTCAATGATATTTTGCATTCTGTTTTGACGAGAAGATGTCTCTGCTCTTAGCTTAACAAGAACCTTCTAATTTTACTGGCCGCTCTTTTCCAGGTTCCATTCTACAAAGGTGATCACATAACATTTGATGTGGAGCCAGATAAACTTACCTTTGAAGTGGGCCAGGGATCTGTTGTGCTAAAGGTATCCATAATTATATCAAAAGTATTTTACTGTCATGTGATTTTCTGTATTTGTACCTTGTAACTAGCTGAATGAATTTTTGTGTACTGTTATCAACCATTTAAAAACATTCACTTAACTGTTTATTGGCATGCCAAAATTAATGGAAAAAAAAATTGTTTTATTTTCAGGAAAAATTTGAAGTCGCTGGATTTTCAGTCAGTGGGAAAGTTTTGGACAGAGAAAATGTAAGGCTATTTTAAATACGGCATTTAATAAAACTTTACTAAGAATTGTGGTGGAAGTCTTGTCGCTCTGGGATATTTGTATGCAGTTTTTTGTTGTTTTTTTTTGTTTTTTAAAAGGGTGTTGGGATACCAAAAGCTACCATCATCATTAATGGAAAAAACCAGACAGTCAGTGCTTCCGATGGCTCATTCATTCTGGAGAACATGAAAACAGGAACCTACAACCTTAATGCAAGAGTGGATAACATTTGGTTTGAAGAGATGTCAGTTGAGATCAACCCAAAGACGCCAGAGTTACCTAGCCTTATAGCCTCTGGGTGAGCAGAAACGGTTATTTTTCACATTTCTTCCAATTTTTTTTAATAATCAAGGTTAACACGAGGATTTTTCACCCCGACCTGGAGGTTGTCCCTGGGTGTACCCAGCTCTGATTTGTACATGGCATTAATTGAGGCATGATATTAAAAGTAAAGTGGCTGGACATTGTGCTGGCCACACAATCCCTTCGTGGAAATTTGTGGTCGGTGCTTTACTGGCCCCATAGACTGACATGATCAGAAAGAGATACGTACTTTACTTACTCATTTTTTTCTATTAGTTTATTTTTTTTCTACCCTTACTTTTTTTCAAGAACAGGGATGACTTGATTAGTTTGACAGTAAAGATTTTTAAAGGACTAACAGTTAGTGTATCTAATACCTGTACACGCAACACACAGTGCCAAAAAGGTTATAGACCAGGGGTCTCAAACTTGGGTGAAGGCATGTGATGTGTTTAAGTACTAGCTGTCTGAATTTCACGAATAGTAAATTTTTTGTAGGCTTACTGGCAGGCCACAAAAATCCACTTGGTGGGCCGCTTGCAGCCCACAGGCTGCCTGTTTGAGACCCCTGTTCTAGACGAATAAAGCCCCTTGATTTACATTCATCAATATTGAAACATTTTAGATAACTAAAGCTGTATCCCTTGGATTCAAATTAAACTCTGAATTGATATGGTCATGGTTGTACAACAGTTTTAGTCAGATATACAGAGAAAATAAAATGTTGGAAATTTCATGTTCTTTTGATTATAAATTATGTTTGTTGACCAGGTGTTACATTTATATTCAGTTTAAAGTATAAATATTCTTCTTCTTCTATTAGCCAGTCTGCAGAGACGTTTGCTCTCTTGCAGTCAATGTCAGACACACTGGCATTGTTATTCTGGGTTTTCCGTTGTGACTTTTTTCAAACCCCGCAGTTCAAGAGAGTTTTTGGTTCTGCACGCAGCACCTGTGAGTGGTACTCTGGAATCATGCTGCATTGAGTCAGGGCTGAGTTGTGCTGAGGTGGGGCTGGCCTATGGTCCAACCTCTGCCATACACAGACCAGTTGTGTCAATTAGTTTTTTAGATTCTGGGAATACTCTGTGGAATTGTCACATCCTGGATCCAGACCCCTTCACTACTTTAGACCCACTCATCTCCACCATGCTACCAACACCAGAGCCCCCCACCAGGAGTTGTCAAAACCTCTATCCAGGGTAGTGCAATCTGGACCTCTGTCGAACAGCACTACAAAGGGGGGTACAAGTTTTATGTGTGCGGGTTATACCCAATGCACAACCCACTATTAGTCGCCTTTTAGACATGCAAGTGGGATTTAGCAGCTGGGTTATTCTTTCACCTGGTCATTTCCAGGACCCCGATACCCACATGGTGGAAAATATAAATATAAGACTCGATCAACTATCAAGGCGCCCATAGAAGGTTGTAGGAGGGGGGGAGCAATGTGACAAAAACAAAATGAAATTTATGCATGGAATAGCTCTCCACATTAAAATTTATAAAATATGTCAAGATATAGTAATTAGAAGTTTAGTTTAGAAATTTGAAAATGTTAGTTGTTAGCATTTGACCAAATTTAGCAAAATCCATTAGCTCCTCCCTCTGGATGCCCAAGGATACATTCTTGGCCCTGAAACTCTTCTATGCGTAGCATGTGTTTTTGTTAAAATTCCTTAGTTGTAGATTTTTGTTTTCATTTTTCATTTTTAAGGAGTCATCTTTCATTTTCTATTTGATTTCCGCTATATATGTATTGTCTTCTCTCAATTAAACTTGTTAGTTTATAGTTTTAAAACATATTCTGTTTTCTGCTTTAGTTTTTGGGTCATGTTTTATCAAGCCACGATTAAGAATTTTACTTTATACAAAATTCATTCATCTCATAACGGTATCTTTTTATTGCATTTCTCAAGGAATATTTCAAACATCTTAACAACTTAACTAAGAAATCAGTTCTGAACTTTTATTTATTTTCTTGTCTTTTAGTTTCAACATGTGTGGCAAAGTCATCATTGATAGGGTGCCGGAGAGCCTGGGCAAGCTTAGCAGCCAAAGAAGAATCATTTACTACCCAGAGGGCAAAGGTTCAGATGCCAAGTCAGTTGTGTCAGATGCTAGTGGTGTTTTCTGTGAGACTGTCAAGTCAGGGAAGTATGTTGTCAAGGTAAGTGTATGGTTTCATGTCTTCATTCAGTGTCTTGTTAGTGTAAGCGCTTATTTCCTTTTTTATTGGTTGCGTTCTTCATTTTTTTTTAAAGCTTTACAAACATATTTAGTTTCATTACAGTTCAGTTGATCTTTCAATCAAAATGATGAAGTAACAATATTTCTTTTACTTACATCAAATGTTTATTGAATTAACATAAACACATAGATATATTTTAATGATGAAGGAATTGTATAAGCATTTAATTTGTATTCACATTTAAGGAATGAAGTTTCACTCTTATTGTTACTCAAAGCTTCCAATGTGCTTCCCCCAAGTCCTGGGTGGAAGTCACTTAAGCAGACGAATAAAAAACATTTCTATCTTTTATATAAAAGATCGATTAAGTGACATCTATAATTTTAAACAAGCAACATTTTGCAATGAATATAAAGTAATCACAATGAAACAAATGCAAACGTTTCAATAACACCCATTTCTTTTAAATAATAACTTTGCCTGTTATTCTTAGCAAAGGCTGTATGGAAGGAATAAAGTTTGCCCTTTCAGACCATGTATGGGGCACGGTATGCGGCAGCGCGTTCGACTGGCGATCCGAAGGTCCTGGGTTCGAATCCTGGTAAAGCCGGGATTTTTTCCCAGGACTTGAGGGTGTCCCTGAGTCTACCCAGCTCTGATGGGTACCTGACCTTAGTTGGGGTAAAGTAAAGGCGGCTGTGCATAGTGCTGGCCACACAATCACCTAGTACGCCGTGGCCACAGAAACTGGTGAACGCTGCTTCACCGGACCTATGGATCACTCGGTCCGACGGGTACTTTACTTTACTTTCTGACCATGTATAGGTGTATAGAAACTCATGAAGCAAGTTTCTTTGGCATTGTGTGGTTAAGTCAACTCCCAACCGCTTTTACTTTCCCCAAGTAGGCCCTAATATTATGTGCCTTTCAGAGCTGGCTGGATAAAATTGTGATGTTTTGACCTGCAGTTGAAACCAAGACCATCAGAATGCCATCGCTAGACCACCTGGTCCCAAATGTAGAGGACATAATACGACCTATTTAGTTCTGTTTGTTTATGAGACAGATTATCACATCATGTATTCCTTCTTGCCATAATACAAACAACCTAACTATTAAAATTGACAGGGAGCTTTTTAAATGTGCTCTAAGACTATTATATAAAAATTAGATTTCTTCGACCAGGTGTATGTGAGCGAAGCAGAAGTCAAGGCAGGCTTGACCTTGACCCCAACAGAAAGAACCGTCACCGTGTCTAGCAAGCCCATCTTGGATGTGAATTTCTCCCAGTTCCGTGCCAAGATATCTGGCAGCGTAAAGTGTATGGGTAAGTTTGTGCGAAACACTCTAGAACAGGGACATGCAACAGGTGGCCCGCGGGCTACTACATGGCCTGCCAAGCCATCTTAATATGGCCCTCACAGAACTTCTAACTGAATTTTTTAAAATTTATTGTATTAATTCTGTATATATTTTTTTTAGTATATGTGTTGCCCATCTTATTTCAAACTCCTTATGTGGCCCAACGACGAAAAGTGTTGCTCTAGAAGGTGCAGCATGCAATTGTTGAGTTGAAGCACTGTTCTTTGGCTAGTAATATGAAACATTTTGATGAACACAAATATTTTTCTTCAGAAAAATGCCTGAACATGGAGGTGACTCTCGATGCAGTCGGACGTACTGACACTCAGATCAGAACTGTGGTCAAGCTATCCGGCACTGAAGCTACCTTTTCATTTGATAATGTGATGCCTGGCAAGTACAAAGGTAATGCAGTTGTTAGTTGTTGTTGTTGTAGTTTTTTTTTAACTAGACCCTACCCAGAGAACATACTGTCATTCTTAACCCTTACTACTTTTCTGTGATATATACCGTCGTCCGGACATTATTTTATTAATTATTCCCTGCAGCCCAGTCATTATTTCAGAATAGCTGAGACATCAATAGGCTTCTGAAATTATTTTAAAACTTTTTGTTGGTAAAAATTGATAATTACACGTAGAGAATACATTTCTAGAAACATAATAACTTACCTTATTAGAATAATCTAATTCATAAAATAATTGTATTCATTCGTAATATTAATTCATAAGAAAAAGTTTCATCAACATGTAAGTCCTTAATAACTGATGGTAATTAAAGACCGCACTTTCAATTTTAAAAAAACAACTCAGTAATGATTTAAAAAGCGAAATAAAATTCAACTATTCATCTATCGAATAAATATTCTGCCCAAGACTATGGTGAAAGGTCAAATCCTTTATTTTATTCTTTAAATAGACACCCTTCGTTGAGGGAAATATATGTACTCGGAGCTGAGGGAGTATCGTGTTTTGATGAAAATATATGTACTTGGGTTGGAGGGGAAGAAATAGGTTGTTGGAAATATAAGTACTCTGGCTTAGCACTTGACACGTTGGATAGTTTATAAACTTAAAACATTTCATGCATTGTTGGATATTTTGTTGTCTATGCATTGACCAGTCTTTGTTGCACTGTTGGACATTTAGTTGCTCAGCTTAAGCTTTTTTTTGTTCATTGTAGCTTCCATCGTGTTGGACAACTGGTGTTGGAAGGAGAAGAGTATTGAACTTGATGTTGCTGATAATGACCTGACAGGATTGGAGTTTGTCCACACTGGCTACATTCTGAAGTGCAGTGTATCACATCCTATCACCATTGTAAGTAGCATATGGTGCTCATATGGAGTGTTTAAAGCTGGTCTGTATGATCAAGTTAAATGTAGGGCATACTTTCAAGCAGGTAATTTTTAACATATTGACATCAACCTATTATCCTGTTTGGGAGCTCCTGAAAATCTAATGGAAGACCCAAAGCTCTGGCACACTATTCTTTCCCATAAAATTTCAATAAATTTAAACAGCGGATTTGTAAAAAAATATTATTATAAGAGATTTTTATGGTAAAATTAACATTCAGGTAAAACAGATCATCTTGAACTACCAAGACTATAAGACTTAATACTTTTAAAATTCTTATCACATCCTTAATACTGCTGATAATACTAATTCAGCCTTAGGGTGTGTGGATAATCTTATACATATATTTTCTAAAATGTCTTTTTTTTTTCTTGGACAGTGTATTCAGATTACAACTAACATCTTAAAAATGACATTGTTGGCAAGAGATTTGTGCTATCAATATTGGTAGAACTAAGGCCTACTTTATATTAATTTTTATATAAAACAAAGAAAACAAGTGTAATAGAACAAAGCAAAATGAAACAAACACAAAGATTTGTGTAGAAAAACATTAATGTGATATTACTGTTGCTTTTCACTGACATTTTTATTATTAGAGTTTAAATCAGTTTAATCTTATGATGAAATACATATAAGGCAATGGTGATATTTTTATAAAATATTAAAGTAATTGTATCAACTGTTTCTTTTAAGAACTTTGCACACAACAAGAAAGAAAAGAGTGTCGGCTCGTTTCTATTGGATAAAGGCTTGAACCGGTTCTGTCTTGCTCACCCTGGTGTTTACCAACTGGCCCCTGACTCTTGCCACAAATTTGACCAGGAGACCTATAGCTATGACACGTGAGACTGTGCCCCTTTTACTTTAGGCTCTGATAAAAAATGTTTTTAAAGTATGGAAGATAGTGGAAAAATAGCACAATAATTGTTATCCTGCATAATTGTAACATTTTTATGCTAGATTGTATAATATTTGTATTGTGTTGAATGTTGTAGTTGTATGTTCTTCTTTTTTAAATAGCTCCAATCCACTAACATTGACATTGAATGCCATCCAGCATCTTGCTCTCGGAGTTATCACCACAGACACGCCAGTGGATGATATCCAGGTTACCATCAAGTAAGTGAAAGAAGTCTGGGATGTTCAGTTGGATTTAGTTTTTTACCAACATTTTGTTTTTTTACTTTAGAATTTATCGACTGTTGAGCCATAGAGCACTCCAAAGTCTGCTGTTGGTGATATGTCTTTAATCCTAACTCTACGCAACATATTACAGAAATATTTATCTATATAATGAAATCACAATCATCTTTGTGGTAAGACAAACAGTATAAGAGCTTTATAATTTACCTGCATTCTGAGAAAATGTGTTATTGTTTTATCTTTGGCCCAAGGTACAGCTTCAGAATTAAAATCAACTAAAGCTGAGCAAAATTATTTTTTTTGAAAAACTACGGAAATTGAAGTAAAAAACCACAACGAAGGTTTGACAGTACACAAATGTATTAGGGTTCATGTAAAGTAAAGTACTCTTCAGACCAAACTGATCTTAGGGCTGGTGAAGCAGTGTTCACCAGTTTCTGTGGCCATGGCATACTAGGGGATGTGTGGCCAGCACAATGCCCAGCCGCCTTTTATTTACCCCATCAGAGGCACCCATCAGAGCTGGGTAGACTCAGGGAAACCCTCAAGTCCTGGGAAAAAAATAAAATTCTAGCCTCCGCCCAGGTCCTTAGGATCGCCTGTCAAATGCGCTGCCGCTCGGCTACCGTGCCCCAAATAAAGTATTGCTGGTTAATCGACTTGGTTTCATTTTCTTTTTCTTCATTGTTTAGTATACAGAAGCTAGTTTTATTTTTATGACACAACCAATGACTTTGTTTGAGGTCTACTGAAAACTAGATATTTCAACTTACGACTTTTGATTTTGCTTTGTTTTAATCTTTTAGGTCCTCTGTTGATGATGTTCCAATTGTGGTAGGTCCTCTGAAAGCAAACGTCTCTGCTACCAGTGAAGCCAAAGTGGCAACAGCTGGTGCAGAGAAAGATAAGAAGCCGGCTACGTCATCCACAGTGTATACATTCTCCCACTGGGCCAGGTAAACTATTTTTGTCAGCAGCTTGTGTCTTGACTAATTTACAACAGCACTAAATACAGCATGGATTTTCTCAAAGATTCTATCGGCTTCTAGGAATATCCATGGGTTACAATCACAATCAATATATACCTTCAATTGACATCTACTTAAAAGTGACATGTTTAGTTCCCTAGGACCAGTGAAGCAGAGTTTACATGCTTCTATAGCCACTGCATAAAAGGGTATTATGTGGCAAGCAAACTTTGCCCATCCAGCTTTGTGTTATCCATCTGATGTCAGGTTTCCACCAGTGCTGGGTATTTCAACGCAAAAAAAAAAAAATCCCGAAATTGGAATCTGGATTGGAACCTTAAACTCTCAGATTAGCAGGCCAACACATTGGACCTCACTGGTGATAGACCACTAACCTATACATAAGTAGAATACCAATCGGACCAAATTGGGGAACACTGCTTCACCAGTTTCTATGGCCACAATTTACTAGAGGAATGTGTGGCCAGCACAATTTTCCAGCTGTCTTTACTTTACCCTAACTAATGTCAGATTCCCATTGAAGCCGGGTAGACTGGGGGACCCCCTCCAATCACAGGAACAAATCCTAGCCTTTACTAGGATTCGAACCCAGAACATTCGGTATACCAGCCAAAAACACTGCTGCTCTTATGAATTACTTAAAATTAATTGCATTTTTCATATATATTTAACCCTTTTGAGACCCCGCCCGGCTGAGAGTAAAAAAAACTCAGACTGGACCTACCAGAGGAAATTATTGAAAAATGGGGATGTTTAGAAAAGAGGACTTAAATTGCACACATCTGACAAATAATGACAATCTAACAGCTCAAATATGTAAAAGAGATGCCTACTTTTTTTACAGACCCAATACTTGATCTTTCAATATGTTTGTATGTCTTATTCCAAACAATATCACCATCACCAGAGGGACCAACGCACCTACTTTTTCAGCTGATCTCCTAATAACACAAGCCCTATCATTCTCTTCTCCCTCACTATTTATCACATTGTTGTCTGATTCCGATTCAAGTTATTCCTCTGGCCTAATCCTAATCTTTATCATTATTGTCCTCTAATTTAGAAAAATCTTCTAATTCTTCAAGCAATTCTTCAAATTGTAAATCGTTTTTTACAAGCACGCTTTTTCGCTTCAAAACCAATATAAACTAAACACAATCTATTACTTTAAAAGATCCCAAAAAAAGCTCAATGGGGCAGCCATGTTTGTTTGGTTTATTTATAGATTAAAAAAGTGGGATTGGAAAAGGGAACGGCTTAAATTACTGCCTTTATAAAAGGCCTGACCTAGACTACTTAAGTGGTCTCTTGGCCTCAATGACTGGCGCGCGCTGGACTGCTTAAGCGGTCTTACGGTCTCATCTGGTTAACATAAATTGCCTAAACATGGATGTATTTAATTGACCTAAATTAAAAATGGGCTTCACGTGAAAGAAAATCAACATCATAAAGAAAGATTTCTATCGCTGTAGTGAAATCTGGCCTGCTAACTCATTTACATAATGTGTATAGGTGTAATAATTATTCTGATAGCCAGTGGTAGGTTTACTCATACTTTACAAGACTGTACCAGGTATTGGGCTAACCCACTGATCTATAAAAAGAATGGATAGCGCCTCCATATTAAATGTGTATGCGCAAATTGAAGCCAAAATGAATTCCCCTTTCCCACTATTCACTTATCTACATAAGCGAGTTACAGGAATAAACCACTTATGATTAGAACAAATCCATGCGATAAAAAGAAAGTATAAGTCACTTGAAATGTATTTACAGGTCAGTGTTTAGGAAATATAATTTTGTAGATAAGTGAAAGTCACGTGAAAGCCTATTCATTTTGTCTTCAAGAATGTTACTTCCGTGACTGATCCATTCTTTTTATAGATCAGTGGGCTAACCTCAGAAAGGAATCGCAAGCAGCTCCATTATAAGTAATTGGAATAAAGAGATGTAAGACTTTATATAGCTGTTAGTGGGATGTTTCAGAAATTATTTTTTTTTGGGTTTTTCAGATCTGGTGAAACCTTAACACTGTCTGCCAAGTCTTCAAGTGTGTTATTTTACCCAAGTTCTGTGGAGGCTTACATTAGTGGAGGTAAGACTTAATTTGTAACTTTCTATTAGTTATACACTAATCACTCTAATCCTCTATTAGTTAAATTCTAATCCTCTTTTAGTAATATTCTAATTCCTCCTTTATTAATATTCTCTCTCTATTTGTTTTTTTTCTAATCCTCTATCGGTAATGTTCTGACCATCTATTAGTATTATTTCAACCTTCCTTTAGTTATAATCTAACCCTTTATGGGGTCATCTTTTCTCTTGTGTTGTTTTTTTATTTGGATGTTCATATTTGAAATATGTTTATATAAAATCACAGACTAGATTCTTGAGTATTGATTAGTATGAAATCAACAAATTTGATAGACAAAACAAAAGGTGTGTTTTTGTATAGATAAAGGGAAGAAATGACATTTTGGACCCATTATAATATCTCGGTTTTATATGGCATTTCTATTGGTGTTTTTCCTTTGTGTCAAAATAAAAACGAATAATAATTTTTAAAAAAAACTTGTTTCAATACTAAACAGAGGCTTGTCCTGGAAGAATTGTGGATCTCATCGGCCGCAAGGGCGTGTTCATCCAAGGGGTCATAACTCCGCCCCTCCCTGGCGTGACAGTGACAGTTTCTGATGAGGAAGGCACAATGACATCCATAGTGATTATAACGGATGTCACAGGCCAATACAAGTAGGTATTGTTGGCCATAAGCTCAACTTAATGTTTTTTTCTCAGCTCTGTTCATGCTATGCTAATGCTTTTGACTTTGTTCTTGTTGTGTGGCTGGAGGAATGTTACAATGAGTGAGTATAAGTTCTGCATACTCTGGGTCTTTGCTCTAGGAGCATATTTTATTGATTCCATATATGTAGTTTTCAGGACCTGTGTTGCTTCATCCTTTTATTTGTCCTACCCTTAATCTGAAGAGATTTCATTGGCTAAGGCTAGATATAAAAATGCTATATCAGGGTTCGTACAGCTCCTTGAAACTCCTGGAAAACAAAAAGTTGTGTTCCAGGATCTTAAAATTGCATTTAGTCCTGGGAAAATACTAAAAACTCCTTATTTTTTTAGGGAGATTAATTATTGATAAAAAAAAAATCATAATCTCTGCTCTTAGATTGTACTTTCACTTTTCCAGAAAGCCCTATTGGAGTTAACCTGCTTTGCCACTTTCTAATTCCGCGCACAAATGTTGATAACACCAGTGATGCCACTCCTTGTTTCTTTTGTTTTTTTTAGTAGATCTTGTTTTTTTTATCCAAACTTGGGATGTAGGCTATATAAGTAATGTCGTAAAACAAAAAAAAGTTGTGTAGCGAGCTGTCTTTTTTTTAAAGAGCTCAGCTTGGCTTTTCAAAAAATTTACTTCTAAATAACTTCTGGAACACTCCAGGAAAACTCCTGAAATTTTAAGGCAATTTTTCTGTACGAACCCTGTATAAATAAATTTATATATATATATATATTACTTCTAAATATCATGTTAGGACATTTTTTCTAAAGCATGCACAAGATATAATTCTTAAACAAGTATTTATATAAAATAATATTTTAAATATTGAAATTGTAGAAGAAACTAAAACTGGACATGAAGTTGGGGACATACTACCTTTTAAAACATTTAAAGAAGTTAGATCAAAAGGAAGCATTATTTTACTGTATAACTTTGTTTGTATTCTACACACCATTGTGTTTATGTAGAACAGGGGTAACTATCGGTTTTGTCCCCTGAGTGTTGATTAATGCAACACAAATATGTGTAGAAGATTGTGATCACTTTGAGAAAAAGTTGTTTTTTTTTACGTTGTTGTTAAATCCCCAGAGTTGGGCCCTTGCATGCTGAGAAGAAGTACACTGTGGCTGCGGAAAAAGAAGGCTTTGTCATGTCCAGGGAAAATGACTCAATGTCTTTCAGAGCTTCAAAGTTGGGAGAAATCTCAGTCCAGGTAATTATTGAATGCTAAATGTTAAGGAAAATGTTAACCCTACATGCAGAACAGCTATGAAATCTTCACTTTGGCCCTTTGCTTGGCTGCTAGATCAGGATTGTAATGTTAGAGCAATGTAATTGGGCAATAGTAGGCTGTTGGGCAATAGTAGGCTGTTGGGCAATAGTAGGCTGTTGGGCAATAGTAGGCTGTTGGGCAATATCCTGGAATATTATTTAATGTATATATTGTAAAAGAAAGTATATTGACTTAGGACATGTACAACTAAACCCAATCTCAACTGCTTTAAAGCCAGAGAAAACAGCAACATGCCCGCTAGGCAAACATCCATAGGAAACCGTAGCATGTACAACTAAACCCAATCTCAACTGCTTTAAAGCCAGAGAAAACAGCAACATGCCCGCTAGGCAAACATCCATAGGAAACCGTAGCCCATCACCTTGTTCACTGCTCATCAATGCAAGACATGAAATATCTACCTCTGAAAAACACCCTTTATGCCAATTATGAACAGTTGCAAAAAATATGTAGTGTCTTCACTATAGTCTGAAGGGCAGATACCCAGATGGCTGCTGGCTCAAGATGATGATGTAAAAAATATATTTTATTGCTTCCATTTAAGGTTCAAATGTTAAAGAATTCACTTTGTTAAATTTTGTTAACGGATAGAAAAGGAACTGAAACAAAAAAGGTACTGGTCAGAGGTCACTTGGGATGAAATGGCAATCATGACATGAAACTTGTATTATGCATATTGAGACAAACATAAATACATTACATTGGTTGAAACGGGGAGGGGGGAGGCAATGTCGCCTAACTGCAGTGCATTTCGTTGAATGGCCCTTTAACTCCTGAGATTTTTCCCCGCGTAAAATGGGTTCTGTCATCAGTTGGTGGAAGGGCAGTATGCTGACAAATGAAACTGGTTAACTGCCCCACTAGCCCTTTAGACTGAAATGATCCAAGACGGCTGCTTTACTTTTCTCTTGCTTAGCATGGACAGACACACGCTTAAGTACATTCTTTTGTTTATGTCTACACCAGATGCTGAACGAAGCTGGACAGCCGTTGTCAAGTGTCCTTCTTTCCTTGAGTGGTGGCCACCAGTACAGGTCAAACAATGTCACCGGTGCAGATGGCCACATGATATTTACTGGTTTGGTAGGTTGAATGGTTGAAGATGATAATAAATATTTAACAAAGAAGTTAAAGATGAGGTTATACAATTAAAATTTCAAAGTTTCGTTTCAGTTAGTAAAGATATATTAAGAAAAATAAACAACATTAAAACAAAGGCATTTCAGTAAAAACGACATTTAGATGCTAAGAAAATTATTCAAAAAGATCCTTGTTAAAGATTCATTAAAAAAATGACATACTTAATATGAAGAAGAAGAAGAACTTACTTAATCCATAAAGGATAAACTATTAAAAACATGTAGGCATTTTGAAGAGAAAGAACAAAAAAAAAAGGAAACATTTTTAAAGTAAACAAAATTTCAGAAGTGGGTAAACTATTTGAATACAGTTTCAGCAAAATTTCCATTTCTGACTCTCAAATTTCTAAAGTGAGGTTAAGCACACAGCCTTAAATGACATAACGACGACGGCTAAAACTATATAGCCTACACTTATACTAATCTTGTTTTTAATTTATCATTTATTTCATTAAGAGCCCTGGCCAGTATTTCCTTCGCCCTATGATGAAAGAATATAAATTTGAGCCAGTGTCACAGATTATCAATGTGCTGGAAGGCACCACGGAGAAGATCAGCATCAAAGGTGCCAGGGTGGCTTTCAGGTAATGCAGATTTTTAGAGTTAACATTGATTTTTTCTTTTTAAAAACATTTTTTTTGTACTGTACCCGGTACAGGGTTCTTATGGCTTGGGAAAGTTTGATTTTATCAAATTGTTGACAAGTTTGGGAAAATGTGACAAAGGTTTTGGATAGCTAGTGAATATAACTTAAATGGACGAAACCATTAAAAAAAATATTGATTATAAATTTGAACGACAAAGTCGAGAAATCCTCAATAGAACTCACAATATGTTTTTCTTCCTATATAATTGGTTTTTTGCTTTACTTGGACTACCTATAAATATACACTTCCTGTTACCAATAATAAATCTCACACATGCTGTTTTTAATTGGTTTGTGAATTGTGTTTAAAGTTTATGAAAAGTTTGTAAATTTTAAAATGATTATAGAGTAAGAACCCTGAAATATACTGAAATATATATATAGGTTGAGCCATTACTTTAACGAGAATAAAAATACAGTAAAATCTCAAGTATAAGCTGCACTTGTGTTTAAGCCGCAGGTATACATCGGAAGGTGAAATGCAAGTAAAGTGGTAGTTCTCGTTTATAAGTCGCACTCAAAATATTTTTGATGCATTTATTTATTTTTTTTAGCCATATTTTTATTTTTCACTGTTTGTAAATTTTTTATTTTTTGTCCTATGGAAGATGAAATATCAGCTATATATTAAATAAATATTTATAATTTTTTTATATGTCATTTTAAAGCCTTGAAGCCCAGGATATAAATGAGAAAGTTATTAAGACTATTTCAGTTGATATCCGAAACTAGGAAAGAAACTATTTTTTTATTTACATATGTATTCTTTTTTCTTCCATTAACCAGTCTGCAGAGCAGTTTAATCTCTTGCAGTCAATGACAGAGAAACATATTTACATGTCATTTTTAGTTGTTCTGCATTGTTGTATAGTGTGTTGGTAATGGTAGGTTGCGGAGGGAGTAGAGTATGCCTTAGGTTGATTAGCTTAGGACATTCAAGTAGTCTACAGTTTCTTGTGGTTGGCGGCAGTAGCTGCAGTTGTGTGTTGGCTTATTCTATTGAGGTGTGAGTTAAGTGCTATGTTTCCTGTTCTTAATTGGAATTTAGTGCATTGTTCTTAGCGGGTGAGGAACTTTATGTCTTGTTTGTTGGGCTTGTTAATTTCTCTGTATATTTTTCTTCCAGTTGTTCCCTGTCCCCATTGATTTAGTCATTTTTCCTTAAAGTTGTTTTTTAGCATGTTGCCTACTGTTTTGTAGTTGACAGGTCTTTCCAATTGGTCCATGTTTTCTTCATTTCTAGCCAGTCTGTCAGCTTTTTCATTGCCTGGTATGCCATATGTCCTGGAATCCATTGTAATGTTAGGATGATGTTGTATGTGCTTATTAGATAGTCCATTGTGTGTTTTAATAGGGTGATTTCTTAAAAGCTTAGTGAGGTGTTTGCTTTTATTTGTTAAAAACCAGAATAACAATTACATGTATACAAGCCGCACCCCTTTCTCGGGTAATTGGGTAAAAACAGTGCGGCTTATACTCAAGATTTCACAGTATGCTAAATGATGACTTAATGAATAAACCTTTCTACATTATTACTCACTTTAATTAAATCAAAATACTCCATATCTTTTATTATAGAAAAGTAGGCCTACATGTTAAATGCATAATAAATAAAAAATATTTTTGATATATATATAACCTGTAAATTTGTTTGTAATTTCAGCTGTTTCGGTAAAGTCACTTCACTGAATGGAGAGCCAGAACCTGGCATCATCATTGAAGCCCAGGGCAGGGGCAGCTGTGAGAATAATCAGGAAGAAAGTAAAACAGAGACAGATGGCTCCTACAGGATACGTGGACTAAATGTGAGTAGAGTCTTTGTTCCTACAGGATACGTGGACTAAACGTGAGTAGAGTCTTTGTTCCTGGATGTAGCTTGCAATGAAACGAGGAGAAAATAAGATTAAACAATAGACTACAGTATTCTCAACAGAGTTTTATTTTTCCTGACAACATTCAGAACAAGTAATAAAATAAGTTTTTGTTGTTTTTTGGTTGCTGCTCTTTCTTTGTTAAAAAAAATCTTCTTTACATATTTATGTATATTTTAACCTTTATATAAAGGTTATATTAAACTTTATATTTCTGTGGAAAAGTATTTGAAATAGATACCTTGTTTGTTATTTTTTCTTATAGTGTAAATTTAAAAGCAGCCATACTGGCAGATCTGTTGCCTAAAATATTTCTGGATTATTTAATATTTGGCTCACTGAGCAAGGAATTAGCTCTAGCCGCAGTAACAATTTCTTGTGTCCTCTAGATTTGCCTGGTGAGCCCAGCCAGATACACCAGCCAGATACACCAATTGTTTTTGTTTTTTTTTAGCTAATTCAGAATTGCATGTCACATGTAATATTAAAATTGTTGTTTGCTTTTTCTCCATCAGCCCAACTGTGTGTATGACATTCACCTGAAGTCTGGTGATGTGAACACACACATAGAGCACACTGCACCTGCATCCAGACAAGTTCAAGTGAGTCAAATCTCTTTCCATGTTTTCCCCTTAGACATGGTAGTCAAGTATAGGTTTTAGACATTCAGGGGTTAATAGTTGCTTTTGAAGCTAGCTGATTGTAATATTTAATTAATTCAAATGATTCCATAGCTTGGCAAATCTTAATATAATCCTACATTTTATTAGGCTATGAAGTCAGTAATTCAGAACATAGTCTTCAAAAACAAAAGGCATATTGTGTAGACTTTGTTTTCATAACATTTTTGTAAAAAAATTGTCAATTTTATCTGAAATTTTAAGTAGTAAACCAACAGGGAACATAGAGGACAATTTTTTTATGAACCCATATTCTGCTGAGGTTGTAAAATTTTGAAATTTTGGACCACAATGGAAGTAATGGCTTTTGATTTGTCTTTTAATTGAAAACTTTTTGAGATATCTATATATATAAAAAGACAGTGTTAAGCCCCGCGAGGATCCCCATTGGTCAATTTGAAAACACGTGTGTCACTGACCTATCTAGGCCTAGCCCAATATACCGTCTAATAATTTCTCACATCGGACATGTGTCTTCGATAGCTCAGTGGTAAACGTAGTGGACTGCTATACGGGCGACCAGGGTTCGATTCTCCAGTTGGACTATACTTTTTTTTTTCGACAATTAATTTTTCAAACTTTTAAAAACAAAAGACATTGTAAATCTATAGGCAATATAGATTTTGTTAAATAAAAATATTTGACTATTTTTTTTAACCTATTACAATATTTATTTACTTTCCTAAAAGTATTCAGTAAGTGTAGTTTATAAATTTGTTATCTGCACCCCAGACAGTCCTTTTTTTTTTTTCACCCGGGCAACGCCGGGCAATGTAGCTTGTTGACTATAAAAAACATCCCATAAGTGAGACAGTAGTAACAAGTGGCCCTTTGTAAATTTATATAGGTCAGTGCGTTCTTGATATTTTCCCATTAAAGGCTTTGAACAGAATCACATTTATAAGTGTAATAGTGTAACTATCGTACAATGCAAAAAACTACATTTTGTTTCTATAAGACATATAATCATTTAATATGAATTTTTTAACTAAGTTTCTCATAATTGGGAAGCTAGCAGAAAATGGGTTTAAGGGCTTAGATTTACATTCAAGACAGTAAAATGTAAAATTTCAATTGACTGATTTATATGTATATATATAAATATATATGTAAAATCTAACGTCAGAAAAGTTTCATAATTATCACCTGACTTGGCTTTGTATTGTGTTTCCCAAGGTGGTAGCCTCAGATCTCCATGACGTCAACATCATCGCTTTCCGACGAATGAACCAAATGGATATCAGCGGCAACATTAGGACAAACCTGAAATTCCTGCCTTACCTCAAGGTAACGTTATGACTGCTCGTGAGGCACTAATTGAAAAATTTATCTCCACAGGAAATCACAGCGGGAGAGGGATTTTAAGGTTCTGGGTAAAGCATAGTAATAAGTTCTGTCATAAGAACAATCTCTAGGAGTGTGATAGGTGCATTATTTTATTTAACTTTTTAAAATGCTAGATTCAAAAATAAAATCATGACTTAATGTTCACTAATTTATTCAACTGTCATTTGTCCCCATAGGTTGTCTTATTTATTCAATGTTCATATGTCGCCTAGGTTGGATACATTTTTTTAGGCCATTTTTTGCCAAATAGTAAAGTACCCGTCAGGCAAAATTGATCATAGGGCCCCTAGGTTCACAAATTTATTTGACCTTCATTCTTCCAAATGTTCACTATTTTATGTAATCTTCATTTGTCCCCAAGGCTCACTGTTTTATTTAACCTTTATTTGTCCCACTAGGTTCGTCTAGTGAGTGAAGCCCAGCCAGACACACCAATCCACACCGTGTCCTTGAGCAAGTCTACATTTTTCTTCCTACCCACATTGCAGATTGATAACAAGGTAAACAAGTATTCATACCTTGTTGTGGTTCATCTAGAATTCTTAACTTTGCAAATAGAAACCTAGAGTTTATAATGCATATTATTAATAAATGTTGTTGTTTTTTTTCAATTATGTATAATGCTTATCTATATGTTTTAGCAAAGACTATAATAAGATGGACCGCTTACTTTATTAATTTCTGCTATTTGATGACTAGAATGATTTCTTTTTGGAATTCCAGATTCCCTTTTTCCGTTTTATTTAATCACAATGATTTTCTCAATTAAAAATTTAGATTTTCTCAATTAAAAATTAAAATCAAAAGTTGTATACAGCGGATTCATTTAGGCAAATGTAGGAGCGCAGAAGTAATTTAAGACAGTGTTATTGGATGCGCATGGAAAAAGAACATATGAGCTCTAAAAATAGAGCGAGGTGTCCATCTTATTATAGTCTTTGATTTTAGTAAGTCCATTCATTCTAACTGTGCACATCATTGTATATAATAAATTAATTCTTTTACCAATTAGATGTTGATTGAAACAAGAATTTTAAAAAGAAAAAAGTTATCTGCAGTCCTGCTGCTATAACACTCACTTAGTGCTCATTGATATCTTTAACCATATAATTCCTCTCCTATGATTATTATTATTATTATATAGATATACATATATATACACAATATCATCTCACATAGACCATTGCTCTTCATCTACAACTGCTATGAATGATAAAGTTGAGTTTCATTCACATTTGAAAATCCACACACAACTTAAAATGTATAACACACAATTTAAAATGTATAACACACAACTTAAAATGTATAACACACAATTTAAAATGTATAGCACACAACTTAAAATGTATAGCCCACAACTTAAAATGTATAGCACACAACTTAAAATGTATAACACATAACTTAAAATGTATAGCACACAACTTAAAATGTATAGCACACAACTTAAAATGTATAGCACACAACTTAAAATGTATAACACACAATTTAAAATGTATAACACACACTTTAAAATGTATAACACACAATTTAAAATGTATAACACAATTTAAAATGTATAAAAGTTCCTTCCAAACAATCAATTTATGATTTCCTGATTTGCTTTTACTTTTTTAATTGACAAAATATATATGCCAAATTGTAAGAGCCTAATACATTTTTTTTTCTTGTGCAGACGTACCTGCTGTCACTGGAAAGTTCTCTGTCCAGATCTGAGTATGACTACAGGTTGTCATCAGTGGAGTTTGTGGCCAATAAATCTCACCAACATTTCACATTTGACTTTTCACCCAAAGTGAGTCAAGACTTTAGACACCATAGCTAGTTGGGTTTCTTAAAACCTGGTTTATAGTGATGGGGAAACTTGTTTTATACATAAGCTTATTGTGACGGAGACTTGTTTGAAGCAAAGCTTTTAGTGATAGAAATAAGTTAAACATTGTTGCTAGTGACAGGAAACTATAAGTTAAAAATAGTTGATAGTGACAGGAAACTATAAGTTGAACATAGTTGATAGTGACAGGAAACTATAGAGCGATTGCAATCACGTGACAAAAAGCGCGTGCTGTTCGTTTACTTTGTCTAGTGGTGATAAATGGCAGCCGTATTACTATAGCCGTAAGAAGGTTTTATTTTAAATGTGATCCTTTCAACAATATAACGTAAAACATATATAAAACACTGTCAAGCGATGTAAATTAACATTTAAAGCTGAAATTTAAACCATTCAAAATCAATGGAAAAAGTTCCGTAAGTGCCGAATATTTAATTGAAGATGTCGATTGTCGAAAGTTAGCCTATCTTAACTTACTAGGCCTATTTAAAAGTAAAGCGAAATGTACAATGTTTCAAAAGAGCTATTGAACAACTATAAAAAGCCTAAAATCTTGTTTATTTCGTGGACGGACTACTAAGGACTTAGGCTAGTATCACAGTTAAATGTCAAGATTTATGGTAACTAATTCCTTATATTTTGGGTTTAAAATACACATGGTAAGGAACAATGTTTATTTCTCATTAATGCCATTATCGCCAAGATGGCTGCTATTTACACGTCACTAAAAAACCTAAGCCACGCCTACTGCAATCGCTCTATAAGTTAAAAATAGTTAATAGTGACAGGAAAGTATGTTAAAAATAGTTGATAAAGACAGGAAACTATAAGTTAAAAATAGTTGATAGTGACAGGAAACTATAAGTTAAAAATAGTTGATAGTGACAGGAAACTATAAGTTAAAAATAGTTGATAGTGACAGAGTTAGGTTTTTTTCTAAGTAACTTTTGCTGTGTGAGGAAGCTCTAAGGCCTCTAGTGAAATGGACTGATACGAAGATATTTTCCATTAAAGAACCTTAGAGTTAAAGTATATAATATGTAATTACAACATGAAGATTTTAAAAAATTTCTTATAAAAATTCAAAATAAATTGCTTGTTTTTTTTCTCTCGACCAATTGTAGTAGAATATTGCGTAGGATAAAACTACGTATCTATTAGTATAAAGAACAATAAGCAATTTGCTTTTTTACTTTGAGTTTTGAGGTGTCAAACATTTGAAAATTTTACATTTTCTTTACCGCTTAGCTACATACATACCATTTCAAAAAAATATTTAAAAAAAAACTATTGCGCTTTTTACTATAAGAGTGGCATTTTTTTATACAGAAATGGTTGAGGTTATTTAATTAAGTAAAACCTAAAAATCAGTACCCAAGTGGAATACCCCTAAAATGGCCTGCAGTACCCAGCCTTAAACATAGTTGATAGTGACAGGAAACTATAAGCTAAACATAGTTAATAGTTACTGGAAACTATAAGTTGAACATAGTTGATAATGACAGGAAACTATAAGTTGAACATAGTTGATAATGACAGGAAACTAAAAGTTAAACATAGTTGATAGTGACAGGAAACTATAAGCTAAACATAGTTAATAGTAACTGGAAAATATAAGTTGAACATAGTTAATAGTAACTGGAAACTATAAGTTGAACATAGTTGATAGTGACAGTAAACTATAAGCTAAACATAGTTAATAGTAACTGGAAACTATAAGTTGAACATAGTTGATAGTGACAGGAAACTATAAGCTAAACATAGTTAATAGTTACTGGAAACTATAAGTTGAACATAGTTGATAATGACAGGAAACTATAAGTTGAGCATAGTTAATAATGACTGGAAACTATAAGTTGAACATAGTTGATAATGACAGGAAACTAAAAGTTAAACATAGTTTATAGTGACAGGAAACTATAAGCTAAACATAGTTAATAGTAACTGGAAACTATAAGTTGAACATAGTTGATAGTGACAGGAAACTATAAGTTGAACATAGTTGATAATGACAGGAAACTAAAAGTTAAACATAGTAGATAGTGACAGGAAACTATAAGTTAAACATTGTTCATAGTGACTGGAAATGTAACTTGGTTTAAACAACTTATATGGAGAAAAAATTATTTTTAGTTTTGTATATGAATAGTTTTATATGTGGAATGAAATTATTTTTACCTATTTGTGACCAATCAAAGTAAACTTGTGTTACTCTATATTTTGATAGCCTCGGTCTGTTGACCAAGATCTGAACCAAGGATCTTTCTTTATACTGCCCATCATTGGGCTCATCGCCATCTTAGCCTACCATCATAAAACTGTGAGTATACTAACAACCTTTACAAGCTTCACTTCTAATGCCTTTCTTTAGTGTTTGCGGCTGATTTTGGTTTCAGATATTATTACGCATTCCAGTGTATTTGCAGAATAGAAGGGGGAAGTACCTGTTGCATACCAGGTGGGTGCACAGGTCTAGCGAAGCAAGCATTTGTCAGTTTCATGGGTCATGGGGTACAAGAAGATTGTGTGGCCAGCACAATGTCCCATGGCTATTTCCTAACCAGTGTCAGGTGCTTAACAGAGCTGTGTAGATTTCAGACCATGGGTAGGAAGTGTGGGGTGGGGAGAGGGATTTGAACCCAAGACCTTTGGAAAGACAATCCGTGTTTACTGCAGCTTGATCAACATGCCCCATTTTACAGAGAAGGCTGTGCAGACCCTTTTTGAAATAAAATAACAGTGGCCCTGGTCCATCATGTAACCTGGACTAGCCAGTTTTTTGCCTATTTTTTTCACAAGCACCTATAAAGTTGAAAAGTTTATTTGTATTTTTTAAATGTCACCTGGATATCATAAATCAGCTCTAACAAATGCAATGCAAAAGTTGCCTTGTGAAATTATCTTTATACTTTGGAACAATTTAATTTTGAAATTGTAGCTATATATCATTTTGATCTTATCTATTATATAATATAAATAGTTTTAAAATGTTCTCGTAATAAATATGTTCCTTTTTTTTTTATCTTTTTTGATATTAATTTCTAACACAAATCTTACATTTTATATATTTGTAATATTTTACAATGCAAACGCTATATATTAAAATTGTTTTATTTCTTAACAAAAATATTAAATTTTTAAAAAGAATACATTTTAAAAACAAATACACATCCAGATGGAAGTTTCACATTATAACAAAAACAACTGTTCCTCTCCATCAGGTCCTCCCCTATGCTCAGAACTTTTACCAGCAGATACAAACCGCCGCTCTGAAGGTGCCAACTGCAAACGCCTCGGCTGCCTCGTCGTCCATGGCACCATCAACGGGCTCGGGGTCCGCAGCCGGGGACTCTTCAATCCCAGCAGAGTTCCTCGGCTCAGAGTCGTCGCCAGTGAAAAGGAAGCTGAAGCCAAGGAAAGCGCAGTAGGTGTAAGAGGGGATCGTGAGATGTTGCATGTGCGGAGTGAGTGTCTGACTGCTACTGACTGTCTAAACAAATGTTCCAGTAAATTTGTATTGCTTTTACTTTTATTCAGTTTAACATTGGAGAAATTGTGATTGTCTAAATTATATTGACAGTTTGTTAATTTTGAAAAGGTTTTGCAATTTTCTTTCTACAGTATTTTTTTACTGATCAGTGTATTTAGATTTGTTTCGTACCTTTTTTCTTCAAGTCTGATTTTTTTAATATTCAGAGAATTTGAGTATATTTTGTTTGTTTATAAAAAATATTTATAAATTGGGGGACATGGGGAAATAACTGTTTTTTATTATTGTATCCTTGTAAGTGTATGAACAAAATATTTTCAGTCTCATTGATTGATTGATTGATTTATGAATCTGATTTTGTTTAGTGTTTCTTTCCATTTTGTGATTGCAGAAGTGAGAGTTGATTAGCCTTGTAGGCTTTAGTATCTCGTGAAATGGATGGTAAAAATGAGGAAGAGTTTTAAAAATGTCGTTGTTATTAAATGCTGGGTGACTTTAACTTTAAAAAAAAAAAGATTATTTAAATATTTTGTAAAGATTTTTTTTCAGCCACTTATATATACTGGTATCTGAATGTTTGTAAGTTACCTCCCCTCCACCCTCATTTTACAGGGAATGGATAAATGAAAGAAAGTAAAAGTTTGTAACCAAACCAAATTAATAAATTGAAGAAGAGATGTATTTATACATGTTCAAACATTCTGACACCCAATAGTCTGTGACATTGTGTTGGTTGATTAGACTTGCAATGAAATTACAATTTGAAATTGTTTTCTTTTTTTTTCTTTCTTTGCTGTAAGAATGATGATATATTCATAATGGTTTAATACACCTGTATATTGTGCAAAGTAAGTTCATTCTCTGAAAACTTGACAAATTCTCTTGTGATCATCTCTCTGCATCATTTAAATGTATCCCAAAACCTTTTTTGTACTTTGTACATGAAACACTTTTTTTAATTGACGCAAACATAGTGGATCATAATTTATTAAATAACATGTAGCATGTTGTATTGTAAGTTTCGATAACTTGAGCGTAATATCAGCAGTGGAGATATCACCATCTAAGAATAGAAAGGCTGTGTGAATTTTATGTTCTCTCAATGCTAATGAAATTCAAATGTTTGCGATTTGTATAAAGGATATTTCAAACTGACCTTTGAACTTTCATTGTGTAAACAGATTTAATAAGTGGTAAGAAAAGTAGAAATAAGTTTCACTGGAGGGAAAGAAATCTAAAATACCTTCCAGTACTATATACTACAGTGTACTCTCCATTATCCAGACTCATGTTAGGGCAAACCTGACACAGATAGTTGAAACAAGTGTATAATCCAAACAATCAATACTATGTAGATGTAAACTACAACTGCATTCATGTAAAATACAATGCAGATTGTCATTTTTTTTAGTCAAACAGAATGTGTGATGAAATCTGACAAAATGAGAACAAATGACGTGATATGTTCAGTGCACCTTCTGTTTCATACACCTAACACACAAGTATACTCATTAAAAAAGAATCAGTATACAAAATAAAATCTGCTTTTAAAAAAAAACAATCAGTGAAGAAAATGATATAATTTATTGTTTAGTAAAGGTAACCCATGATCTGGTTAAACCTGCAACCCAGATATTTGAGAGTACACAGTCCTAGGTAAAAGTATAATTTAAAAAATCTTTTTAGTCAGATTATGATTTTTAAGTTTTATTCCTTTCATTGCTACATTGAGGGCTGGCGTACCGAAAGTTCTGGGTTTGAATCCTGGTGAAGGCTTGAACCTTTTCCCCTAGTCTTGAGGGTCTAGAGGCTGAGGGTGTCCATGAGTCTAAAACAGGTCTGATGAGTACCTGACACTAGCTGAAGTAAAGGTGGCTGGCCTTGTATGCTGTGGCCATTGAATCTGGTGAACGCTGCTTCACCTGCCATATGGATCAATTCGGTCCAATAGGTTTACTTACTCTTTTTATCTTACATTGATTAAGCTTGTCTAAACTTTAAATGGACACATGTCAGGTTGAATGATGTATTATGAGGTCTAGATGTCTTTTAGTTTATTGGAATATAGTCTTCTTCTTAATATTTCATAATATGTTGTACAAATCATTAATTGGTTGGTTGTGGAGACTAAAGAGTTGATAACTCCATAATGTATGGGAATGATATCTGGCAAAGGAGAAATGGTGTGGTCTACATGTATTTTGTATGATTCATTGTGAGGTGATAGTCATTTGTGAGGCACTAGAGAACCTGTCCTCTGTTAGTATAAATGTATCCTTGGATGTTTCTTTATTTATAATAATATATATAAATATTTATGTTTGTTTGTTATAGACCTGTTGGCTGTTTGATCTGGGAAAATAAAATATAAATACAGTTATGTTAAATTTATTGATTCTAGTGTGCCTAACTAATGCACCTACCTATAAAAGTAATGAAAGTTGTAACCAATAATTGGTGAGGAAGAAAAAAAACATGCATAGAAAAGTAAAGAGTTATTTCCCTTTGATCAACTTTCTCTCAATGTGTTTGACCAGGCTTTCCTGTTTTCCTGACTTGTGTATTTAGACTTTGTTTATTGCTGTGCAGTCTGTTTATTTGTTTATATTGTAGAATTATATTGTTCAATGTGCTGTTGTTGTTGTTTTACTTTAGTAGAATTCGCTCTATTTTTTCCTTTAATATCCATAACTTTTAGTTGGACACAATGTGTCCATTAAACAACTAGTTAACCCAATAAACCCAAGAGGCAACATTTGATTGTATATCTTTAATAATTGCCTGCCCTTTAAATAGCTGGCTCTGTATGTTGTTTTTTGTACAACTGACTCTGGGCTAATGTGTGTTTTCATTGTTTTAAATGTGTGAATCTGTTTTTCTTTACTTATGTACATGATAAGATTATATTTTATAAGACATATTCAGAATCCAGTGTTTGATGTTTTCCTATGTTTGCACGAATATATTTCAATTATTTTTCTAACTTATTTCATGAAGGTACTTGTAAGTACCACATTTATACACAAATAATTTCAATCTATGATAATTTTGTTTAAATACTTTTATTTCATGGTCCAGTAAAATCTTTTAAAACAACACACACACAAATTTACTAGCAGAATAATGTAGGCGAACGAAAGGCTTGAAATATATATTTTTTTATTGGACCATTTCCTGAACCAAAAGCTGAGAGCCTGTTACTAAAAGTCTTTTGATGTTACAGCAGAGGTTGAACATACAAATATACCACACTTCTAGCATAACAATGTAAACACAGTCATTTATTCATTATATTTTCTGTTTCTTTTGTTACATTCATTGAAATCAAACACAAAGTTTAATTTTAGTTCATTCCAAAATTGCAATTAAGAATAAAGTTTATTGAAATATATAAATCAATGAGTGTTTATTGTGTTTACAGGCATAGATAATGTATCGTTTTGTTGAGTGTGGAGAGAATGTTGTCAAAATTATAAAAAAAAATATTTATTGGAATTATAAAAGGTAGAAAGCTAAATACAAGAACAGTTTTAAAAAAATGAATCATTTAACTATCACAAACACTTAAAACGTCAAATGTCTACATATGAGGTCATCTAATTTGAGTGAAAAAAATATAAGAATCATTGAATGATGATTGTTTTAGTAAGAATTTTATAACATTGAACAAAGGTTTTAAGAAATTATACTGAGCAAAATTAATGGATAAATAAATACCTTTGAGCTAGAAAAATAATTTTTTTTTATCAGTCAATGTTTAGTCGATTAGCAGCAGCTTACAAATATGTTTATAATTTTATTAAAGAAAAATTACAGTAAATTTTCGGCACCTGACAAGTTGTGTCAGCCGGAAACGGAAGTCCACCCCAATCGTTTACTTTCACTTTTCACCAAATTTCTGTCATCAAGGCTCCCCGGTAAGAAGGTGTGTTCGGCATCGATGCGTGAGGAACGAAGATCGTGTATTCAGACTTCATCGCACCTTGGTGACCGTTCAGCATGTCGTATTGCTGTAGCAGACGACAACGGAAGTTATCTAACGGCATGCGCTTAGCTGGGACAACAAACGATGATTGGCGGCCAAACACCGTTCAAACACGATAAGTGGAATTATTGTTTGTATTAGGACCAGGTGGGTAGGAGGGATGACAAGGGTGTGATTTGAAAAAAAAAAGGGGAGGGTGAGTAGCACGTCTGTAAACACACTTATTAATGAAACCCATGTTTAGCAACGGATAGGCATATATCAAGGAATCAAAAATTATTAGGCCTACAATTCACAAATTGGCAGTGCTACAATTCATCATAGATCTAGATCTAGTTGTAATATTAGTAATAAGAAAAAAAAAACTACAAACAAAGGATTTGGCACATTTTATAATAATAATAATAACGTTACAGAGGTCCTTCTCCACATTACAAATAGATGTTCGCAAGTACATACAACTTGTTACGGTAATTCCCGATTTCCTCTCAACGAGTCACGTGGTGTAGACACACTCATCATACTTGTTTGCACTAAAAAAAATAAAAGCAGCGGGAGGGTCGGGGAAGCGGGGAGGAAACACGTTGAATGGAGGCGCCCTTCTCCTTCATGTGAAAGTTACAGATGATTTATATTTAATAATAATAATAATGAAGCTTATATAGCGCATATCCCGCAATCAGTTCTATGCGCAGTTCTATTTAGTTCTATATATATCGTTCAAATTATTTGCAATGTATTATTTCGACGTTATTTTGGCAAACTTTCAAGCTTCCATTAACATTAAAAAAAAAAATAAGATAAAATGATAGATCTATGTCCGTTAGAAAAATAGGATTAATATGATACATTATAAAAGGCATTGGTTCTAGTGGTCATAAAGCCTTTATAGACGATAATATCATCTCATTCAACTATGCATGAAAAAATACAAACATCCACCAAAAACAACCACAAACGCAAACAATGAAAATATATTACAGAAAAAAAAACACCACCAAAATACTAAAACTATTAGACATTCAGCTACAATGACAAAACAGGAACACTAAACAATAAAACATACAATAAAGAATTAACAGCAACGAAACAGTCTACATAGACATGGAACAAACGGACAAAAGAACTAACAAGACAATATATGAACCAATTAATATAATTCACCTTTGACAAGCGCGCCGCCTCTAGTGCCTGTTTTCTTGCTTCTATTTCTTCTGGCTTCGGTCGTATGATCAAAACACAGGCCAGAATAATCTGTAGGAGCTACAATAGAAACACAGAGAAGGACTTTATGATTTCTCTTGCATCTCCAAGTGTATAAGTTGAATAGACAAACTGAGGAATGGTGTCCAGAATCATTTGTAGAAACTGGGAACAAACAATTAGGTGTATAGCTTAATATTACACCGTGTGGTTTTTAGGGTCTAGTTGTTTTGTTCTACTTTTTCTTTTTTTTTAATTATTGGGCTTAGCCTTTATATTTTGAGCTGATAATAGTTAATTATATTTTGAGCTGATAATAGTTAATTATATTTTGAGCTGATAATAGTTAATTATATTTTGAGCTGATAATAGTTAATTATATTTTGAGCTGATAATAGTTAATTATATTTTGAGCTGATAATAGTAAATTATATTTTGAGCTGATAATAGTTAATTATATTTTGAGCTGATAATAGTTAATTATATTTTGAGCTGATATTAGTTAATTATATTTTGAGCTGATAATAGTTAATTATATGTTGAGCTGATAATAGTTAATTATATTTTGAGCTGATAATAGTTAATTATACTTTGAGCTGATAATAGTTAATTATATTTTGAGCTGATAATAGTTAATTATATTTTGAGCTGATAATAGTTAATTATATTTTGAGCTGATAATAGTTTATTTTGAGCTGATAATAGTTAATTATATTTTGAGCTGATAATAGTTAATTATAGTTTGAGCTGATAATAGTTAATTATAGTTTGAGCTGATAATAGTTAATTATAGTTTGAGCTGATAATAGTTAATTATAGTTTGAGCTGATAATAGTTAATTATACTTTGAGCTGATAATAGTTAATTATACTTTGAGCTGATAATAGTTAATTATATTTTGAGCTGATAAAAGTTAATTATATTTTGAGCTGATAATAGTTTATTTTGAGCTGATAATAGTTAATTATATGTTGAGCTGATAATAGTTAATTATATTTTGAGCTGATAATAGTTAATTATATTTTGAGCTGATAATAGTTAATTATATTTTGAGCTGATAATAGTTAATTATATTTTGAGCTGATAATAGTTAATTATATTTTGAGCTGATAATAGTTAATTATATTTTGAGCTGATGATAGTTAATTATATTTTGAGCACCCCAGCCATACACCTTATAAAAAATAACGAAACACATTTTTTTTAAATATCATTAAGAAATTTCTGTTTAGCTAAATTATACTTTCGTTTCTATGACAGCTCTATCATTTAATGAAGACAAATTATACACCAATAATTAAATCAATAAAAATATAAACACTATAGGAAAGAGGATACAGAGCTCTAATAATCATCATAATGAAGATGATTATTTAAATATCGCATCTTTCCAGGCCATTGCATTCAGCATAAGTGCGATTAAAAAATATAGAAAAAAATAGATTTCTAAAACAATCCACACTTCAGTTAACAATGTTGAGGATATGGAAGGCACAAACACACAAACCCACAGAAACAACACGTTAAGAGTAAAGGTCTTTAAAATATTTTTAAATGACTCTTTAGAATCAGATTTCCTCTGCTGGGGTAAACTATTCCAAGGTGTAGGCTCTTCAGATTCACATGAGCACACCCCAAACGATTTCTTTTTGTGTCCATTAAAATGGGATACCCCCATTAAAGACTGCGAGGAGACGCGTAGACCTTTTTTCAACTTTTAATGGTACAAGCTTTGTAACAATCTCCGGAAGATAAGAAAGGGCAGTGCCCACTCCATGCTGCTGTTCGTAAGCGAAGGAATCTTATGAGTAATGCGCTTAGTCGCAGGGAGCCAGTGGAGATACTAAAGAACACGGGAGGGGGGAGGGCTGTGCTCAGACAACTTCTTCAGTGATACAATTCATGCTGCAGTGTTTTGTATCTGCTGTATCCCCTGGAGCCTCTGAATCTGTTATAGAGGCAGACCCACACAAACAGAATGTTACAGTAATCAAGTCTTCGCGGAATGAGAGAGACGACAATGGCATTGTCTGGTCTCTTGTTACACTTCTGTACCCATGGGCCTCAAAGTTGGCGAAGTGTGTAAGCCGACGATACGATTGCATTAAGATTACACCGGCGGGCGAACGCATGGGGTACAGACCCATTGCTCTGGGTTAACAGCAATCATAGCAGCGTGTGCACGATCAAAGCACCTTGATTGAAGAGATGGAGAAAAAGCACTCACCCACAACTAGAAATTTAAGTATAAAAAGCCTACTCACCTCCCAACCAATGATTATACTGATCAATATCAGGATTTGACCTTTGCGTCTTCCTATCACCTTTTCAAATAACACTTCGTAACATCCCTATGCGGGGGAAGAAGAAAAAAGTCTACTATTTATAAGATATAAGATAATCAATTATAATATAACTGTCATCATAAGGCGTATGATCTTTGTGTATAATTGCAAGGAGGGAAAATAATGGATAAAAAATATAAAAAAAAAATTTGTAAACGGGAGGTTGATTGAATTATGCAGCGTTTTCCCAAATTTTTTTTTTATTGGCTGGTTATTTTCTTAGTTTGACTTTCTGACCCACCAACACTGTGAGCCTATAACATATAACAGACAGTATTCCAACACAGTTTTTTTTTACAAACGATAACAAAGCATTTGTAAATAAATATCGCCAATAGGCCTAGAGTCTATATCACTATCATCTGACCTAATTTTGCTTGGCCACGAAATGGGAACATTTGATTGGAAAACCAGCCTGTACCGGTACTGCAAAAGTCATACAATGCCGGTGACCAAGTGGGCGTGGCGATAATTCCCTCGAGGTATAGAAGCAACTTCCGACTCCAGAATTTAACCGAAAAACGCGCATCAAACCTTCTGGCATAAAACTGCATGAACTGTGTAGAAGATAATCCAGTCCCTTAATCCAGTCCCTTTCATAAGAAGGGGTTGTTGTGATTTGCCACTAGGTCTTTTTTAACACACCTTATATTATGAAGATCGTATAGTTGGTGGTGTCAATCTTAATCCTCATTCTAGTGATTTCAAAAGTATGCGCCGCGGCGCCATGGCAGAAAATTTGCAAAGGCGTTTATAATGTCCATTCTATGTCAATGGGGACCTTACAATGGCTATTGTTTAGGACGTTAAGAACAAACAAAAATGAGGTGGGGGGCGGGGGGGGGGGGGCAAGAGCAGCAAACCAAAATTTTGGGTATTGTTATAAAGTAAAAAAGAAAATGGAGGAAACGGATGGAGTGACGAGCGCCCCCCCCCCAATTCCTTCCTTCCCTTTCCCCTTTGTCTCGCAAACTACAATGCACTCACTGACGTATATAGAATTTGACTCAATGTGTTTACATTTTGACTTCTGGGACAGTGACATTAGGAAAAGACTGCCATTAGAAATAATTAATTAATTTTTTTTTTTTAAAAGAGGGCGTTACAAGTGGGGAAACGTTTGGGAACCACTGGGCGTAGTCGTCCCCAAGTGACACCTGCCTGGTTATGGGCGTTGTTTTTGTCCCTGGCCGCGGCACAGCTGAGGGTCGCCAGGAAGCCTTGTTGGATGAACTCCGCCTTGCAGCAGGCCGGCGGGAAATGAAGTGGGACGGACGCCAGGTCCTCCACACCCTCCCGACTGTACAGGAAAGTCATGTTCAAAGCGAGGAAGTCGTCTGGCCCATTGATTCCACAGCAGTCTGCCTGGTAGTAATAGAATAATAGAAGGTGTAATAGTAACACAGATCAAAGTGAAGATGTTTTCATGCTCTACAAGTGATGCACGCCTGCCATGTACTAGAATTTAGATTTTAAACTTGTATAACCTATTATCTCTCCGTATGGAGAGCTGATAGCTGGAAAAAGAAAAACATTAGCAATTTTACATTATAAAAATAATTTGCAAATAATTATTATTCTAATGAACAAAATGTACCTTCTTAGAAAATCGATTGACATCTATGGATATTTTAATAGCTTTTGAAATACAAGGCAAATGCCTGGCCGGTACAACACCCAGCGCTTAGCATCCCTCCTCCATTTCGTGATATTTATTTATTTAGGCCTACCTTAGTTATTGCTCGGAGCTGAGGGGTGAGGGGGAATCCCCAACAGACATTTTTATCTAGAATTTGAAAGTAAGAAACTTTTTCAATGGAAATCGAGAAAGCTGCCAGCTTGACCGAACGTAGTCAATTTAAAGTGTTTAAACAAACACTTTAAATGACAACATGCCTAGGAATAATCTTCTCAGCAAACGGATCCTTCTCGAAACACAGATAATATTGCAAGATAAAAGGTACAAATGCTATGTTCAACCTTCTCAGAAAATGCCATACACTAAGCTTGCCCATAGATAGTCAAATTGATTTGTTTGACCAAACAGTACTACCGATACTCACCTACGGGTGCGAACTATGGGGTATGGAAAATTGTGACATATTAGAAAATATTAGACTAAGATATCTTAAGATGATTTTAAAATTGAACACCAAAACATCAAATTATGTAGTCCTAGGTGAAACAGGCAATCTTTATATAAGATCATTTATTAAAAAAAGAATGTTACACTTCTGGATAAAATAGCAAACGGTAAACAAAGCAGAATTTCTAAAATAATTTAAACCATTTTACTTAAAGAACATCTGGTTGAAAAATGCAAACGGTCCGCATATAAGTTACATCTAGAGCAATTAGGATTAGGATATATATGGTCAGAACAAGACACAATAGATACCAAACTTTCAAAATCAAAAATTAACCTACGTATAAATAATCAAAGAAAAACAAGAACTGTATGAAAGTATGCAAAATAGCAATAAAGGTAAACTATACAGCGCTCTTAAATATAAATCTGAAAGGAAAAATATTCCACCCTTTTTAAATAAATTAAATCTTAAAGAAGCTAACTATATACTAAAAATACGAACAAGTAATAATAATTTCCCTGTTGAACTGGGTCGCCACTCCAAAATAGATTATAATTTAAGAGTATGTCCCCTTTGCCTAAAAGATATAGGAGATGGATTTCCCTACTTACTCCAATGTGAGCATTTCAATGCCCAACGGAGATTATATATTAAAAAATATTATTTTTACAGACCAAATGTAGACAAAATGTCCGAACTGCTCAATACTAGTTCTCTGAAAGAACTTAAGAAACTAAGCATATTTGCAAAAATAGTTTTATCTGTTTAAAAAAAATGAAAAAAGATTATAAACGGTTAAATATATTAACATGTATTAACAACATTCCTTTCAGAACATCTTTTATTAAATTATAATTGTTTTCATGAACTATGTTACTATGCCTATACTGTATTTCTATGTTGGTATTCTCTATTCTTGATACTTTAAAATGAATCTATTATTATTAATTTTATTATTTCGGTAACTTTTACTATTACTCACTAATGTAAGAATATTCTAATTATGTTTTTGATTATGCCTTCATGGTACTGATGTGCTTTGTGGCAAAAATAAATATTGTTCCTTGTTCATTGTATGTAAATGTATGTGTATTTTGCTTGAAAGTCCACCGTAAAAGTAAATTGTTCTAAATTATTCCCAACTGTATTCAATAGAACGTGATTATTTAGATCTGTGTACTGATCTACTGATCCCCACGGTATTCAATAGAACGTATTTATTTAGATCTGTGTACTGATCTACTGATCCCCAACTGTATTCAATAGAACGTGATTATTTAGACCTGTGTACTGATCTACTGATCCCCAACTGTATTCAATAGAACGTGTTTATTTAGATCTGTATACTGATCTACTGATCCCCACGGTATTCAATAGAACGTATTTATTTAGATCTGTGTACTGATCTACTGATCCCCAACTGTATTCAATAGAACGTGTTTATTTAGATCTGTGTACTGATCTACTGATCCCCAACTGTATTCAATAGAACGTATTTATTTAGATCTGTGTACTGATCTACTGATCCCCACTGTATTCAATAGAACGTATTTATTTAGATCTGTGTACTGATCTACTGATCCCCAACTGTATTCAATTGAACGTGATTATTTAGATCTGTGTACTGATCTACTGATCCCCACGGAATTCAATAGAACGTATTTATTTAGATCTGTGTACTGATCTACTGATCCCCAACTGTATTCAATAGAACGTATTTATTTAGATCTGTATACTGATCTACTGATCCCCAACTGTATTCAATAGAACGTGATTTTTTAGATCTGTATACTGATCTACTGATCCCCAACTGTATTCAATAGAACGTGATTATTTAGATCTGTATACTGATCTACTGATCCCCAACTGTATTCAATAGAACGTGATTATTTAGATCTGTATATTGATCTACTGATCCCCAACTGTATTCAATAGAACGTGATTATTTAGATCTGTATACTGATCTACTGATCCCCAACTGTATTCAATAGAACGTGATTATTTAGATCTGTATACTGATCTACTGATCCCCAACTGTATTTAATAGAACGTGATTATTTAGATCTGTATACTGATCTACTGATCCCCAACTGTATTCAATAGAACGTGATTATTTAGATCTGTATACTGATCTACTGATCCCCAACTGTATTCAATAGAACGTGATTATTTAGATCTGTATACTGATCTACTGATCCCCACGGTATTCAATAGAACGTATTTATTTAGATCTGTGTACTGATCTACTGATCCCCAACTGTATTCAATAGAACGTGATTATTTAGATCTGTATACTGATCTACTGATCCCCAACTGTATTCAATAGAACGTGATTATTTAGATCTGTATACTGATCTACTGATCCCCAACTGTATTCAATAGACCGTGTTTATTTAGATCTGTGTACTGATCTACTGATCCCCAACTGTATTCAATAGAACGTATTTATTTAGATCTGTGTACTGATCTACTGATCCCCAACTGTATTCAATAGAACGTGTTTATTTAGATATGTATACTGATCTACTGATCCCCAACTGTATTCAATAGAACGTATTTATTTAGATCTGTGTACTGATCTACTGATCCCCAACTGTATTCAATAGAACGTATTTATTTAGATCTGTGTACTGATCTACTGATCCCCAACTGTATTCAATAGAACGTATTTATTTAGATCTGTATACTGATCTTTTGATTAACCTTGAACTATTTCTTTTACAATCTCTAGCAAAATTGATAGAAATAACGAAGCAATCTGTAAAAGGTACTTAATATTAGTGTTCAACTTTTTTTTTTTGCTGACTTAACACTTATTGTAAATGTGCAAAGAAAGTTAAGTCTAACCCCCCCCCCCCACACCATTTTTTTTTGTGGTTTATGGCTTAAAACTCTGACACACACACACACACACACAGACACATTCACAAACACATACTTACACAAATTTAGTCACACATACACACGTATAATATCAATACGGTCAAATTATTTTACAAATTACAAATTACAAATTACAAATTATTATATTATGGCCCACAAAGCAAATGTGAGTTTGAGACCTCTGAGGGGAAAAGAAAAATAAATACAGACTTAAACTACATCTGAGATTTGGTGAAAAAAAGAAATTTATACTCAAATTACAAAGGGACATAATACCATGAGCATGATTGCGTTTAAAAAGAATGTAAAGGAGTTGTTGGTCTTGGCCCCAGCCTCGTAATATTCCAATAGAACTTGCAAGAGATGCTTCCTCGTGTTGTCATGAAGCTGTGAGAAAAAACAAAAAAATTAAACAACGGCAACATGAAAAGTTAATTATTCCAAATCATATTATTTATTAATTCATAATTTTTAGCAAGCTCAACACTGGGAATACAATGCACGCATAAGTGTTTAATGCAATAGAGCGTTCTTAGTGGGCGTGGCTTAGGTTTTTAGTGACGTATTTGTGTAAATAAAGAAGCCACTTGAGGTACAAATGTAACGTGGTGAAAGTGAAGTACTTCTTTATCATGCAAAATTCACATCTGAATATTGGCCATCCTACTCAAAAATAAGGAGGTAAATAGTAGTACTGTAGATTAATTGATTAATGTGATTAGGCTAGGGCCGGCTAGACCTATTTACACTTTCAATTTCACTTTATAGGCCTACACTTTTAATGTTTCGTAGGCTAGGCTACGATGTCAAGTGATATTGTTGGTGAATAGGCTATCTAGTCAAGTCACTATTAGGCTCACATCGTCTATGATCTATGTCTATGATAATAATAAAATAGCCTATTTTATTTAACATACATAATACAGCTTAAATCTTAATAAGACTTAAAACACAACACATCATTTAAAAAAAGCTCGAGCCTATATGAAACTTTATTAATACAGCGGCCATATTTACTTGTACACCATTACTCAAAATAAACACAAATCACGTGCTTTTTGTCACGGGATTGCAAACGCCCTATTAAATAAGCGTAGCCACGTTGATTGTAGGGGAGGAGGGCGCAGACTCCCCACCACCCCTCTCCATCTTCTAAAAAAATTCCACTTATTTTTTGTGGTCAATACAAATATGATTTTTTTATAACATTAGTAATACATTTTTTTTTAAGATGAAATAAATTTTTTGTTGCATACAATTTCCGTTTATAAAATGATCCTTTAAAACTGAAATATTTAATTCAATCCTATGATTAAAATTAAGGATTATGCCTATAAATATGTTACTAAGACAAATATATTAACTAAAATAAATAGTTTATGGTGAAATTGTGCCCCTCTAAGTTTCCTTTACCCCCCCCCCCCTTTCCTTTCTTTTTTTCAATATGGCAATCAAGGCTAAGTCAATGATAATTATGAAGCGTATACTGACTGCCTTGTTAATTATATTTTTCATAAAAAGTGAATCTTACATTACAATCTGTGTGGATCTATGCTTACTGTATATAATGGAAATCTTATCTATGGTAACTGTATTTAATTTAGATGTTTGGATGTCCGCTTACCCCAGATGTCAGATACAGGACATTTATCGCCAGTAAATATTGTCCAGTTATAGTCACCAATAACATCAAAATAAGCTTTATTAAAAAACAAAAACAAAAAAAAAGAATGTATGTTCACATTTTAACGTTTAACATTCTAAGTTAAAGTTAACATTTTGAAGTTTAACATTCTAAGTTTTGTATAACATTTTCAAGTTTAACATTCTAAGTTTAGGCTAACATTTTCAAATTTAACATTCTAAGTTTAAGTAAACATTTTTAAGTTTAACATTCTAAGTTTAGGTAAACATTTCAAGTTTTAAATTCTAAATTTAGGCAAACATTTTCAAGGCTTACATTCTAAGTTAAGGTAAACATTTTCAAGTTTTACTTTCTAAGTTTAGGTAAATATTTCAAGTTTTACATTTTACATTTAGGTAAACATTTTCAAGTTGTACATTCTAAGTTTAGGTAACATTTTCAAGTTTTAGATTTGATTTTAACTTTAGGTAAACATTTTCAGGTTTTACATACGAAGTTTAGGTACAAATTTTCAAGTTTTACATTTTAAATTTAGGTATACATTTCCAAGTTTTACATTTTAATTTTAGGCAAACATTTTCAAGTTTTACATTCTAAGTTAAGATAAACTTTTTCAAATTTTACATTTTAACTTAGGTAAACATTTTCAAGTTTTACATTGTAACTTTAGGTAAACATTTTCAAGTTTTACGTTTTAGGCAAACATTTTCACGTTTTACATTGTAACTTTAGGCAAACATTTTCAAGTTTTACGTTTTAGGCAAACATTTTCAAGTTTTACATTCTAAGTTAAGATAAACATTTTCAAATTTTACATTTTAACTTTAGGTAAACATTTTCAAGTTTTACATTGTAACTTTAGGTAAACATTTTCAAGTTTTAGGTTTTAGGCAATTTTTTTCAAGTTTTACATTGTAACTTTAGGTAAACATTTTCAAGTTTTACGTTTTAGGCAAACATTTTCAAGTTTTACATTCTAAGTTAAGATAAACATTTTCAAATTTTACATTTTAACTTTAGGTAAATATTTCCAAGTTTTACATTTTAACTTTAGGCAAACATTTTCAAGTTTTACATTCTAAGTTAAGAAAATCTTTTTTAATTCTTACATTTTATGATTACCGGATGCGGTGGTCTAGTGAACAGTAAAGGATAACTAATCTGAAGGTCACGGGTTTAAATTCAGGTAAAAACAATATTAAAAGAAAAAGGAATTTTTTTGTCGTTGCATTAGGGCAAAAGTCGGCAACCTTTTGCCTACAGTGTGCCAAACTAGGATTTCTAATTCATTCAGCGTGCCAACAGCCTAAAAGTCAACCTGCTCTATTGTACTTAAAAAAATATTTTTATAGGACAATTAATTAAACTCCTTAGCAAGACCAAGGCCAAAAGCAAAAGAGATTATTTATAGAGAAAATCGTTAAAGCGTTTTATATTTAATACAAAATTAACGTGTTTGTGATTATCATCCTTTTTTTTGCAATTATATTAAATATAATATTTTATTACTTAACTATCACATTTACGTTATCTTTTTTAAATTAAGATGTGGATCTTACATCTGATTATCGATATGTAGATCAATATATTTTCATCTCAGTTGAGCTGAGAAGTCCTTAAATTGTCATGTGTATTAATATCTAACGTGATTAATACAAAATCACCGTTATTCAATGTAATGAATACAATGTAATCATACAAACTGGGTAGTTAGTGTAATGTTTAAAAATATACATATAAATTCTTAAGTTATATAATTTTTATATAATTTTCAAATACGTTTTATAGTTTGAATTCAAGTTATTAATTGTTAGCCATACATTTTTATAAAAGAAAAAAAAAGAAACATATTAGAAAATTATTGCGAATAAAATGAATTTATTATCTCCCTTTAAATAAAAACCATCCACATTGGATTCAATAGTGATGCCAAACATGTTATGTTTTGGAATAGAACAAAAATTACTGACTAATTATTATTTCTTTATATAAATTCAACATTATGGTATTCATTACAAGATTGAATAAGTCTATATAGCTCTGATGGGTACTTGAAATCATCTAAGGAATGGTAATGGTGTTTGGGCATTGTGATGGCCACACGTTCCTCATATATAAAATGGTATACATTTTCTAAATGGGATACTTCGTCCAGACTAAACGCCATCACTCCCACACACAGATTTACACTTCGTTTTTTACCATGCCAACATAAACGCAGCGGCCCTTGATACAAAGCTTAACGGTAACAGAGCTATATTAACTTATCACGCATTGTGGTAACAGAGCCATGTGAACGTATGAAGTTTAGCGGTAACAGAGCCATGTGAAGGTTAGCGGTAACAGAGCCATGTGAAGGTTAGCGGTAACAGAGACATTCTAACTTACCACGCTTAGCGGTAAAAGAGCCAGATAGCGTGCAGCAAAACTTCCGTAGACAGAGAAAGCCAACATAGCAATCCCCAACACAAGCACACCGTAGGACATAATGGAGGTCCAGCTCCCCAAGTATAGAGTCATCGGCAGGTCGTCCTGGTGGAAATTCAACAACAGCGGCGGCGTACATAATACCATAAATAAAGGGATCGGGGGAAGGAGGGGGGAGGGGAACATACTGCAAAACCCGATCGTAAAAAAAATGAAAGCTATACGGGGCCGTCCACATTTGAGGTAACAATTGATATAAATATACACAGATTTCCAATGGTAAAAAAAAAAGTAGGCCCTATTAAATGGTTCGATGGTATTAAACACGTTGAGTGGATAACATTAACACAAAATTATTTAGTCTTTTTTGCATGTAATAAAATGCAAAAAAAAAAACACCAGAAGGGATATGAGGCTTTTATGGCACTTATACTTATACAATTTATTAATTAAAATCAATACTTGTTATTAACTACTAAAGTAAAACATAATAATTACCTTGAAAAAAACTAAAAAATAAACACATTTATAATTGAACTAGTTGAAAAGATTTTCTAAGGTGTATCAACTGACCATTTTTCAGGCTCTGGAGAGAGTCAATGTACTGCCCATTCCTAATATATGTCAGTGGCAAAAGTCAGTAAATATGGCGATAAGGCAAGATTTTTAGAAGTTGAGTTTTTGTCTATTTAACCATCCTACCCACCCTACCCGCCATGCTTACCTACCCATCTAAACATATATCCATCCCACTTACATACCTACCCACCTACCAACCTAATCATCTAGCCATCTAGCTTACCCACCTACCCACACAGACACCTACACTGCCTACTTTCCTACCTACCCATCCACCCACGCCACTTAAACAAAAATGTTACCTTCGTTGGTACGATTGACTCATAACTGTTGATCAGCAGTTTGGTCATGTTGACTTTTTTTACCAGTGGGTCCAAAATGTCTTCTACAATGATATCTTGACAAAAGGTCAGCAACAGTCCAAGTGTGAAGAATATGGCTCCACATATCTACAAAAGGTTAAATAACATTCAAAGTGTACATTACTCTTTGCATATTATGGTGATTGCGTAGCCCACACAAAACCTGACGAAGTGACCTTTTGATAAATTGCTGTCAGGAATTTGTTCCCAGTGGAGAATACATTACAAGTTATTTGGGGTATTTGGGGTAAAAAGGAACTAAATTACTGAATTATAGTTTGCGGAATATGTAGCGTTGCTGGCTAAAACTCGATTTAATATTAGAGATATCAATAGAGTGTGGACATTTCTATGCGACTGAATGTACTGTCATGTATATTGTTTTTCCAAGAATTGGAACACGCAATGTTTATTCCTCTCTCTCTCTCTTTTCTTACTACACACAATATTAGGACGTTTAGTAGGAAAACAAAAGGTTCTAGGTAATGTTGGGATTCTGTGTTGATCTCAAATTCTCAGAGTCTGGGAACGACTCATTATTTAATAGGGGAAGTTCCTATCGTTTTTGTTATGAGTTTTGTAATGTTACCATGATTTTCACCCCTACTGGTAGTGGGTCTGTCCCTTGCACCACTCGGATAGTATTTAATGATTTGTTTTGTCTGAAAGACAGAGAGTTTCAAAATATGTTCCTTTGAGAACGTTTGTGCTTGCACTATTTTATTCTAACTGTACATAATAGATATATTGTATATATTGAACATACCACCTGAAATAAACTATCAACAACAGTTACACTGAAGCTTCCTTGTCAAGTTACTATTCGATTGTGTTGTATACATTACAATAAGATTTATCTACTACTCTAATGTACAAGAAAGGAACTGTTGGAATGCAAATACTGAATTTGTGCCCAGGACTATAAGAAGAGTTCGTGTAATACTGAAACATAAATACTAATAATTAAAGTCTCCCCTAGGACTAACGAGAATTATCAGCAAGATCTACACAGCTCTGGCCACAAGGGGATTGTGGACGTAACAAAATTTGGTGGTCTCGCCCGGTATATTTGAGTTCTACTTTTCCTGACCTAGGATTAACAAAATTTAGTGGCCTCGTTCGATATATTTGAGTTCTACTTTTCCTGATCTAGGATTGGAAAAAAATTTGTTGATCTCGTCTGGAAAATTTGAGTTATATTTTTCCTGACCTAGAAATATTTTGTGACATTAGTAGTACTGAGAGCGGCATATTTGTGTTTCGTTTTCTAGGACTGTGAAACTATTCTTTTCTAAAAAGAGGAGAGAACTGGTTTGCGTATTTATGCCTGGGGAAGTGTGAAGATTCCACGCAGTGTTTAATATTATATTGTGCAAATTTCTGGACAAATCGTAAGTTGGAACTTTATATTTTATTATACAATATATACTACTCTACTATCACAAATATTTCGAACGCTATACTATGGCTTCGAATATATCAAGTGAGGAACTTAAGGCCATGTCATTTGCTGAACTAAAAGAATTAGCTGAGTCTTTTGGGATTGAGGCAGGACAGGCAAGACCTAATCGTAATCGTTTGATCAAAGAAATTATGACATGTTTGAACGGGCAGAATGCCATGAACACTGTTAATGTAGTTGAAGTGGGACAGAACGATATCAATAAAGGTTATGTAGCTCCCAGTGGGGGCGAGGTAATTGCCCACGGAGACGAGGTAAGAAATATGTCATCTAGATCATCAAACAATGATGAAGATGAAGGGTTGAGTGAAAACCTAAAATTCCAATTAGCTATGAAGAGAATGGAATTAGAAAGTATGGAAAGGAGAGAATTGGAAAGAATTAGGATAGAAACTTAAAGGGAAAATGAAAGAATTAGGATTGAAACTGAAAGGGAAAATGAAAGAATTAGGATTGAAATTGAAAGGGAAAATGAAAGAATTAGGATTGAAAGCAGAGAAAGGATAGAGATGGCACGCATGAACAGACCTGACCATCGTAGGGACAGCAATGGTATGGATATTAGCGCAATGAAGCAACACTTGCCTATATTCAGAGAAGAAGATGTTCAAGATTTCTTTTTGCTTTTTGAGAGGATAGCTGTAGATTATCAGTTCCCTGATGATAAGATGGCTTTATTGTTAAGGTCAACTCTCAACAAAGGAAAAGCATTGGACGTAGTGTTGAGTTTAACACCCGAGGAAATAAATGACTATGAAGTGATCAAAGATAGGGTGCTAAAAAGTTATTCCCTGACACCAGAAAAATATAGAAAGCTATTTAGAGACAGAAAGAAGGCATATGATCAAACTCATGTAGACTTTTTGAGACAAAAGGAGAAAATGTTAGAACAGTGGCTAAGGTCACAGAATGTAAGTGAGTTTGATAAACTCAAGAACCTAATATTGTTTGAGGAATTCAATGATTGTATTCGAGTGGATATTAAAACCCACATCTCAGACCGAGGGGTTGAAGATGTGCATGAAGCTGCTAGATTGGCAGATAACTATGCCATAATTCACGCCAGCATAAAGCCATATTATGCTGACAAACCCAAAGTGCACAAACCAGAGCCCAAGGAGGCTAGTAAACCAAAAGAGACAAGTGAAAACAATAATAAGAACAGTGGTGTAAATAATAATAGTAACTTAGTTCATTTCAGGAAGCAGACAGATGTAAATAAAGCAAAGGTGGTATGTTTCAATTGCAAGAAAGAGGGCCACATGAAGAAAGATTGTTGGATCCTTACCAAGAAGCAAGGTGCTATTCTACACTGTGCCAGAGTGCAGAAAGACAGCAAGCAGACAGAAGAAGTGTGCAACACAGGGTCAAGAAACTCAAAAGAAATGCGGCCGGCATCGCCCATAGTTGTGGAGTCGATGGTTTTTGAGAACAGTCTATCTAAGGTAAAAGAGAATAGCTGTACTCAATCTATTATGCTTTCAGAAGGCCGTGAGGAACAGATGGTTCCTGAAGTCCCGGAAGAGGACGACCTATCCGATTTTCGACCCTTTGTCTACGAGGGGACAGTGTCGACAGAAGTCGATGTACTCAGCAAGAAGAAAATACAGATATTACGTGACACGGGTTCTGCTGTCAGCGTGATCCTGGAGGGCAGTGTGCCGTTAACAGATGCCACCAGTACCGGTGAGTCTGTTGTGCTGAGAGGTGCTAGTATGGAGGCTGTGGAAGCTCCACTGCACAGAATAAAACTCGAGTCGGATATTTTTACAGGTAACATCGTAGTGGGAGTGTGGCGCGCACTACCCGTCAAAGGCGTTTCCATGATATTAGGAAATGACATTATGGGCGGCAGAGTCACTGTCGAGCCCATGGTTAAAGTGTTGGAGACAAAGATGGCGGAGGACAAAAACCTACGTCCTGCCAATGAACGCCCAACATGTGCACTGACAAGAGCAATGCAGAAAAAGAAGTCGGTAAAGACTCCTGCTACGCCGTGTAGTGCAACGAAAGATGTGTTTGTCTGTTCTGAAGAAACACATGCGAATGAAACAGTGATAACAGAAACACCTGACATCGATTTAAGTGCTACGTTCTTTGCTGAACTAACAACTGGTGATGCAACAGAGAACGATAACATTTTGTCACCAAAGCAGAAATTGGTGAAAGAACAATTGAATGACGAAGTAATAATGCAACTCAGAATGAAAGCTGTTGATGAAAAGACTGCAGATGCAATGGCGGAATGCTTTTACATGAAAGATGAAGTGTTGATGAGAAAGTCGAAACCGCTCAACTCAGGTACAAACGAGTGGGACAGTATTCACCAGATTGTAATACCTAAGTGCTATCGTCAAGATATACTGCGTATGGCGCATGATCTTCCTTTCGCTGGTCACATGTGAGTCCGAAAAACGCACCACCGTATCCTCCCTTAATTCTACTGGCCAGGACTGAGAAGAGATGTCGAACAATACTGCAAGACTTGCCACGTATGCCAAATGGTAGGACGTCCTAACCAACGAATTCCTGTCGCTCCACTCCAGCCGATACCATTCAGTCATATACTCATTGATTGCGTGGGCCCGTTGCCGAAAACAAAAGCCGGTTTTCAATACCTGCTCACAGTCATGTGTTCATCCACTCGCTTCCCGGAAGCCATTCCGTTGCGGAACATAACAACAGTGAAGGTGGTAGACGCCCTGACAAATTTCTTCACACGTTATGGCCTACCGAAGACAGTACAGTCCGACCAGGGGACTAACTTTACTTCGAACATTTTCAAACAAGTCATGGAACAATTAGGGATAAGCCATAGGCTATCAAGTGCCTATCATCCTGAGAGCCAGGGAGCTCTGGAAAGGTTTCATCAGACATTAAAATCGATGCTTAAAAAGTACTGTTATGAAAACGAGAAAGACTGGGATAAGGGTGTGCCTTATGTACTGTTCGCTGCAAGGGAGGCCACTCAGGAATCCCTGGGGTTTAGCCCATTCGAACTTGTGTATGGACACTCAGTCAGAGGTCCGTTGAAACTTCTACATGAAACTTGGCTAACGGACAGTGAACCGATTGGACGTTTGTCATATATAGATAAATTTAAAAATAGGCTTTATCATGCTTTTAACCATGTGAAGATTCATTTTCCACAGATGCAGGAGCGTATGAGACAGAACTATGACCGTAAAGCTACAGCTAGAACTTTTGCACCAGGTGACAAAGTTCTTGTGTTTCTACCTTTGCAAAATCAGCCTTTAAGTGCAAAGTTTAGTGGACCCTATGAGATAGAGTCAAAGCTTGGCGAGGTCAATTATTTGATAAAGACTCCTGACCGGAGACAAAAACAGAGGGTATGCCATATTAATTTACTTAAGCCCTATGTTTCCAGGGAAAAGAGTAAACCACGGGAGGTCCCCATGATTTCATTAGCTAGAGTCCCGACGGATTTATCTAGGATAGAATATAAGTTTGCAGAAAGTAAACTTAATAATGCAGACGCCCTTAAGAGTTTAGATACAAGGCTAGAACATCTTCCGGTAGAAGATAAGGAGAAGATTATTGAGCTGGTACATGAAAATAAGTCAATGTTTACAAATGTTCCCAGTAGGACACATGTCATAGAGCACGATGTAGTGTTAACCAATAGTGCCAGGTCTATTAAACAGCATCCATTTGACCCCATCAGACCTGAGCATATTAAATTAGATTTAAAGTATATGTTAGAAGATGACATAGGAGAAAAATGTGATAGCAAATGGTCTACACCCTGTGTGATGGTACCAAAAGCCGACCACACACTGCAGTTTTATAGAGACCTTGGGAAATTAAGTAATTTGACAAAGACCGACTGGTATCCCATTCCCCGTATCATCGACAAGATAGAGACAAGGTCATAGCTGATACTCTATCTCGGGTGCTACATGATTGACTGAATAACCCCATACTTCTTTTTCAGATCATCTCACTTATTCATTAAGAATGTGTCATGATAACCTATCATTCGTTTGAATTTTGATTATGGAATACCTATAGAATACTTGTATCATACAGAAGTCAAGTCTTTTGAAAGTATTAATAATTTTTATAATCATGTATAATATTCATGTTCTGATATATTTTAAATTCATTTGATTATGGAAAAGAAATTCCATTTAAATGTTGATGCATGATGCAATAAATATATAATATGCACGTATTTACTTGATATGGATGGATAAAAGTAATTGTCATCACATGCAATTAAGTGGGAAAACTTTGAGCTAGTTGATTTATTATCTTGTTTTATTTTAGTTAATGAATGGAACTAAATAATAATATGTACAATTGTTATCTTAGAAAGAGATGTAATATCAATTGGTATAAATTAATAGATAATATTGGAAATCTATTGCTAAATTGTTATATCATGGTAATAGAATGGGAAAAACTAGTGGATATTCACTATGTTGTGTATAGGTTGTTATATATTCCATATATCCGGGAATGGAGGGAAACAAAGGTACCTAAAGGTGTGCACTCATTCAACCCTGAACAATCTTTTATATTAAACTTTTAAATTTGCCAAAAACGCATAATAGTGGATTACATTTTAATATTTAGATTACTGTAGTAATCGTAACTAGAGTGTATTTTCTCCTCATATTTGAGAAAAGGGGAAGTATCATCATCTTAGGTATGAACCCTGTTAATGTCAAGTTGACACTGTAATTTAAAGGGGAAGTAACCTATAGTTTGATTCGAGTTACGTATTACTTATCTTTTGGTTTGTATATTAGAAGTAAACTGTTGAATATTGACAGATTTTGAGCAATGTTATATTAGTTTAAATAGATTAAGACTTTTTGCAAATTTTTGGTGGAAATCCACACAACTGTACATAGTTAAAATAAGAATGACTAGAATATTTTTGAATTATTTGTACTTGTTGAGACATTAGTTAATATTAATATTAACGGGGAAATATTTGTCCATCACGTTATAATCACAATTACCATTGAGTAGTGACACTTTTTATAATTTAGTTGTGCCAGTGAGCCATGTTTGCTTAAATTGTCTTATAATCTTCCATTGATTGATGGTTGTTAAAACGATAGTGTTAAGTACGAAAAATGTACCATGTTGAGTATTACTTGGGTAATTATGGTACATTATTTCTTTCATTGGGTGGGGGCGTGTCATGTATATTGTTTTTCCAAGAATTGGAACACGCAATGTTTATTCCTCTCTCTCTCTCTTTTCTTACTACACACAATATTAGGACGTTTAGTAGGAAAACAAAAGGTTCTAGGTAATGTTGGGATTCTGTGTTGATCTCAAATTCTCAGAGTCTGGGAACGACTCATTATTTAATAGGGGAAGTTCCTATCGTTTTTGTTATGAGTTTTGTAATGTTACCATGATTTTCACCCCTACTGGTAGTGGGTCTGTCCCTTGCACCACTCGGATAGTATTTAATGATTTGTTTTGTCTGAAAGACAGAGAGTTTCAAAATATGTTCCTTTGAGAAAGTTTGTGTTTGCACTATTTTATTCTAACTGTACATAATAGATATATTGTATATATTGAACATACCACCTGAAATAAACTATCAACAACAGTTACACTGAAGCTTCCTTGTCAAGTTACTATTCGATTGTGTTGTATACATTACAATAAGATTTATCTACTACTCTAATGTACAAGAAAGGAACTGTTGGAATACAAATACTGAATTTGTGCCCAGGACTATAAGAAGAGTTCGTGTAATACTGAAACATAAATACTAATAATTAAAGTCTCCCCTAGGACTAACGAGAATTATCAGCAAGATTTACACAGCTCTGGCCACAAGGGGATTGTGGACGTAACAGTACGTATTGGATTAACGTATATGTCTGGTATTCGAAATATACATGTACCGGAGTTGGGCATACCAGGGGGCTTTCTTTATGCAGCACGAACATAGTTTGACTATCAACTCACAAACAGACAGCACAGCTAGAACAGAACATCAACTCACAAACAGATAGTCATGATAGTACATCCCCACTAACGAACGGCGTAGCTAAAACATACTTACGAAAAAAAAAGGTACAACATCATCGCACAAACATACAGTAAAGCTAAAACATCAACTTACAAACTAACAGCTAATCTAGAACATCAACTCACAAATAGTAAAGCTAAAACATCAACTCACAAACAAATAGAAAAAGCTAGAACATCATCTCACAAACAAATAGTAAAGCTAGAACATCATCTCACAAACAAATAGTAAAGCTAGAACATCATCTCACAAACAAATAGTAAAGCTAGAACATCATCTCACAAACAAATAGTAAAGCTAGAACATCATCTCACAAACAAATAGTAAAGCTAGAACATCATCTCAAAAAGAAACTACAATGCTAGAACATCATCTCACAAACAAACTACAATGCTAGGACATCATCTCACAAACAAACTACCATGCTAGAACATCATCTCACAAACAAACAGTAAATTTTTAGAACATCAATTCACAAACAAACAAATAGTCTAGAACATCATCTCACAAACAAACAGTAAATTTTTAGAACATCAATTCACAAACAAACAGATAGTCTAGAACATCATTACACAAACAAACAGTAAATTTTTAGAACATCAATTCACAAACAAACAGATAGTCTAGAACATCATCTCACAAACAAACAGTAAATTTTTAGAACATCAATTCACAAACAAACAGCTAGTCTAGAACATCAACTCACAAACAAACAGATAGTCTAGAACATCATCTCACAAACAAACAGTAAATTTTTAGAACATCAATTCACAAACAAACAGATAGTCTAGAACATCATCTCACAAACAAACAGTAAATTTTTAGAACATCAATTCACAAACAAACAGCTAGTCTAGAACATCAACTCACAAACAAACAGCTAATCTAGAACATCAACTCACAAACAAACAGCTAATCTAGAACATCAACTCACAAATGTAACCACCATTGAAGCCATCAAACACCTGCTCATAATTTGATACACCATCTTCAAAGTGGTACCGCTCACTCGTGACACCAGCAGGGACTCTGTCAACGACAATGGAACTAAAACATGCACAAAATTGGTTTTAGACTACTGTTTTTTAGTATTGGAACTTGACTAGAGCAATCTAGACAAGGGGTCGGCAACCTATGGCACGCGTGCCAGACTTGGCACGCAGAGCAATTTTCAATGGCACGCGGAAGACCACCAACAAATGCATTTCAAGTATCTTCTACAAGAAACTGAGTGCCATAGGATTAATGACTTTTAGAATGTTGGCACTCTGATTGAATTAGAAATCCTACTCTAACACACTAGTATCAATACCTTGCCGACCCCTGATCTAGACTTTAGATGGACAACTAGCTTAAATTGATTGATTTATTCCCATACATTTTTTGTAAAATTCAACATTTCCTTGTTCTAGTAAAAAATGTGTATTGTTCTGATAAAACACTGTCACTTCTGTACCCATGGGCTTCAAAGCGACGATGTGTGGAAACCACATTATTAATTGTCTAGCAAACTTTCTAAAACTTCTGAAAACCTGCTGCATTGAATCGGTTAACCTGACGTATAGTTCTGTTAAACCCACTGCATAGTTCTGGTAAACCTGCTGCGTTAAACTGGTTAACCTGACGTATAGTTCTGTTAAGCCCACTGCACAGTTTAGGTAAACCTGGTAAACCTATACTATGGTTCTGATAAACATTGCATTACTCCGCTAGTTAGCTAATTACATACTATTCTGTATTTTTCTTGGTTTTGCTAATACACATTGTATTTTTCTGATACACATATTATAATACTTTTGTAAAATGTAGCAAAAGACAATTTTATTAAATATAAAACCACATAATGGTAAGAAATTCATAGGAAATCATTTCGAAATCTGAAAGAAAAGTAAATATACTATAAATTTAGTTTAGGCTATGACCACAGAGACCACAGAATAAATATAGAACAGAATGCGCAATCGCATTTTTTTCTGTTTCCGAAGTAATACCGACTCCATACTATTTAAACGCAGCGGTCTTGGTTACACACTATATTTATGCTTATTTATGTTCATTTTCATCAAATCTACAATTTCGAACACCCAAAGCCAATGTTTCAGGCAAAAGGTGCAAAGGCTGTTGTGTAATAAACTGCAACAATGATGTGAAAACGATTGATTTACTGTACAAAGAAGCATGTCAAACTACATGGCTTTCCTAACCCCGTAAAGGGTAATCAACTGTAACTTGTAACCTCATATTACTTAATATTAGTAGCCTTGCTTTAGTCCTAAGCTTGTTAAGAGTAGATATCAGTAATACATAAGCCTTTCTCTTTTTACTATAGTAAAGTTTCTAGTTTCTAGAGGCCGCTGCTTTGAATCAAAAGAAAATGCGAAAGCCGAGCTTCACTTTTAGTGATTGCGCATATAGGAATTGCGCATTCTGTTCTATATTATTTTCTGTGGCTAAGACTAACTAAGCCATTGAATTGATTGTAACAAATATTCTATATACTATATAGTATAGTTTATAGCTTATTTTACTAGATTGTAAAAGTAAGACAAAATGTTCTTTAATTTTAGAATTACCAATTTTTGTTTCAATATAAATTGACCATAATATCAAAGTAAAATAATGGGAGATAGATATTTGACAATGGATTCGATGTAAGGTTTACTGAAAGTTTGGATGAAGTTTTCAGTCAGACGGGAGTTTCGGAGAAAAGTTCCTTTGATGTTTTTATTGAGCTTCCGGAACATTTCGTTAGAGATTATGGTTGATTAAACAAAAATTAGAATTTGAAATAAATTATTTAAATGTTTAAAAAAATCCTTCATAAAGTTTATTAACTTCGCAATACTTTCTTTCTGTAAGACTTGTTCGTTAGAAGGCTAATTGACCCGCTTTCTTTCATCCCATAGTTCCTACACTTAGCACTTTCCTTATCCCTTATGCGAGAACAAATGCATAAAAGTACTTTTTCTTCCCGAGTGGCAATCCAACAAGGGATATTTATATATATAAAGAGCAAAAAAAGATAAAACAGAGCAAAAATAATAAAAGAAAAATAGAACATAAGACAGCAAAATATAGCAAAAAAGAGCAAAAAATATAACAAAACAGGAAAATAAAACCAAAGAGAGTAAAAAAAAAACATAAAAAATAGAACAAAACAGATTATTTTGAACAAAGGCAAAATGGATCAGAACAGATTAAAAAAGAACTAAAAAACAGTAAAATAGAACAAAACAGGAAAATAAAACACAACAGAGTAAAAAAGAACACATCATAGCTAGATCATCCTCACAAACAAACAGGGCAGATAGAACATCCTTACAAACAAATAGCACAGCTGGAACATCTCACTAACAGATAGTCATAGTAGTACATCCCTACAAACAAACAGTAAATCTAGAACACCATCTCAAAAACAAACAGTAATGCTAGAACATCATCTCACAAACAAAACAGATTATTTTCAACAAAACAGACAAAATGGAGCAGAACAGATTAAAATAGAACGAAACAGTAAAATAAAACAAAATAGAGCAAACGTGAAGATAAAAGACCACATTGGATCTAAATTGACTAAACTATTAAATCAAAGTAAACAGAAAAAGGAGGAAAACAAAAACCCATAATAATAAAAAAATAAACACAGATAAACATAAACACACTGAGCTATAATATATGGAGTGCTCAAAGGAAGTAAATTATAGGAGAAATGCGGACTTTTAAATATAGATAAGCGCACTGTATGGCACTGAGCTATATATATGTTACGGCCAAAGCCCGAAGTGCGGCCAGATCGCGATCTGGCCGAGGCGCTTGGCCAATGTCCGAAATAAATATTTATTAAACTTACTTCTCAGTTAACATATATATGTGGTATTCAAAGCATTATCCAGAAAAATCATCAACCATTTAACTTTTGACTTCGCCACTAAAATGAATGAATCCGGTAATCACTAAAATTAACACAATTTACTCGTATAAGAGAGTATAAGCTTACATATATATTATGTATGTTCAGTATAAAAGAGTTCATTTTTATCAAATTCCAATGACGCAATTACGAAAAGTTTTTAAATTCCATGTATATATTGTTATAGATCAGAGTCATAATACAGTGCACCTATCTATATTTAAAAGTCCGAATTTTCTACCATTTTTTCGTATCCATTTTAATTGCTTGAGCACTCCATGTATATATATATCTCAGTGCATAAACACTACAGAATGTAATTGAAAGTATAAGACTAGAACAAACTCAGAGTATAATTTTGTGTAAAGATATATTTCTATGTAAACATTGTACATATGATTGTAAAAATAAAAACCCTGTACAGAACAAGCTATATAAAAAAAAAAAGGTACAGACGATAAAATTATCTGTTCCTAATAATTTATGTTCTTGTTCCTGTTCTTCCTATTTCATTTTTTTTATTTATTTTGAGTTAACTTGCGTGTGTATTTGTTTGTCCATTTCTTTTTTATATATAGAGAGAAGCCAATAGTTCAAAGAGAAGTCTTTCTTGTCTTACACAAATAGTATTTTGTCTCCACATGGTCAAATTCTCTTTCTCCTGGAACCCACAATTTTCACATTTTGTGATGTAAACATTCAACTGTTTCAGAAATAATTAAGAAGCATCCCCCCCCCCCATCCTTATCGGATTTGAATTTCTGCAAGGAACCCTAAACCACAGGCAACATCATTATCTGCAATCTTAAAAGAAAAAAAGAGAAAAAAAAAGAAATTAAAACGAATATAAAACAGGCATTTTAAAAATGAAGGCGTCGTTATATTTGGTAGTTACAATAGCTACGGTAAACTTTAAAAAAACATTACCTACATTTACCTACATTTATTGAATAATATAAAACAAGTAAAGTAACCTTCGGATCAAACTGATCATAGGGCTGGACCTGGAGAAGCAGCGTTCACCAGTTTCTGTGGTCACGCATACGATGGGGATGTGTGGCCAGTACAATGCCCAGCCGCCTTTACTTTACCCCAACTAGTGTCAGGTACCCATCAGAGTTGGTTGGACTCAGGGGCACCCTAAAGTCCCTGGAAAAAATCCTAGCCTGCACCAGGATTCGAACCCAGAACCTTCAGATCGCCACAGAGACGTTAGTTAACATTTTGCAAACACTGTGTGCAAACTTGCTTAAATCATAGACAGCTGGATAGCATTGAGCGACGGGGCGGGCAATCAGAAATATGATGGCCGAACTTTTGCTCTGGTTCTCGTCAAGCTTTATGCACGATATTTTCATTTTTTGTTTGCATTAGGGCAGGGATCGGCAACCTTTTCATTATAGTGTTCCAAAGTAGGATTTCTAATTCATTCAGATTTCCGTTAAGAAGATAAGAGTTGTGTTTTGTCATATCTAGATACTAACCATTCGCTACCAGATTTCCGTTGATCTGATTTTCCGAAGGTCGGACTGAGGGTAATTACTGACCGCGCTGTAAGGCTTGAACGGTTTCTTCAATATAACTCTGACCGGGGCGTCTTGAATAATATACTTTTGCTTTGGCATTTCTTCGCGCCTCTCTGGAGACACAATATGCGCTTCTACTTCCACGTCCCGCTTCTGAATTTTGGGGGTGGATGTGAGAGTCGACTGTGGCGCCGGAGTACTCAGGAGCGCCAGAATGACCAGCGCGATTTGACTAGCCTGTGAGGTGGACACGAAAACGGAATCGAGAGAGATTGTAATACTTGTATTTCCGAATGCTGCATAAACACACATTACTTAATTACCAGGCAACGCATTACATCAAGCTGCCTGACTAAATATTACATGATGCTACCTGATAACATATTACATGATGCTACCTGATTACATATTACGTGATGCTACCTGATTACATATTACATGATGCTACCTGATTACATATTACGTGATGCTACCTGATTGCATATTACATGATGCTACCTGATTACATATTACAATGCTACCTGATTACATATTACGTGATGCTACCTGATTACATATTACGTGATGCTACCTGATTACACGTTACAAGATCCTACCTGATTACATATTACGTGATGCTACCTGATTGCATATTACATGATGCTACCTGATTACATATTACAATGCTACCTGATTACATATTACGTGATGCTACCTGATTACATATTACGTGATGCTACCTGATTACACGTTACAAGATCCTACCTGATTACATATTACATGATGCTACCTGAATACATATTACAAGATCCTACCTGATTACATATTACAAGATCCTACCTGATTACATATTACAATGTCCTTTCTCATCACATATTACATGATGCTACCTGATTACATATTACAAGATCCTATCTCATTACGTATTACATGATGCTACCTGATTACATATTACATGATGCTACCTGATTACTAATACATGATTCTACCTAAATACACATACATTTATTATCTGGCCACACATTACATCATAAAACTAGACCACACACAGATTACACGAGCTTACGTATAAACATACATTACATAATAGTACTTGTTTAAGCACACATTACACAAAGCTACCAAATTAATTACACAAAGCTACTCAATCAATTTCACACAGCTACCAAAACAATTACACAAAGCTACCAAACCAACGACACATTTAATAAATATACACTTCACAAGTAGCAACCATTTTATTTGTGCACAGAGCTTTTTCACAACACACTCGTCACATAAAGCCAACTAATCCCAAACTCCTCCAGATTACACTAGGGCTTACCGATATTATGATCATTAATATCAGGACGGTACTCAGCCAGCCTCCATGAAGAGATTGCACGTGTTTAAGGGCCTCGTCGTAGCAGCCCTGGTGGACCAAGTGAAAACAGTCACCGGCCAATCAGTTGATATGGTAGCATGGATGGTGGAAACATAGATACAGACAGTGGATGCAGTAATATAGATAGTAAATTCAGTAACGCGGATAGTGGATATAGAAGCGAAAAATGTGGATACGGAAGAATAATTATTGGAAGCACTAATGTAGAAATGAGTTTCAAAGGGGGGGGGGGGGTAAAGTAAGATAGTGGGTACACCACAGACTTCCTACAGTAGCATAGACAAAACATAAGAGTAATATAGACACTTGTTACAGTCATAAAGGCACTGTATAAAGTAACATAGACAATAGTCATGCATAAAGTAACATAGACTATTGTCTTGCATAAAGTAACATAGACTATTGTCTTGCATAAAGTAACATAGACTATTGTCTTGCATAAAGTAACATAGACAATAGTCATGCATAAAGTAACATAGACTATTGTCTTGCATAAAGTAACATAGACTATTGTCTTGCATAAAGTAACATAGACGATTGTCTTGCATAAAGTAACATAGACAAAAGAAAGTAATACTAAGACACTATATACAGTAACACAAACACTGTTTATATTAGAGATGCAGTAACATAGACTTTAGAGGCAGGAATATAGACACTACACGGATAGTCTACATCAATGGTTCCCAATCTTTTTTTTGGCCGCGACCCCTTAAAACACCTTTTAATGCCGTGACGACCTCCAGAAATAAAATTAATTCCTTCGCTACTTTATATACCGGTATATTTAAGTTTTTCGATGGTCTTTGGCGACCCCGTGAAATGGTCGTTCGACCCCCAAGGGGGTCGCGACCCACAGTTTGGGAACCGCTGGACTACATGGAACTAATGAACTACATATTTGTCTAGGCGTGAAAATTTTTGCAGTTTTAAAAAAATCAATAAAATATTTATAGATATATTTAGTAAAATCATTTTTGCTTAAATATATATATTTAAAATTAGAATTTTACAATTGGCACCAGAACCAGAATTCATGCCTTATTAGTTCGGACATCAGAATTCCCGAAAATAAAACGGTATTTCCCGGTTAGGCCTCACCAACCTTCACATTGACGTTTCTGACGTCATCCATGCCTTTCTGGGCACAGCCGACGAGCTTCATGTAGATCTGGCGGTCTACGCCACTCTGATATACTGATGATTTACAGCAAGCTGGGGGAACCTGTTAGAGTGGATTGAAACAAAGATAATTTCAAGGTGTTATTTCTTTACACGTTCAGATGCTTTTTGGCTCAATGGTGGGAGGGGTTGCGTCCTTATATGGATTAAAGTTTGGTCACACCAATGCAAATGGTTCACGTCTTAATGGATATAAGGCTTAGTTACACCGAAGCATGAGGTATATTGGTCCTAAAAGTATAAAGACATAGTCACACCAATGCAGGTGGTCTAATTGTACTAATGGGATAAGGACTTAGTCACACCAATGCAGGTGGTCTAATTGTCCTAATAGGATAAAGACTTAGTCACAACACTGTAGGTGGTCGAATTGTCCTAATAGGATAAAGACTTAGTCACACCAATGCAGGTGGTCTAATTGTCATAATAGGATAAAGACTTAGTCACACCAATGCAGGTGGTCTAATTGTCCTAATAGGATAAAGACTTAGTCACACCAATGCAGGTGGTCTAATTGTCCTAATAGGATAAAGACTTAGTCACACCAATGCAAATTGTCTAATTGTCCTAATAGGATAAAGACAGTCACACCATTGCAGGTAGTCTAATGGTATTAAACGGATAAAGATTAGTCTTACAAATGCAGGTTGTCTAATTGTCCTATTGGGATAAAGACTTAGTCACACCATTGCAGGTGGTCTAATTGTCCTAATAGGATAAAGACTTAGTCACACCAATGCAGGTGGTCTAATTGTCCAGTTAGGATAACGATTAGTCAAACCAATGCAGATGGTCTAATCGTCCTAATAGGATAGAGACTCAGTCACACCAATGCAGGTGGTCTTAGGGTCCTTATAGGATAAAGATTAGTCTTACAAATGCCGGTGGTCTAATTGTCCTAATAGGATAAAGATTAGTCACACCAATGTAGGTGGTTTAATTGTCCTAATACGATAAATGTTAGTCACACCAATTCACGTGGTCTAATTGCCCTAATAGGATAAAGGTTAGTCTTACAAATGTAGGTGGTCTAATTGTCCTAATATTATAAAGACTTAGTCACACCAATGCAGGTGGTCTAATTGTCCTAATATTATAAAGACTTAGTCACACCAATGCAGGTGGTCTAATTGTCCTAATATTATAAAGACTTAGTCACACCAATGCAGGTAATCTAATTGTCCTAATAATATAAAGACTTAGTCACACCAATGCAGGTGGTCTAATTGTCCTAATATGATAAAGACTTAGTCACACCAATGCAAGAAGGCTCACACCGTACTCACACGTCTCAATTGGATTAAAGCCTGGTCGTACCAACGCCATTTCGCAATGTTAACAATATTATTTTATTTGTAAGCTTTCCGAAAAAAAAAACAGAAACAGCTAATAGATATTCATGCATGCCAGAACTTTCGTTTCACGTGTATTTCGAAGTACGCACACTATAATGACGTCATCTCACCATGAAATAATACGGGTCACTATAGGTAAATGTCGACTCGAAGTAGGTTATGTTCCGGAAGTCTGCTGGACCTCGGATGCCGCAGCACTCTTTCTGTAAACACAAAAAGTCAGTCTATCGGACTGTGCACAGTGACAGACGTTGGGTGGCACCAGGGCCGTATTTAGGATTGTGGGGGCCCTGTTCCCAAATTTATGTGGGGGCCCCTCGTGGCCACGCCCCTGACTTCCACATACTTCAGAAAAGTGCCGTTAATTCATGCTACATTCTGTAAAATCATACATTTTATGTTTAGCTTAGCTTGGTTGGTCTGGAGCGCTTAAAATTTATAATAAATGAATTTTTAACGAAAGAATAAAGATGTCCCTAAAAAAAATTTTTTTTTGGGATGTGTGGGGGCCCTGTTGTGTTCCAATGGAACATGTGGAACATGTCTAAATACTCCACTGGTTGGCACATTGGACAATTAGGAAAGTCTTTCTATATGTACATAGGTTTAGACGTTACTTAGACATAGTTTAGACGTTACTTAGACATAGTTTAGACGTGACTTAGACGTGGTCTAGACGTGACTTAGACATAGTTTAGACGTGACTTAGACGTGGTCTAGACGTGACTTAGACATAGTTTAGACATGACTTAGACATAGTTTATACGTGACTTAGACTTGGTCTAGACGTGACTTAGACATAGTTTAGACTTGACTTAGACATAGTTTAGACGCTACTTAGACGTGACTATCCATGAGTATATTTGCCTCGGTTACGCCATTTAAAAAATTGTAACACAAATGTTGATATCCTTGAATGTATGTTGGCCCGGATTAAGCCATTGGACACACTTATTACTGACTTTACACCCTCCCTCCCCTTTCCAAATAGAGTGTCATGTGCCCATCACACCTGGGCTGACTCAAAGACATCTTCCAGTTCACGGTAAAACAAACAAACAAAACAACAACAGATCTTTTCTTGTAGTTGAACACGATACTTTCGGATATATAAAAACAGTATACATATATATATATATAAAGTTTAGTTTAACGCTGTACTGACCAAGAGCATGATAGAATTCAACATTGCAGTGAATCCTAAATGATCCGATTCAATTGTGTAATGAAACAAAAGTTTAACTGTCAGCTGATTTTTGGCAATCTCGTGAAACTGCAAACAAAACAGCAACAAAAGATTGTATGGTCGCAGTTAGGACTGCCAGACAAACTATGGGATTGTGTGGTCTTTAAAGAATTACGTTTTTGAAATGATATTGTTATAATGTCCTGCTTCTATCTATTCTATCTAGGCAGGATCACTACCTTCCCCGGCTCTGTATAGCTATATCTATCTGTGCATTTAGATATTTATTTATATACTAATTTTTAAATTTATCTATCTCTCTGATATATCCATCACTCAATCATTAAACCAATCTATAAATCAATCAGTTTCACTATCAATTTTTATGTCTATATGTATGTCTGTCTCTCTGTCTAGTAATTTATCCTTACATCTGATAACGTTTCTATTTATTTCTCCTTCGGTATATCCATAGACTATGTCAATTGTTTGCTCTTTAATCTATCTATCTATCTATCTATCTATCTATCTATCTATCTATCTATCTATCTATCTGCTAGTGCTGTGGTCGGCAACCTTTTGATAATTAGTGTGCCAAAGTGAGATTTCTAATTCATTAAACGTGCCAACAGACTAAAAGTCATCCTGCACTAGCACTGAATTTCTTCTAGAAGGGACTTGAATTGCCTTTTTGAGAGTCTTGCACGTGCCATTGAAAATCGCTCTGCGTGCCAATTTGGCACGAGTGTCATAGCTTGTTAGTGTATTGGTCTATCTTCTTGTGCATCTATATGCATTATATTAGCGTGACTCCAAAATTAGAATGCTCACCCCAAAGAACGGGTTGTATGCTATCTGGAGCAGATAAATCAAGAGAGCTATACAGATAAACAGCAAGATAATATCCTGTTGATAGAGGAATACATGTTTTAAATAATGGTAATGGTGAATGGAATAAACAGCAAGATAATATCCTGTTGATAGAGGAGTACATGTTTTAAATAATGGTAATGGTGAATGGAATAAACTGCAAGATAATATCCTGTTGATAGAGGAATACATGTTTTAAATAATGGTAATGGTGAATGGAATAAACAGCAAGATAATATCCTGTTGATAGAGGAATACATGTTTTAAATAATGGTAATGGTGAATGGAATAAACAGCAAGATAATATCCTGTTGATAGAGGAATACATGTTTTAAATAATGGTAATGGTGAATGGAATAAACAGCAAGATAATATCCTGTTGATAGAGGAATACATGTTTTAAATAATGGTAATGGTGAATGGAATAAACAGCAAGATAATATCCTGTTGATAGAGGAATACATGTTTTAAATAATGGTAATGGTAAATGGAATAAACAGCAAGATAATATCCTGTTGATAGAGGAATACATGTTTTAAATAATGGTAATGGTGAATGGAATAAACAGCAAGATAATATCCTGTTGATAGAGGAATACATGTTTTAAATAATGGTAATGGTGAATGGAATAAACAGCAAGATAATATCCTGTTGATAGAGGAATACATGTTTTAAATAATGGTAATGGTGAATGGAATAAACAGCAAGATAATATCCTGTTGATAGAGGAATACATGTTTTAAATAATGGTAATGGTGAATGGAATAAACAGCAAGACAATATCCTGTTGATAGAGGAATACATGTTTTAAATAATGGTAATGGTGAATGGAATAAACAGCAAGATAATATCCTGTTGATAGAGGAATACATGTTTTAAATAATGGTAATGGTGAATGGAATAAACAGCAAGATAATATCCTGTTAATAGAGGAATACATGTTTTAAATATTGGTAATGGTGAATGGAATAAACTGCAAGATAATATCCTGTTAATAGAGGAATACATGTTTTAAATAATGGTAATGGTGAATGGAATAAACTGCAAGATAATATCCTGTTGATAGAGGAATACATGTTTTAAATAATGGTAATGGTTAATGAAATAAACAGCAAGATAATATCCTGTTGATAGAGGAATACATGTTTTAAATAATGGTAATGGTGAATGGAATAAACAGCAAGATAATATCCTGTTGATAGAGGAATACATGTTTTAAATAATGGTAATGGTGAATGGAATAAACAGCAAGATAATATCCTGTTGATAGAGGAATACATGTTTTAAATAATGGTAATGGTGAATGGAATAAACAGCAAGATAATATCCTGTTGATAGAGGAATACATGTTTTAAATAATGGTAATGGTGAATGGAATAAACAGCAAGATAATATCCTGTTGATAGAGGAATACATGTTTTAAATAATGGTAATGGTGAATGGAATAAACAGCAAGATAATATCCTGTTGTTAGAGGAATACATGTTTTAAATAATGGTAATGGTGAATGGAATAAACAGCAAGATAATATCCTGTTGATAGAGGAATACATGTTTTAAATAATGGTAATGGTGAATGGAATAAACTGCAAGATAATATCCTGTTAATAGAGGAATACATGTTTTAAATAATGGTAATGGTGAATGGAATAAACAGCAAGATAATATCCTGTTGATAGAGGAATACATGTTTTAAATAATGGTAATGGTGAATGGAATAAACAGCAAGATAATATCCTGTTGATAGAGGAATACATGTTTTAAATAATGGTAATGGTGAATGGAATAAACAGCAAGATAATATCCTGTTGATAGAGGAATACATGTTTTAAATAATGGTAATGGTGAATGGAATAAACAGCAAGATAATATCCTGTTGATAGAGGAATACATGTTTTAAATAATGGTAATGGTGAATGGAATAAACAGCAAGATAATATCCTGTTGATAGAGGAATACATGTTTTAAATAATGGTAATGGTGAATGGAATAAACAGCAAGATAATATCCTGTTGATAGAGGAATACATGTTTTAAATAATGGTAATGGTGAATGGAATAAACAGCAAGATAATATCCTGTTGATAGAGGAATACATGTTTTAAGTAATGGTAATGGTGAATGGAATAAACAGCAAGATAATATCCTGTTGATAGAGGAATACATGTTTTAAATAATGGTAATGGTGAATAGAATAAACAGCAAGATAATATCCTGTTGATAGAGAAATACATGTTTTAAATAATGGTAATGGTGAATGGAATAATCAGCAAGATAATATCCTGTTGATAGAGGAATACATGTTTTAAATAATGGTAATGGTGAATGGAATAAACAGCAAGATAATATCCTGTTGATAGAGGAATACACGTTTTAAATAATGGTAATGGTGAATGGAATAAACAGCAAGATAATATCCTGTTGATAGAGGAATACTTGTTTTAACTAATGGTAATGGTGAATGGAATAAACAGCAAGATAATATCCTGTTGATAGAGGAATACATGTTTTAAATAATGGTAGTGGTGAATGGAATAAACAGCAAGATAATATCCTGTTGATAGAGGAATACATGTTTTAAATAATGGTAATGGTGAATGGAATAAACAGCAAGATAATATCCTGTTGATAGAGGAATACATGTTTTAAATAATGGTAATGGTGAATGGAATAAACTGCAAGATAATATCCTGTTGATAGAGGAATACATGTTTTAAATAATGGTAATGGTGAATGGAATAAACAGCAAGATAATATCCTGTTGATAGAGGAATACATGTTTTAAATAATGGTAATGGTGAATGGAATAAACAGCAAGATAATATCCTGTTGATAGAGGAATACATGTTTTAAATAATGGTAATGGTGAATGGAATAAACAGCAAGATAATATCCTGTTGATAGAGGAATACATGTTTTAAATAATGGTAATGGTGAATGGAATAAACAGCAAGATAATATCCTGTTGATAGAGGAATACATGTTTTAAATAATGGTAATGGTGAATGGAATAAACAGCAAGATAATATCCTGTTGATAGAGGAATACATGTTTTAAATAATGGTAATGGTGAATGGAATAAACAGCAAGATAATATCCTGTTGATAGAGAAATACATGTTTTAAATAATGGTAATGGTGAATGGAATAAACAGCAAGATAATATCCTGTTGATAGAGGAATACATGTTTTAAATAATGGTAATGGTGAATGGAATAAACTGCAAGATAATATCCTGTTAATAGAGGAATACATGTTTTAAATAATGGTAATGGTGAATGGAATAAACAGCAAGATAATATCCTGTTGATAGAGGAATACATGTTTTAAATAATGGTAATGGTGAATGGAATAAACAGCAAGATAATATCCTGTTGATAGAGGAATACATGTTTTAAATAATGGTAAAGGTGAATGGAATAAACAGCAAGATAATATCCTGTTGATAGAGGAATACATGTTTTAAATAATGGTAATGGTGAATGGAATAAACAGCAAGATAATATCCTGTTGATAGAGAAATACATGTTTTAAATAATGGTAATGGAGAATGGAATAAACTGCAAGATAATATCCTGTTGATAGAGAAATACATGTTTTAAATAATGGTAATGGTGAATGAAATAAACAGCAAGATAATATCCTGTTGATAGAAGAATACATGTTTTAAATAATGGTAATGGTGAATGGAATAAACAGCAAGATAATATCCTGTTGATAGAGGAATACATGTTTTAAATAATGGTAATGGTGAATGGAATAAACAGCAAGATAATATCCTGTTGATAGAGGAATACATGTTTTAAATAATGGTAATGGTGAATGGAATAAACAGCAAGATAATATCCTGTTGATAGAGGAATACATGTTTTAAATAATGGTAATGGTAAATTGGATAAACAGCAAGATAATATCTTATTGATAGAGGAATACATGTTTTAAATAATGGTAATGGTGAATGGAATAAACAGCAAGATAATATCCTGTTGATAGAGGAATACATGTTTTAAGTAATGGTAATGGTAAATGGAATAAACAGCAAGATAATATCCTGTTGATAGAGGAATACATGTTTTAAATAATGGTAATGGTGAATGGAATAAACAGCAAGATAATATCCTGTTGATAGAGGAATACATGTTTTAAATAATGGTAATGGTGAATGGAATAATCAGCAAGATAATATCCTGTTGATAGAGGAATACATGTTTTAAATAATGGTAATGGTGAATGGAATAAACAGCAAGATAATATCCTGTTGATAGAGGAATACACGTTTTAAATAATGGTAATGGTGAATGGAATAAACAGCAAGATAATATCCTGTTGATAGAGGAATACTTGTTTTAAATAATGGTTATGGTGAATGGAATAAACAGCAAGATAATATCCTGTTGATAGAGGAATACATGTTTTAAATAATGGTAATGGTGAATGGAATAAACAGCAAGATAATATCCTGTTGAAAGAGGAATACATGTTTTAAATAATGGTAATGGTGAATGGAATAAACTGCAAGATAATATCCTGTTGATAGAGGAATACATGTTTTAAATAATGGTAATGGTGAATGGAATAAACAGCAAGATAATATCCTGTTGATAGAGGAATACATGTTTTAAATAATGGTAATGGTGAATGGAATAAACAGCAAGATAATATCCTGTTGATAGAGGAATACATGTTTTAAATAATGGTAATGGTGAATGGAATAAACTGCAAGATAATATCCTGTTGATAGAGGAATACATGTTTTAAATAATGGTAATGGTGAATGGAATAAACAGCAAGATAATATCCTGTTGATAGAGGAATACATGTTTTAAATAATGGTAATGGTGAATGGAATAAACAGCAAGATAATATCCTGTTGATAGAGGAATACATGTTTTAAATAATGATAATGGTGAATGGAATAAACTGCAAGATAATATCCTGTTAATAGAGGAATACATGTTTTAAATAATGGTAATGGTGGATGGAATAAACAGCAAGATAATATCCTGTTGATAGAGGAACACATGTTTTAAATAATGGTAATGGTGAATGGAATAAACAGCAAGATAATATCCTGTTGATAGAGGAACACATGTTTTAAATAATGGTAATGGTGAATGGAATAAACAGCAAGATAATAACCTGTTGATAGAGGAATGCATGTTTTAAATAATGGTAATGGTGAATGGAATAAACAGCAAGATAATATCCTGTTGATAGAGGAATACATGTTTTAAATAATGGTAATGGTGAATGGAATAAACAGCAAGATAATATCCTATTGATAGAGGAATACATGTTTTAAAAAATGGTAATGGTGAATGGAATAAACAGCAAGATAATATCCTGTTGATAGAGGAATACATGTTTTAAGTAATGGTAATGGTGAATGGAATAAACAGCAAGATAATATCCTGTTGATAGAGGAATACATGTTTTAAATAATGGTAATGGTGAATGGAATAAACAGCAAGATAATATCCTGTTGATAGAGGAATACATGTTTTAAATAATGGTAATGGTGAATGGAATAATTAGCAAGATAATATCCTGTTGATAGAGGAATACATGTTTTAAATAATGGTAATGGTGAATGGAATAAACAGCAAGATAATATCCTGTTGATAGAGGAATACACGTTTTAAATAATGGTAATGGTGAATGGAATAAACAGCAAGATAATATCCTGTTGATAGAGGAATACTTGTTTTAAATAATGGTAATGGTGAATGGAATAAACAGCAAGATAATATCCTGTTGATAGAGGAATACATGTTTTAAATAATGGTAATGGTGAATGGAATAAACAGCAAGATAATATCCTGTTGATAGAGGAATACATGTTTTAAATAATGGTAATGGTGAATGGAATAAACTGCAAGATAATATCCTGTTGATAGAGGAATACATGTTTTAAATAATGGTAATGGTGAATGGAATAAACAGCAAGATAATATCCTGTTGATAGAGGAATACATGTTTTAAATAATGGTAATGGTGAATGGAATAAACAGCAAGATAATATCCTGTTGATAGAGGAATACATGTTTTAAATAATGGTAATGGTGAATGGAATAAACTGCAAGATAATATCCTGTTGATAGAGAAATACATGTTTTAAATAATGGTAATGGTAAATGGAATAAACAGCAAGATAATATCCTGTTGATAGAGGAATACATGTTTTAAATAATGGTAATGGTGAATGGAATAAACTGCAAGATAATATCCTGTTAATAGAGGAATACATGTTTTAAATAATGGTAATGGTGAATGGAATAAACAGCAAGATAATATCCTGTTGATAGAGGAATACATGTTTTAAATAATGGTAATGGTGAATGGAATAAACAGCAAGATAATATCCTGTTGATAGAGGAATACATGTTTTAATTAATGGTAATGGTGAATGGAATAAACAGCAAGATAATAACCTGTTGATAGAGGAATACATGTTTTAAATAATGGTAATGGTGAATGGAATAAACAGCAAGATAATATCCTGTTGATAGAGGAATACATGTTTTAAATAATGGTAATGGTGAATGGAATAAACAGCAAGATAATATCCTATTGATAGAGGAATACATGTTTTAAATAATGGTAATGGTGAATGGAATAAACAGCAAGATAATATCCTGTTGATAGAGGAATACATGTTTTAAGTAATGGTAATGGTGAATGGAATAAACAGCAAGATAATATCCTGTTGATAGAGGAATACATGTTTTAAATAATGGTAATGGTGAATGGAATAAACAGCAAGATAATTTCCTGTTGATAGAGGAATACATGTTTTAAGTAATGGTAATGGTGAATGGAATAAACAGCAAGATAATATCCTGTTGATAGAGGAATACGTGTTTTAAATAATGGTAATGGTGAATGGAATAAACAGCAAGATAATATCCTGTTGATAGAGGAATACATGTTTTAAATAATGGTAATGGTGAATGGAATAATCAGCAAGATAATATCCTGTTAATAGAGGAATACATGTTTTAAATAATGGTATTGGTGAATGGAATAAACAGCAAGATAATATCCTGTTGATAGAGGAATACACGTTTTAAATAATGGTAATGGTGAATGGAATAAACAGCAAGATAATATCCTGTTGATAGAGGAATACTTGTTTTAAATAATGGTAATGGTGAATGGAATAAACAGCAAGATAATATCCTGTTGATAGAGGAATACATGTTTTAAATAATGGTAATGGTGAATGGAATAAACAGCAAGATAATATCCTGTTGATAGAGGAATACATGTTTTAAATAATGGTAATGGTGAATGGAATAAACTGCAAGATAATATCCTGTTGATAGAGGAATACATGTTTTAAATAATGGTAATGGTGAATGGAATAAACAGCAAGATAATATCCTGTTGATAGAGGAATACATGTTTTAAATAATGGTAATGGTGAATGGAATAAACAGCAAGATAATATCCTGTTGATAGAGGAATACATGTTTTAAATAATGGTAATGGTGAATGGAATAAACTGCAAGATAATATCCTGTTGATAGAGAAATACATGTTTTAAATAATGGTAATGGTGAATGGAATAAACAGCAAGATAATATCCTGTTGATAGAGGAATACATGTTTTAAATAATGGTAATGGTGAATGGAATAAACAGCAAGATAATATCCTGTTGATAGAGGAATACATGTTTTAAATAATGGTAATGGTGAATGGAATAAACTGCAAGATAATATCCTGTTAATAGAGGAATACATGTTTTAAATAATGGTAATGGTGAATGGAATAAACAGCAAGATAATATCCTGTTGATAGAGGAATACATGTTTTAAATAATGGTAATGGTGAATGGAATAAACAGCAAGATAATATCCTGTTGATAGAGGAATACATGTTTTAAATAATGGTAATGGTGAATGGAATAAACAGCAAGATAATAACCTGTTGATAGAGGAATACATGTTTTAAATAATGGTAATGGTGAATGGAATCATCAGATTTAAATTTAAAAAAAGCTTGACCAGAATCATTAGGTTTAAATCAAGTAAAGTTGACCGGAATCTTTAGGTTTAGAAAAAGTAAAGTTTGAACGGAATCAATAGGGTTAAATCAAGTAAGGTTGACCGAAATCATTAGGCTTAGAAAATGGAAAGTTTGAACGGAATCAATAGGTTTAAATCAAGTAAGGTTGACCGAAATCATTAGGTTTAGAAAATGGAAAGTTTGACCAGAATCATTAGGTTTAAATAAAATGAAGTTGAAAGGTACTGTTTGGTTTAAATAAAGAAGGTTGAGTGAAATCAGGTTTTCACAAAAAAAAACGGTGAATGCCACGTTGAAAGAATGTTGTAAGTTGTAAGTGACAATCACATGCCCCCCAAACACAAACACCGAATAGCCTTAAAATCCACAATCAACAAACTCACATAAAGAAAAGTCTTTCCAAGCTGTTCATTTACTCACCAGAGCTAAAAATATCTTTATATCTCTGCTAACAGCTAAATACCCAAGGACAGCGTACAAGAGTGTCAGGGACCCATTGGAGATCATTACTGACCCAAGGACAAAGACCCTGTAGAAGATAAACATTAAAACAAAGTAAAAAAGTCAAAGCGCCAAATTTATCTACAACCTACGGAATGCATGCCAAACTTTGCGCGCAGTGCGATTTATAATGACACGCGGAGGACCCTTTAAAATCCAATTAAATTTTTTGCTGGAAATTAAGTGCAAGAGCTGACTAAAATGTAGGATTTTGGCACGCTGAATGAATTAGAAGCCACACTCTGGCTGTGCATAGTGCTGGCCACACAATCACCTAGTATGCCGTGGTCACGGAAACTGGTGAACGCTGCATCACCGGCCCTATGGATCAATTTGGTCCGACGGGATACTTTACTTATGGCACACTATTACAAAATGGTTGCCGACTCCTGATTGAGTCCTGATCTACACTGTTCTAAGACTTCGTACTGTAAGGTTTCCCAATATGGATTAATGAAAAGCAGGTTCCCCGTTTACTTAAACCTCTGCCTCATGTAAATTGACTAAAATCGTACATGCAAGAAATTTACTTTTTTTTTCTTTTTTTACAGAGACACTAGAGCGGGGTTCATACCATTACAACTATTACCTGAAATTTACAAACATAAACAAACACAACAACGCTATATCTACTTTACAAATGTTACGTTAACTATTGAGTTGGGGGGAACTTTTCAACTCACAATACGATATCTTACTCTAAACTTGACCCTTTACCCATCTCCATACCTTTCTTTAAGAAATAATTAGTTAGCACGAAACAATATCCCGTCTGACCTAATTGTAGGGACGGTGACGCAGCGTTCATCACTTTCTGTGGCAGGGGCATACTAGGAGGATTGTGTGGCCAGCACACTGCTCAGACGCCTTCACTTTACCCATATGCATATAAAGAGCTGGGAAGACTTAGGGACACCCTGTAGACCCTGGAGCAAACAGAGCCTTTACAAGCTTATATATAGCGCCCCAGGGCAAAAGTTTTAGCGCCGCCCCCTTGCATACTGTAACTGCTTGTTTAATTCAATATTTGCTATATTTAAACTACATTTGCCGCCACCTGGATGTGGGCATATGCCCACTCTGACCCCCCTACCTCCTATGTGAGGGCATTGTGAGCAAATCCTAGCCTTCATCAGACATAGAACCTTTTGATACGCCAGCCAAACATTTGGCCATTCGACCACCGTGCCCAGAAAATTATTATTGTTATAAGGAAAAATTATATAAAAGCGATATATATTTTTGTTATTGTTTTTTTTTAAAGGCGTTCGCTGAAAAAAATAATTGATCATTCAGACGTTTGGCGGGGCGCTAACTAGACCCACCAGTCGCCAACGTCAGGCGTGTCCTTGACATCCGTCAAGAGGGGCATAAGGTGAAGGCCGACCCCGTTTTTGGCGAACGCCTTCTGCGACGTGACAAAGTCCCTAGAGGCGTCGACCAGATCCCACAGGAGGATAAAAGTGAAGAACCTCACAGCACAGCCTGCGACCAACAACACCAGGGCCCACAACTGGAAATATAGAACAAACAGCTGAAACAATTGGAATAATAGAACAAACAAATAGTAAAACTGAACAGTTGAAACAATTGTAATAATAGAACAAACAAATAGTAAAACTGGACAGTTGAAACAATTGTAATAATAGAACAAACAAATAGTAAAACTGGACAGTTGAAACAATTGTAATAATAGAAAAAACAAATAGTAAAACTGGACAGTTGAAACAATTGTAATAATAGAGCAAACAAATAGTAAAACTGGACAGTTGAAACAATTGTAATAATAGAGCAAACAAATAGTAAAACTGGACAGTTGAAACAATTGGAATAATAGAGCAAACAAATAGTAAAACTGGACAGTTTAAACAATTGGAATAATAGAGCAAACAAATAGTAAAACTTGACAGTTGAAACAATTGCAGTAATAGAGCAAACAAATAGTAAAACTGGACAGTTGAAACAATTGTAATAATAGAACAAACAAATAGTAAAACTGGACAGTTTAAACAATTGTTATAATAGTACAAAAAATAGTAAAACTGGACAGTTGAAACAATTGTTATAATAGAACAAAAAATAGTAAAACTGGACAGTTGAAACAATTGTTATAATAGAACAAACAAATAGTTAAACTGGACAGTTGAAACAATTGGAATAATAGAACAAACAAATAGTAATGCTGAGTAACATTTACAACAATATGTTGAACCATGTCCACCATAAATAACTACAACAACAAAAGTATTATTGACGAATCTTAATTGGGCTAAACTGCTGAATTCGCATTTTACTTCATTTGTATATTAACCAAGGATATCGAAGGTAAATATTTTCTGCAGCTATTTGCATTGTTGCCTCGGAATAAAAATATAATTAAGAGGCAAGCTGGACCTGAAGTTTAGCACACCTGACTGTCAACTGTCAACATGACGACTCCCTCTGTTATAGCCCTTCCGCCACCCCATCCCTTCCGACCTGCAGGCGTTTTTTTTTTTTTTGGGGTTCGTCAACGGCGTAATTCTATTTTTCTATCTAAAAGGAACGCCTGTAAACAAAATGAAACCCTCATCTTATCACAGTGCTGGCCACAAGACTTTATCTGGGCAGTAATCAATCTGGTATTACTGGGCTAATGTTATTACACAGGCTTTATATGCCTACTCATCGACATCCAAACTATTCAACATTTATATTATTTGAAACGCCCACAGTTAGAGCTGTACATGACTACAAAACACACTTTCAAAGCTCGAAGCAAGATAATTTGGAGGTCCACTGGGATATATATGAAAGGAAACCCCAAATATTTTAGAAGTCCACTGGGATATTTATAAAAGAAAACTTCGAATATTTTAGAAGTCCACTGGGATATTTATAAAAGAAAACATCGAATATTTTAGAGGTCCACTGGGATATTTATGATAGAAACATCCAAAGCTGTTTGTGAAGCAAATAAAGATATGACTGATTATTGCATCGCCAAGGTGCTAAGTGTAGATGATTGGGCCTAGTGTTGGCTGTTGGTGGAAGTGTTGGTGTAATTGTTGTTTCTTGTGTTATGATATTGTTATGAGCTTACATTATGTTTGTTAGCAGCGCTATACAAATATTATTATTATTATTATCATTATTATAGTTGAATTTGGTGTTATCAGTGGGTTTTTTTTTTTAAAGAAAGGAATTACCACTGAGATGAATAATGTGAAAAGCAATAAACAGACTGGATCAACTTTTCTCAGTTTGCTATTTTCCATGAGTACTGGTTACTTCTCTGTTTTGCTTGGTTTCTACAACTTGTAACAATTGTATATAGATCCAAATGTTAGAAACTATCTGTTGTTGCCACTTGAATTCTTGGTTTCTTCTTCTTTCTTCTCATCAGCCAGCGCAGGCCACCAGCAAGGTTCAATGAATTGATTTGAAAAAACGAACAAGACAACTCAAGCTTGGAAATGTTTCTACTGTGTTATATCTGCAGACAAAACATATCAAACAAAATTATGGCTTATTTGGCTTCATTTGGCTTTAAACAAACTATAACGGCTGGGGTACCGAAGGTCCTGGGTTCGAGTCCTGGTGCAGGCTTTTCCCGGGCCTGGTGGGTGTTTTTAAGTATACCTAGCTCTGATGGGCACCCCCCCCCCCACCACCACCCTTAGCTGGGGTAAACTAAAGGCTGCTGTGCATAGTGCTGGCAACACAATCACCTAGTATGCCGTGGCCACAGAAACTGGTGAACGTTGCTCCACCAGGACCTATGGATCAATTTGGTCCGACGTGTACTTTACTTACTTACTAATATTAAAATGTGTCGATCGATGTGGCGATCTGATATATAATGGGTTGTCTAAACTAGTCAAGAACAATGAGGGTCACTCATTAAACTCTAGCACAGCGCAGTACGTATCCAAAAAAGTCATATATTCAATGGCATTGTGCAAAGTGTGAGCTAAGACAACAGAAACATTTCATTGGCGTTTACTGCATGTAAAGTTTACTTATAACTGCGGTCTTGTAATAGAAACAATTTACATACTGCTTACACTTTCAATCCGCGTAAAAAAACAACATTTGTCTTCCGAATAATCATGTTGTATTTAAAATTAATCATATGCTACTTTGAATAATCAATCATTGGGTATTTTAAATATATAATACGTCTGCTGTTCAGGTAGATGATTATGTAAGATATTACACAGATCCAAACAGTTTTAATAATCCAGTTTTCTATAGTAAAAATGTGTTTTATTTACAAAAAGGAAATCTTGTCCTATATGTTGAAGGTAAACCTTTATATAGATTATTATTGCTTATCCGTGGCTTGAGCAATTTTTTTACGGATTTAAATGATGTAAAGCTGTACGTTTTCCTGATTTGTTCAGGTAACCCATTTCACGCCCGAATGCTATTTGTCACTTGTGCACGTATATTGAATAAGTAAAATGTTTAATCCTATTGCCAATGTGGTTTAAGTCGATCTAACTATTTTTATTGATTGTTGTTGTTGGTGTTCTGAGCAAACATGAATGGTTTCATTTTAATTTTTTTTTAAGTATTAAAAGTTATTTTGAACTTAACTAAATAATAATTACACTGAGATAAAAACAAATATACCTTGGTATATGGGCGAGAATTCTAAATCAAAGCGAACTATGTTCTTTCAAAACAAGTGCCAGCCATTACGGGTGGCAAAGCGGATATAGTTAAAAATGTGGATACTAGCGTGAAGATAAAAAAATTTAAACGTAAAAAGCATAACTATGTATATTTATAATATGCAGGCCGATGTATGATACATTATATTATGTATATTATATTTATTTCGCTGTGCTAGAGTTTAATGCCCCTCTAAACACTGGCATCAGAACCTACACCTACAAATCACACCTTTTAGTGGGAAAAGGTTTCCATTTAAAATATATACATATGAACTTTTTCTTGCATGATAAATTGTATGATTGTGTGTGCGCTTGTCTATTTTTATAAGTATATTTCTGTGCTTTGTATACAAATTACAAATAATTATTTTATTGGTTTAAAATATGCTGGAGTACAAAACATCTGTAATCAAGACAAATTTCCATTTGTTTGGATCAATAAAGAAATCTTATCTTAATCTATATGAAGAAGAATGTAAGATAAGAATATAAGAAGACGCCAAAGTAATATTCATTTGCTTTTCTTCTTCAAAGAGAAAAACTATTCAATGTCAATCATTGTGCAGTAATAAACTACTAATATTAAATAATTTTGAGTTATATAGTGATGATCGAATCCCTTTTTTCTAGATTATTTCAGGAACATTCCAACCAAATCGACTAAATCATGGTAGTAAAAATACGCTTCCGGTCAAGTATAGGCATAGCATTCCCGGAACTGACATTGGAAGTGACCATGACCTAGCCATGATGACCTTAAGGCTACACTTAAAAAGGATCAAATTCGACCTCGAAATGCTGTAGGATCGTTAAGTAGCAGAAGCTTTCCTGGCAACAATAGGAAAAAAATGTTCAGTGCTTATTATCATAGATGGTGACTGTATGACCATGGACACACTCATCAATACCTTTAACACAGTTGTGACTGACACAGCTCACGGAATACTTGGTAAACATAGACCAGCCAAAAAACCATGGATCACATCAGACATCCTGGAGCTAAGTGACGATTGAAGACAATTAAAGAAAACGAAGACAAAAGACAAGGAAGACGCCAATAAATACAGAACAATTAACCAGGAATTTAGGAAAAGTAAGAAAAGGGCAAAGAAGAACTGGATTGAGAAACAGTGCAACAACATCAAAAATTGTTTTAAAAAGAACAATAGAATACTGCTCAAGTTACATATTACGTATATTATATAGCGCCTTTTATAACAATTAGTCTTCGAATGCGCTTTACATTTACCATTATGTTATTAAAATAAATCGAATATGTATGTTTTTAATTTTGTTTTAAAAATGTCAAAATTATCCACTTGTTTAATTGTGTTTGGAAGTTCGTTCCACCACATAGGTGCTTCAATGCTGTAGGAGCGACCGGCAAATGTTCTTTTTTACTATTGGTACCTTGAGTTGTAGTTGGATTTTGTTTGAATGCAGTCCTGTTTGCTGTCTAATGTATGTAGCTCAACCATGGATCTGATGTACTGTGGAGATTGACCATGAAGGCTTTTATAGAGCATAGTCAGAACTTTGAATTTTATCCTTAGTGTTATAGGTAGCCAGAGCAGTTTATGTAGACAGGCTGTTAAGTTTCCTTCATTGTTCAAAACATACTTTGCAGCCATGTTTTGGACTCTTTGTAGTTTTTTATTTTTAAATTACACTCTGGCAGTCCTATGTATGTTTACCAAGCCACTTTTGTAAGAAAGTTTCTAATACTTTTTATTCTCGGCAGATTCCACATTGCAGATTTACATTTATTTGTTTTTTTATCTTAAGGCTTCAAATATCTGGGGATTATTGTAACCGAAGAGGACTCCAAGGCTTATGTCCAGGATTGCCCAGACTACAGAAGTACTAAAGAGGCTCAGGGCATTATGGAAAGACAATAACTTAGTCCTCAGCTGGTATGGTATGGCCCCATAACAAGAGCCAACGGGCTTGACAAGACTGGTCTGCAAGGCACCGCCATAGGAGGAGAAAAAGAGGAAGACAAAAGAAACGATGAGAGGACAACATCAAGGAGTGAACAAGAGTTAAGCTGTGCGATGCAATGAGAATGGCTGAGAGACGGGAGGAATGGAGGAGGCTGGTGTACAGGTCATCTGTGGTACCCCAACGGTCTAATAGACTACGGGATATGTAGGATGTAGGTAGGAATGTTTTCAAAATTCAACTCTAACATTAATCTGAAATGGTGCCCAGCATCAGACCATTTCATTTTTTGCTTCTTTTGTCTGTAATTCATCAAGGGAAACAAAAATATCCATGATGACAAACTTGCAAATTTTAGCTATAGGAGTTTGGTCATATCCATTAAAATCTGCATGCTGACTTAAGTCTAAATGATATGGATTGAAAAAGGTCATTTAGACCATTATGCTAATTTATGCCAGAATACTGTAGCTGGGAAAAGCCATTTAGACCAGCATTCTAATTAAAGGTCTTACAGTGTGCTTTAAAATGCTATTTATTGAACCATAACAATAGTTTAAACCCAAATACTGTCATTGGACACATTTATTTACACCTGATTGCAAACTGAAACCCAAACAATAATTAGACATAAATGTTTTTGTAAAAATAAAAATCAGCTAAAGGCTTTCATTCGTGTCCTTTTTATTTGGTTATATAATAATCAGGAAGAATGTGAAACACAAGGATTTAGAAGCTAAGCTTCGTTTTTAAACTATTATTGGTTAGACGGAATAAAAACATATTTAATTTTACAACACCATATTTTTAACACTATCAAAAGCAGCAAAAAAAAATAGTAACTGTAAAAATGTTTAAAAAAAAAAATAACAACATAGACGCCATTATAAACATAAACACCACTAATAACACCACTAATAACACCGAATTATTCAAGAAGAATTGGAAAACATCATAAAACCGAATCAACAATTACACCAACACCTTCAATAACAGCCAACTTAGCAATAACATTCCAACCAACATTAACACCATAAAAATATAACAACCAACACCACCACAACAGCACACATACACACAAATACACAAATACCAATAAAACACCAATACCAACAAAACACCAATAATAACAACAGCCAGTTGTACGGTGTCCTCATAAAGCAACGTTTTATTCGCTGGTAATTTTCACTTCTATCTTCTATTGATAGATATAAGAAGAAAAACGATGAAACCTTTTCTTTAATAATGTAATAATTTACAGTTTCTTTCAAAGATAATGATAGAAAATTCCAAAATTCAAGGTATTATTTAAATACTCTTTTCTAGATGCAGTTTTCTAAAAGTATGTTGAGCTATTTTGACGATATAGGATGTTTTGCATTTCCGATAATACGGGTAGAAATTTAAATCAAGTAGGGCCTAATCCTTTTTTTTATAAAGATGTCAAATCATTTTTTAGAACAATGTATATCAGCACACCGGGCAGACTATAAAAAAAAAATACACAATCTTATTTGCATTACATATATCTATGTTTGAACATTCCTGCAATATCTGTAACAAAAAAATCTACCTATTGTTTAAGATTATAGCTACTAGCAACTAGCAACAAGCCCAATATGTTATCCTTGATTCTAGCCAAAGGGATACAATTATTTTTTGTTATAACGCGGACTAGAAAGTAGCGACACATAGTTTTTTAAATTTATATCCGACATTTAAAATACCGCGTTTATTCAAATAAAAAAAAATGTTTACATTCGTTTTAATATTAGCTCATCCACTATTAGAATTTAAAGCTTCGCAAGCTGTCCAAATATCCCACCCGTATGATTGCCGGTATCCCATCGGAGTGGCCATGCATCCCAGCAAAAAATGGCCTTTTGTATGCAACCACGTCCGATATTCCAGAACAAAGTGGCCTTTTATCCCACCCACACGTTCCGATATCCCAGACAGATGGCTAAGTACCCAAGCAAAATGCCCTTTTATCCCAAGCACAGGTCCCTGTTAAACCATCCCAGATGAACAAGCGTTTCAATAATCAAAGACGAGATACGTATCTCACTAGTATCAAATGTATAATTAAGACAACATTGTAGAAATAATGAAAATAAAATATGTTTACGATTCAACCTCTTTCTCTATCTATAAATAGATAAAAGATGTTAGCTTAAAAACATTTCTATTAGATGAATTATAAATTTATTCATCAAAAATATGTTAAATAAATATTTATATATAAAGATAGAAAACATAGATGATGATATTATGTTCATAACATATAATATGTTTGATTCAATGAACAAAAACTCTTTCTGGAAAGGATGACTTCGAATCTTATAGAACCTATATCTGCAATTAGATTTAAGGAAAAAAAATATCATCAATAAATTTGAAAATTGAACATTTCTATTGAAATTTCTTAAGGTTAAGATAAATTACTTTGATTTTACTTGGGGCCACGATGTTGATTTGAACGATGTTGCAAGTGACAAGTGGAGGTTCACAGACTCTCTGTGTGATCTCTTTCTTCTGTCTGAAAGCTCTGTGGCGTTAATCTTTACTAATATGAGCTATAGACCGCTTCTAATTCTTCTTCAATAATAATCATTCTTCACTCAAAACATGTGTGAGAGTCTATACTTTGTATTGTGAAACGGCTAAAGAATTTGTCAATGATACACATTGTTTAAGAGCCGCTACAGTTAAAGCCACGCCCATTTCGACCAATCTCTTTAATAAGTTAAAGACACGTACGTTTAAGCCAGTCTTATTATTAAAGAAACAATAAAGTGAAATATTCTTCTTCTTCTTCTTCTTCATTCTCAAATGTTATGATAGGGAGGATTCAGACAACAAGTCCGCTAGTTGTAATGAACTGCGCCGTGGCTGTCAGTTGCTCTAGTCCACCGAACAATTTGTCGTTAAAGGTAGCCCCCAGGGGCCAAATGGCTGACCGGGTAGAAAGATACAGAGGGCAGGTCTGAAGGACATGCTCCGCATTTTCGGGAGCTGTTTCGCAGGGGCACATTTCGCTTGCTCCGATTCGTAGTTTGCGGAATATGTGTTGCTTTAGCCTGTTGTGACCAGTCCTTAGTCTGAAGATGATGTGTTGAAATTGGCGGGAGAGTATGTAGTAAGCATCAATCTTTGGGTTGTTTTGTTGCAGCTCAGCATTCAGACCAATTTAATTTGATCTCTAGGGCATGTGACGTGGCGTTTCCGAGTTGTTGGTTTTTTTTTTGGCCACGACATACGAGGAGACTGTGTGGCCAGCACAATGCACAGCTGCTTTTACCCTATCGCCGACTAATGTCAGGTACACATCAGAATAGTCTCAGGGACACCCTTCAGAGCTTGGAAACATATCTAAACAGTCACCAGAATTCGGACCGAAGACCTTTTGATTAGCTCGACCACCATGTCTTCGAGAGCTTCCATCAAAGCAAGTGAATTACACTCTTCATCACAGACACTCCTTAAAACTCCCAGTGTGGCTGGACACAAAAAGAATTACCTAGGAGCGCGCTCATTTGAATCTGTGGCGCCATCTTTATGGAACAGTTTACCTCAGACAATAAGAGAATCTGAGACAAGAGAGTCTTTTAAAAAAAGAACTTAAAGACTTTTTATCTTTGGCTAAATACGTCTGCCACTGCAATTCACACCAAGAGCGCACTGAGCATGCTGAATTTAATAGCATGGATAGAAGCGCTATAAGAAATGACCGTTATTGTTATTATGTCCCAAATCCATTAAAGCCTGGATAAAGTTACACCTGTTTCAAGTTGTACTTCTTTGATTTCATTAGTATCTAGACCCCGGAGACAGGGCATCGTCTAAATCTGCAATATTAATGCATTCGATCTTTGACTTTCCGCTGTGACATTTGATTAGCAGTGGTTACCAAACCTTTCTGAATACCGCGACCCATTAATACAGCTTCTCACGTTGCAGCGACCCCTAAACCGTAAAAGTTTTTTTCGTTGCTAACTTATAAACTGTAATTTTCTACTGTTACGAATTGTGAAGTAAATATCTTATTAGCATTGCGTATTTTCATTGTTACGAATTGAACATAACATTAAATCATATAGTGATTAGTTACAAAACATATTATGTAATTATATATTATGAGAATAAGACTTAGGCAGGCCTATCTTTCTAATTACAGCGGCGTCTAGGTTCCTAAGACCATCGAAAATATAGGCCTATGTTTTCCGGTGGTCTTAGGCGAGTCCCATGAAACGGTCGTTCGACCCCCAGTTTGGAAACTGCTTGATTAGATTGTGGAACCAATAAACCAAATGCCTCCCTTATCCCACCACCCTATTCCCCCCTTCCTTGATAGTTTAGTAAAGTAAAGTACCCAGTCGGGCCAAGTGATCCATAGAGCCGGTGAAGCAACGTTCACCAGTTTCTGTGGCTACGGCATACTATGTGATTGTGTGGCCAGGACTATGCACAGCCTCCTTTACTAACCCCAACTAAGGTCAGGTACCGATCAGAAACGGGTAGACTCAGGGACACCCTCCAGTCCAGGGAAAAAAATCCTAGCCTGCACCAGGATTCAAACCCAGGACCTATGCTACGCCAGCCGAACGCGCTGCCGCACGACCTCTGTCCCCCACCCATCCGTGATACTTACCACCAAATTTCCGTGGACTTTATCCTGGTGGGGTCCGGGTGGTTGAACGAGCTCGGGCGGGCGTGGGCGATGTACTTCTCCACCACGACCTCCGGCTCTTTCAGTTCCGGTTCGATGATCTCCGGCTCCAGGGGCGCCGGCGGGGCGGCGGGCTCAGGCGCGGGTGGGGTAAACTTGACCAGTATACCGAACACAATTTGCAGCATCTAGAGTTTGAGAACAGACATGTTGCTGGATCTTGTTATAAGTGTACATTGTATTTAAAGCAATATGTAGGCCACAGTCGACTCCAATTTAAATAAAAAAAATATGTATAGTTATATATTTACGAACCCTGGCTATGACTGAAGAAGGAGGGTATAGAACAGGGATCTCAAACACGCGGCGTGCGGCCAACCAAGTGGACTTTTGTAGCCGGCCAAAAAGCTTACAAAAATATACTATTCGTGAAACTCGGATAGCTAGTACTGATACACATCAAATTTTATTGTTAATTTTATATACCTAACATACTTATTTAAATAAAATCTGATTTAAGCAAGTAAATACAGCTGTAGTTAATAAACCATTTTTTCAATATTACAAAAATCTGCAATAATTGCAGCATAAAGCCCGCCACAAGCATCTGCAATAATTGCAGCATAAAGCCCGCCACAAGCATCTGCAATAATTGCAGCATAAAGCCCGCCACAAACATAAAGCAGTATTTCATTGAGCAGGGATGAATCATTTTCTGAACTCCAAACAAATAGATTCAGCGATCAATGATTGACTTGGAAAAAAAACAAACAATAATACCAATGCTTATTTATATAGCACTTCTATCCATAATGATTGCGGTGATTAATTTTCTGAACATTCCGATGAATCTGATGAATGAACTAATGATTGGGGCAATAAAGAATCAATGATTGGGACGAAAGTGAAGCCGGCTGGTCCAGCGGTTAGTTCACCGGACTGTCAACCAAAAACAAACGGACAGGTCGCGGGTTCTATCCCTGCCACCGACGGATCCCTGTCGCCCTGCAGGAGTTTTGGGCCTAGTGGACGTAATAATCTTCTATCTGGAAGAAACGTCTTTAAACTTATAAGACTAAATAATACATGATTGAGGTGAATAGATTAATCCAGTGGTTCTTAACCTTTTGAAGTCGGGGAGCACTTTTGATCATGACAAAACTTTGGGGAGCACCAAAATCAAGGAGTAAAAAAAAAACAAATACTCATACGTACAACTTTTATTGAAAATAAAAGATTATAACATAAGAGTTTAAAATTATAACATGACAAACAAATTTTTAATAAACATAAATTTAATAAGTAAAAAAAATAACATTGAGCAAAATTTAATTCAGAAAAATAAAAAGATTTAATGTGAAACCTGAGCTTGACGGTTTTTACAAATTTCAGTGATATTAGGCCTAATTTTAGAAATAGCTACCCTCAATTCTTCATCCAAATTAGTAAGTGTTGCTCTTTTTTTAGTTTTTATGTTGGTGACTATCGAGAAACTGAGTTCACACAAATATGATGTTGAAAATTGCAACAAGATTTTAAGTGCATTCATGGAAAGAGCTGAGTATTCTTCTTGCACAAAGATCCAAAATTCCTCCAAAACCATTTCGGAAATTTTTATTTTAAGTGTACGATCCGATGATAGGTTGATTAATTCTTCTTCTTCTTGGTATGACAACTTACTATTTGATGTATCAACCGTGGCAAAGGGATTACGTATCCAGTCATATGTTTCTACGTTTATTGATGGAAAATAAAATTCAATCTTTTCTTCTAATAAAGTTAAATGCTCTGTTACTGCTGAAATAATTTCATCGGTAGTGTTATAATTAAGAGAAGGAAAGATATATAGCCTACTTTTTTTTTCTCCAACAAACGATTTTTCCAAAAAATAACTTTTTTTCCGAAAAGCTGTCAATTTGTCGGTCGATGTTAAAAAATTTTCTTTTCTTCCTGGAAGGCTGGTATTAACAAAATTTAAATAATCAAAAATATCAGCTAAATATGCCAATTTAGCACACTAAATGTCATTTTGAAGATATTCCACAAAATCATTCATATTTTTATTTTGGAAAAAGGTCATCAATTCATCCTTCAGTTCTAAGAAACGACGTAACACTTTTCCTCTGGATAACCATCTCACTTCAGAATGCAAAAGCAATGATTCGTACTTGGCTTCCATAGAGATGCAAAGATTTTTAAAGACGCGTATTTTCAAAGGTCTCGATTTTATGAAGTTTACCATATTTACAACTTTGTCTAGCACAGGTTTTAATGCTTTGGTAATGTTTTGGACACCAGAGATTCTCTGTGCAAAAAACAGTGAGTAGATATAATATTGGCATTTCTTTTCTTGGCGAGAGTCACAAACCCTTTTAATGAGCCTACCATTGATGGAGCACCGTCCGTACCAATTCCCACACACAACTCCCATGATATTTTGAATTGTTCGAAATAGGAAGAAATAGAATCAAAGACATCTTGTCCTGTCGAACGTTCGGTAAGCTCAAGACAGCATAGAAATTGATTCACAATTTCGTTTTCATGAATGAAACGAACGAGGGAGAACGGAAATTTACTGACCCATTTTGAAAATCGCTGCCAAAACGACCCAACCCCCCACTATTCAAACACCCAAAACCCTTTTTTAAATACAATTAATGAGTTTAAAAGTTAAATATTTTGTTAGATAAAGGCTTCAACTTTAATCACATATAAATTTTATTTATGTAGCATTAGTACAAGTGAGTCAAAACTTCGTTACAAAAACAGTAAAAATAGGCAAAATGGCCGATTTTTTCCCCGTTTGGACTCCCTATTATAAGCATTTGTTCAGCTCAATCTGATAGAGTAAGTGAGTGAAAATTAAATTTTGAGTTTCATAATTTCGCGGAGCACTTGCAACTACCTCGCGGAGCACCAGTGCTCCGCGGAGCACCGGTTAAGAACCACTGGATTAAGGTCTTATGCGAAAGAATGGATAGCATTAATAAATAAAAGTTTGGGTTGAACATATCTATGAATGAGTTTATGATTCAATAGTTCACATTATGATTGAGGTAAATAAGTAAATGAGATTCGATGATTGACATGAATGCATCAATGATTTGAATCAATACTTAAGATTATAAATAAAACAACAATGGAAATGCTTGAAACAATTATTCAAATAAACGGTTAGGCAGCCTACGGTACGCGTGCTAGACGTGGCACGAGAAGCGATTTTCATTTGCACGCATAAGACCGCTTATCCCTACCCTAAATGCAATTCGTATATCTCCAACAAAAAAATAGCAGGATGACTTTTTAACTATGGGCACGCTGAATGAATTAGAAATCCTACTTTGGCACACTTGTATGAAACAATTGCCGACTCCTGAACCCATGGTTAAAGTGATTTTAATATTTTTGTCAATTTTAAATGTCCACATCTTCGTTTAGGCACTACTTACCTCCCATACTATAATGAAGAGCAAAGTAGCCATTATTACAGGGCCGGAAGTCTCGCCAAAATGTTTAAACAGCTCACCATAGCAACCCTGTTAAGGACGACATTAGCAGACGACTCGCAAGGAAAAGCCAATGGGACATAAAAAACATAATTAGCTTTGTTCTTGAGTAAAGCATATAAAGAAACTCAGGGCCGCTTCTAGATATTTTAAGGCCTTAAGAATTTTTAAGATTTTAATTCCCTCTCACAATTACATTAGTCAAACATTATGCAATAATTATAATCAACCATAAAGTACTCATTTTGTTTTCTGAGATTAAAAGATAAGAACAATATTTTTAAAAAAATATTCTCTAAGCTTGCAATTATTTATTTTTTGAAGCGGTTTTTCCTTACTTCGTAAATTTCATAATCTGATCCTACAAAATAAATGATCTTACATAACACAAATTTATTTTTATTTATTTCAAATTTATTATACGATCATACGGCCGGTGAAGTAGCGTTCACCAGTTTCTGTCACCACGGCCCACTAGGGGATAGTGTGGCCAGCACAATGCCCAGCCGCATTTACTTTACCCCGACTAATCTCAGGTACCCATCGGAGCTAGGTGGACTCAGGGACACCCCCGTCCCGGTACGCCAGCCGAACCCGTTGCCGCTCGGCCACATTTCCCCTACAGTAGTCTATGACTAATCCACTTCCAACTGCTTTTATTTTTATCTTCTTGCGACATGCACTTCTGTATCTATGACTATGGGCCTCAATGGCTGGCGACGTGTGGAAACCGCCGAGCTGGGGTTTGAAAGAAACAGCAGCGGCATGCCAACTCACCTTGGTATTGACAAGTGATGCTGAATTGTAGCCTAGTTTGGCACACTGGGACAGACTGATATAGTTGGCATCTATGCAAGAGGAACAGAAGAATCGTTCTCTTTTGCAACAAGCCGGAGGACTCTGACAAGTTTTTAAAGAAAAAAACAACAAAGAACTATAAGCATCAAGCTTATATGTACACAAGTCAACAAAATAATGTATAATTTTATTCAAGCAATACTGTACAAGAACAACAGATACAAAGCTCCGATAAAAATAAGGACAAAAACACTTTTCTTATCGGTTATGTGAGAACAAAAGCATATAAGTAGGCCTACTCTATCTTCCCTGTTTGCAACCGGGCATTGTGTGGCTTGCCCGAAAATAAAACAGGAAAACCATGAACTTAACATCTCATTTAACACGGTGATAAAAATGCAAGACTAGACTCAGACCACGGGCGAGCGTAGGACGCAATAATCTTCTTTATAGAAGGAGCGTCTTTAATATATAAGATAAGAAAAGAAATGTTTAAAATAAAGTTAAGTATCCCTTTAGACCAGCCGTGTGCAAAATATTTTGTCCTTGGAAAGTATAAGGAATTATGATATACATTATTAATAAAATAAAACAACAAACTGCTGTTCAAAGCTGTGTGGGTGTCAGGTTTAAACGCTTGGCGGCCCTTGATGTTAAAAGCTTTGTAGGGGCCACGTTTAAACAATTGACGGACGAAGCTGTTAGAAGCTGAGTATGGGCCACGATTATACGCTGAGCGGGCCGCGTGGTGGGATATTTCGTTAGAAATTGTGTCGGGGCCACGTTTAAATCTTGGCGGGCCGTGGTGTTAGTAGCTGAGTTGGGGGCCACGTTTAAACGCTTGGCGGGCAATGTTGTTAGAAGCTGTGTGGGGGCCACGTTTAAATGCATATCGGGCCGTGTGTTAAAATCTGTATGGTGGCCACATTTATACGCTATGAGGGTCTTATTATTTACTCGGGCCCATTTTAACACGCTCCTGCTACAGATGATGATGACCTCTGGGGCTTGTGAAGCAGAGCTAGTTCTCCAGTTTCTTCGGAGTTTGTGACAAGCGCCATGACCATCTGTTTTTTTTACTTTTTCCCCGGAGTTAGTTAGACTCAGCGACACCCTCCAGAACGGAGTGAATGATTCTGGCGATTTAAAATGGGGGTTTTAAAACTAGATCTTCAGTATAGCGTTAACTCGACACGTTGCATCTATCCGTGTCCAATCTGTGGCTTGGTTATGTGCATAAAATATTGATTTTTACAAAAGATAAAAACAATTGTATACATATACATCTTGTAGTGTGAGTGTCGATGCATGTGTGTTTGTGTGTGTTTGTTTTATGCGTATGTGAGCATAAATGTCAATGGAGGTCACATTAAGGCTGAAGTTCAAAGTTCAGTTTGGAAAATTACTTCCGCAGCTGATAGAGCTGATAGAATTTTTTTTATAAATTTTGTAGATCTAATGTGTTATCAATGAGATTTTCTAATAGACATTTCAAGAAAGAAAGTGAGAGAGAGAGAGAGAGAGAGAGAGAGAGAGAGAGAGAGAGAGAGAGAGAGAGAGAGAGAGAGAGAGAGAGAGAGAGAGAGAAATAGGGTGAGAGAAAGAGAGAGAGGGAGGGAGACAGAGACAGCGAAGATTTGAACATGGATTCAACAGTGCATACTTGTTCGCTTTAAATACCTCAAGAATTTTACATCGTGTCAACATAACAATGAAACGCGAAGAAAGAAAGACAATACACCAAACAGGAATAATACAACAAGACACAACACATCTTGAAAAACTTACGACTAATATTTTCTTGTTAAGATTATTTTCAGACTCTTGGAATTTCTCATAAAAAGTGAGGTTCTGGTAATCTCTGATTCCATCAATTCCACAACACTTCATCTGTAACAAAAAATGAGACAATTACCTTCGCCTGTGAAGTAAAGTTCCACCTGTGTAATTACTTTCATCTTTTCCATCGCACGTTATTTGTCAAAGTCAAGTTCAGACAGTTATCTTCATCTGTCAAAGTAAACGTTCTTAGCTTATAAGTTTACAGACGTTCCTTCTAGATAGAAGATTATTACGTCCTCTAGGCCCAAAACTCCTGCAGGGCGACAGGGATCAGTCGGTGGCAAGGATAGAACCCGCAACGTGTCAGTTGGTTTTTGGTTGACAGTCCGGTGAACTAACCGCTGGACCAGCTATTCTCTAGCCATTTCAGAATTGTTTATCGTATAATTATCAATGGGTAAAGTGGCATTAAAAGAATTTTAAATTATATTACATGTATAACTAACATAGACAGTAACGATATTGAGAAAGTAAATAATAAATTTACCTAAGACAAACGATATCAAAGTTAGATATAAATACATATTGCTAATTTTTCAAAAATGTATTAAGAACAAGCTAAATTGCCCAGCGTTGCCCGGGTGAATATAAAACAGACCTGTATAAGCTACAGATACAAAATTTATATACTACAGTAAACAGAAAGCTATTAATCTAATAAGTACAAAAATATAATTTTTTACTGAAAACTTTTAGGAAAGTAATTTAATTAAAAAAATTGTAGTAAAAAGTGGTATAAACTTATTGGTGAATTGTACCCGCACGGCAGTCCGATACATGAACTATTTAGCTAGCGAAGACACGTGTTTAATCGCAAAAGTATAAGCTTAGACAATAAGGTCACGTGTCTTTAAATTAACTAATATGATTGGTTGAACACACACACAATCTACTTTATATATATATGTATTATTTTTAATTCATTCAGCGTGCCATCATTCTAAAAGTCAACATGCACTATTAATCAATTTCTTGTATAAAAAACTTGAATTGCATTTTCGGGGGTATTCCGCGTGCCATTGAAAGTTAGGCACGTACCGTAGGTTGCCGACCCTTGCTCTAGACCATAACGTCATACATGGTACTGTATTGATACAGTTATCCACCTAGTTAGCAATGATAATAATTTAAAAAAGGGTCACATGTGCAGCTAACACAAAGAATAACACATTCTGAACATGTTGTACTTGTTGTATAGCAGACAATAACAGTTTCACGTAGCTAACAACAACATTGAGCTACACTGAGGGCTTTACCGTGATCTGTATGCCGTTCATTGCTGGCGTGAACAGGCTGTCCTTTCCTTCGATGGAGTAATCAGTGATGAGCTTTTGTTTCAATTGACTTTTGGCTGACTGATGAAACTGTCAACGGAGAATACGTTTAGATGGTTTACTATTTATGTGTTATGTTTTGTGGATTATCTTTTTGTCTTTGGGATTATGAACATGTTTATTCCATTATTAAAACGAACGCACCGACGTTTACAAATGTTCTTTTTTTTTTCTCCGGTAGCTATTAGACTGTGGAACACACTGGAGCAAGCCTCCATCACTGTCCTCCCCCTCTCCTCTGTGCCGGTTTTGAAATCATCACTGAAGGATTGGACTAGATACCTTCAATAAAACTCCGTCGTCTGTTAAAAACTCTTGTTCGTATGTTATAAAATGTTTATAAGTGGTTAATGCACACTTTTGATACCAGCGCATTCGCAATCATATCATGTGGAATTTTCCCTCTAATATAAAGCGGTCTCCGCAGTATAATGAAGACAAGCAACAAGAAGAAGAAGGCCTACACATTATTGTACTAAATTTAACTTACCCCGTTATCTTCCGAGGTGGCTATTTGTACAAGGTAGAACTGCAGTCCAGTGGCTATTAGGCAGATAATGATGTACTGTAAATAAAGAAAAGAAAAAGTCAGTGGTTTAAACTCGATAACATTAAATGGCTTTCTTGGTTTACGCCAGTTGCTTTTTCTACCGTTGGTGCGGTTTACCACTCGTGGTACTCCTTCGCATGGTGATTGGTACGCTAGGATCGGCAACCTAAGGAACGTTAACCAAACTTTGCACTCGTGCCAGCCAGCAAGTTTCAATGGAAGACCCCCGAAAAGGCGATTTAAGTCCCTACTAAAAGAAAAGGGCACAAATTACTTATATGCTGTTGGTCGCCCCTTGCGCTACATCCCAGAATAATACTTACTGGCCCATTGCTCCAGTGGGAACACACACAATTAAGTCAAGTAAGTCATAACTGATAAATATAGTCATGTATTGGAAACGCTTTAAAAAACAAGTATGGATTAATTTGGTGCCACATATCGAGCGTATAAGATTGACATAAAAGTTTTTTTCTGATTGTTATATGGGTTTGGTTATCAAGATAAGCAGGTTGGCGAGACGGGTATTGTTGCTTCTTTTCTTCCTCCCCACCGCGAACCTCGTGCAATGATCCTCGAAGGCGCAATAGGGGAATTTCTCCCATGCCTTGGCCCACCGGTTAAAACTGAATAAAAGCAGATAGATCATGATAGATGGATTATACCCTTCGCCAGTTCTGAGGTCCATGATTACACAAATGACCCTTTGTTTACCAGAATTGTGGCCTAATTTAGGGGCTAGGACGCCTACACAACACCCGGTTCGATTCACATGTAGGGCGCTAATCAAACTAACTTACCAGAATAATTAAGGGCGTGCTGTGCTTCAGGGCGGCAATTAACCCGACGATTGAGAATATAATGACCAGAACTCCGGCTATGATCACGAACGAGCCAATCAGAGGCACCCTGTTTGGACAGAAAGTGAAAGTTAAGTTTTAGTCGATTTAAACAAAACACAATGTTATAGTAAACACAATGCTATAGTAAATATAATGTTATAGTAAACACAATGTTATAGTAAAGTAATCCTGTTGGACCAAATTGACCACAGGGAACGCCCTACTAGCGTTCACCCAGTTTTATGTGACCACGGCATACTAGGGGGATTCGTGGCCAGCACAATGCACAGCCGCCTTTACTTCTTTACTTTACTCCAACTAATGTCAGCTACCCTTCGAGCCCAGGGCCTTCGGTAAGCCAGTCGATCGCGCTGCCGCGATCGGGAACCCATACAAAGGTCAAGGTTCCCGAAATCAACTGTCGATTAAATCTGTTTTGTTTCAGGGGCTGGCTTATTGTGTTTAGAGGGAAGTTATTTTAAAAAAAACAACAACATCATAATTTCTAACTGACATTAGGCCAAAGTAGAAATAATAACTTTTTTTCCCCACACAATAGTTACTTTGGGCTTGCCCATGGATGGCAAGCCACTTCATAAAACGGCCGGACAAAATAGATTACACTTTTTTTACCACAAGTGCTTTAGTCACAAGTGGCCAAACACACCTGTCCAAAGTGTGAAATGACCGGCCAAGTTTCGAACTGGTCCAACCTCGGATTTTGAACACTATACGAAAAAATAAAATAAAAACTTTAATTTTAAAACGTTATAAAAGCAATATATGTGGACACTGAAACTGACCAGTCTCCAAAATCAACCTCGGCACTAAGTGACTTGCTAACTGGACATATGTTCTGGCCGGTTGAACTCTTGCAGCTTTCTAGATGGACATCTTCGAGACCCTCCAGTATTCCGTTGACTAGTTTATTGAAGTTAAACCTAATGACGGCACCAAACGCTAGGATGACAATTCCCCAGAGCTGACAAGAATAGACAGAGAGATTGGTGGTATCACATTAATGCCTAAATCATAAAGGTCACTGTAGCACTTATACTATTCGCTACATTATACATCTTACTGCAGCACTTATACAATTGGCTAGACTATAAAGCTCACTACAACACTTATACTATTCGCTACATTATAAAGCTCACTACAACACTTATACTATTCGGGCCATTATAAAGCTCACTACAACACTTATACAATTGGCTACATTATAAAGCTCACTACAACACTTATACTATTGGCTACATTATAAAGCTCACTACAACACTTATACTATTGGCTACATTATAAAGCTCACTACAGCACTTATACTATTGGCTACATTATAAAGCTCACTACAGCACTTATACCATTGGCTACATTATAAAGCTCACTACAACACTTACACTTATACCATTGGCTACATTATAAAGCTTACTACAGCACTTATACCATTGGCTACATTATAATGCTTACTACAGCACTTATACCATTATAAAGCTCACTACAGCACTAATAAAACCACTCACATAATGACGCATTAGTCACTCTTTTACTAACTAACTAACTCACTTACTGATTCACTCACTAACTTACAGTCTCAATCAGTTACTAACTTATGTGATAATCACTAGATCCTCTAAATTATTGTCTCAATCAGTCGCTAACTAATATGATAGTCTCTAAATTACTGTCTCATTTTGTCACTCTTTTACAGACTCACTCTTTCACCCACTTACTATAACTATTTTTTAAGAGGCGTCATGATATTCTGACAATTAAAAAAAGGTCAATTAACTTTGGTAATTCAACAGAATAATAACAGAAGCAATAGAAATTATTTAGAAAAGTCATTGGCAGCCCAAAACTCTGTCGTTTAATTAAACGCAACGACTTCTACGCTCCTACGATTTGCATTAAAGGTTTCCGCTGTATACAACTTTCGATTTGAATCTTAATTTTCCATTGAGAAAATGTTAGCGTATTACTAAACCGGAAGTCTAGAGGACTTAACGCAATCGGAAATTCCGAAACTAAGAGTTTCACGTTATTAAATAGCAGAAGTATCACATAAAGCGGTCCATCTTATTTTAGTCTTTGTTAATTAGCTCTACTATGGATACAGAAATATCATTAGGATAAAAACTAAATATACTCTATGAATAAAAAATAAATAAACAACTCAACAAGGAAATCTCTTTAAATGCTACGAAAACTTTTACCGGCAAAAATGTAGTAAGTAAATTACCCGTCCTACTAAAATTGATCATAGGGCCGGTAATGCGGCGCTCACCAGTATCTATGGCCACGGAATACTAGGGGATGTGTGGCCAGCAACAATGCCAAGCCACCTTTACTTTAACCCCAACTAATGTCAGGTACCCACCAGAGCCGGGTAGACTCAGGGACACCCTCCAGTCCCAAGGAAAAAAAATCCTAGCTTTCACCAGGATTCGAGCCCAGGACCTTTGGTACGCCAGCCGAAAGCGCTTCCAGCTATGTCACTGTGCCCCCCTCCCCCATCTGGCAAAAAATTATTAATTTTCGTGAATTATATTATTCTATTATTTTTTTGTTTTTCTTTCAGATTGTAAATATGATGTCTTATTGTATCACAAAAGAGTTCTATGGTTCTCGCATTATACTTACCATGGAAATCGCCATGGTCACAGCTAAAATATAGTCAAACCTCGGCATCTTAGATTCACAACACACATGAGACCTGAAATGAACTGAAACATATTGTAAAAATAGATTAAAACCTCGGCATCTTAGATTCACAACACACATGAGACCTGAAATGAACTGAAACATATTGTAAAAATAGATTAAAACCTCGGCATCTTAGATTCACAACACACATGAGACCTGAAATGAACTGTAACATATTGTAAGAATATAGTCAAACCTCGGCATCTTAGTTTCACAACATACATGAGACCTGAAATGAACTGAAACATATTGTAAGAATATAGTCAAACCTCGGCATCTTAGTTTCACAACACACATGAGACCTGAAATGAACTGAAACATATTGTAAAAATAGATTAAAACCTCGGCATCCTAGATTCACAACACACATGAGACCTGAAATGAACTGAAACAATTTTTAAACAAACATTTACAAGTGAGTTATTTTTTTAATACTAATTATTTATAGACAAGAAAGTAATGAAAATTAATCGTGACCCTCCACACCAACAAAGAAACAAAGAGTCGCTTTGCCCCTCATGATATTTTGAAATAGTAAAAAAAAAAAATTTGCTGGGGGGGGGGGGGGGTATAAGATACCGACTTTGGGATTTTAAAAAAATTTATACATAAGGCGTGTAATTTATACCCAGCAGGCACACCACGTTTTATGGACGGGGGAAAAGACGTGTAAACCACCAAAAACACGTAGAAACCACGTTTTTTCTCCGTCGATTCGACGTGGTGTGACCGCTGGGTAGGTCACTTTGGCTTTGCAAGCGAATAGTTTTTCAACTATGCCGTGCTATTGTTTTGCCAAAACGTCTACCGTGTCAATTCTTGAGAGAAAAGTTTTTTGTTGTGAATAAAAGCATTAGTTAGAAAATAATAGTGAAAATTTAAGAACTTTGAAATAAAAAAAATATAAAATAAAACAAATTATATTTAGTTTAAAGTAATAATAATTAGATATTATGTAAGTTTTTAAATAGTACAAAAAGATATTGTTCATTTGTTCACAACTTACCTGCCATTGCCCCATCTTGCACTATTTGCCCTTTCTAACCTTGCACTATTTGTCCATCCAAACATTGCACTATTTGCCCCTTCTAACCTTGCACTATTCGTCCATCAAACATTGCACTATTTGCCCGATTAACCATGCACTATTGGTCCATGCAACATTGCACTATTTGCCCCTTTAACCTTGCACTATTTGCCTTCTTTGCACCTTGCATCATTTGCCCCCTCCTAATACATGCACCATTCCCCCCTCTCCAAACCAACAAAAATTGTAATCCGCCACTGAATTTAACAAGTCACACAAACTACAAATAGGAAAAGCTCCCGAAAATGCTAAACATATCCTTTAAGACTGTCCCCCCCCCCCCCCCCATGTACCTCTCAACTAAGGATGTTAAACGAAAACCGGAATACCGGATTCCGGTTTTGAAGCTGAAAACCGGTTTTGATTTTTAAAACCGGATTTCGGTTTGTTGCTTGGAAGGTAATCATTACTTCAAGTAGCACACCCTTTATTTTTTTGTTATTGGTTCTGATGGAAATATTTATAACAAAAAATAAAGTTGGATTCACGCAAAACAATTATTGAAATGCCTTGCTAACACTATTTAGTCTTAGATATTGTGTTTCTTTTTTTTCTCCAAATACCAACTATGGCTTGCGATAAAAACAACATCAAAGCAAATGTCGGCTTATCTTTTAGATGTGCGCTACTCTTTGATGTGCCTCAAGTGAGGCAGGGATTGCCACTCCCGGGTTGGCCTACACAGCCATTCTCGGCGGTGCAGTTGGATACATCACCCATGAAGCTACACCATCGTCTTTCGAGACGGACGGTTGCCGACGACGACTCTTTGATGTACGCAATGGATAGACGCAAACTGGTTTTGTCCTGTGACCCTGAACAATTCGGCTAGACACCGTGTCTGTGCTTTATTATTATGGGCAGAAATGAAATACACATTCTTTTGACTTTTGATTGGTGCTACGTGATCCTATTCAATTCATTATTTTACAAGTCTAAGTCCACGGTGCACAAATTATCACTATTGAAAGCTATTATCGGTTTTAATCAATTATTATTATTTTTTTTTAGTTCTAAGAAATGTTATGGTAAAGTGTGCAAAATCATAATGTATTCACACAAATAACCACTTGAATGCTCTGCACTTATTAATGCTCTGTAAACACTTAATAGTTTGAACTATTTTTCAAATACACCTACAAAACTACGCACATCTGTCTTTTCCGGCCTGTGACTTGTGACATTGCGGGAAGGGGGGGGGAACGAAATCCGGTTTTAAACCGGATTTATAGAACCGAAAACCGGTTTTGAAAACAAACCGGTTTTAACATCCCTACTCTCAACCCATTCAGCCCATATGGCCCCCAGGAATCTACCCTCAATGAAACACTGCATTGTGGACTGGAGCAGCTAACAGCCACGGCGCAGTTCATCACAAGTATTGGACTTGTGTCTAAATCCTACAAACCATTAAACACTTGAGAACCAACGAATAAGAAGAAACAACAAACTTAAGCAAACGGTCTTTACGATACGCTCGGTGTTGCAGTCAGCTGGTGAGGACTTGTATGCGATTCCACCCAACCCTTTAAAATTGCAAGTGTCCTTTGTGGAACTTCATAGTCTCTCTTTATAACACAGTGCTACTCATTAGGTCTATTGCTGATCAGTAGAAGACGCCATTGCATAGTACATAACAGCTCAGCAATTTGAAATATTAATTAAAAAAAAGAAGCCACCACTTACCTTCGACGTGCTTTTCGCTTAGTGTCATTTAGAATCACGTGCAAGTTTCTCCAAAAGGATTATTCTCCCTAGACCAATTCTCGATATTTCACTCTATGCACGCCAGGCGGTTAGTTCACCTGTAAAAAAAATACATACAAATAGAACAGAATAAACAAAGCAATACGTATATTCATCTGGTCAGTTAGCGACCTATACGTGCAAGCTCATCGACCTCTACGAAGATCTTGGGTTCAAATCCCGGCTATTTAGGGTGTCCCAGATGGTACCCATAAGTAATGAAGGGTTTCGTGGCCACGGAATTTTATTAATACCCCCCCCCCCCACACACACACACCTGCGACCAGCATGTTTAAAAAAAAACAGAAACAACCTCTTAACAAGAACACGTGAATACTAAGTTGTAGAAGAAATTGTATTTAAGTTTGTGACTTTAATAAACAAATTGTGGACAGCAACAAGTGACATTGAAATCAAGAAAAGAACGGTCACTTAATAATATCGATGTTTTTATTGCGAAACTTTATAAACCTTCTGTCTGGGACTAGTCATCTAAAGGAAACATAAAAACAAGAAACACGTCATCTAAAGAAAATATAAAAACAAAGAAACACGTTCAGAAAAGTCCATCGAAGCTTCATTAAGAGTAAATATTTACAACACACAAGTTATGAAGAATTTAGTTATAATATAGAACTACAATACAATGCTCCTAGACCACATAAAGACAACATAAATATAAAACATTTAAATACGCAAGAAACAAACCACATATAAGTTATTTCTTACAGAGTGGCATCCGGGATAGCCAACAACTTAACACCATTCTAAACTCTAAACCGTAGGACACAGCAATCGTCTGTCTGTCTGGTAGATTTATATTTGGAGCTTTTTGTAACATGTATCATATAATAATATGATAAGATAAGCTGTCAGCTGACATTGTTGAAAAATCAAGCTGACTGAAAACTTACATGTGCAAGACAACACACAAAACAGTCGCCGGGAAAGTTTGTGATACTACGCCAGTTAAGAGATACCTTGTTCTGTTCCAGACAACAAACAGAACAAAATAAACCAGCAGTCCTTCTGGACCAGAAGACGCGAAGTAGAAGACCTAGTGACTTCCATTTCGCCGGAAATACATAAAAACCCGTGCTTGTGGGAAAATCCGGAAAACTAAACAGCGAATTACACATGAAAGTAAACAGCGAATTACACATGAAAGTAAGCAGCGAATTACACATGAAAGTAAGCAGCGAATTACACATTCATGAAATAATGTTACACAAAAGTGAAACCTTTAAACTTTAAAGACTCTATCAGTGCCTAAGTCACAATACAAGCAGTTGGAGAAAATCAAGACTAGAACAGACTCAGATCAGGAATGAGCGTAGGGCGAAATAATCATCTTTATAGAAGAAGCGTCTTTAAAATACATATATAAGATAAATGCACTATAAAAAAATCAAACTGGTCCTGAAATCCCTATAAGCTTCATTATCAATTTTTAAATGTTGTATCCTTATGCATCAATATATTCGCAATGGATTTTTTAAATAAACAATAGTAATTTATTGAGCCAGTAAGTACTTTGAGTGCTAAATCTGAACTTTCGTACAAGTAGGCCTACTGTCTTATCTTATACATTACAGACGCTCCTTCTATAAAGAAGATTATTGCGTCCTACGCTCATCCGTTGCCTAAATAAAGAAATTATTTTATTTTGAAACATTTTTAGAACTATTAATCAACTTTAGAAAATTGTTCAAAAATGATAAAAGACATTGGTTATTCTTGTAATATATTAATACATAGATCTACATATTAATTATAATACATAAAAAAACGATTAAAAAAACCATTGACAAAAGATATACTAAAAAAAAAAGAGGTTATATTTCTAGAAATGTTGTCAATAGACTCAGTTTATAACAGTTTCAGTGATTCAGTTTATAACAGGTTCAGGTGATTCAGATTATAACAGGTTCAGGTGATTCAGTTTATAACAAACTCATGTGATTCAGTTTATAACAGGTTCAGGTGATTCAGTTTATAACAGGTTCAGGTGATTCAGTTTATAACAGGTTCAGGTGATTCAGTTTATAACAGGTTCAGGTGATTCAGTTTATAACAGGTTCAGGGGATTCAGTTTATAACATGTCCAGGTGATTCAGTCTATAGGGCTGTTAGTGAATTCAGTTTATAATATTTTTGTTCAGGTGATTCAGTCTTTAATAGATCCGGTTGGCTTTTAAATATTTTACATTTTTAAATATAAATAATGAAAGCCCAGACACGGCGTAAACTAGTCGATCTTTCTCTCCCGAGCACTATGCGGGAGACCCCATTATATTATATTTGTGTTGCGTTCCCAGTATGTACATAACATGCTAAATTTCGCAAATGTTTGAAAATCTATGCCATTTGGTTTGGAGAGTATGTAGTCTAGAGTGTATATATTTTTAAACACAAAAAGGGCAGATGACGTTATGCCTATAGGGCGTTTGCAATCACGTGACAAAAAGCACGTGATTTTTGTTTACTTTGTGTAGTGGTGTCCAATGACCGCTGTAATAATAAAGTTTCATATAGGCTCGAGCTTTTTTTTTTATGATGTTTTGTGTTTTAAGTCTTATTAAGATTTAAGCTGTATTAGGCCTATTATCATAGACATAGATCATAGACGATGTGAGCCTATTAGTGACTTGACTAGATATTCACCAACGCTATCCCTTGGCATCGTAGCTGCCCTACTTAGCCATTAGCCCATTACTTAGCCTAGCCTACGAAACATTAAAAGTGTAGGCCTATAAATTGGGCGTAAAATGTTGAAAATCGTTGGAAAAATACCATGTCAGGCTTTCTTTTGTACTATGAGGATGATCTACTACTATTTACCTCCTTATTTTTTAGTAGGATAGCCAATATTCATTTGTGAATTTGGCATAATAAAGAACAACTTCGCCATATTTATTCCTAAAGTAAGTGGCTTCTATTTACAAATGACGTCACTAAAAGACTTAAGCTCCGCCCATTGCAAACGCTCTATATGGTCTAGATTTGACAGAGACATTGACAAGTCTTAATTAGGCGTGACCTTTTCAAAAAGAAATGATCATGAACTTCCGGTTCTATTTTTAAATTAATAAACAAAAAAAGCATGATTAGGCTGGTTATTGACAATTGATTTCAACCTCGACGGCCCGTTCTAGTCTTTTAGAAATATACAAAGGATAAAAGATTAGTTATGAGGAATCCGTTTTTTGCATCAAAAGTGAGTAGGCGATAATTAATACTCAAGTGTTAATTGCGTAAGGGTAAAAATATATTTGTTTACAAAATAAATTTGTCAATCCTTGATAATTAAAAAAACACAATGTGGAAATTCATAAAAAAAAACACAACACGAAAATTCTTTTGCATCAAGCAATTAGTTTGGGGTTATAAATAGGTGATTCTTCAAATCTGACATTCACAATCCATCGTTTTCTTTTGGCGCCATCTTTTGGAAATGAAATAAAAATTTAATTAACTACATATTTTCCTACAACCAGTAACGTAGCACACAAGCATGTTTTGAAGTAAATGATCGAATAAGACCGGAAATGTCTTTTTTGTCGATCTTTTATGCATGCATATTTGTTAAGACTTGTCAATGGAAGATTATTCTCTTCATTCGGAGAGAATCGTTATTCTAATGTTAAGATTATAAAGCTTCCAAAAAAAAAAAGCTTATACCTTTTCGCCTCATCTGAAGATTTTGAGTAATTTTGTGCATGTGTGAAAATAAACATGTAACACTTTTAGTTTCCCACTAAATGATTCTTTTGCTGTCAGTTTGAAGGGCATAATAACTATCTTAATATCAACATGTAGATAGAAGAAAAAAAATATTCCGCAAGCACTCTGTCTGTCTCTCTCTCATTCATTTTTCTTTTTTTTTTCGAAGTGTAGCCTACACTTAGGCTATATCTAAATAATATATGTATACGAACAAAGACTATAATATTTTTAGAGCTCAATAGATAGTTTGCACATGCGCGGCCTTCAATACGTCCTCAAGTTTTCCGGTGTACATCAGACTATAGGCCTAATGAGATGGACAGCTTGCTCTATTTTTAGAGCTTAACACTTGTTTTTTCCGTGCGCAGCCAAAAACGCTGTCCTAAGTGACTCCTATGGGTGCCTAAAAAACTACCGCTGCATACAAATCTCGATTTTAATCTTAATTTTCCATTGAGAAAATGATTGCGAATTATTAGACCGGAAGTCTAGAGCAGGGGTCAGCAACCTTTCGATATTAGTGTGCCACTGCAGAAATTCTAATTTATTCAGCGTGCCAAGAGCCTGTTCTAGCACTCAATTTCGTGCAGAAAATACTTGAATTGACTTTTGGTTGGTCTTTCGCCAAGTCTTGCACGCGTCCTGTAGGTTGCCGACGCATGGTCTAGAGGTCCTAGTGTGATCGGAAATTCCGAAACTAAGTTTTTCTAGTTATAATATCAAAGTAAGCGGTCCAATCTTATTATAGTCTTATCCATTCGTTTCTCTGTTATTCTAAGACTGGTATAACGGCTAGAAATATAATCGTAAATAACAATAATTAAATATAGCATTTACCTTTTTATGGGACGCAGTAGCCAATCGGTAGTGCTTTCGACTGGCAATCCGAATCCTGTTGGAGGCTAGGATTTTTTTCCCAGGATTTGAGGGTGTTCCTGAGTCTACCCAGCTATGATGTGTATCTGACATTAATAAGATAAAGGCGGCTGGGCATTGTGCTGGCCATACAGCCCCTAGCGTGTCGTGTCCACAGAAACCGGTGAACGTCGCTTCACCAGCCATATGATCAGTTTGGTCCGAAGGGTACTTAACTTTTTTTTTACTTACCTTATGACTTATGTCATTATTAGAAATGTCGTACCAATACTGTAGGTAAGTGATCCACAGACCACGTTTGCTGTCTGATTATGGTTTGCATGGTCTACGGTTGGTTTAAAATATCATATGACAAAGCCAGACCTTTAAATAAAGTATAGCGCCATGGAGAATTATTGACAAGTTTATCTGACGGATTGTACACTTTATAATTGTGTACATGTTTAGATAATGGAAATGTACATATTAAAAAAAGATTGATGTAGAAAAAAAAAGTTAAAGTATCCTGTGGGACCAAATAGATCCATAGGGCCGTTGAAGCAGGGTTCACCGGTTTCTGTGGCCACGGTATACTAGGTGATTGTGTGGCCATGACTATACACAGCAGCCTTTACTTTACCCCAACTAAGGTCAGGACCTTCGGTACGCCAGCCGAACGCGCTTCCACGCGGCCATCGTGACTCCGATTGATTTATATCTTAGAATATAAACATTTTTCTAACAAATTGTCTGTGTTTTTTTTTCTTTCTTAGATTGTTGTCAGTCATACAGTCTTGAATTTCATCGCCTTTTAGTTTCATATCTCCAGGCTGGAGAGTTGCCGTTGGAGTCTCCTACTACAACGGTCGGCAACCTTTTGATAATAGTGTGCCAAAGTGATTCATTAACGCGTGCGAACAGTCTCAAAGTCTTCCTGCTCCAGCACTCAATGTCTTGTAGAAGGGGCTTCAATTGCCCTTAAGGAAGTCTTGCGCGGGCCATTGAAGATCGCCATTCGTGCCAGGTTTTATTAATATTTCCTTTAGTTGATTGGCCCCAGACACATAGTGGAGGGCAGAGGGGGAATATGCCCGGGGGCGACACTTCCAGGGGGGCGGCAAATGTAGTCTAAATATAGCAAATATAGCACTAAACAAGCAGTTACAGTATGCAAAGGGGCGGCGCTGAAACTTTTGCTCTGGGGCGCTACATAAGCTTGTAAAGACTCTGCAGACGCATCAAAGTCTAATGTGGGCTTAACTAATTTTTTTACATTTATGGTTCACAGATAAATGAAACATTTCCTAACATAAATTTAACAATGTCTTTCTCTACTCAATAGGTTGTTTATTCTAGCGTTGGTCTAATAAAATATTATTTTAGATGATTCGCTCCAAGTGTAAGGATGTAAGAAACATTTTCTTCATTTGCTATTTCCCAAATTCTAGTGTATATCGAACAAAAGTTTCTATAATTGATGGATAATATATAAACGATGTTCAATATAACGTAAACTCACAAAAACAACACAAGAACTATATGTAATATATTTTAAACGACTAGTATATACACAGTAGAAAGAACTAATTTTTAAAAGCTCAGTCGTAGAGATGAACCGCTTTTCTAATCCAATAAGTATAAGCAAATGCTTTCTTCCCGAGTGGCATCTGCGCGACTACTTAATGAACCACAAGAATTTCATTAAAACCAAATAATCAAAATGCTAGACTTTTTTTCTAGCTATGGATAAGCGTAGTAAAGAATCCCATCGGACCAAATGGATCGATATGGCCGGTGAAGCAACGTTCACCAGTTTCTGTGGCCACGGCATACAAAGTGATTGTATGTCCAGCACTAAGAACAGCCGCCTTTACAACTTTACCCCAACTAAGATCAGGTACCCATCAAAGCTGGGTAGACTCAGGGACACCCTCCAGACCCGGGAAAAAAATCCCAGACTGCATCAGGATTCGAACCCAGGACCTTCGGTGCTCCATCCGAACGCGCTGCCACACAGGGCAACCGTAGAACGCTAAAAACATCTTTTTTGAAGAAGCGTCTGTAACATAATTCAAGGTGCCTGTCTATAATTAACAAAATCCTTCAAGATCATGCACACCCGCTTATGTAACTATAGTTACATAATATGTTTTCGAAGTGGTCGGCTTCTTTCAATAAAGGCAAGAACAGAGAGATTTAGGAACTCTTTTGTTCCACTATCAGTGAGAATCTTTCAAAAGAATCATCAGTCAGCCGGAAAATATAATAGCTGACTCCTATATGATACTTTTTCTTGTATGATAAATGGTATGATAGTGTGCTTGAGTGTCTATTGTGCTTTTGTACAAATGCTTCTTTAATATTGTTTTAGGAATGCCGAAAGACGGAATTTATTTAATCAAGTCAAATTTCCTTTTATTTGGACCAATAAAGTAATCTTATCTTATCTTATAACAGGTTTAGGTTATCGGAAAATTACCATCTGATTAGACTTCTCCTCTCAATTATCAACATAAAAATACTTGCATTCTTGGTAGTGCATTTTGTCGTTTTCAGTCGCTCGTAGCCTCTGTTGACACATACAAAGATCTTAATATTGATGGTTAAAAAGTGTATTACAACAAATGCCGACACTGTGTGTCTACTGTTTTGTTTTTGTTAAAGACAAACAAAACCAAATTACAAAAGTTGCGTCCATCGGGGAATTCCCAGAAAATTTTTGGTGAATCCTGCATTTCAACTAGAGGTTTGCAAACTTTTTACTTTTCGTCTTATCTTATATATTACAGACGTTCCTTCTATAAAGAAGATTATTGCGTCCTACGCTCAGTCGTGGCCCAAGACTAGTCTTGCATCTTTATTAATGTTTTAAATGATGTTAAGTTATACTCTACTGATTTTCCAGGCTTCTTCAGGCAACCCATTCCATGCCCCAAATGCCACTCGGGAAGAAAGAGTGCTTATATGCATTAAAATTTGTTCTCGCATAAGGGATAAGGAAAGTGTTTTTTCTCTTTATGTTTATCTGAGCATTGCAACAATAACAGGCTGTTATTGGGTTGTTTTTCTAACTTACATATTATATGTCGTCAATAACGACAGCTCCAATATTTCGACAGCACGTCTACCGTTCTTGATTCCTGAAGGGGCTCAAGGATAGTGCATGACTAGGTATGAACACTATCCTCGAGTCAACTGCTCTCGGTCAATGCCCACGGTTGATTCGTCAACCAATGAAAACGTGTTAGCAGGTCATGCACTCCGACATGGGAAAGGTATGAGTACGACTATGTCCGAGGCTAGTCCTACGCTGGCCGCCTATACTATAGGGCGGTCGCGTGTTAAGAAGCTTGCTCCGTTGGGGTTCCCCTTTTACTGAACGTACATTTGCTCGCCCCTCGAGCCATCCAGGACTTGCCTCGTATTCCTGTAATAGAGGCCGACGGTTCGTTGGTCGAGTGGATTTTGTCTGACACGGGGATGCACCAGTCCAGAGCAAACGCATCTCCTCAATACCACCTTTGAAAGCAGCAAATTTACAAGACAGGGACTGTATACCTTTCAGTACGTCGCACCAGCCCCCACCCCGGGGGCACCAGAAAGTAGACAGCGGGATGCCACCTCTGCAGGCTTTCCCGTGGGGGCACCAAGGCAGTAACCACATCGGAACGGTGCGAGCCGATTGACCTCTGGCCTGCAGGGCGTCCTACCTAGCCTCTCTTCGGCAACCACAGAGATGAGGGTGGAAGCATCTCGGCGACCGCTCGCTCCATACATTAGCCTACTGATTTGACTGTTCACACTTCGCCAATTTGAGGCTCATGGCTACCAGCTTTTCGTCCACCGCGACCGATCGTCTACTGACTGTTCGTCCACTGCAACTGCTCTTGCAACTACTCTTGTGTAAACGTATAAACTTAACAAGACGCAGGTCTTTGTATCGTCTTGTATACACATTCTACATTCCTTTTATAGCATACTCAATCAGAATTTCAACACTCAAACAAAACATTCACGAACACAACTCACCAAGTGCAGTCACTAAGTCTCAGTCAGTTTATAATTACACAGTCCCTTACAGTCACAGTTAAACAGTCACTTTTACTGTCAAACGTCTACCACAATTTCGATCACTGCAACAGTTCATCCACTAACGTTTCGTCCACTGCGACCAATCCCCTAACCATATGTATACTTTAAACAGGGCTGAAAGGGCCGTATTGCTGCTGAGAGTTAACACCCTTGCCCCTTATACAAGTCAATCTTTTATGACTGACTTAAATAAAAAGATTGACTTGTATAAGGGGCAAGGGTGTTAACTCTCAGCAGCAATACGGCCAATTAGACACATGCTTAGGGCAAAAAGGGAAGGGGATATCATAGAAAATTCCATATCAAGAATTTACCATGGTCCATTATGGTGCAGTACTGCAAACGGTGCAGCTGAATCGATTTACCGGACGAGATTTCCATAAAGGGACATAATGATGTACAGGTGTGGACCAAGGGGAGCACACCGAGGTCCTGTCCGAGATTCGCCACCCCGTGGCACGCCGAGAAGGCGTGTCGCGTAACGTAGAATACGGTCTCTGCCAAGACTGCCACGCGTGCCTTAGATTACCAGTCCCTGGCATAGGCTAGTGAAAGCAACTTCTCTAGAAAATATAAGGGTAAACCGAAACAGAAGCAAAAGCAGTTTTACTCTTATTCAAACGCTTATAACTACTGATCAATTATTATTTTGATGTTTAAAAAGAATTATTGTTAACACTTCAAGCCTAAGAAACACAAAGGAATTAACTATCATGCATAATTTGTTCTATTGAATTAACATTGTTATTTCCACATTGCACAGGCCAGCACTGAGACCAATATATTATTTAGACTTTGTGGATTAGGATACAATACATGTTCTGGGCCTCTTTACATCAGCCTTCTAAAGACGCAAACAATTGACAAGTCTGAACATAGACTATAATATACATGGACCGCTTGCTTTAGTTTTTCTGCTATATGATGACTCGAAAGACTGCTTATTTCGGAATTCCCGATTCTAAATGAAGTAATTGTAATACAAGTTCCATTTTATTGAATCGCACCATTTTTTTAGAAATTTTGTGCGTCAATCTATGACTAAGATATGGACTCTATGGATGAGGAAGTTTTTGTTGATGAATTGAAAGACATACTGGAGGTAAATTTTCAAATTAAATAATTACTTATTGAAGAAGTTTGGAGTTTATCTGTTAGACTCATGTTCAGTGTATATTATAGTCTATGGTATTTCTGCTATATGATGACTTGAAACACTGATGATCGGAATTCCCGATCCCACGCTGTCTTTCGACCAACATATATCTCATATGTGCAGATGTCTATATCTACAGTTGCGTAGACTTGGCCAAATACGTCCCTATTTGTCCACTGACTCTGCAAAGACACTGGCAGTCGCTCTGATACTATCCCGTATCGACTATTGTAACTCCCTGCTAGTCGGCCTGCCCGAAGACAAAATCGCCAGGCTACAGAGAATACAGACCAGTACTGCGCGCTTGGTCATGCGCAAATCAAGGCGAGACTCGGGAACCGCCCTTCTTCGCTCGCTCCATTGGCTCCCCGTGAAAGCCAGAATTGAGTATAAAGTGGCGCTACTTTGCCATCAGTGCATTTTTAATAACGAGTTTCCGTCCTATCTCAAAGAACTCATCACACCATATGTCCCTCAAAGAACACTTCGTTCTGCCAACTTATCGCTTCTGGAAGAGCCCCGTTTCTCTCTGACGACCGTTGGCCTTAGAGCCTTCTCAGTATCCGGTCCGAAGGTGTGGAATCTACTTCCCATTCAACTCAGGCAAACAAGCTCCATTGATTCCTTCAAAAAGAACTTAAAAACTCATTATATCAATATTTATCTTAATTAACATGCTTTGAGCCCTACTGTCTTACTTATATGTTAGGTCGGTTATTTTGTTTTGGTTTTTGATTCGTTCCATGTTTGTAAAGTTTTGAATCATTATTTAGTTTTTTATCTCTTAGCCTATAGATTGTATCCGTGTTCTGAGTTGTATGTTAAATGCGCTCTGAGCTTGCATTATGCTTGTTGGCAGCGCTATACAAATGTCATTATTATTATTCTAAATAACGTAATTGCCATACCGGAAATAAAGTTATTGATATACAAGTTCCATGATTTTCTCAATAAAAAATTAAAATCGAAAGTAGTACAGAGCTGAAACATTAATAGATCAGTGTGGTGTGCGCACGGAAAAAAGAAAATAAGCTCTAAAAATAGAGCAGGCGGTCCATCTTATTATAGTCAATGATATATTAACTCATTCACTCCGCTGAGCCACTGACAGTGGCTTTGTATATTTTGTGCCTTTTTTTCTTTAATCCCACTTTTAATATTACTTGTCCTGATTCTAGTTTTTAATGTATTCAATTGTAACTTCCTTTGTTATTGTTTATGTTTCTATATGTTGATTTAAATCATTTTTTAAAATAAATATTAGCACATTTTGGGTACAATTTTTGTAACAAATGTTGCACGATCGAGCCTCCAAGCGTATAAATAAAAAACCGTTCAATAAATTTATTTGAAACTTTCTACATTTGTTTATAAATTGATATTTAGAACATGATTGCTTAGATCAAAGTTACTATGACAAATAAGTATATAAAAGAAGAAAACTTTGTTGTTTTTTTCTAAAGATTGAAATTTTTTTAAGTGACCTAATTAAATATAAGTAAATCAAAATTTTTAAAAATATTTTTTATATAAATATAATTGAAGGGATTTTATTCCTGGTCATTTTCATATATAACTTGCAATACTTTAAATCACTACAACATAACAATTCAAGAATTTCCAAAACCGCATAGACTAATTTTTTCATCCGAAAATCTAACCGCAGCCAAGGCCTTAAAATGCTACGGAGTGAATGAGTTAATAGGCCTACAAGTATTCGTTTAAAGTCGAAAAAAATGCGATCTAATAAAACGGAACTTGTATTACAATTACTTCATTTAAAATCGGGAATTGCAAAAAACAGAAGATAATAGCATAAAAAACTAAAGCAAGCGGTCCATGAATATTATAGTCTATGGTCTGAACGTGTATGCATGCATAAAAGTTCACAAGAAAAAACATTTCCGGTCGAGTTCGATCATTTTATTCGAAACATGTCTGTGTTCAAGGTTACTGGTTGTACGAACATTTGTTGGGGATTAAAGTTTCTTTCATTTCCAAAAGATGTTTACAAAAGAAATCGATGTATTTTGAAAGTCAGAAGTGAAATTTCACCTTTTTATGATGTTAAACTTATTGCTTAATGCAAAAGAATTTTTGTTCTTCGTTTTTATGATTACGAATTTTGTTTTTCAATAACCAAGAAAACGCAACTCTTGACTAATTTATTTTAAAAACAAGCTACATGCGGCTAACACTTGAGTTTAAATTATCGCCTACTAACTTTTGATGTTAAAAACGGATTCCTCATAACTAATATTGTATCCTTTGTATAATTCTAAAAGACTAGAACTTGCCGTCGAGGTTGAAATCAACTGTCGATAACCAGCAAAAGCATGCTTTTTTGTTAACGGAAATGCCTAAAATAATTAAACATTTAAAAATAGAACCGGAAGTTCACGATCGCACCAGTTCAAAAGGTCACGCCTAATTAAGACTTGTCAATAACCTAGCCCAATAATATAAAGTAGCAGTTTACTTTTTCTGACGTTTGATAATCTCATCTTCATTTCTTAAATTATAAAAAGTCCTTGCTATGGGAACTATTTGCCTTGTATATTGAAACAAAAGTAAAGAATTAATTATAAAGATTAAAATTATGTAATAGTGTTTTATTGCCATGTAGACTTGAGTTTTCGTTGGACTTACGGAAGAACGTAACAAGTTATCCACACCTTAACCTTAACCCAAAAGGGCCGATATTCCTCATAGGATCGGAAGTTTATGCATCAGATGGGAATATAGGGAACATATTATTTATATTTATCTTATCTTATACATTACAGACGCTCCTTCTATAAAGAGGACTATTGCGTCCAACGCACATCCCTGGTTTGAGTCTAGTCCTGCATTTCCATTAGTGTTTTAAATGATGTTAAATTACTAGTTTTCCTGGTTTGTTCAGGCAACCCATTCCATGCCCGAAAGCATCTGTTAAGAAATCAATGACTATGTGCTCTTTATACAATCCCTTTACATTTTGTAGCCAATATAGCTAATGAACTCTTGCTTTACAGGATACATAAATGAGTAATCAGAAAAATAATTTATTTCTAAAAATATGTTTTGAGTTTTATTTCAAGTGACCAGGTCGAGGTTTGGTTGCAATTATTGCTGTGAAGGGAAGATGTTTGAGCAAAGAAAAATAAAGCACTTTTTCTCCCCACTTATGCAAACACAAATGCGTACTATCTTCTCCAAACCCATTCCTTCGTGGAATGGGTTGCTTGAACAAACCATGAAAACCAGCAACTTACCATCGTTTGAAACATTAATCAAAATGCAAGACAAGACTCAAACGACGGATAAGCGTAACACGCAATAATCTTCTATATAGAAGGATCAACTGTAAGTATGCAAGAAAACTATTGAGCAAACACCCAACTCACTTTTTATTGGAGAAAAAAAAAAGAAAATGTTTTGTTTAGGTGGAAACGAGATATAAGTTTATGACCTACATTAACTAAATGTCAAATAGCCTATAATTCATAAAAAAAAATGTATCCAACAGACAAAATCAACATTGCACAAGACAAAAACTTAAATAAATGTCTTTCAACGTGCATTCCATTCTATTGTTTTGTTTAGTGTGTCTATTTATTCCGTCTACAGACATAGTACAGAGTATGAACGTTCATAAAACAAACACACACGGTCTGAGTTACAGCTTTTTTTTATTATCTTCAACATTGGCCGCGTCTATCTCTCCGTGTAAATAGCCAGTAGAAGGCGACATGCACACAAAATAGTTGTTTGTGTAGCCGTTCACAACATTTGTAGGAGAAATACAAACAAACAAAATTGGACTTTTAAAAAGAAAAAAAATATGACATTTGGAGAGTTCGTTTTTTTTTTTTTTTACTTTATACACTTTGTGTCTATTTTTGTAACTTGCTATTCATTGGCCGAAATTTAATTAGAGCTGTAAAATAGACATTGGTTTAAATTAACATTTTTCTTTTGCTTGAAAACCCAATGTCTATGTATAAATGAGAGGACATTATGACGTAAAGATTATTCGGTGGTAGTCTTATTATATACAGGCATATTTATTTGCTTTAAATGGTATATAAAACATTTTTTACAGTGCTATACTGCTATAAACAAAAAAATGCATGGGCGTTGTATATAAACTGCCCCACATTCTTCTAGTAATAGAAGACGCAAAGAGGCATCCAGCTCTACTTTCATGTACATCACTATCAACATCATAATGGATCATTATTGCAGACATTGACATCTAGAGCCTGAAAGAAGAAACAAAAGCACGAAAAAGAAAAGGGTCGTTACTCTTAAAAACATATAGGTAGACATTGGCGTATTTAGGCATGTTCCACATGTTCCATTGGAACAGGGCCCCCCCCCCACAAAAAGGGCCCCTACACATCCCAAACATATTCTGTGGTGATATCCCCATTCTTTCGTTGAAAATATAAAATAAATGCATTAATTCCCTACAATTTAAAGCGCTCCAGTCCAACCAAGCTAAGCGCAACATAAAATGTATTTATGATTTTACAGAATGTAACATGAATTAACGACATTTTTCTGACGTATGTGTACGTGAAAGTAAAGGGCGAGGCCACGAGGGACCCCAGCATAAATTTAGAAACAGGGCATACACATAAATTTAGGAACAGGGCATACACATACATTTAGGAACAGGGCATACACATAAATTTAGGAACAGGACATACACATACATTTAGGAACAGGGCATACACATACATTTAGGAACAGGGCATACACATAAATTTAGGAACAGGACATACACATACATTTAGGAACAGGGCATACACATAAATTTAGGAACAGGGCATACACATACATTTAGGAACAGGGCATACACATACATTTAGGAACAGGGCATACACATACATTTAGGAACAGGACATACACATACATTTAGGAACAGAGCATACACATACATTTAGGATCAGGGCCCCCACAATCCTAAATACGGGTGTCCCGCCCCTGCCCAACTGGTTCGAACCCGAGGTCTATAGTACGAGCCCCCGGGCCTATTCTGGTAAAAATGGGGGGGGGGAGGAAGGTTAGGAAGCACGCAACACCACTATTTAAGTAAGATGAGAATTAAAAAAAAACAATAACAGCTAAGAGGTTATGGTGCCCCAAGAGACAATTACATGGCTGACCATATTTGGGCCAGTCAAGACCAGGAGAGAATACGAAGCGTAACTTCTCAAAATGACCCAGGGTTCATTTCAAAAGGATAGAAAGGTGAATTTGCACAAGATGTTTCTGCTTTGTGAGAAGCCCTTGTACTGATGCCTCGGACAGGAATCCTCCATCCCTCCCCCTTTCATGGTTGTTACGCTTGGATCCAAGAGCCTAAAGGCCTGTCAGTTTTCAAGACTCCAAAATCGTTAAAAGTACATATCCGATATATACAATTGACGTTATATTGGAATGACTCCTTAAGGCTCTGCAAAATAAAATGCACTATTATTGGATCTTACCTGATTACCAAATTTCTGTGGATTTGATTCGGCTCAATTCTGGATGCGCGAACGTGCTGACCTTGGAATACGGCACGAACTTCTTGACCTTGGGTTGTATAACACTGTCTCTTGGCATCGTACTGACACGCTGTTCCATGGTAGACTTCCGGTCTTCCTTCGGAGGCGGTGTAAACTTCACCAGAACTCCAAGAACTATTTGAAGCATCTGTCCAGCACCAAGATAAAGAAATAGTTTGTTTTTACAAAAATTAAACGATATATTAGGAAGAATAACAGTCTACGCGAAAATTCAAAGTTTTTTTTAATTTTAAACTAATTGTCTTTTATAATTATTATGTCGGAGACGGTGGTCTGACGCCAATGCGCCACTCTTAAAGTTTTAGGTTCAAATCCAGGCACAGACGTCAGAATTCTTTTTTGTTTCTTCCACGGTCTTGAGGGGCTCTCTAAAAGCGCCTGGACATTTGTTGCTTGCCAAACTATCTCCCTTGATTGCCGACGCTACGGATATCGGTTAATCTTGCGGCTAGTACTCTGGAAGACCGGGTATAAAACTTTGCCGCAGTCCGAATCCCTACCACCCTTTATGGAAGTAACGTCTGTAACGAATATGATTAAATATTGAAAGAAGCACTTGCGAGATCAAGGACTGGCGAAACAGCGTTGGGCCCCCCATTAGTAGTAAACTAGATCATAGGGCCTGTGAAGCAGCGTTCCAGTGGCCACGGCATACTAGGGGATGTGTGGCCAGCACAATGCCCAGCCGCTTTTACTGTACTTCAACTAAGGTCAGGTACCCATCAGAGCTAAGTAGACTCAGGGAATACCCTCAAGTACAGGGAAAAAAATCAAGCCTTCACCAGGATTTGAACCCAGGATCTTCGATACGCCAGTCGAACGCGATGCCGCTTGGCCACCTTTGCCCAACGCCATAGTTACCCAAATTGCGACAATTGTGTAAACCCAGAACAGCGCCCTTTAGTAGTTTCTATTTTAGGTCTGGGCAGACCACAGGAATTTCTCTCCCGAGTCCCGTCCTTTATAGTTCTCAGTAAATGCAGAATACTAAAACAACAACAACAATAATACAACACTAACGCTTTGTTATAGGGCTCTCCCAGTGTTGTTTCTTCACGCTAGAGAGTTATGTTATATTGAACAACTAATTATCATTTAATCTGACTTTAAATGATATTTTTTTAATGAGGGAAATAATTGTTTTGTGTAAATTAAATTTTATATTAAATAAAACATTATTGTTTAAATTTAAGTGAAAATTATTCTTAAGCAAATATATTATTTTTTGCATTGCAAAATGTGTATTTGGAATAAAGGAGACAATTCATACCATACTAAATTTTAACAGTAAAAATGATTACCTCCCATATTATAATGAAGAGCAGTAATCCCATGATTGCCGGGCCGTGGACTTCGTTAATGTATTTGAACACTTCCGAGTAACAGCCCTAGAATAGAGAGAGTGGTTTCCCTTAGATAAAGGGATATTACTCCTTTAAAAGTATGAAATGTCACAATCATTTAACGTATATTGATTATTACCGCCCACAATGATTCCTTGAAGCATTTATCAAGTTGACCGACAATATTCTTAGCAGCCATAAGACAAAATACACCGTCTAATTAAATCCAAGTTATTTCTTAATAAGCGGTCGAGTGTCCCTCTCCCCTACTCAAACATAATAACAAGACAATGAATGTCACTGTTCATATTGATCGCAATATAAATAATAATAATAACAACTTTCACTTCACGCTAAGCAACATCAAGTGAGTATTCTAGCCCGTTCACCTTAAGTCATCATCTTAACATTTGCTTGAATAATTAAACTTATTCGTTCACCATCCCCCTTCCTTCAATATATCAAAGGGACAGTCATCAGCATTTACCTAGACGATTTAGTTTATATTTTTAAATCCCCAAATTAAAAAAAGAATCCTTAATTATGCCCCCCCCCCCCAAATTTTGCGCCCTAGGCATCCTAGGCAGCCGCCTAGGTTGCCTATTTGGACAAGCCGGCCCTGAAGACAATTGTAAATGCAGACTATTTTTAAATGTATTGAAGCAGACTAGAGAAATGTGTCCTTTCATTCCTCCCCCCCCCCCAACTCCTTCCCCCTCCCCCTAAATGCACTGCGTAGCTAACAACAATAGACTACATTGGTTTTGAAGTTTTGACAGCCCGAAACCTTTCGTCCACAACTACATCCTATATCCTACATATCCCGTAGTCAGTAGGACCGTTGGGGCGTTACAGATTACATTTACACCAGCATCTTCCATTCTTCCCGTCTCTCAGCCTTTCTTATTGCGTCGCACAGTTTCATTCCTGTCCACTCCCTGATGTTATCCTTCCATCGTTTCCTTTGTCTTCCTCTTTTTCTCTCCCCCCCCCTCTCGTGGTGCCCTGCAGAATGTTTATGGCAAGCCCGTTAGTTCTGTTAATGTGGCCATACCATTCTAGTTTCCTTTCCTTGACTGTGTCCAGCAAATCTTCGTATTGTCCAATTTTATGGAGTATTCTTTTCCGTATCTGCTCATTAGATATATGGTCTTTATAGCAGATACCGAGCAGGTTTCTGAAGCATCTCAACTCCATTGGCGTTGAGCTTCTGTTCTAACTCAGCTGTTAATGCCCATGATTCACAACCACTAACCCTAAATTAAATTCAAAATAAAAGCTGGGCTAGCTGGTTCCGGCAGCTGGAGAACTCCACCGGGGAGCCCGTCTGCTTGTTGGCTATGCTGAAACGAACTGGTGGCCATTGCTTTTCTACTTCTCCTCAGCTTACCTTCGTATTGATTTTGCCAGATTTCTCATGATGGCCTTCCTTGGCGCACTGAACAAGTTGCAAGAAGCCATACTCCGTGCTACCGGATTTAAAGAAATTTCGTCGGCAGCAGGCCGGTGGAACCTGAAAACAAAACGTAAATAAGTAAGTTGGAGATAATTGGATCAGATATATAAGTGGACTTAGAGAGATAAGTGCATCAGTAGAAATTGAATTAGAGAAAAGTGCGGAGCAGTGATAAGTGAATCAGTGTGATAAGTAAATCAGAAATACGCAGAGATAATTGGAGAAGAATTAGGGCTAGATTCACAGAATAGTCCTTCATAACAGAATGCTCAATCCCCATATGCGCAGTCACTAGAAGTGAAGCTCGGCTACCGCCATTTTCTTTTGACTAAATGCAGCGATAACTAGAGACGCTACCATAGTAAAAGAAAGAAACTGATAAAAGATATCTACAATTAAAATGTATATATATATATATATATCATATATATATATATTATTAGTTGTTATAGGCATACTTAAAGATAAATTTGCCTTATTCGCCCATTTTCTTTTCAACATTATCTGATTATATAATTTATTTTGCTGCTTTGAAAGGATAGCTTAGGCCTAGGTATTACAATTAGGCGTACACAAATATACAATTTTAAACCAGCATAATGTTAACAATTTATAAACAGTTGAAACCACTCTTAATACACAAACTTTAAATTATTTTAGGACTATGATAGGCACGCGCTATGGATGACCTACATTAAACATGATAGGCACGCGCTATGGATGACCTACATTAAACATGCTAGGCACGCGCTATGGATAACCTACGTTAAAGGTGATATGCACTAGCTATGGATGATCTACATTAAACGTGATAGAGCCATGCTATGGATGACCAACATTAAACATGTTATGCACTAGCTATGAATGACCTACATTAAACGTGATAGAAACATTCTATGGATGACCTACACTAAACGTGATAGAAACAAGCTATGGATGACCTACATTAAACGTGATAGAAACTTGCTATGAATGACCTACATTAAACGTGATAGAAACATGCTATGAATGATCTACATTAAACGTGATAAAAATATGCTATAAAAGAACTACATTAAACGTGATAGAAACATGCTGTGGATGACCTATATTAAACGTGATAGACATGTGAAAAGCATAACCTACATTAAACGTGATAGGCACGTGGAAAGCAATGAAAGTACCACATTAAACGTGATAGAAACATGCTATGGATGACCTACATTAAATGTGATAGGCACGTGTTATGGATGACCTACATTAAATATGATAGTGTCTGTCGCTTGGTTAGATGCATCGCCCAATTCCGCGAAGGTGTAGTTCCTGGAAAAATCGCGGTAACCAATAACACCACAGCATTCTGCCTGCAAAAATCACCACAAAATAATGAGAAATCTCTAATTCAATGACAACGCACCAGGTATCAAGATATATATATATATACATATTCTTACACTAAATAAACATACATGTGATTTGAAATGAAATGCTTCCTTTACATATTTATTTTAAACCATGCCTTTACCATACAGGTGAACTTTGTTGAGATAAACATGGAGTCGTTGAATTATTTCTTATCTTATCTTATACATTACAGACGCTCCTTCTATAAAGAAGATTATCGCTCATCCGTGGTCGGAGTCTAGACTTGTATTTTTATTAATGTTTTTAATGATGTTAAGTTACTGGTTTTCCTGGTTTGTTCAGGCAACCCATTCCATGCCCGAATGCCAATCCTGTAGGCTAGGAGCTATATATACTGTTGGGTTTTTGGTTTCTATCCCCAGTACAGGATTAACCGTTAAGCAAAAGAAGCATCAAAGGGAACGAGGGTAACAGAAAATGTTCAATAGCACCAAATTGACCACGGTCCTTGGTTTATAAGGTGCAATAAAACACAACAACGTGCGTATAGACCATGGGCCGCTTACAAGACGGAGATGATCTCACACATAAAATACTGGCTGGGAAGTTTAAGTGTCCGTATGGTTCAGTCAATAGTACACGTTACTATGTTGATTGACGCACAATATTTGAAACGTAGCTTTAATTTCCCTGACTAAGGGAAAGGAGGTTTATGGTGGTCGAGCGGCAGCGCGCTCGTACTGAAGATCATGGGTTCGAATCCTGGTGAGTACCAGGATTTGTTCCCGGGTCTGGATGTCTCCGAGTCTACTCAGCTCTGATAAATAGACCTAACATACATTAGTCGGAGCAAGATGAGCTCTGTGCTGGACACACAATCCACTATTATGTAAAGGCCACCGAAACTGGTGAACGCTGCTTCACTGGTCCTATTTGGCTCGAATGGATTATTTTACTACTACTACTTCTACTTTTATTATAATGGAAGGGGTTACCATAATATTTAAAACGATTAGGGCTTTATACTGCCTAAAGCCGACCCTGAGAACCCAAGGTATATCACTTGTCATCAAATCCATGCATATACACAACGGGTTTGTCATCAAAATGACCGTCAGAGCTTTTTTAAATATAATTCTTTAATGAAATGACTTAGAGAAAGTGTTTTGATGTAACTTGTTTTCTTCATAAAGTTAGTAAAATTAGCCAGTGTCCATTTTTAGACCACGTTAGTCCACGTGGCAAGTAAAGCAGCTTTCACTGGTTTCATTGACCACTGTATACAAGGGAATTATGTGATCAGCACAATGTCCAACCTCCTCGACTTTTCCCCAAACGAATGTCAGGTACCCGATCCGAGCTAGGGAAACTCAGGGACAAACTTTCCCACATCCCTTGGCTTAACATCAACCTGGATTCGAACCAAAAACCTTCGCAACGGGCCTCCGAGTGCGCTTACCGCTTGATCACCACCAACAAAGCGATTATCGAAAAGAGCATCCTTAACGATATTGCTAAGTGCTAAGTGGCAGAGTAGATAATATATAGTATAATCAATAACATTATAATATTATATGTTTATTAGGATTTACTTTCGTTAAAAATTATTTAACAAACACTGTTTTACTTTTATATTAAGTCGGTAAATATCAAATTCTTCTGCACTGTCATATCTTTTCGTAAAGTTTAGAGATTATCAATTAGCTCTATATCCCTTGATGTTAGTCTAGACAAAATTAAATCATTGCCCTGTGCTTGTTTTTGTTGCTTTATGTTAAATGTGCTCTGAGATTACATTATATTTGTTTGCAGCGCTATATACATGCAATTATTATTATAATTATTACTATACAACGTACCGTTAACATAATGCCGTTCCAAGCCAGTGTAAACATGTTGTCTTTACCTTCGATTTTATACTCCCGCTGCAGTATGTGTAGAAGCTGTTCTTTGGCTGTGTGGTGGAACTAGTGGAAGGGTTATACATTAAATATACACGACTATTACAGTACAATACTCTTACAATCATCCACATACTCACATACAGACACAGGCATACCTACACATGGCACATGTTATGGAGAGAACGATTTGACAGATTAGAACGAAGGCATCTATTAGATAATATCGATATGATGGTGATTATTTATATAGTGCAACTCTCTGTGTTATCTTATTTTGCATGCTTAGTGTGTTCTTGGTATAGATTGCAGTGCCACATGTAGCCTATAGGTAAGTAAAGCACACACATACACTACTTTAAGAGAAAGCTCCTTTTTAAATGACTCTTTTGTCTCAGAATCGCTCAGTGTCTGAGGCAAGATGATCTATATACAAGGCGCCACAGATTCAACGAAGAGGATCTATATACAAGGCGCCACAGATTCAGATGATCTATATACAAGGCGCCACAGATTCAGATGATCTATATACAAGGCGCCACAGATTCAGATGATCTATATACAAGGCGCCACAGATTCAGATGATCTATATACAAGGCGCCACAGATTCAGATGATCTATATACAAGGCGCCACAGATTCAGATGATCTATATACAAGGCGCCACAGATTCAGATGATCTATATACAAGGCGCCACAGATTCAGATGATTTATATACAAGGCACCACAGATTCAGATGATCTATATACAAGGCACCACAGATTCAGATGATCTATATATAAGGCACCACAGATTGAAACGAGCGAACTTCAGAGGGAATTCTTGTTGTGCTCATCCACATTGGGAACTCTCTAGAGTGGCCGTGATGAGCATCGCAGTACCTTTGATGGCGCGTGCTTTAATATGAGCACTTGATGGTAGGAAAGTGCAGTGTAGGTAGATTCGGTATATAGTCATAGTATATGAGATAGAAGCATTAGAAACAAAACAGATAATAAATACATTATACATAATATATAGAAACTACATATAAAATATGAAAGATTAGATTCTTTCGATGTATAATCTTGTATGTATATAAAAAATGAGCCGACTTACTGATATCTCTTCGGAGGTAGCTATTTGTACAAGATAGAACTGAAGTCCGGTAGCAATAAGACAAAACACGATAAACTGAAACATATTGTAAACATTTGTGTAAACATTTGTGTAAACATTTGTGTAAACAGTTGTGTAAACATTTGTGTAAACATTGCATTTTACTTATAGTGTAAACTTTGGATTGCATTCTTCGTGCAAATATTCTCATTCTTCTATTTGTATAAATGTTTTGGTTATTCTCAATGGTGCTTATGCTAATCACTAAACACATTCCATCCTAAAAAAACACAAAACAATCAAACATAGAATTGAACCAGACATTTTGGGTGGAATGAAACTTGGTGCTTGACAGCCAAGCTTAAAACTATGCGGGCTACTTAAAATGTGAAAAATGTTTTTTTTTTAACCAAAATATTAATAAACATTTCTTTATTAAATGATGCAAATAGCTTTTAATCATAGCTCTAGGTTTATGATTTCCGAACGGGTTTACACTTAACTGTTCAGTTCCGAGATAGGTGTGACGGATTCAGCGATGTAATGAACGTCGCAATTAGATTTTAAGTTATTTCAGTTTTTAAGCTTTTGAACCAAATAGAATATTTTTTTGTATCTATTTCATTTTTCAATGTTGACTTTTTTTATAGAAAAGAATGCTGAAGGTTGATTAGGAAACGACTGTCTTAACCACAGATCGAAAACCATTGTTATGTCTCTCATTAACTGTTGTACAATTATTATACAAACTTTCTTTAAAATTTGAAATGTTTTGAAATGTTGTTTTAGGAATGCGTGATAGAGAATATGGTAAAAAAAAACAAACAAATAAAAATTAAATGTATTGTTGTTCGTCCAACATGCATCTGTGATGGCCATACTAGGAAAACAACATCAGGTTCTATGGAATGGGTCCGAAGGTAGATGACGAGATCGATCTTGGCCCGGAAGTGTCTATCACAATATAGGGGGGGGGGGGGGAGGGCATCAGTGTGAAGCGTAAATATACCGGGAAAAGCGGTGTTACCGACCATGGAATTTCGGAATGGTCGCTTTTGAACTGCATCGCTTGGTGTTTCTTTAATATGTCACTTGTCCGGCTTTTTCTGCGCCATAAAGTGCGATCAATGGTAAGGCTCTAGTAGATGTTAATATTATTGATATCACAGGTAATCTGGGAGGCCTCCGGGGTGCCTTTGAATCGTTTCTTGAGCCAGACACAGGGATAAATTTGCAACAATGTAGCTATAGACTCTAACTGTATTAAGTAACACATACCAAAATGATGAGTGGTGTGCTGTGCTAAGTAACACATTCCAAAATGATGAGTGGTGTGCTGTGCTAAGTAACACATACCAAAATGATGAGTGGTGTGCTGTGCTAAGTAATAACACATACCAATGATGAGTGGTGTGCTGTGCTAAGTAATAACACATACCAAAATGATGAGTGGTGTGCTGTGCTAAGTAATAACACATACCAAAATGATGAGTGGTGTGCTGTGCTAAGTAACACATACCAAAATGATGAGTGGTGTGCTGTGCTTCAATGCAGCTACAAATCCCACAGCAGAAAAGACAGTGACGAGAAAGCCAGCCAGTATGACAAAGGCACCGAGCATCAAAGCCCTAGAGGGGTAGAAAGTAAACACTGCAGCCAATATTTAATCAATGATGCGATTAATCAATCAATCCATAAATCTCCTTGTTTTCCTTCTTCTTATATATTTCACTACCTATCTAGGTAAATAAGAGTTTATGCATTCCTGTATAGGTCTAACAATGTAACGTATATGTGTACTTTCCTATGTAAATATATACATATAATTATTAAATAAAAACTACAACCCCTTCCCCCCCCCCCCACCCAAACCAGCCGAGCAGGAATGAATGACCACCACACCTCGGGCACCAGTCTTCTATATCAATCTCATCCGAAATGTTCGTCCCCCCTCCACGGACATGAAGCAATGACCACCCCTCCCCCGGACAGGAAGCACTGACCACCCCTTCCCCGGACAGAAAGCACTGACCACCCCTCCCCCGGACAGGAAGCACTGACTACCCCTCCCCCGGACAGGAAGCACTGACAACCCCTCTCTCCCCCGCCCCGGGCAGGAAGCACTGACCAGTCTCCTAGATCAATGTCATCCGCAATGTTCATCTCCACTGGGCAGATATTCTGGTCCCTGGTGGTGGTGCAGACTTTTAAATCGATCACCTCGTTCAGACCGTGGACGTAGTTGCTGATTAGCTTTCCAAAGCTGAAGCGAATGATCGCCCCCAAGGCCAATATCACGATACCCCATATCTGAGGAAACACACGAGAGTATAAACAAGCAAAAATAATGTGGTATTAATTACGATAAAAATAAGTGGATCAGGTTATGATATAAATAATGTGAATTAGCTTATGATACAAACAAAAATTGAATTCGTTTATGAGAAAAATGTGGAACAGGTTATGATACAAAAAATGTGGATTCCTTTTTGAGAAAAAAAACGGAGATTAGTCTATGACAAAATTATGTGGATTGGTCTATGACAAAATCATGTGGAATAGTCTATGGCAAAATTATGTGGATTAGTCTATGACAAATCATGTGGATTATTCTATGGCAAAATTATGTGGATTAGTCTATGACAATATTATGTGAATTAGTCTATGACAAAATTATGTGGATTAGTCTATGACAAAACTATGTGGTATAATTTTTGACAAAATTATGCGGTATATTCTCTGACAAAAAAATCTGGGATTTTCGAAGAAAAAAAGTACAATAGGGTTCTTCAGAATAATTAAATGCGGTAGTAAATTTGTAGATGAAAGTCAAAAATACATTTACTACAAAAGGTTGGAATCAAACGTTAAGAAATACTTACCAGTGATATGGCCATGGTAACGGCAAGTATGTAATCAAATGTTAAGAAATACTTACCAGTGATATGGCCATGATAACGGCAAGTATGTAATCAAATGTTAAGAAATACTTACCAGTGATATGGCCATGGTAACGGCAAGTATGTAATCAAATGTTAAGAAATACTTACCAGTGATATGGCCATGATAACGGCAAGTATGTAATCAAATGTTAAGAAATACTTACCAGTGATATGGCCATGATAACGGCAAGTATGTAATCAAATGTTAAGAAATACTTACCAGTGATATGGCCATGGTAACGGCAAGTATGTAATCAAATGTTAAGAAATACTTACCAGTGATATGGCCATGATAACGGCAAGTATGTAATCAAATGTTAAGAAATACTTACCAGTGATATGGCCATGGTAACGGCAAGTATGTAATCAAATGTTAAGAAATACTTACCAGTGATATGGCCATGGTAACGGCAAGTATGTAATCAAACCTCGCCATGTTGCTGTTGGGTTTACTCCGGATAGCTGTCCATTGAAGCAGCTGGCGGGAAACAAACGTTTACATGTGAATACAAGCTAAGTAGAAACTATACAGAAGAACGCGCCATCGTCTCTGCCTTATAGTGTAATGGACTTTCGTTCTAAAAAAAAAACAGGGACGTCTCATTATTTTAAACGGTAGAGCATTCCGTTCTGAGAGATTTCTTTTCCCCCATCTCTAGGAAATCGGAACTGGATTAAGAGTAACAAGATATTCGTGTGTATAAGAGGGGGGGGGGGAGGGGTAGGGAAACTTTTGGGAATGTACGCTAGGTCATGGTAACCCAACCCACACCGAGACTGAGCGCACGGGCATGGGGACAAGCCCAGGGCTAAAGTTTCAGCGACGCCCCCCTTGCATACTTTAACTGCTTTGCTTTGTACAATATTTAGACTATATTTGCCGCCCTTACAAGTTTCGCCCCGGGCATATGCCCCCTTTGCGCCCCCTCCCCACGCGAGGGCAAGTTGATCCAGTATTGGTGTTTTCTCTGGACCCTCCAGATCGCTGCCTAAACAATCATGCCCATGACTGCCCATGAGGGATTCCAAATGAATAGTTTGCAAAAAGTTCTTTCAGTTCAAAGTTTACTCGAATGGAATTTTTAACCAGAAAAGTGTAATTGTCTTCTATATTCTTGAATATTTATTTACATGGAAAAAAAAAGGATATAGAATAATTGTATAATATTAAATTCTCGACAACGTGGTCCAGCGGGCGGTGACGTGTTGGTATCGTCCTACTGAAAGTCTCAGAATTCGCATCCAGATTAAAACGACAGTTCTATCCTCCCCGGGTCTGGTAATTAGTCTTTCCAGCTGACATTGGTTTGGGGGGAAAAGTATAGAATTTATGATGTGGATAGGTATGGTGCTAGCTAGCTAAACAGCCCCACTTGTATGCTACTGAAACTGGTGACTGAACGGTGCTTAACTGTCCTGGGGACTGGTGATGGTCGAGATTCTTTTGGGGAAGTATACAGTAAGGTTGTTTCTGGACAGAGTGCTAGTCGCACTTAACCTTAGTGTGCAATGGCAATTGGTGAGTGCACGCTGCTTAACTATCCCCAAAAGACCAACATATTTATATGTAAACAGTGTGAGCATATAATAATATAACAACAACTGTATGCCTGTAGTGAAGATAAATATGATTTCATATGAACACTTTTGATGTCTCAAACAAATCTTCTTCCCGGAACTAAAATCATACACTTGAACTAACATGTCACTTTTTTAACGTTCTTAAAATAAATACAGACCCTTATATATTAATATAATTTAAATGAAATAATGGGAACACCTCAGAACAGAAAGCCTGTCTTCTTCTTAAATTATATTACCGTGGAGACCCCGTTAGACACGAGGGAAAATTCCACAATTTAAACTACATACACAATTTTATAACATCACAAACAAGAATTACAAAAGGCGCCGAGCCTAATTCAACCGACATTGTCAGAATCGATCGAGCAAGCCATTCGCGCAATCAATTAAACGCTAAGTATGAGTAAGCATATATAGATATCAATCCCTTCATTCAAAACCTAGGCCTATTGTAACAAAATCTTCACTACCAAGTATTAGAATGAAGTTATGATATATAGTAGGCCTATTTAGCCTACTTCACTTGTCGTTGAACGATAATAACTTACACGAGTCTTACCTTTACTGATTTTACAATGTCCCTAAAATATAACAACAATAAATATACAAATACCGTCTCTGACCTCTGGGAAACCATTGATTGCCCATGGACGAAACATTAAAGTTGAAGTTCAAAGAATACCAAATAGTTCATTAAACAACAACAATACATTTACGAAACCATTTTACAGAGCTGCTTGCTGCTCTCTTGCAGGTGTTATTTTGTATACTTTTGGCTGTAATTAAGCTTAGACTGTCTTAGTTCTAAAGCAAACATAACTGACAATGAACAATGAACAATGAACAATATTTTATTTGCCACATAGTACATAGGTACAATAAAGGCATAGTCAAAAACATAAGAAAATTATAGCATTTGTGAATAATAAATTGAACAATAATAGTAAAACCAATATTAGTAATAAAATGAAAGTAATAAAAAAATTATTAATTAAAGGTATCCTAAAAGAAAATTCAGGGGGGATAATTTAGTTTATAACACAATTTTTGGGGGGAAAAAACTAACAAAGAAAAAAAACAAAAAAACTACAACTTAATTTACTAACATAGACATACAGGTAAATCACTTTCATTAGACCTGCACGGCATTAACATAGTGAGAACAAACATTTAAGAAATCATTCACAATTTTTCTTGCGGCTTAGTATATTACATTTCTTCTACGACTATCTCTCAATATCATATTGACAAACCAACAAGTTAAAATACTTAAACATTTCTAACCTTTTTCTCATTTTTTAAAAGCAGATACTAATATTTTTGAAAATATGCTTAGTTTTTTAAGTTCTTTTAGAGAGCTAGAATTAAGCAGTTCCGACATTTTTTCTACATTAGGTCTGTTATAGTAATATTTTTTTAGATACATTTTTCGTTGGGCATTGAAGTGCACACATTGGAGTAAATAGTGATATCCATCTCCTATATCTTTTAAGCAAAAGGGACATAATCTTAAATTATAATCTATTCTGGAGTGGCGACCCAGTTCAACAGGGAAATTATTGTTACTTGTTCGTATTTTTAGTATATAGATAGCTTCTTTCAGATGTAATTTATTTAAAAAGGGTGGACTATTTTCCCAGTCAGATTTATATTTTAGAGCGCTATATAATTTACCTTTATTGCTTATTTGCATACTCTCATAAAGTTCTTGTTTACTTTGATCATTTATACGTAAGTTAATTATTGATTTTGAAAGTTTAGTGTCTATTATATCTTGTTCTAACCAAATATATCCTAATCCTAGTTGTTCCAATTGTAACTTTATATTGGCGGACCATTTGCATTTTTCAACCAGGTGCTCTTTAAGTAAAATGTTATAAATTATTTTAGAAATCCTGCTTTCTTTGCCGGTCGCTATTTTGATCCAGAAGTGTAACATTCTTTTTTTAATAAATGATCTTATATAGAGTTTGCCTGTTTCGCCTAGGACTACATAATTTGGTGTTTTTGTGTTCAATTTTAAAATCATCTTAAAATATCTTAGTCTAACATTTTCTAAAATGTCACAATTTTCCATACCCCATAGTTCGCAACCGTAGGTTAGTATAGGTAGTACTGTTTGATCAAATAGATCAATTTGACTATCTATGGGCAAGCTTAGTGTATGGCATTTTCTGAGAAGATTGAACATAGCATTAGTACCTTTCATCTTACAATATTTCCTGTGTTCTGAGAAAGAACCGTTAGCTGAGAAGATTATTCCCAGGTATTTAAATTTAGAAACTATTTCTATTATATTATTATTTAGTACAAATTTCTGATTTCCTACCCTCCCCTTTCTACCGAATATCATTATTTTTGTCTTATCTTCATTTATGTTTAAGTGGTTCTCCTTGCAATAGTTACTGTAAATGTTTAAGTTTTTCTGTAATTCTTTTGCGGTTTTAGCTAGGATTGTTGTGTCGTCAGCATATAATAATGTGAATATTTTTAGTAGATCTGCGTTGTTATCGTTGCTGATAGTTAAGCTACTTGCACCTTTTAGTTCTAAATAAGAATCTAAGTCATTAATAAACATAGAAAATAATAGAGGGCTCAGATGTTCTCCCTCTCTTAGTCCTGCTTCGCAGTTAAATAACGGTGACAGGTTTGTATTTAATTTTACTGTCGATTTAATATCTCTATATAACCCCTGTATACATTTAAGGAAAATTCCATCTATGCCTATATCTAACATTTTCGCCCAGAGTAATTTTCTTTTAATAGACGGGAAAGCTCTTTTTAGATCAATGAATGCACAGAACAGTTTGTCACCTTTATTTTTTATTAAAAAGCTCAGCGCATATAGTATAAATGATGCTTCCGTTGTGGAATAACCTTCTCTAAAACCCATTTGATTCTCGTTTAATAAGTTGTGCTCTTCAAGGAACATCTCCATTCGTACATTAAGAATGGATGAGAATAGTTTACCTAAGCATGATAATAAGGTAATTGGTCTAAAGTTTTCGGGCTTTGCCTTGCTGCCTTTATTTTTATATATTGGACATATCATCCCTAGTGACCAGCTTTCGGGGAAAATTCCATCTTTTAGGATAACATTGAATAATTTTACGTATGTGGGTATCATTATAACCTTTGTGCATTTTATATATTCATTATAAATTTTATCGTGTCCGCAGCTTTTATTATTACTTGTTTTATTGATGGCTGATAACACTTCATTATATGTTATTTCACCATTAAGTCTTGTCGTATCTAAGTTAGGTGCGGTTAAATTGGTTTTTATTGGGTTCATGCAACAGTTGTCTGTCGTTTCGTTTTGGGATTTGAAAAAATGGAACAATTCGTCAATACTAATGTCATTATAATCTTCTTTTCTGTTTTTGTCCTTTAGGATACGCCAGTACTCTTTTGGATTCTTTCCTTTCAGATTTTTTATTTTATTTCTCATTTTGTTTTCATATTTATTTATAGCGGTGTTCATTTCACGCTTGTAGTTTTTACTGTGTGTTTTTAAACTTTCAAGTGAGCCTTTGGTTTTAAGGGTACTATTCATTCTTCTTGCTTTAAGGTATAATCTTCGTTTTTGTCTACATATAAGTGTAAACCAGGGTTTATTTTTTCTTAGGTTATTTTTATCATTAGGGTATCGATTTGTGCCAAATATTTCATTTGCAGAATTTATTAATATTTTATTTATTTCCTCTACTATGTTATTTATTTCTTGTTTTTTGTTTTCAGGGGAGTTACAAAGGTCACTTCTTTCTAGTAATTCGTCTAGTTTCAGATTTATGCTGTTTTTGTTTTGCTTTTCTACCATTTCAAAATAGTTCTTAGATTTAGTTTGCACCCACGGTTTAATGATCTCTACCACTGGTCTATTATTTAGTCGTCTACGCGCATTTCCAGGTTTATTTGCTCCACCAATCTCAATCTCATATTCACATGATATTAAACAATGGATATCTGAGAATAGGTGATCAAAGTCGTGGATTATTAGATTCCTAATTTTGTGAAAAAGGTCATTGTCTGCTAGTACGTAATCGATTACTGTGCTAAATGTAGTCGTAGGTTTATGTGACAGTAACCCCTTCCTTCCATTCATTATTAACATGTTTGTGTTTTTACATGTTTCGATTAGTTTGCGGCCCCAGTTATTCGGTATTGTCGTATCTACGTTTATACGTTTGAGTGGAATGTCTTTTCTTTTAAGCGTTTCTTCTGTCTGGGTACTTATTTCTACATAGAGTTCGTGGGGACTTGTTATGGAGTCTATAATGTAATCTTCTCTTTCTTTGGTATGAGCGTTAAAATCACCCATTATGATTATATTGTTAGTGATATTTCTTTTATCGATTATTTCCATTTCTAGAATATTGAAAAAATCAGATTGGGCATATGGGGAATTCTCGGGTGGGGTATAAATAATTAGAATTAATAAGGGATTGTTTTCTGCTCCTATTTGTAGCCAAATCATTTCATTATTGTCACATCTTAATATTTTAGTTTTATCAACTAGGTCATTTTTTATGGCCACACTCAGTCCCCCCGATCTACTATTGTTATTATGGTGTCTAAATTTGTGGAAAAGGGTAAAGTGTTCTATACTTATAGTATCGATATCTTCCACCTTGTCATTATTAAGTTTTGTTTCCGAAAGACCTATAACATCGAACAAATTTATCTTATCAACAAACTCTGGATACATCATTCTCCTCACCAGGCCACATACATTTACATAGGCTAACCTTAAAAAGCGTTTTTGGTTTTGTTCACCTATGCTAATGCCACTGTCCTACAGCACCGTGAGCGTTACGCAGTCTGCCGAGGTCGTACCACCCTCCTGATGCATCTGTTGTTGCTGGTATTGTTGTTCTTTCTTCTGATGTTGAGGCTGTAGCTGGGGTAGCTGGGGTTGTGGTTGCTGCTGCAGTTGCTGATGGTACTGCTGATGTAGTTGCTGCTGTTGGTATTGAGGTTGTTGTTGGATTTGCTGCTGATGATGATGAGAGGGATGCTGCGGCTGCTGGTGTTGAGGTTGTTGCTGGTGTTGGTGGTGCTGCTGCTGAAGTTGTAGCTGCTGGTGATAAGGTTGTTGCTGGTGTTGGGGTAGCTGCCGCTGTGGCAACTGATGCTGCTGATGTTGAAGATGCTGTGGTTGCAGGTGCATTTGCTGTTGTTGCTGATATTGTTCTTGGTGATATTGTTGTTGTTGCTGCGAATGTTGAGGTGGTCCCGTGGGATAAACTTGTTGTCGTTGTAGGTATAGTTCTGGAGCCTGCTGTTGTTGTTCTTGTTGTTCTTGTTGTTCTTGTTGGTATTGCTGTTGGTGAGGCTGTTGCTGAGGCTGTTCTTGTTGTTGATGCTGTCGTTGTTGTTGCCGTTGATCATGTCCGTGTTGATACCGCTGTTGTTGCAGATTCATTTGTTTTTGATGGGGTTGGTAAGATTGTTTTTTTTGATCATTCAGTTCTTGCTGGATATGTTGAGACCGATACAGTAGTTCTCGCTGATGTAGTTGCTGAGGTTGCCATAATTGTTGACGCTGGTTCTGTTGAGGCTGTTGTTGTTCTCGTTGTATGTTTTGTTCATGGTCAGGTTGTTGTTGTCGAGTTTGCTGTTGTTGTTTTTTTTGTTGTTGTGAGGGTTGAGAGCGACTCGATTGCTGTTGGTGTTGATCTTGACTTCGCCAGGGTCGTTGTTCGTCCGGTGCTCTGAGGGCAACAATTACGCCTTGACTGTCAACCCTCCAAGACCCTTCCGGAGAGGTCAGGATGTCATTTTTAAGGAATACGTTTCGACCATATTTTTCCTTTAGATCCTTTAGTTTAGGTAAAAGGATTTTTCTTCTTTCGTTTACTTTCTTCGGGAGATGATCTCTTATTCCAAAGGGTTTTCCAGCCAGTTTGTAAGCGATTCTTCTAATTGAGTTTTTATCATATAGATGGAGGAAGGTCACCACAATAGGTCTTTGCTGTCCTCTGTGATAGCGTCCCAATCTATAGCAGCCTTCAATCGCGAGTTCATGGTCTATCCCCAAGTGGTCATGAAGGAACTGATTAACCGTGCTGTAGCAGTCTTCGTCTCTTCCGACTTCTTCTAAACCAGTTAGAAGTAGATTGTTTATTAGAACCTTGGTCTCGAGCGATAGAGTACGCTCCTCGAGTTCGTTCAACGATTTGTTGAGCTGACCAAGGTCCTCTTCGTGCTTCTTTAAGGTGGTGATGTTTTCAGTTGAAATCTTATCTACTATACTGATTACTTGTTCAACTGCGGTCACACGCTCATTCAGTTGCTTTACCATTCCAATCTCCTCGCTAATCTTCTCCACCCTAGCTACTAACGTGTCTAGAGAAGCTTGGAATGTAGGAAAGATTTGCAGGTGTTGCACCAAGGCTTCTATCTTCAAGCTGCTCTCTGATATTGAGAGCTGAACGTTGGTAAATCCCTGCAAGATTTGGTTATTGAAATCCTGCTGTGGCCCATTAATGGTTGTTTGCTCAGAGATATCCAAGCAACAACCATTAAATGAAGAGGAGCGACGCAGCCTTTTTTTATTTTTTTCACCAGCCTGCTTAACATCCCCAACAGCGTCTAGTACTCCAGTGCTACAATCACTGCTAAACGTAACATTAGACGTAACATCAGACAACAGCACACATGCCATAATAAAAACAAAGTCTGAAGGTCCAAAGAAGAGAAAGGTTCTCTCCCTTGTTTACAGACGGTTCGTCTGTTAACTGTTGATTGTTGATTGTTGATTGTTGATTGTTGATTGTTGACTGTTGACTGGAGGGTTGATATACAGGCAGAGAGAAAGGAGGAGAGGGGAAGAGAAGGTTGATATGTCCAGCTCTCGTCCCACGTCTAGTTGGTAAGTGGCGTCCGATACCGAGCTATGTTTACACAAAATTCCAGGTGTAAAAGTTATATCATGTGTAGTACACGGTACACGGTACACGATACACAGTTGAATAAACTTGACATTTTAGATTGAGAGTGGGCAAAAAAAAAAAAAACACAGTGTTGTGACTAGTTGTGAGAACTGCTCAGTCACTTTGACTCTAACAATCTTAGCAAACTAAATAAAATGATTAATAAAGTCGATTATACAAATTAGTCAATAATTGACTTAATTGTCACGCAATGACTGAATAAAACACACAATTTGAAAAGATTAATTCACAACAAATCAACCAATATAAGTTTCGCAATGAAGAGTGAAAAATGAAAACACAAACAATCATCAAATATGAAGAGACGAAATACACCAGTCTATTGATGTGATAGATATAAACTTCCCGGAAAAAAGAGGGGGGGGGGGGAGATATTTGAATCACCGATATTTGTATTGACCGAGCGGGCCCCTAGGCCTCCCGTGTATTTGTATATTTACGAGTAACGACAACCCAGCTAATAAAATGGTACTCACCTTTCTAGGAAGTTGTGCCCCCTCCTTTCACGGGGTGTATGTGTGATCTCTTTTATCGATAAACAACCTACTGAATAAACACCGGCTCTTATATTCTCTACACTCGGGTCCTTTTAAGTTGGCATTTCTTTGGTCCAATAACGTGTACTGGACGCAGCAAACATGGCTGACCAGACGAAACTCGATGTTGTGGCAATGGCCAAGATGGTGAGACGGACTCTTTTATATGACAAAAAAAAAGATTGTAGGAAGCCAGCCCCTTGTAGGCCAAAAGGGTTTCTTGCAATTACAGGCGAGAACCCATGAACCCGTGACGTGGATCATGGAGACCCCAAGGAGTTTGGCTCGAGAGTTCTCCACATTTTGATTGCGTCACTAGGAAGTTGAAGAGGGACGATTAAAAACATTGGCGCAATAAAACTATAAATACGTACAAGGAACTTTACATAAAGTAATTATGAAAACATAAATATTAATAATTTTGCAAGCTAAAATATTAAATAAAACTTATATTGATTCAAACCGAAGGAAACGGACTTCATATTTCTTGTATTTGTTTTAAATTGAAGATCGGTGAAAAGCGTGTTTACAAAAATGTTCATTTCGCCACCATATTGTTTGTTAAAAATAATAATCGGAGCATAATATTTGGACCAAGATCTATATAAAAAGTAAATACGTTTTCTGAATGATTTGAAACAAAGCTTGATGACAGAGTACAAAGAAAATTTATATATAACTTATTAGAGGCGGGTGTAAGGATTGAAGCGGGGGGAGCGAGAAGTAGGCCCTAATTGGCACATGCCCACCCAAAGTCTCAGAAAAACCCACAAAGCGATTTATTGGTTTTATGTTGTTTTTGTTTTATATGTTTAGGTAGGAAAGCGATTGAAAGGATATAACTTTCAAAACAGTTCAATATTATAGATCACCTAATTTTCTTATCTTATATTATCTTATACATTACAGACAAGACTTCTATAAAGAAGATTATTGCGTCCTACGCTCCTCCGTGGTCCGAGTCTAATCTTGCATTTTTATTAATGTTTTAAATGATGTTGTTCCTGGTTTTCCATTTATTGATTGTACTAGGCCTACCAATTAATGTCCTATTTTTTTTTCTGTTCTAAATTTTGATGACTTTGGTTTTCTATAGAAATGTATTTTGGACAGATTACGTCATTGTTTTGACTAGCTGTCTACCGTGTCTGCGGTATTATCTTTCAATGTAATAATTATAGTTTATATATCTAAAGTACTAAGATGGATTGAGTTTTCTGTTTGTTTACAAGTTCGAGTTGTAGAAATAGTTACTTAAATATGTTTCAATCATGAGAAAACAGAAATTATTGTTGTTTTAATAGTTTAGTATAATCGTGAGCAAGTTTTCATAATTTGCCACACTAAAACCTGAGATTTTATTGCGCCAAACCTTAAAATCCTTGCGCACCCTAAACCATTTTGCAATAATTAGCCTACTTTGCTAATGATTATAATATTGATTCGTAGAGCACATTTGGACATCATATTTAAAACAAATTAAAATTGTCTGAATACAATAAAAGTAGAGTACTCTTCGGACCAACTGATCATAGGAATGGTGAAGCAGCGTTCACCAGTTTCTGTGTTTCACGACGGATGTGTAGCCAGCACAATGCCCAGCCGTCTTTACTTTACCCCAACTAATGTCAGGTACCCATCAGATCTGGGTAGTTTCAGGGGCACCGTCAAGTCCCGGGAAAATAATCCAAGCCTGCACCAGGATTCGAACCTAAAACCATTGGAACGCCAGTCGAACGCGCTACCGCTCGGCTACGTGCTCCTTTAGTACATCAGTACGACCAACTTACTTTTGGCATTATGTATTTTGTAATGGTCCATCACAATGCTACAGCCACATGTTTGTTTCATCAACTACTTACTGCTCAGCAGTCTTCTTTAGGACTAAGTTTGCAAATAAAGTTGTAGCGCCAATATCATCCGGTTTCTATAAAGGGATATGTAATAAGGGCATGTTTGTGTGTATGTGTGGTTGTTTGTTTAGATGGGCGTGTTAGTGTGCTTTTGTATGTCTTGATTATGTGAGGTAGTGGGCGTGTTTGTGAAAATGTAAGTCTTTGTGTGTCGTGTTTATTCCGGGGGAGGGGCGTATTTTTTTGTGGACTTGTATGGTTGTGTGATTAGATGGGCGTGTTAGTGTGCTTTTGTAAGGCTTGTTTATGTGAGGAAGTGGGCGTGTTTGGGTTTATGGAAATAGGCCGTGTTTTTTTCTGGGGCGAGATATTTGTGTTTGTTAGTGTGTATGCCTGGGTGTGTATTTGTGGGCGTTTTTTGTGTGCGGAGGGGGCGTGATGGTGAGAGGAATGTTTGTGTGCATCTATGGGAGGGGGTTGTGTTTATAGGCGTGATTGTGTGTGTTTTTGTAAATGGAGTGGCAGTGTGTCAGGGGTGTATGTGTTTGTATTAGGGATCTTTTGTTTTGAGTGTTCACGGGAGAGGCCTGATTGTTAGTTTGTAGTTGTGTGTGAGCGCTTCTGTGAGTCTCGTGTTTATCTGTTATTCAGTGTTATGCATGTTTGTTGTTTAGGTGCAGTTTTACATGTGTGTGTGTGTGCGTTTAATTAGTTTGTGCGTGTGTGCGAGAGCGTTTTCATTTGTATTTTGTTTTGGTTGGGGAAGGCTTTTTTTCCGGGGAAGGGGGGCTAGTGTTTTTTTTTATTTCTGCGTTTGAAAGTGTGTTTTTCTGTGTGCATATTTAAGTGATGATGACGTGCTGGTGTGTGAGGACGTTTTTGTGTTGTGGGACGGTTGTGTTTGTGTGACATGGTTGGGTTGTGTGTGTTTTGTGTGTGTGTGGGGGGGGATTGGCGTTTTTGCATACATTAGAGAGAGAAAGAATATACAATTACACTTATATAAAAAAATATTTTTTTTGAAAGTCGCGACTTCCCATAATAAAACAACAAAGAAACAACGTGCTACAAGATATTTAAGTTTAATGACCAGAGTATGCAGACAATAACAAGCAGTGACAGATTTGAAATAAAGTAATACTTCTTGTCATAGTTGTAAGCGATACATTGTATGTTTTTTTTCAGAAAATATAAAACAATAACAATAGCGCAGCCTTAGCAGACTCTCTATAGATTAAATTATCCTTTCACAACTTTTTTCATCTTTACAAATTTATTTTTATTATGCTAATAATAAAACAATAACAAAAAAATGTTATTTCGTTTGAAACAATTCACAATTCAAAAAAAAAAACAACAACTGTAGAATACATATATTGGTACCGTAACACAATTAAATAAAACATTTAGTGCGATGTTTATTTTCAAATATTTTTTTTTCAACAAGTTTTCTCCTACTTTTTGACTTGGTAAATTCTTGGAAAAAAACTTTTTTTTTTATTAATATGATAAGGAACTATTTTTTTTACGGATCATGGTTTGCCTGAACTATTTCCAGTATTGCGATATCGTAATAAGCTTAGTTAATCACTACAATTCATGTTGACCTATTCAATTTAATAGTCGATAAGATAAAAACATTTAACGTTTATCATCTAATTGTACTAGTTGACCACTACAATTAATTGTTGACCTATTAAATTTAATAGTCGATAAGATAAAACCATTTAACGTTTACCCTCTAATTGTACTAGTTGACCACTACAATTAATGTTGACCTATTAAATTTAATAGTCGATAAGATAAAACCGTTTAACGTTTACCCTCTAATTGTACTAGTTGACCACTACTTTTGATTGTTGATCTATTAAATTTAATAGTCGATAAGATAAAACCGTTTAACGTTTACCCTCTAATTGTACTAGTTGACCACTACTTTTGATTGTTGATCCACTACAATTAATAGATGACCTGTTAACGTTAGTAGCTGACCCCACACGGATCGTCATTAGTTCCTGTTCTGGTAAATTTTAACGGTGCCCCGCATTTTTTTCCTTGATGCCCATGGCAAATAGGCAAGTCGAGCTTACTTTTCTGGAATGGGAACTCGAGCCCCCTGATTTTATATCCATTATTCCCGTGGTAACTTACAAACTACTCATGTACACATAGCGCCATTTAAAACCGAAATATTAACACTTGATTTACATTAATTGTTAGTGTCATAATAAAAATAAACCATACAGAGAAGTTTTCAAATTGATGTCAATACTGTCCGCTTGTTTTTGGTTGTTTTTTTTTATTATTGCCGACCTATACCAGTGCAAAACTAATCAAGGGAATCGACACAAATAAATATGTAAGACCTTAAACAAAACCAAAAACAACCCCTGCGCTTCATGAGCCTTAATCTTCAGAATTTCCACATCGATGGCTTTCAGGGGAGTTCTATACTCCTGCATTTAGCAAATGAAAGTATCACATTACTGTTCTAAGACAAAGGGATACTTTTGATTTTCAATGAGTTTAGAAAAAAAGTTTTACTTTTGAGAGTTTAGCTGAAATGTCATTATGTTCTGGGAGTTCCTGGAAACGAAAGAACCAGTACAACAAAATGAAACGCCCCCTACACCACCCCCTCCCCCCCTTGGAAATGTGTTTTTTTACTTATGATGATCGTACAAGATTAATGAAAGGAAATAAAATTAAAAAAACGTCTTGAACAAGGTCATTGAGCTTGTACAGAATAGTTGACCGAATAAATTTCATAGCCTTCTTATCCATTATTATAATATCAGACACACTACATTTACTCGTTAACCACTGCATTTATGAGTTGACTAAATTTAAAATTTGCCCATTTAAATTTAACATTTAATGATTTAAACACTACTTTTAATAGTTTGCCACTACCTTTCATAGTTGGCCACATCCACAGCTTTTAATAATTTTTACTATGATGACAAGGATGGAGTCCGGATGACTAAGGTTTAAAAATAGTTGTATATATAACTTTTTTTTACTAAGTAATAATAATATAAACATAAAATCTAAAAAGCTTGAAATCTAATGTGAATTTTGTGTTTCCTTATGATAATTAAACTATATCGAAATTACTTTAAACACGTATGTAGTTACTTTTATCTAAGTAAGTCATGTCCCATGTGACAAATGAAGAAATGCAATATATTTCAATGAAGTAAAAGTCACCCAAAGAAATATTCAATGTAACAATTTCTTATGTAACAAGTGACACTGCCAAAATAAGGTAATTTCAGATGTCAATGTAGCATGTACATAAAATATGTGTCATTGAAACATACGACAGTGAGTCACAGTGTAACAAATCAGGTGATTATGTTACATCTTCTTAAAAACAAATAACATATTAACATATTAACAATGTAAAAAAAAAAACGTTATTGTAACATGTAAACTAAAACACATGTCATTGTAAATTGTAACAAATATCAATTTGAAATTTGTAATTGTTATAGGTAAATGAAAACAAATATCATAGTAATGAATGTCATTATCATAGTATAACAAATTTCAATTTAACAGGCGCCACCAAATTAACTGTAACACATTCATCACATTCATAAAAACAGAAGTCAGCGTAACAAATGTCAGTTTTAACAAATGTCAATATAACAGATGCCAAAGTAAATGTAACATGAACGTAATTTAAAAAAAAATCAAATGTCATTATAATATTGACATAGGAATAAAATTGACATTACATATAAACGAATGCCATAGTAATGAATGACAGTGAATCCAATGTTGTAACAACCTTATAAAGCCTGTAAATGTGGAGTAAATTGGTTCTGAATGGTGCCCTTTCCTTGTCCTTTAATGACATGGCCTAGAGTTCCTATAAACTGATAACCAGTGGTCAATTCTGTTGGTCGGTGCGAAGCATCGAATTTAGAATTTCCGAAGCGTTGTGCTGGCTCCTGTCCAAGGCTTGAAAAGAGTTGCGTTCAGTTAGCAGCTCGACCAGATGTATCCAGTCTTTGGATGTTATAGCCTGAAAATCAAACAAAACACATAATTAAACTAGCGAAAAAAATTGGAGGCAGAGAAAAACAGTGAGATGCATCCGTTCAACCAGAAGACATCAATATTATTATTTGAAAGAAACGAAACCCGAAGATGACCTATGTTGCACAAAAAAAATTCCCAAAACGATGCTTATTACAAACTCACCCGCCAATTTAAACAAATCTTCAGGCTTAAGGAATTGTCATTACAGATTGAAGCAAAGCATGTTCCGCAAAGTACAGATTGGAATAAGTGAAATGCACCTTCCCCCTGCCGAACAGCTCCCGAAAATATGTACTTTAATCCTGACCCTTTATCTCCATACGGTCGGCCATAATTAATATTATCCTCAGGAAACCTCCCTTAATAACAAGCTATATGATAAAAAAAAAAGGAAAAGATTACTATGACCCGGTATGACGACCTGGAACCCCAACCTGCATGAAACAATATTCCATCGGAGTAAACTGGGCTGAGGCTGCATTTTACCAAATTTCTATAATAAGAAGGACCGCTTGCTTTAATATTTCTGCTATTTGATAACTTGAAACACTTTGTTTCGGAATTTTCGATCGACCCCTGTCTTCTATATTTCCGGTTCAGTAATTCGCTATGGTTTTCTCAAAAATTAAGATTAAAATCGAAAGTTGTATACAGCGGAAGTCGTTAGGCATGTTTGTGAGTCTTTTATGACAACGTTATTGGCTGCGCACGAAAAACAACACCATTAAAGCTCTAAAAATAGAGGAAGCGGTCCATCTTATTATAGTCTTTGATTTTACAGAGAACTTAGTCTTAACAAACATGTTACATTGTTGGCTGTCTAATGTACGGATAGCAACGGACTAACTAATTAACTAACTATAGGGTGTAATTCAATCAAACACTGTAGATAATAGCCAGTAATTTATTAGAAACCCTTGTTTAATTATTTATTTTTTTTGCACGATGAAACTAAAGATGTGGCGGCCTAAAATGTCCAGAAAGGGAGACAATTGGGATGTTTTGTTTACCTCGATGTGAACATTGGTTTCTGTGAGCTTTCTCAGGGCCTTGATGACGTCGTTGTAGTGACAACGGTGGTAGCTGACGCTCGTTTTCAGCTGGTCGTCAGTACTGGACACAATGTTAGCCAAACTGGCCACTTTAATGGACACATTGATCTCTTTACCCTAATGACGGCATTATCAAAAACATAAATTGAAAAAAAAAAGGAACCTTAATTTGTTGATCAATAGTAACGTTATTTATATATCATTACCAATAGACCTAATAATGGTCAACTCACCTTATCGTTAGGCCTATTAAAAAGATTACTATAGTTTACTTCCCTCAATACCATTTTGTGATGGTTTACTCACCTCGTTACAATTTTGTGATGGTTTACTCACCTCATCTCCATTTTGTGATGGTTTACCCGACTCATTACAATTATATATTAGTTTACTCACCTCATTACCATTTTGTGATCGTTAACTCACCTCATTACCATTTTGTGATGGTTTACCTGACTCATTACACTTATATAATGGTTTACTCGCCTCATTATAATTTTGTCATGGTTTACCGACTCATTACAATAATATATTGGTTTACTCACCTCATTACCATTGTGTGATGGTTTACCCGACTCATTACAATTATATATTGGTTTACTCACCTCATTACCATTTTGTGATGGTTTACCCGACTCATTACAATTATATATTGGTTTACTCACCTCATTACCATTGTGTGATGGTTTACCCGACTCATTACAATTTTATATTGGTTTACTCACCTCATTACCATTTTGTGTAGGTTTACCCGACTCATTACAATTATATATTGGTTTACTCACCTCATTACCATTTTGTGATGGTTTACCCGACTCATTACAATTATATATTGGTTCACTGACCTCATTACCATTGTGTGATGGTTTACCCGACTCATTACAATTATATATTGGTTCACTGACCTCATCATTAGAATTTTGTGATGGTTTACCCGACTCATTACAATTATATATTGGTTTACTCACCTCATTACCATTTTGTGATGGTTTACCCGACTCATGACAATTATATATTGGTTTACTCACCTCATGACAATTATATATTGGTTTACTCACCTCATTACAATTATATATTGGTTTACTCACCTCATTACCATTTTGTGATGGTTTACCCGATTCATTACAATTATATATTGGTTTACTCACCTCATTACCATTTTGTGATGGTTTACCCGACTCATTACATTATACATTGGCTTAATCACCTCATTACAATTATATATTGGTTTACTCACCTCATTACAATTATATATTGGTTTGCTCACCTCATTACCATTTTGTGATGGTTTATCCGACTCATTACAATTATATATTGGTTTACTCAGCTCATTACAATTATGTATTGGTTTACTCACCTCGGTTTGTAAATTTTTCAGCCACAGCCCGATACCATGCGAGGTCGTGTCCGTGGGGAGGTAGCACATGTAGACCGTGACATCAATCTTCTGGGCACGCTGGGTCATCAGCTCGCAGTTCAGCCAATCGACGAAGTGGTCCTCTGCGCGCGCCCACTCAGCCCTGGTGGAGCTCTCGTAGATGATCTGGCGGGTGAACCTCTCCCCGTTGTCTAAGTCCATGGTGCAGACTACAACAGTCTCATCAAAGTCGGACAGCTGACCGACTTTCACGGCCTCGTTTTCGTTGAGGTCGTGCTCGACCCTCTCCTGCACTGTACGTGAAAAGTGCAATGGGTGATTCGGGCTTCCGTACTTTTTCATTTCTTCATTGAAAGGCATGTTTTTGTTGAATTCTGACAAAGCGGTATTCCATAGAATATGGAAAGCTGGCATCATAGGATCTAGTGGAGTAGTCATTTTCTTTTTACCGTACTGTGCTAAACTTGTTTTAGAACTCTTTAAGAAGAAATAAATAAATAAATATGTAAGCATATGATTAGATCTAACTATGAAATACAATGCTATAAATATGTAATATAATGATACAAGCGTAGGGCATATGTCGCACTAAAAATTAAATTTTCTTTCAGCATGTGTCGGGTTAGTGAAGCAGCGCTCTACGTTGTAGTTCTATAGGATGCCGAAGCTGTTCCCGTGTATAACAGAACCTTATTATGTACCTCTTCGGTTTATGCACGATGGTATGGAAGTATCTCTCCCGTCCGAGGTTCGTCTATTGGGCGTGCTCCATCTTTTTTTTTCCCTTTTTGGAGTAAAATTGGTGCCACCTACTCATTGTTCGTCAGATCATAAACCAGGTTGTGTGACTATCTCGCATGCCTGTAGCCTGTATTGTAGTCTAGCGGTGCGCGTTGGTAAAGTAGCAATAAAATGAAATGGGCATACTATTGTCTAGAGCACATGACCTCTTGGCCGAACACGATTTGAGGATGTTTTGGGTGTGCCATTTCTAACCCCTCCCCCTACCAACGGAGCTCCAAGACAACCTTAAGTAAAAACATAGGTATCCATTTTTTAGAGCAATTGATCAGTGTGTCAAGTGAAACAGCTTTTCTTTGGCACAATATCCAGCCGCTTAAGTGATCTCAGACTACAAACTAACCCTTCCGGCGTGCTGCGGGGAGGCTAGTCTCGGACAGGATCTTTGCGTTCACCCCCTTCCCCCCCCCCCCACCCCGATCGTAAAAATGTTACTCCCTGTACGTAAGAGCCGTAGGACATTTAATATCTTCAACCACTAGATTTGAACCCAATACCTTAGGCGCACCAGTTGAGCGCGCTGCCGCCAAGCCATCGTGTCACATATCAACCATAACGTTACAACTAGGTCATGCAGCTTTGCTGCCATACCGTTACAACTAGGTCATGCAGCTTTGCTGCCATACCGTTACAACTAGGTCATGCAGCTTTGCTGCCATACCGTTACAACTAGGTCATGCAGCTTTGCTGCCATACCGTTACAACTAGGTCATGCAGCTTTGCTGCCATACCGTTACAACTAGGTCATGCAGCTTTGCTGCCATACCGTTACAACTGGGTCATGCAGCTTTGCTGCCATACCGTTACATCTAGGTCATGCAGCTTTGCTGCCATATAGTTACAACTAGGTCATGCAGCTTTGCTGCCATACCGTTACAACTAGATCATGCAGCTTTGCTGCCATACCGTTACAACTAGGTCATGCAGCTTTGCTGCCATACCGTTACAACTAGGTCATGCAGCTTTGCTGCCATACCGTTACAACTAGGTCATGCAGCTTTGCTGCCATACCGTTACAACTAGGTCATGCAGTTTTGCTGGTGGCAACAGTAAAGGCACGATGGAAGTTGTTTCTAATTTTTTCTTCACTGGTCCCGAACGACTTTAACGGAATGACCGATGGTTTACTATCTGAAGTCCTGAACGACTTTAACGGAATCACCGATGGTTTACTATCTGAAGTCCTGAACGACTTTAACGGAATCACCGATGGTTTACTATCTGAAGTCCTGAACGACTTTAACGGAATTACCGATGGTTTACTATCTTCGCTAGCCTTGAGACCAACGCTAAGGAGGCTATGTGTGGATATAATCTTCGGTGCCTATCAGAGATTTCTTCAATCAGGGATATACCTCAAGCCAAGGGAAGACAACTCAACGTTAACCTGGACTCGAACCCGAGGCTTTATGGTATAGTAATCAGCTAGACCAGGGATCGGCAACCTAAGGCACGCATGCCAAACTTGACACGCAGAGCGATTTTCAATGGCAGGCGATAGTCCTCCAAAGAGAGGTAAACTGACTGCTGAAGCCAATGTTTCTGAATGACAGAGCGACACATTTCAGTGAGTCTAACTTGCATTTACAAGGACGGGGTCAATCAGCCTTGAACTGATAGACCACTGGAATGGATTTGCATATATCTTGAGTGAAATCAATTTAAACACATTTAGCTACATGTACTTCCCTTTATTAAGGCATATATTAAGATGGATAGTTGGGTTATTTCAGAAACACATCGTAGCACCCAAAGCGGATTTTTCTAAGGAAATGTAAGACTTTCAATTTCATGGACTCATTTTTTCATACCTCATAAAGCCTGGCTGGTTTGATCTTACTACAAACTTCTTAGATGTAGATGATTTTTCTTTTTAAGTGGGGGGGGGGGGGGGGGGGGATATTGGTGGTTTTAACACGCAGTCATTAATTGATACATACTTTTATGCTCATCTTCTATAATTAAACATAAATATAAGTAATTCTATAACAAAATTAGTTTTTATTGATTGAATAAATATAACAGATTTTTAAAATTAGCATTATATTATGCAATTGTTGTAATTATTAATGTTAAAAAGATAAACTCTTTAAATGGACAAACAGATAATGCAGGAAATGTTTATTTACAACTGTTTGACGTAAATTAATTTTATACCTCTAATAATTAAATCTTGTAATGAATACCATAATGCTGAATTTATATAAACAAAATAATAATTAGTCAGTAATATTTGTTTGCGAAACATAATTTGTTTGGCATCACTATCGAATCTAATTTTTATACTTTATTTCAATAAAGGGGAGGTAATTAACCCGTTTTATTTGCGTTATTATTTATAATATTGTTATCTTTTTTTTTCTATAAAAACTATTGGCCTACAATTTATAAATTTATAATGACTAAACTGTAAAAAGGGGTTCAAAATTATAAAAATATTATACAATTAAAACATGATATGCACATTTTTCTAAGCATTACATTAACTACCCAGTTTGTATTATTACTACGTATCGATTCCGCTAAATGTTAGTGACAACCACGTAACATAAAAGCTGTAATAATCTGTTAAAAATCTCCGTTAAACTGAGAACAAACAAATGATAATGCTTACTAAATACCGGTAGTTATCATAAATGTGAACGTTTGGTAATAAAATTGTGTATTTGGTGTAGGGATGTGTAATAAAAACCGCAATACCGGAATCCGGTTTGGAAACTAAAAACTGGTTTTGTTTGGTTTGTTGGTAGCAACCCTTTTTGTTCTGATGGAAATATTTTTTATAAATAAAGTTGGATTCTCACAAAAAATTCTTGAAATGCCTTGCTAAAACTATTTAGTCTTAGATATTGTGTTGTTTTTTTTCCAAATACAAACTATGGTTTGCGATAAAAACAACATCAAACCAAATGTTAAGTTACAGTTAATATTAACATGAATCTTTTTACTTTTCGGGTCATCTTTGAACAAAATTCTTTAACGATGGCTCAGTGTAAACTATGTTCCCAACAGATAAACCGAAATCCGGTTTTAAATCGGTTTTATATAACCGAAAACCGGTTTTGAAAACAAACCGGCTTTAACATCCCTAATTCGGTGTAAATGCTAATTAAAAGGATGATAATCGCAAACACGTTCATTTTTTTATCAAATGTAAAACGCTTTAACGATTTTTCTCTATAAATTTCATTTGATTTTGGCCCTGGTCTTGCTACGGAGTTAGATTAATTGTCTAATAAAAAATAATAATACATGTATAATAGAACAGGATTACTTTCACGCTGTTGGCACGCTGAAAGATTAAGAACTCCTAGTTTGGCACACTATTAACAAAAGCTTGCCCGACCCCCGAGTTAGACCATCGTGTTCCCGAATATCACAGGAGGGATGGGCTTGGGGGAGGGGGGATGGGGGGCACGCATCATAGCGGGATACCCTCGGTATAAAGATCAACATTAACTTCTTTAGCTTGGGGGGAACTAAAATCCTAAACGGATTGATTTCGTTTTAACTATGTGCCAAAAACTAACATTAGGACACCCTCACTTCCCTACAGTATTCAAGGCCAGGGCTGTGGAGTTCAAGTCGAAGAGTCGGAGTCGGAGGAATTTTGGGTACCTGGAGTCGGAGTCGGAGTTGGAGTCGGAAGTACAAAAAAATGAGGAGTCGGAGTCGGAACATTTATCTACCATTTATCAGTCGGAGTCGGAGTCGAAGAGTCGGAGGAAATTTTGGTACCTGGAGTCGGAGTCGGAGTTGGAGTCAGAAGTACACAAAAATGAGGAGTCGGAGTTGGAGTCGGAACATTTATCTACCGACTCCACAGCCCTGTTCAAGGCTACTAAAGGAAATGGTTGGCAATTTAGTATTAGCCTATCTGTCACGGTGAAATGTTGTTGTTTTTTTGTGAGTATGAGTGTTATACGTGTTGCACTTTCTCAGATTACCAACTCTCTTTTTGACATCTACACACACAAAGAAAAAGACTTTGCATTATATTCATTGCCCCATACGTCATGACGCATACAGATCGAGTACAGCTGCGTTTATTTACAGTGCACGAGACTCGATGGCGAACACATGTGGCAAGAGTTACGCCCCCCCCCCCATTGCCCAATGATTATTGTCTCCCTTTTATATTTATACAGCCTCCCCCCCCCCCCTCCCCCATCCCCATTTGTCCCAATCTTACGACGTGAAGCAGTATAATAAAAAGAAAAATCTAATGATATAATTGAAGTAAAGATAAGCAATACACCTTTGTAGTGAAATAAGGTCAATTTTTATCAGCTTCTTCTTTGATCCAGTTATTAACTTCGCTTTAGAAAAGGGACATCTTTTTCCAGTAATTTTGAATTAGATTAAATATAAAAGTTTTGACGGAGAATTAAAAACGCAAAGCAAATTAATTGCATATAATTATAAAAAAATTCATAAGTAAAATATATTTAAAAAAAAAGAAATTGTAAATGTTATACATTACATAAACTTATAAGTGTTGACAAGCATTTATTGCATGCATTACACTTTTATTTTAAAAGGGTCAGTGCGAAAGGTAAGAAATGTGTAGACTAAACTAGAAAATGAATGTTTGTAGTAGATGTTATACTAGACAGAACGACATGTTTGTTTACAGTTTACGATCTAACAATGAAACAAAATAATCTAATTTACATACTCATGTTTGTTAACTTGGAATGTGTTACCACTCGCATTACTATATAAATAATATAGTAGGCCTATTATAAAATGTAGGTAGAGTTATAAAAATATAGGCTTATAAATGTCTTTTAGTATAGCTACACATTGAAAAACCGTTTCTTCTATATATCCACGCTGCTTTTAATATACACATAATATTAGCTTCTGACTTTTAATAACATGTGTTTACAAAGAACGGCCCGCGGATCAGAATCGGCCTTCCAGAGGGCTTTATAACCCTCCTCAACCCGGATCATACTTTAACATATTATATCATTAGAATGCTATCCGTTATTGCTGGTTCTGCCTTCGTCTGACCATTGGCTCGTCGTTGGCCAAAAGACGGGCTTTACACTCCAATCCATTTTAATAACATAGGCCCTACACACACGTAGATGTACGCTAAATATGTAGGCCTAGACCTACTTCCAATACTCCGACAAAATAGATGTAGGCCTACGCCGTTGCTGCAACATAATACACAAAAGCTTATATAGGCACATGCTACTGACCAGCATTAAAGCAATAGTACTTTGTAAAATTATCAACTCTTAGAGAAATATGTCACCGATATAGCAAGTAGTCACTTATTTATGTTTTATTAAAATATGGTCTTAATTACGGTAAGATAAAAAAAACTACAAAAAAAAAACAACACACACACTCGTTTAGTTTTTACGAAAGAAAGCCCTCAGCTGTTTATCTCGACGAAGCCTCGTGTTTTATAGACCGACTTGTATGTTTTCGTTACAAAAAGAACAACAACTCTAAAGTTAACATAAACAGCATGGAGACACACACACACATATATAATTGGTGTTAAAATTAAAGTAATATAAAAATGGTAATTAATACCTAAAAACTATAACACAACATCAACAAATGATAACAGCAAATATGAATTTAAAAAAAAACACAATAAAGACACTAAAAATAAAAGCTAATAACTATAAGAAAATAAATGTAACAAATTTCTCTATATTTTTTACTGGAAACCTTCTAACGTTTACAATTCTAGTTTGTCCTCTATTATTAAACTAACTACTTTTTTTTTTAACCAGGTGTCCGACTTAATGAAGGATGGTCTGTGTTTGTGTGGGTGAAGGTTGGTAGGTGGGGAGTTCTTCACCCATAAACAATTTTTCTATTTATATAGGGCGCGCGCGCACCGTGACCTGGCTTTGTGTCCGAGATATCAACCAATCAGAAGCGGGGGGGTTATTTTGTGCGTGGTGGGCGAGTGGTTGGTGGCTGGCAGAAGGGGGGGGGGTGGCTGATTAAAAGAGACAGATAATGTAATATCGTTGTTTATATTATAACCTAACATGGGTGTTTTAGCTGGAGGGGTCTCAAACCCGTACAGCTGCACCAGAACCCAAGTAGAATTCGCCCATGGGTGAATTATGTCGGCAAGAATACAGGTCTACCTCTTTATCTATCTATTTATCTATCATCTATCTATTTATCCATATATCATCTATCTATTTATATATCTTTATCCATCTATCATCTATACATTTATCTATCTATCATCTATACATTTATATATCTATCATCTATACATTTATCTATCTATCATCTATACATTTATCTATCTATCATCTATACATTTATCTATCTATCATCTATCTATTTATCTATCTATTATCTATACATTTATCTATGTATCATCTATACATTTATCTATCTATCATCTATACATTTATCTATCTATCATCTATACATTTATTTATCTATCATCTATACATTTATCTATCTATCATCTATACATTTATCTATCTATCATCTATACATTTCGTCAGGTGAGAATAACAAGGTTCTAACTGCGATTTTGGGAAAAAATGACTTATGGGCCCTGTGATAATTTTAAACGACGTTTCTATAATCTGACAAAAGTTGGAATCATTTAGTTCTTTCCTTTTCTCACAAAGTCCAATGTAACATAGTTCTAACTTTAAATTGGCTTAAAGATTTCAAAATTTAAAACTCAAAAATCTCCGTTTCACCAAAATGCTTGTTAGAACCTTGTTATTCTCACCTGACGATTTTATCTATCTATCATCTATACATTTATCTATCTATTTATCTATCATCTGTCTATTTATCTATCTATCATCTATACATTTATCTATCTATTTATGTATCATCTATCTATTTATTTATCTATTATCTATACATTTATCTATCTATCATCCATACATTTATCTATCTATCATCTATAAATTTATCTATCTATCATCTATAGGCTACATTTATCTATCTATCATCTATACATTGATCTATCTATCATCTATACATTTATCTATCTATCATCTATACATTTATATATCTATCATCTATACATTTATCTATCTATCATCTATCTATTTATCTATCTATCATCTATACATTTAGCTATGTATCATCTTTCTATTTATATATCTGTCATCTATACTTTTATCTTGCGGCCCTATGCTCCTATGGGGATATACAGGATTAAGTAAGTCAAGTCATACATTTATCTAGCTATCATATGTCTATTTATCTATCTATTTACCCATCTTTTATCTATCCATGTATCGATCCCACGCTCAACAATATCGATATTATATCTGTATCTATGTATTTATCAATCACTGTCTTTTTATCTTTATCTCTACCCATATCACATATTTATCTAGTTTCTTTTTATTTATCTTTTCGTCGTTTTATCTTTATGTTCATGTTATGGACTGTCACTATGATGACTATTATTACGACTCGTTAAATCGGATTCAATGAATATAGTTGTATCTTTATTAGAAGTCTCTAGATTCTGCTAATCTGTAGCCCAAGCTAGGGGTTCCTTGACTGACAGGTCTATGCAGTAATGTAGTTATATTCGGTAGGCTATAATTATCTTCAACACCTTTTTTTCAACAATGATAGATCAAACAACTCCAGTTGTTGAATAAACAATTTTATTTAAATTGTAGACTCAATATAAACTTTAAATAAATGCATCAACTGATGGCAACATAAGAGTTTCAATAAAATGACATAAAATATACAAGTATCAATATAGCGACTTCTCTCTACAAACTTTCAAACGGAACTAACTCTAATGAGGTAGGGACTTTTCAAAGAAAACTATTATCGAAGATTCTACAGGGTCTTAATACGCATTTTAATTAATCTCCTGCTCTTTAGAATACTGCGATCCAGAATTATCCTTCAATTTCCAAGGGGTCGGACGAATTATTTTATTTAAACTGCCCTCAGGGCACAAAGGTCAAACCTTGGACTCTAATACGCACTTGTTAAGAGGTCAATGCCTTAGTAGGTCATTCATCTATGACCAATATTCGTAACATTCATTTACCCAGCTATTTATAACTATCTGTCTGAATTAGTAGGCTATTAATCTATCTTTCTGAGAATTAGTATATTCTAACTATTAGTGTATCTGGTTTACATAAGCTCGGCTCGTATTAAGAATGTAAAGCTTTCTTTAAACAAATTCTTTAAAAAGAAAAAGCAGCTAAAGCCCTTTGTCTATTGTTTGATTCTATTACTCATTTAAAAACAAAATATTTCACATTGAATTCTCAATATCCCTTATTTCATGGGTCGACAACCTTCGGAACGCTTTCAAAGATTTCAATGGCACGGGGAAGACCCCACAAAAAGGCAATTCGAGTATTTACTAGAAGAAATTGAGTGCTAGGACAGGATACATTTTAAGCTCTTGGCACGTTGATTGAATTAGAAATCTTACTTCGGCACATTATATATAATAAAAAGGTTACCGATCACTACCTTATTGTTTAAGAAATGGAACCATAAGACAAACAGTATATCTTAAAGAGTTATTTGCCCTTGATTTAATTACCTCCGTTTTTGCTAGTGTTTTGTTTATCTTAGTTACGGACGGAAGAGGTGTGTGTATGTGCGTGCGTGGGGTTGAGTTATCAGCAATTATGATTAGGCCTACTTCGCCTATAAAAGTTTTAGTGCATTGAGTCTAACTGAGAAGTTACTTCGTCTTAACATTATATAGTCTAGATTTAGTTACAAAACGTATACACTGTGTATAGTGAAAGAGCAAAGATAAAAATCGGATATGTTTATCTGACTCGGCCTGGAGGATTTCACACGTCTCTGTTATGTCGACCAGGGGTCGACAACCTTTTGATAATCGTGTGCCAATGTAGGTTCTCTAACTCATTCGGCGTGTTAACAGCCTTAGAGTCATCTTGTTCTAGCCCTCTATTTCTCGAAGAAAATAATTAAATTGCCATTTTGTGCCTTTAGAAATTGCTCTGTGTGCCAGGTCTGGCACGCGTGTCATAGGTTGCCGACCCCTCATGTAGATAACACTTCCTACATAAAATATTAACCCTCTGTATATTGCAATGTCCGTTTTAACCATAGATGCAGACGGTAAACATTACCGGTTCGATCCCTGGTTATAATGTCACAGCCTCTGTTCACAAGTCGAATAGGAGACTACGAATCCATACAAATTTATAACGTTAAAGTAAAGTGTCTTATTTTGGTCAATATAGTTTTAAGTCAAGAAAATTGTTTGTGACAAATGTATACTAGGGACTAAGGGATAGTGGGGCCAACACAAGTTACGGCGCTTATGTCAAGTGCCCATTATATTTAGGCAGAGTCAGCAAAATCTAAATCGAGGTTTATTCATTTTTTAAACCTGGTTTCGAACCTTATATCTTCACCTCTATACATATACAAAAGAGGCATGTAAGATGCATGCTTATATATAAAGGACTAAATCGTTTTTATGTTTAATGTTACAGACACTCCGTCCATAAAGACAATTACTGTGATTAGTTCTCCAAAAGGAGAGACGGGACGCGGTCGCCAAACGGTAGCACACTTGTTGTCATTCTGATGATCCTAGGTTCGAATCCTGATACACATGTCCGTGTGACCCCGAGTCCTCTCAAAGTTCCTGACAGAAGTTGAGAATATAAAAACTGGCTGGGCATCGTGCTGGCCAATCAATCTCTTCGTTGGCCGTGGCCAAAGACTATGATAAACGCTGCTTCCTTTGCCTTTTGAACCAACAAGGTCTAAAAAGGGTTTCTCTACTTTTATATAATAAGAAAGTACAAAAAATCTTAATATTCGTAAATGTCTAGATGTCTAGATGTCTAAATAGTTAAACGAATTGAAGGTTTTACTGTACTACAAGTTGATGGTCTATTTTCAGGGAAAGCTTCAGTGAAACATTGCTGACACTTGGTTTCGATAGTCCTTAAGTTCACAAGATCACAAAGAAAAAAAATTCACTTGGTTTTGAGAGTATTTTATTTCCACTTAACTGACTAAATTATAGACCAGACCATAACATTATCCTAATAGTCCATAGCATTATCCTAATAGTACTGTATCCCGGATGTTGTTGGTCAAATTGCATACTTTCAAGTTTTGTAGTACCGTGGGAAGTGGGGCGAGCGAAGCGGCGTTTATCAATTTCCTTAGCGGCGGCTAACTACTAACTATGGGGTTAGACAATTATAGAAGACATTTTTTTGTTAACAAATTGTTGAATGAGCGAAGTCGACTACATTAGGGGTCGGCAACATATGGCACGCATGCCAGATATGGCACGCAGAGGACCCCGAAAATATGCAATTCAATTCTTTTCTAAAAGATACTGAAAGCTAGAGCAGGGTACATTGTCGTCTATTGGCACGCTGAAATCTTGCATTTGGCACACTATTATCAAAAGATTGTGGACTACATCAATCCGATTTTATTTATATTTACAATATTGTTATTGTAATTCATGGTAGCCTACATGCAATATGTCAAGTCATGTTATAATCTAATACAATTTTGACATTCTGCTGAACTGTAGGCTACGCTTTAAGACTAGCAAGATGTTTGTTTTTTAATTCATTAACTAATCATGAACATTCAGTATATTATTAAAAGTAGTCGCGTTTGTCAATAGTTAATAATGAAGTAGACCTATCCGACCCAGTAGCCATGTCCAGTTTGACTATGCGGCCCATCAAGGAAAGTAAATGCTCAGATTGACTTAAAGCTATATGTAATAATAGAGTTCTAAATATATGTAACTTTAAAGTAAAATGTCAGTTCATTGAACTACAGTACTCGTATGTAGCCTAATATGTAATTTCTATTCACGTAGTGACCTGTATGTACTACGCTGGTCTGTCTATGTCTTTATCTAGATATTTAACAAAGTATCCCTCAACTATATACATATTAATCTATATATTTATCTTGAATATATATCTATATCTATTATAATCATATATTGATCTAAATATATATTTACTATATGATTATATGCATATTTATCTATAAGCATACATTTATTTATGTATATAATATTATTAGTATATACCTTCTATAATATGCTTATTTATCTAAACATGTATCTAATATTTTTATGTAGCCTATGTATCGTTCTACTATGTAGGCCTACATATTTATCTATATGTCTAAGTATATAACTACGTATATAAACTACCTATAGGCCTACCTATAGGCTAGCTATCTAGGCTAAGTGTTTATCAAAGCGTTCACTTACCCTACGCAGGGGGCTTCAACTGCACTCCTCCGAGAATGTGAACGAATCCAAGAACATTACAATTCACTGCACTCTGCTGTACTCACGACCGACTTTTACATAGCACAAACACAGAGACACACGCACACACTAACACAAACATGAACACTTACCCAAGAGACTTTAAAAAAACAACAACAACGAAACTTTAAAAAGCCGTTGGCTATAACGGGGTTAAATGACAAAAACAACAACCAGCATACACGTACACAAGTGTACAAGCTTGTGTGTACACGCGCTGCAGGACAGGTGGTCGGACCGTGCTCGAGACTTGGAGATTATAAACTGCAAGCCGCGTATATTGCTGCAGTGATACGAAAAGAAAAGGAAAAATCCGATGTCCGTGACCCCATTAGATATAGAAACATCGTAATGAAAAAGCAAACAGCAGGACGAAAATGTAGGTCATGACATGGGATTACTGTAAAACTCTTATTGTTATTGTGTTTTTATTAATGTTGCATATTAATGAGCACCACAAAAGGTGAATACAGACAGTGCAGGAAAGCTAAATAATACACAGGTAGGCCTATTGAATGAAAGGTAATAGGTCGAAGGGTAAGTCAAAGGGATTGGCAGCATACCAAAACGCGTGCTCGTAGTTTATAATTTAAATCACTCTTAAGACAATTCGATTTTATCCATATACATATTGGACTCTCAGATTCTTTCATAACATAAACAAAATATTCAATCAGAATTCTTATCGATTAATATGGACAGTATGGACAATATATATATATATAAAAAGTAAAGGCTAAGATAAATTCGAACATAAATTCAGGCAGAGACAGGGATGTGGACCGAAGAGATAATGTCAATATATGAGATTGAGAGAGAAAGAGATGGAGAGAGTGAGAGATCCCGAGATATTATAGAAGAAATGTAGAATATAGGAGGAGAGGGAAAGCAGGAGAAAAAATGGAAGAGAAACAAAGAAAGTGAAAAAAAGAAATAGAGAAACAGAGAAAAAAATAAAGAGATACAGACTGACAGAGAAGGGGAGAGATACAGGGCATTATAGTAAACGAGAATAATAGACTCAGAAAGAAAGGAGAGAGACGCGGATAGACTGAAAGAAAGAAAGGGAGAGAGAGAGAGGGGCAGATAGAAGAGATAATAAGAGAATGATTGAAAGAGAGAGTTAGGAATTTAAAATGAGATAGGAAGAGAGAGAGAGAGAGAAAGGGATGGTTAAGTAATATCTAACCTAGAAAACACACCTACCTCTGACTCAAGTATTATCATGGCACCTTATATCAAAACACACCTACCTCTGACTCTAGTGTTATCAAGGCACCTTATATCAAAACACACCTACCTCTGACTTTAGTGTTATCAAGGCACCTGATATCAAAACACACCTACCTCTGACTTTAGTGTTATCAAGGCACCTGATATCAAAACACACCTACCTCTGACTCAAGTATTATCAAGGCACCTTATATCAAAATCAAATGTATGAAACAAGGTATTCAATTCTCCTGCCTAACCCACAGACCTAATTAATCACAATAGTCTACGTATGTTTCACTTTCTTTTATAAATCAGATTCCAGGAAAAGATATGACAACAATATCTTTATTAGATCTTTTATTAAATTAGAAAATCTCAGTAGATGTAAAAATAAGAACTAATAACATTTGTAATAATTTGCAATTATATAATCATTTTGCCCCCACATTCCCCAACAACCCCCCCCCCCCCAATCATGTTGTAAGCACCTTGGCGGCTTCTCTCTTCTGACGTCAAGAATTTCCCCCACTATCTGGGTCATGCCTCTGACGTCACGGGTTCACATGTCCTAAATCTTGGACTGTGGACGAGTTATTATAATTTCTTTGTTTTTTTGTTTTGTTTTTAAAATATAATTCCAAGCTTTTTCTTTCTCTTTCCTCCCCGATAGTTCAGCGATACAGTCATGAATTTGGAACACAATGGCTGAATGGCATTGCGTTCGGCGGGCTTACCCGAAGGGCCTGGGTTCGAATACTGGACATGGCTAGGATTTGTTTTTTCGGTTTGTAGGGTGTCCCCGAGTCTACACAGCTCTGATCGGTACCTGGCTTTAGTTGGGCTAAAGTAGAGACGGCTTGGCATTGTGCCGCGTGACGGCTAGTGACGAAATCCATCTATTTACATAGCTACGCTCTGGAGCCTGAGGCTCGGTCGTCCGGTTGTTTTTTTTATGAGACATTATAAATCGGTTAGTAGGAGAAGAAACTAAAGTTTCGGTTAAATACTACAAAGTTCCCAATTAGGACGAAATAGACTATTATGGATCTAGATCTAGAACATTACGGTCATCTGACATATGTTTAGAATGTTTCAAATTTTTTTTATCAATTCAAATTTTGAATAAATCTATTTTTAAACCATCTTCGCGCCAATGAAGTTTCGCGTACCGGAAATGACGTTAAATTTCAATGGCGACAGCACAAAGAAGAAGAAGCATGGACTACCTAGTTTGTGTTTTGTTTGCTACCGCAGTAACGTTACTACAATGTAAGTTCCTTCGTAACTAACTGACACCGTCAGTATATTCAACTATATATTGCTATACCTATTGCTTATGATATATCTGACCAACAGACATAGATGTTGTTGTTTTTATTAACTTTGTTTACAATTTACAATGAAACAGGTTTGGTTGGCAAGTTTTCATCTTGGCGTCTACTTTCTCCTTTAACTTTATCTTAACCCTTACAGTCCCGGGCGCGTATATAGCGGAACTGAAGGCAGCATAGATAGAAGTAGGTCGGTACGGGAAGGGTTATTTGTTATTTCTGTGGTCGTGATCTTCTTTTGCTACTTAAAATAAAGGGCATAAAGCGATTTAGCTAGTCCCTATGTCTCACTTCAGTACTCATGGTCCTCAAAAGCTGGTGAAGTTTGTAAACCGCCGATACGCTCCCATTAAAAGTACACCGGTGGGCTTGCAGAGGAAGATGTGTGCCCAACAATGCGTCTCGTCAAAACCCGGTGCCTGAATGACCAGGCCCATAGTCTGATATTTGTGCTACCGGGCGATCGAGCAGGAATTCCGCATGGGCGAAAGGGGGGGGGAGAGGAGTACACGTGACTGCGGAGACCGTACCCAATGTTATGTAGCATACCCTATCGGCGAGCTTAGGGTGGCATGTCTCGGGCAGGGGTTTGGTGCCACCCTAGCCCATTGACTACGCCTCTCCAAATGTACACCCTGGACTTAAGAGCCGGAATTCTCGTCCTCTTTTCTTAGAGACGTAATAAATCGGTACTACGGCTTTTGGCGCAGAGTTCGCAAGTTGACGTGTCCAATGAGTACAAGTAGATTGTGTGCCCCAGCCGCCAGCCAAAGCCAGGTAGCCAACATTGGGGGATAATGTGAGGTCTGGGATTCGAATCCGATTAATGATCCAACACTCTGCCGCTGGCTAGACCGACGCGCCCCACACAAGTCACCGGTACAATATAATTTTCCAACATGACGCAATGCTTGTTTTTTCCTCACAAAGGTTCTCACAAAGGCGTTCATGGTCTCCAAGACGTCAATGCAACTGACCAGCCAAATGTCACAGAAGCCGAAATCGACAAGACTACACTAAAAGGCAAAATATACTAATCAAACTTTTCCCAGATATCACAATAATAAATAAATAATTTAAGTTTTACTTAATTCACTTTCGAGCCTCAGGTATGAAAATGTAAAGGTTATGTAACCGAAATTACCGTATTGTTGTTTCCGTTTTTCATCATTTGTTCAAAAGAAGAAATAGTACTGTACATTAAAGGACTTCATTATTTTTTCTCCATTTCTTTGTGAATTCTAGTGGCTCAGCCAGTAGTTTCAGCAAGCACTTCACAAGGAGTCAAATCTGAATCAATCACCACAACAAGTAATGTAACTATGTCATGTCTAGGGTTTGTAATGAAAAAAAACCAGAGGGGGGGGGGGATCACTTTAGTATCGTATTGTTCTATGGTCTATAGCAGAGGTCGGCAACCTTCTGTAACGATGCGACAAAGTATGATTTATAATTCTTTCAGCGTGATAGTCAATTCATGTTTGTATGATAGTCAATTCATGTTTGTATGAAAGTCAATTCATGTTTGTGTGATAGTCAATTCATGTTTGTATGATACTCAATTCATGTTTGTATGATAGTCAATTCATGTTTGTATGATAGTCAATACATGTTTGAATGATAGTCAATTCATGTTTGTATGATACTCAATTCATGTTTGTATGATAGTCAATTCATGTTTGTATGATAGTCAATACATGTTTGAATGATAGTCAATTCATGTTTGTATGATGGTCAATTCATGTTTGTATGATAGTCAATTCATGTTTGAAGGATAGTCAATTCATGTTTTTATGATAGTCATATTATGTTTTTATGATAGTCAATTCATGTTTGTATGATAGTCAATTCATGTTTGTATGATAGTCAATTCACGTTTGTATGATAGTCAATTCATGTTTGTATGATAGTCAATTCATGTTTGTATTATAGTCCATTCATGTTTGTATGATAGTCAATTCATGTTTGTATGATAGTCATTTCATGTTTGTATGATAGTCAATTCATGTTTGTATGATAGTCAATTCATGTTTGTATGATAGTCAATTCATGTTTGTATGATAGTCAATTCATGTTTGAATGATAGTCAATTCATGTTTTTATGATAGTCATATTATGTTTTTATGATCGTCAATTCATGTTTGTATGATAGTCAATTCACGTTTGTATGATAGTCAATTCATGTTTGTATGATAGTCAATTCATGTTTGAATGATAGTCAATTCATGTTTTTATGATAGTCATATTATGTTTTTATGATCGTCAATTCATGTTTGTATGATAGTCAATTCACGTTTGTATGATAGTCAATTCATGTTTGTATGATAGTCAATTCATGTTTGTATTATAGTCCATTCATGTTTGTATGATAGTCAATTCATGTTTGTATGATAGTCATTTCATGTTTGTATGATAGTCAATTCATGTTTGTATGATAGTCAATTCATGTTTGTATGATAGTCAATTCATGTTTGTATGATAGTCAATTCATGTTTGTATGATAGTCAATTCATGTTTGTATGATAGTCAATTCATGTTTGAATGATAGTCAATTCATGTTTGTATGATAGTCAATTCATGTTTGTATTATAGTCCATTCATGTTTGTATGATAGTCAATTCATGTTTGTATGATAGTCATTTCATGTTTGTATGATAGTCAATTCATGTTTGTATGATAGTCAATTCATGTTTGTATGATAGTCAATTCATGTTTGTATGATAGTCAATTCATGTTTGTATGATAGTCAATTCATGTTTGTATGATAGTCAATTCATGTTTGAATGATAGTCAATTCATGTTTTTATGATAGTCATATTATGTTTGTATGATCGTCAATTCATGTTTGTATGATAGTCAGGGGCGAAGCCACAGGGGGGGCTGAGGGGAGCTAAGCCCCCCCTGGAATTAAAAAAAAATATTTTTTTCAACTGATTTTTAAAAAATATGCACTAAATTCGCTAAAAATTTGGTAAATCATTGTCACGCGAAAGTTTAGCCCCCCCCCTGGTATTTGGTAAATATTTGTCATGCGAAGTTCAGCCTCCCCTGGAAAAAATTTCTGGCTTCGCCCCTGATGATAGTCAATTCACGTTTGTTTGATAGTCAATTCATGTTTGTATGATAGTCAATTCATGTTTGTATTATAGTCAATTCATGTTTGTATGATAGTCAATTCATGTTTGTATGATAGTCATTTCATGTTTGTATGATAGTCAATTCATGTTTGTATGATAGTCAATTCATGTTTGCATGATAGTCAATTCATGTTTGCATGATAGTCAATTCATGTTTGTATGATAGTCAATTCAAGTTTGTATGATAGTCAATTCATGTTTGTATGATAGTCAATTCATGTTTGTAACCAGCACTTTATAAGATGGTGAAATCAAATAGTTTGTTTTTAAAAAGCCGGTAAAAGTAAAGTTGATCCAAATTGATCCATAAGGCCTATGAACCGTTCATCAGTTTCTGTGGCCACGGCATACAAGTCGGTTGTGGAACCAGCACAATGAACAGCAGTCGTCTACCCCAACTAAGTTCGGGTACCCATCAGAGGTGGGTAGACTTGGGGACACCCTCCAAACCGAAAACCGTGGGAAAAAAATCCTAGTCTCCTCCAGGATTCGAACCCGGGACCTTCGGTGCGCCAGTCGAACGCGCTGCCGCTCGGCCACCGTGCCGAATGAACAAAAGATAGTGTTAATCAATCTCTGTTGATTTTCTATTTGATTGAATGTATTTTGTTGTAGTTTAATGTTAGACTTTTATGCTCAATGAAGTGTTTCGCGGAGTACGTTTTTGTTTTTTCTTGATCTAATGATCTAATCTTTTAGCTGTACAGCCAACAGTAACAACAGTACCACCTGCCCTGCCTCCTCTAACACCAGCAACGATAGGTGAGTTCATACAATCTTTTAATCAATCACACAAAAAAACAACTTCTGTATGTATGTCCGTCGATATATCAATACATCTATCCATCTATCTCATACATGCCTGTCTACTTACTATTATTCTAATTCATTGAGATTCGCATGACAGTATGTTTTAAGACATTAAGGCCCGCTGCCTCCGGCTTCTTTTTTTCTGGATGTGCTTCCATAGCCTTTGCTCAGCCAATACCATCTGTAAGGCAGAAATTGAGTTATTTACGGAGTTTTCTCTCCTAAGATGGCTGCTATCCCATAGCTAACGGCAGCATCAGGACGGGTTTAGAGTTAAAGCGCTCTATTTTCGCTTTTTGCAATCATTTCCTTGGATTTATGGACTATCCTTACCACGGGATATCCCACTTCACTATCCATGACAGAAAACCAGTTGGTCCGCGGCCGGTTTTTTTCAGTATTCACGGCTAACCCTTATATCTAAAGGTCATTCCCCTATCCCACACGAGGGGACGCTCTTGGTAGGATATGATAGCTCCCCCTATTCATCTGTCTATTCATCCGATTATCCGATTATCTGTCCACATCTCTTACTATATCTGTGCAATATGTCGGTCAATCTATTTATCTATCTTTTGGTCTAACCATCCATCAATCAGGATTTATCTGTCTTTGCGTCTAGCCGTCTATATATTTGGTTGGATACTATCTGACTATCTATCGATCTGTATATCTTTAAATATCTATCCATCTATGTATCTATCTATATCTCTGACTATCTATATTTCCTCGTTATTGCTCGTTGGTCTTGCTATCTTCCCCTTCGCTAAACATATCTAAAACTCATTTCAAAGTAGTAATTTATTTAATCTGATCACAAAACACAAACCAATACATTATCTTATCTTAAGCACATTATATATACTAAACTCAACATTTACATAACTTTTCATGATATGTTTTTAAAACACATTTTAATAAATCTTCAGTTATATGAAAATCATATTATTAATATTAAAATTCAACATTTAACTTTTTTTTTCATTTTTCCTCAGTGACTCTCCCTTCTCCTCCCAAATATCCGTCTCTTCCGATGGGTAAGTTCGTTGTATGTAAAGTATACATTTTACTCTTTGTTTCATACTTTTACTATGCTTTTATTATACTTTTAATATACTTTTAAAACATACAAGTATTACGACAATTTCGGAAAAGCATCTTACACTGGCCAATATTGAGTGATGTAGGGAACGTAGTGTTATGCATGACACTGTTCTCCGTAGATTAAATACATGAAAAGTAACTCTTTAAATATTTGCAGATGGAACATTTGGCAAGTGATGCGTTGTTCACTAGGTTTCCGTGGCCACAACATCCATGCTCAGCCTTAACCTTGTCCCAACTAATGTCTCAGAACACTATATAAGCTCTTTGGGAAAAAAGAGTGGCCTTTACCTGGATTCATACTCGGGACCTTTGGAATAGCGATCCGAGCGCGCTTTCGCTAGACCAACATGTTTCATAATTTATTTATATTTTTGTAAAGCAAGTGTGCGCTTAAGTTTGCGCGCTATTAAAAATAGTTTAGCGTGCCATGTGTAGTATGCGTAGCGCGGGTAGACGATGGCTTCTTTATCTTAATCCTTGATAAAGTAGACGCGACAAAATGTGTCTACTATACACGTTTGGCCCTGTGATCTCGATAAAAGATGTGTTTATATTATAGTTGACAATGTTGGACCTAAGCCAACCTCCTAACGCAATGTGCATTCGAATGTTTACAGTGACCTTTTTGTGCTGATCGGAAACAATCAAAGGTTACTGTACAGTGTACACCTAGTGTCTGTTGGCACGTTATCTATGTGTGGGTGTTGAAGACATTACTTCTTCACATTATATACTTGTATATAATATAATATATAGACAGAGATATAGAGAGATAAATGGTTAGATAGATAGATAAATGGATGGATAGATAGATAAATGGATGAATAGATAGATAGACAAATGGATGGATAGATAGATAGATAAATGGATGGATAGATAGATAAATGGATAGATGGATAGATAAATGGATGAATAGATAGATAAACAAATGGATGGATAGATAGATAGATAAATGTATGGATAAATAGATAAATGGATGGATAGATAAATGGATAGATTGATAGATAAATGGATGGATACATAGATATATAAATGGATAGATAGATATATAAATGGATGGATGGATAGATAAATGGATTGATGGATAGATAAATGGATGGATGGATAGATATATAAATGGATGGATAGATAGATAAATGGATGAATAGATAGATAAATGGATGGATAGATATATAGATAAATGGGTGAATAGATAGATAGATGAATGGATAGATAGATAGATAAATGGATGGATAGATAGATAAATGGATGGACAGATAGATAAATGGATAGATAGATAAATGGATGGATAGATAGATAAATGGATGGATGGATAGATAGATAAATGAATGGATGGATAGAAAAATGGATAGATAGATAGATAAATGGATGGATAGATAGATAAATGGATAGATGGATAGATAAATGGATGGATAGGTTGATAGATAAATGGATGGATAGATACATAGATAAATAGATGGATAAATAGATATATGGATAGATAGATAGATAAACGGATGGATGGACAGATAAATGGATTGATAGATAGATAAATGGATGGATGGATAGATAAATGGATTGATAGATAGATAAATGTATGGATGGATAAATATATAAATGGATGGATAGATAGATACATGGATGGATAGATAGATGAATGGATGAATGGATAGATGAATGGATGGATAGATAGATACATGGATGGATAGATAGATAAATGGATGGATGGATATTTAAATGGGGATATATATATAAATGGATGGATAGATAGAAACATGGATGAATAGGTAGATGAATGGATGGATAGATACATAAATGGGTGGATAGATGGATAGACAGATAAATGGATGGATTGATAAATAGATATTCAGGTATAAAATATAAGATACCAGTTCAAATAGCCCATTGTGTACCGGATGCAGTTCCCTAAAGGTCATAGTTCTTGCTGTACTTTTCAAAAGGTGTATTATGTAATGGACAAATGCCAAAAGGTTAAATGTCAAATTTTCAGTCTGCGGGCAGGAAGGGGAAATAATTTCACAAAAGGTTTCAGCTCCGAGTTATAAAAAGAAATAGATCCAGTAAAGTACTTTTTGGTTAACAAAAATAAATGTTCATATTCATACTTAGTTTTCTTTCTCTAACTCATTTCTCTTTAGGACCTTCGTATTCCGTCTCTCTCTCTCTCTCTCTCTCTTTCTCTCTCTCTCTCTCTCTCTCTCAACTTTTCGCTGCTCGTTTTTTTTTTGTTTAGTTTGTTGATTGTTATCTCGCTTCTAATTTCCTGATTAACTTTTTTCTTCCCATCCTCTTTTATCAATTTCTCCCTTGCATGTGTCATATTTTCCCACAATGCTTCTTTTATTTTTTCAAATAATAAATAATCTCTATCTCCCTCTCTCTCACTCTGTTCCTTAATTCTTTTGACGACGAGGGATCGGCAACCTAGGGCACGCGTGCCAAACTTGGCACGCAGAGCGATTTTCAATGGCACGCGAGAGACCTCCAAGAGTGTTTTTTTTTTAAATATTATTTTCCAGTTCTAAATTAGGAAAACTGACTGTTGAAGCCGATTTTTTTTGAATGACATAGCGACACATTTCAGTGAGTTGAACCCATTGACAAGGACGGGGTCAAACAGCCCTTATATCACTGAAATGAATTTCGTTATATCCTGTGTGAAATCAAATTTTAAAACATTTAGCTAAATGTACTTCCCTTTATTAAGGCATATACTAAGATATATAGTTGGGATTTTTAGTATAGTCTACAGTTTGAAGCACTCAAAGCGGAGTTTTCTAAGCAAAGGCAAGATTTTCAAGTTCATGGAATCAATTTTTCATACCTCATCAAACCTAACTTGCTAGACATTACCAGAACCTTCTTAGATGTATTTTAAAGGGGAGGGAATATTAAAAATGCTATCAGTTGAATTTTAAAAAGCAAAAACAATGGCCATCGAAACGTGCCATTATGCGGGAAAATCTGGAAGGAAGTGGCTTAAGACAGTAAACTGCCAGGCATTCATTCCATCTACTTTAAGCTTTTGGTTCAACTTACACTTGTGAAAGCTGTGTTAATCATTCAAAGACGTCACTTACTACTACTCAGAAATGACTAAATGTATATCTGCCATTATAAATTAGCGTAGAGCATTCAAGACAAGGCGCTCATTAATTGACAAAGACTAATCACATTTAAAAGAGTTTTTATGCTATGATTAAACCTAAATATCTATTCTAAAACAAAATTTGAATTTATTAATTTAATGAATATAAGAGGCTTTTTAATAGTATTATATGATGCAGTTGTTGTCATTATTCCGTCAATGTTAAAAAAGATACACTCCTCAAGGTTAAATGGACAAACAATTAATGCAGGAAATGTTTATTTACAACTGTTTAACGTAAATTAATTGTAGGCCTATCTCTCTTATAGAGCGTTCTCAGTAGGCGGAGCTTAAGTTTTTTTTTGTAAATTTAGTGACGTATTTGTGTAAATATAGAACCCACTTGAGGTACAAACGTAACGTGGTGAAAGTGAAGTACTTCTTTATCATGCAAAATTCACATCTGAATATTGGCTATCCTACTCAAAAATAAGGAGGTAAATAGTAGTACTGTAGATTAATTGATTAATGTGATTAGGCTAGGGCCGGCTAGACCTATTTACACTTTCAATTTCACTTTATAGGCCTACACTTTTAATGTTTCGTAGGCTAGGCTACGATGTCAAGCGATATTGTTGGTGAATAGGCTATCTAGTCAAGTAACTATTAGGCTCACATCGTCTATGATCTATGTCTATGATAATAATAAAATAGCCTATTTTATTTAACATACATAATACTGCCTAAATCTTAATAAGACTTAAAACACAACACATCATTTAAAAAAAGCTCGAGCCTATATGAAACTTTATTAATACAGCGGCCATATTTAATTGTACACCATTACTCAAAGTAAACACAAATCACGTGCTTTTTGTCACGGGATTGCAAAAACCCTATTAAATATGGTAATGAATACCATAATGGTGGAATTATATAAAGAAATAATAATTAGTCAGTAATAGATCTAGTCCATAATAATTGTTGTATTACAAAACATAACTTGTTTGGCATCACTATTTAATCAAATGTAGAAACTGTATTTTAATTAAAGGGAAATAATTAGCCCGTTTTATTTGCGCTAATATTTCTAATATTATGTTTCTCATTTTTTTTTGCGTAAAAGACAAAAGGACCTACAACTTATAACTTTATAATGATCAAAATGTAAAAAAATATTTGAAAATTATATAAATATTATGTGATTAAAGAATTATATTATGTATATTTCTTAAACATCACATTAACTACCCAGTTTGTATGATTAGTACGTATCAATCCCTCTTACCTGTAGTACCTTGCATTCATCAAATGGGTGTGAACAATTTAAGAAAATCTCAGTTATAATTGAGAACAAAATATTATCAATATAAGCAGTTGCTTGATCCTCATCTTGACAACCAAATTTTGATGTTTACAAAAATAATTACCATAAATGTGAAAGTTTAGTAATAAAACATTGTCTTTGGTATAAATGCGAATAAAAAGGATGATAATCACTGACACGTTAATTTTTTTAAATATTAAACGCTTTAACGATTTTCTCTATAGATTACCTTTGCTTTTGGCCTTGGTCTGGTCACAGAGTCAAACTAATTGTGTTATAAATAAAAATAAGTCAGTGTAATAGAGAAGGTTTACAATTAGGCTGTTGGCACGCTGAATGGTTTAGAAATCCTAAATTGGCAAACAATTAGCAAAATGTTGTCGACCCCTGGACTAGACTATCTCTTTCCGCTAGCCTCTATTTAGACCTTTGCGCTCTTCATAGTTTATAGAAATTTTGAATTTCCCAACTATCAATGCAACATAAATCTCTCAATATCTCTCTCTGTATCTCTCTCTGTATCTCTCTGTATCTCTCTATCTATCTCTCTATGTATCTCTCTCTGTATCTCTCTGTATCTCTCTCTGTATCTCTCTCGGTATCTCTCTATGTATCTCTCTCTGTATCTCTCTTTGTATCTCTCTCTGTATCTCTCTCTGTATCTCTATCTGTATCTCTCTCTGTATCTCTCTCTGTATCTCTCTCTGTATCTCTCTCTGTATCTCTCTCTGTATCTCTCTCTGTATCTCTCTCTGTATCTCTCTGTATCTCTCTCTGTATCTCTCTATGTATCTCTCTATGTATCTCTCTCTGTATCTCTCTCTGTATCTCTCTCTATATCTCTCTCTGTATCTCTCTCTGTATCTCTCTGTATCTCACTCTGTATCTCTCTCTATCTCTCTATCTATCTCTCTATGTATCTCTCTGTATCTCTCTCTATATCTCTCTCTGTATCTCTCTCTGTATCTCTCTCTGTATCTCTCTCTGTATCTCTCTCTGTATCTCTCTCTGTATCTCTCTATATATTTCTCTCTGTATCTCTCTCTGTATCTCTCTCTGTATCTCTCTCTGTATCTCACTCTGTATCTCTCTATATATCTCTCTCTATATCTCTCTCTGTATCTTTCTCTGTATCTCTCTATGTATCTCTCTCTGTATCTCTCTCTGTATCTCTCTCTATATCTCTCTCTGTATCTCTCTGTATCTCACTCTGTATCTCTCTCTACCTCTCTATCTATCTCTCTATGTATCTCTCTCTGTATCTCTCTATGTATCTCTCTCTGTATCTCTCTCTGTATCTCTCTCTATCTCTCTATCTATCTCTCTATGTATCTCTCTGTATCTCTCTATATATCTCTCTCTGTATCTCTCTCTGTATCTCTCTCTGTATCTCTCTCTGTATCTCTCTCTGTATCTCACTCTGTATCTCTCTCTACCTCTCTATCTATCTCTCTATGTATCTCTCTCTGTATCTCTCAATGTATCTCTCTCTGTATCTCTCTCTGTATCTCTCTCTATCTCTCTATCTATCTCTCTATCTATCTCTCTGTATCTCTCTGTATCCCTCTCTATATCTCTCTCTATATCTCTCTCTGTATCTCTCTCTATATCTCTCTCTATATCTCTCTCTATATCTCTCTCTGTATCTCTCTCTGTATCTCTCTATCTATCTCTCTATGTATCTCTCTCTGTATCTCTCTATGTATCTCTCTCTGTATCTCTCTCTATCTCTCTATCTATCTCTCTATGTATCTCTCTCTGTATCTCTCTCTGTATCTCTCTATGTATCTCTCTCTGTATCTCTCTATGTATCTCTCTCTGTATCTCTCTCTATACCTCTCTATGTATCTCTCTCTATATCTCTCTATGTATCTCTCTCTGTATCTCTCTCTATACCTCTCTATGTATCTCTCTCTATCTATCTCTCTGTATCTCTCTATGTATCTCTCTCTATATCTCTCTCTGTATCTCTCTCTGTATCTCTCTATCTATCTCTCTATGTATCTCTCTCTATATCTCTCTCTATATCTCTCTCTGTATCTCTCTCTGTATCTCTCTATCTATCTCTCTATGTATCTCTCTCTGTATCTCTCTATGTATCTCTCTCTGTATCTCTCTCTATCTCTCTATCTATCTCTCTATGTATCTCTCTCTGTATCTCTCTATGTATCTCTCTCTGTATCTCTCTATGTATCTCTCTCTGTATCTCTCTCTATACCTCTCTATGTATCTCTCTCTATATCTCTCTATGTATCTCTCTCTGTATCTCTCTCTATACCTCTCTATGTATCTCTCTCTCTATCTATCTCTCTGTATATCTCTATGTATCTCTCTCTATATCTCTTTCTGTATCTCTCTCTGTATCTCTCTATCTATCTCTCTATGTATCTCTCTCTATATCTCTCTCTGTATCTCTCTCTGTATCTCTCTCTGTATCTCTCTCTGTATCTCTCTCTGTATCTCTCTCTGTATCTCTCTGTATCTCTCTCTGTATCTCTCTATGTATCTCTCTATGTATCTCTCTCTGTATCTCTCTCTGTATCTCTCTCTATATCTCTCTCTGTATCTCTCTCTGTATCTCTCTGTATCTCACTCTGTATCTCTCTCTATCTCTCTATCTATCTCTCTATGTATCTCTCTGTATCTCTCTCTATATCTCTCTCTGTATCTCTCTCTGTATCTCTCTCTGTATCTCTCTCTGTATCTCTCTCTGTATCTCTCTCTGTATCTCTCTATATATTTCTCTCTGTATCTCTCTCTGTATCTCTCTCTGTATCTCTCTCTGTATCTCACTCTGTATCTCTCTATATATCTCTCTCTATATCTCTCTCTGTATCTTTCTCTGTATCTCTCTATGTATCTCTCTCTGTATCTCTCTCTGTATCTCTCTCTATATCTCTCTCTGTATCTCTCTGTATCTCACTCTGTATCTCTCTCTACCTCTCTATCTATCTCTCTATGTATCTCTCTCTGTATCTCTCTATGTATCTCTCTCTGTATCTCTCTCTGTATCTCTCTCTATCTCTCTATCTATCTCTCTATGTATCTCTCTGTATCTCTCTATATATCTCTCTCTGTATCTCTCTCTGTATCTCTCTCTGTATCTCTCTCTGTATCTCTCTCTGTATCTCACTCTGTATCTCTCTCTACCTCTCTATCTATCTCTCTATGTATCTCTCTCTGTATCTCTCAATGTATCTCTCTCTGTATCTCTCTCTGTATCTCTCTCTATCTCTCTATCTATCTCTCTATCTATCTCTCTGTATCTCTCTGTATCCCTCTCTATATCTCTCTCTATATCTCTCTCTGTATCTCTCTCTATATCTCTCTCTATATCTCTCTCTATATCTCTCTCTGTATCTCTCTCTGTATCTCTCTATCTATCTCTCTATGTATCTCTCTCTGTATCTCTCTATGTATCTCTCTCTGTATCTCTCTCTATCTCTCTATCTATCTCTCTATGTATCTCTCTCTGTATCTCTCTCTGTATCTCTCTATGTATCTCTCTCTGTATCTCTCTATGTATCTCTCTCTGTATCTCTCTCTATGCCTCTCTATGTATCTCTCTCTATATCTCTCTATGTATCTCTCTCTGTATCTCTCTCTATACCTCTCTATGTATCTCTCTCTATCTATCTCTCTGTATCTCTCTATGTATCTCTCTCTATATCTCTCTCTGTATCTCTCTCTGTATCTCTCTATCTATCTCTCTATGTATCTCTCTCTATATCTCTCTCTATATCTCTCTCTGTATCTCTCTCTGTATCTCTCTATCTATCTCTCTATGTATCTCTCTCTGTATCTCTCTATGTATCTCTCTCTGTATCTCTCTCTATCTCTCTATCTATCTCTCTATGTATCTCTCTCTGTATCTCTCTATGTATCTCTCTCTGTATCTCTCTATGTATCTCTCTCTGTATCTCTCTCTATACCTCTCTATGTATCTCTCTCTATATCTCTCTATGTATCTCTCTCTGTATCTCTCTCTATACCTCTCTATGTATCTCTCTCTCTATCTATCTCTCTGTATATCTCTATGTATCTCTCTCTATATCTCTTTCTGTATCTCTCTCTGTATCTCTCTATCTATCTCTCTATGTATCTCTCTCTATATCTCTCTCTGTATCTCTCTCTGTATCTCTCTATCTATCTCTCTATGTATCTCTCTCTGTATCTCTCTATGTATCTCTCTCTGTATCTCTCTCTATCTCTCTATCTATCTCTCTATGTATCTCTCTCTGTATCTCTCTATGTATCTCTCTCTGTATCTCTCTCTATACCTCTCTATGTATCTCTCTCTGTATCTCTCTATGTATCTCTCTCTGTATCTCTATACCTCTCTATGTATCTCTCTCTGTATCTCTCTATGTATCTCTCTCTGTATCTCTCTCTATACCTCTCTATGTATCTCTCTCTATCTATCTCTCTATGTATCTCTCTCTGTATCTCTCTATGTATCTCTCTCTATACCTCTCTATGTATCTCTCTCTGTATCTCTCTCTATACCTCTCTATGTATCTCTCTCTGTATCTCTCTATGTATCTCTCTCTGTATCTCTCTCTATATCTCTCTATGTATCTCTCTATGTATCTCTCTCTGTATCTCTCTCTATACCTCTCTATGTATCTCTCTCTGTATCTCTCTATGTATCTCTCTCTGTATCTCTCTCTATACCTCTCTATGTATCTCTCTCTATCTATCTCTCTCTGTATCTCTCTCTGTATCTCTCTCTATACCTCTCTATGTATCTCTCTCTGTATCTCTCTATGTATCTCTCTCTGTATCTCTCTCTATACCTCTCTATGTATCTCTCTCTGTATCTCTCTATGTATCTCTCTCTGTATCTCTCTCTATACCTCTCTATGTATCTCTCTCTATCTATCTCTCTATGTATCTCTCTCTGTATCTCTCTCTATACCTCTCTATGTATCTCTCTCTATCTATCTCTCTGTATCTCTCTCTGTATCCCTCTCTATATCTCTCTCTGTATCTCTCTCTGTATTTCTCTCTAAATCTCTCTCTATATCTCACTCTGTATCTCTCTGTACCTCTCTATCTATCTCTCTATGTATCTCTCTCTGTATCTCTCTATGTATCTCTCTCTGTATCTCTCTCTATCTCTCTATCTATCTCGGTATCTCTCTATGTATCTCTCTCTGTATCTATCTCGGTATCTCTCTCTGTATCTATCTCGGTATCTCTCTATGTATCTCTCTATGTATCTCTCTCTGTATCTCTCTCGGTATCTCTCTATGTATCTCTCTCGGTATCTCTCTATGTATCTCTCTCTGTATCTCTCTCGGTATCTCTCTCTGTATCTATCTCGGTATCTCTCTATGTATCTCTCTCTGTATCTCTCTCGGTATCTCTATGCATCTCTCTCTGTATATCTCTCGGTATCTCTCTATGTATCTCTCTCTGTATCTCTCTCGGTATCTCTCTATGTATCTCTCTCTGTATCTCTCTCGGTATCTCTCTCTGTATCTATCTCGGTATCTCTCTATGTATCTCTCTCTGTATCTCTCTCGGTATCTCTCTATGCATCTCTCTCTGTATCTCTCTCGGTATCTCTCTATGTATCTCTCTCTGTATCTCTCTCGGTATCTCTCTCTGTATCTCTCTCGGTATCTCTCTCTCTGTATCTCTCTCTGTATCTCTCTCGATATCTATCTCGGTATCTCTCTATGTATCTCTCTCTGTATCTCTCTGTATCTCTCTCGGTATCTATCTCGGTATCTCTCTATGTATCTCACTCTCTATCTCTCTCTATATCTCTCTCTGTATCTCTCTCGGTATCTCTCTCTATATCTCTCTCTGTATCTCTCTCTGTATCTCTCGGTATCTCTCTATATCTCTCTCTGTATCTCTCTCTATATCTCTCTCTGTATCTCTCTCTGTATCTCGGTATCTCTCTATATCTCTCTCTGTATCTCTCTCTGTATCTCTCTCTGTATCTCTCTCTGTATCTCTCTCTATATCTCTCTATGTATCTCTCTCTGTATCTCTCTGTATCTCTCTCTGTATCTCTCTCTGTATCTCTCTCTGTATCTTTCTCGGTATTTCTCTATCTATCTCTCTATCTATCTCGCTGTATCTCTCTCTGTATCTATCTCGGTATCTCTCTCTGTATCTATCTCGGTATCTCTCTATGTATCTCTCTCTGTATCTCTCTCGGTATCTCTATGTATCTCTCTCTGTATCTCTCTCGGTATCTATCTATGTATCTCTCTCTGTATCTCTCTCGGTATCTCTCTCTGTATCTATCTCGGTATCTCTCTATGTATCTATCTCTGTATCTCTCTCGGTATCTCTCTATGTATCTCTCTCTGTATCTCTCTCGGTATCTCTCTATGTATCTCTCTCTGTATCTCTCTCAGTATCTCTCTATGTATCTCTCTCTGTATCTCTCTCGGTATCTCTCTCTGTATCTATCTCGGTATCTCTCTATGTATCTCTCTCTGTATCTCTCTCGGTATCTCTCTCTGTATCTATCTCGGTATCTCTCTATGTATCTCTCTCTGTATCTCTCTCGGTATCTCTCTCTGTATCTATCTCTGTATCTCTCTATGTATCTCTCTCTGTATCTCTCTCGGTATCTCTCTCGGTATCTCTCTCGGTATCTCTCTCGGTATCTCTCTCGGTATCTCTCTTTGCATCTCTCTCTGTATCTCTCTGCGTATCTCTCTATGTATCTCTCTCTGTATCTCTCTCGGTATCTCTCTATGTATCTCTCTCTGTATCTCTCTCGGTATCTCTCTCGGTATCTCTCTATGTATCTCTCTCTGTATCTCTCTATGTATCTCTCTCTGTATCTCTCTATGTATCTCTCTCTGTATCTCTCTCGGTATCTCTCTCGGTATCTCTCTTGGTATCTCTCTCGGTATCTCTCTATGTATCTCTCTCTGTATCTCTCTCGGTATCTCTCTATGTATCACTCTCTGTATCTCTCTCTATTTCTCTCTCGGTATCTCTCTCTGCATTAATCTCGGTATCTCTCTATGTATCTCTCTCTGTATCTCTCTATGTATCTATCTCGGTATCTCTCTCGGTATCTCTCTATGTATCTCTCTCTGTATCTCTCTCTCTCTCTCTCGGTATCTCTCTATGTATCTCTCTCGGTATCTCTCTCGGTATCTCTCTATGTATCTCTCTCTGTATCTCTCTCGGTATCTCTCTCTGTATCTCTCTCGGTATCTCTCTATGCATCTCTCTCTGTATCTCTCTCGGTATCTATCTCGGCATCTCTCTATGTATCTCTCTCTGTATCTCTCTCGGTATCTATCTCGGTATCTCTCTATGTATCTCTCTCTGTATCTCTCTTTGTATCTCTCTCGGTATCTCTCTATGTATCTCTCTCTGTATCTCTCTCGGTATCTCTCTCGGTATCTATCTCGGTATCTCTCTCTGTATCTCTCTCTGTATCTCTCTCGGTATCTATCTCGGTATCTCTCTATGTATCTCTCTCTGTATCTCTCTCGGTATCTATTTCGGTATCTCTCTATGTATCTCTTTCTGTATCTCTCTATGTATCTCTCTCGGTATCTCTCTCGGTATCTCTCTATGTATCTCTCTCTGTATCTCTCTCGGTATCTCTCTCGGTATCTATCTCGGTATCTCTCTATGTATCTCTCTGTATCTCTCTCGGTATCTATCTCGGTATCTCTCTATGTATCTCACTCTCTATCTCTCTCTATATCTCTCTCTGTATCTCTCTCTGTATCTCTCTCTCTATCTCTCTCTGTATCTCTCTCTGTATCTCTCGGTATCTCTCTATATCTCTCTCTGTATCTCTCTCTACCTCTCTATCTATCTCTCTATGTATCTCTCTCTGTATCTCTCAATGTATCTCTCTCTGTATCTCTCTCTATCTCTCTATCTATCTCTCTATCTATCTCTCTGTATCTCTCTCTGTATCCCTCTCTATATCTCTCTCTATATCTCGCTCTGTATCTCTCTCTGTATCTCTCTCTATATCTCTCTCTATATCTCTCTCTTTATCTCTCTCTGTATCTCTCTCTGTATCTCTCTATCTATCTCTCTATGTATCTCTCTCTGTATCTCTCTATGTATCTCTCTCTGTATCTCTCTCTATCTCTCTATCTATCTCTCTATGTATCTCTCTCTGTATTTCTCTATGTATCTCTCTCTGTATCTCTCTCTATATCTCACTCTGTATCTCTCTCTGTATCTCTCTATCTATCTCTCTATTTATCTCTCTCTGTATCTCTCTATGTATCTCTCTCTGTATCTCTCTCTATCTCTCTATCTATCTCTCTATGTATCTCTCTCTGTATCTCTCTATGTATCTCTCTCTGTATCTCTCTCTATACCTCTCTATGTATCTCTCTCTATATCTCTCTCTGTATCTCTCTCTGTATTTCTCTCTATATCTCTATCTATCTCTCTATGTATCTCTCTCTGTATCTCTCTCTGTATCTCTCTCTGTATCTCTCTATGTACCTCTCTCTGTATCTCTCGGTATCTCTCTCTGTATCTCTCTATGTATCTCTCTCTGTATCTCTCTCTATATCTCACTCTGTATCTCTCTCTGTATCTCTCTATCTATCTATATATGTATCTCTCTCTGTATCTCTCTATGTATCTCTCTCTGTATCTCTCTCTATCTCTCTATCTATCTCTCTATGTATCTCTCTCTGTATCTCTCTATGTATCTCTCTCTGTATCTCTCTCTATACCTCTCTATGTATCTCTCTCTATATCTCTCTCTGTATCTCTCTCTGTATTTCTCTCTATATCTCTCTCTATATCTCACTCTGTATCTCTCTCTACCTCTCTATCTATCTCTCTATGTATCTCTCTCTGTATCTCTCTCTGTATCTCTCTATGTATCTCTCTCTGTATCTCTCGGTATCTCTCTATGTATCTCTCTCTGTATCTCTCTCGGTATCTCTCTCTGTATCTATCTCGGTATCTGTCTATGTATCTCTCTCTGTATCTCTCTCGGTATCTCTATGCATCTCTCTTTGTATATCTCTCGGTATCTCTCTATGTATCTCTCTCTGTATCTCTCTCGGTATCTCTCTATGTATCTATCTCTGTATCTCTCTCGGTATCTCTCTCTGTATCTATCTTGGTATCTCTCTATGTATCTCTCTCTGTATCTCTCTCGGTATCTCTCTATGCATCTCTCTCTGTATCTCTCTCGGTATCTCTCTATGTATCTCTTTCTGTATCTCTCTCGGTATCTCTCTCTGTATCTCTCTCTGTATCTCTCTCGGTATCTCTCTCTCTGTATCTCTCTCTGTATCTCTCTCGGTATCTATCTCGGTATCTCTCTATGTATCTCTCTCTGTATCTCTCTGTATCTCTCTCGGTATCTATCTCGGTATCTCTCTATGTATCTCACTCTCTATCTCTCTCTATATCTCTCTCTGTATCTCTCTCTGTATCTCTCTCTATATCTCTCTCTGTATCTCTCTCTGTATCTCTCGGTATCTCTTTATATCTCTCTCTGTATCTCTCTCTATATCTCTCTCTGTATCTCTCTCTGTATCTCTCGGTATCTCTCTATATCTCTCTCTGTATCTCTCTCTGTATCTCTCTCTGTATCTCTCTCTGTATCTCTCTCTATATCTCTCTATGTATCTCTCTCTGTATCTCTCTGTATCTCTCTCTGTATCTCTCTCTGTATCTCTCTCTGTATCTTTCTCGGTATTTCTCTAACTATCTCTCTATCTATCTCGCTGTATCTCTCTCTGTATCTATCTCGGTATCTCTCTCTGTATCTATCTCGGTATCTCTCTATGTATCTCTCTCTGTATCTCTCTCGGTATCTCTATGTATCTCTCTCTGTATCTCTCTCGGTATCTCTCTATGTAACTCTCTCTGTATCTCTATCGGTATCTCTCTCTGTATCTATCTCGGTATCTCTCTATGTATCTATCTCTGTATCTCTCTCGGTATCTCTCTATGTATCTCTCTCTGTATCTCTCTCGGTATCTCTCTATGTATCTCTCTCTGTATCTCTCTCGGTATCTCTCTATGTATCTCTCTCTGTATCTCTCTCTGTATCTATCTCGGTATCTCTCTATATATCTCTCTCTGTATCTCTCTCGGTATCTCTCTATGCATCTCTCTCTGTATCTCTCTCGGTATCTCTCTATGTATCTCTTTCTGTATCTCTCTCGGTATCTCTCTCTGTATCTCTCTCTGTATCTCTCTCGGTATCTCTCTCTCTGTATCTCTCTCTGTATCTCTCTCGGTATCTATCTCGGTATCTCTCTATGTATCTCTCTCTGTATCTCTCTGTATCTCTCTCGGTATCTATCTCGGTATTTCTCTATGTATCTCACTCTCTCTCTATATATATATCTCTCTCTGTATCTCTCTCTGTATCTCTCTCTATATCTCTCTCTGTATCTCTCTCTGTATCTCTTGGTATCTCTCTATATCTCTCTCTGTATCTCTCTCTATATCTCTCTCTGTATCTCTCTCTGTATCTCTCTGTATCTCTCTATATCTTTCTCTGTATCTCTCTCTGTATCTCTCTCTGTATCTCTCTCTGTATCTCTCTCTATATCTCTCTATGTATCTCTCTCTGTATCTCTCTGTATCTCTCTCTGTATCTCTCTCTGTATCTCTCTCTGTATCTTTCTCGGTATTTCTCTAACTATCTCTCTATCTATCTCGCTGTATCTCTCTCTGTATCTATCTCGGTATATCTCTCTGTATCTATCTCGGTATCTCTCTATGTATCTCTCTCTGTATCTCTCTCGGTATCTCTATGTATCTCTCTCTGTATCTCTCTCTGTATCTCTCTATGTATCTCTCTCTGTATCTCTCTCGGTATCTCTCTCTGTATCTATCTCGGTATCTCTCTATGTATCTATCTCTGTATCTCTCTCGGTATCTCTCTATGTATCTCTCTCTGTATCTCTCTCGGTATCTCTCTATGTATCTCTCTCTGTATCTCTCTCGGTATCTCTCTATGTATCTCTCTCTGTATCTCTCTCGGTTTCTCTCTCTGTATCTATCTCGGTATCTCTCTATGTATCTCTCTCTGTATCTCTCTCGGTATCTCTCTCTGTATCTCTCTCGGTATCTCTCTCGGTATCTCTCTCGGTATCTCTCTCGGTATCTCTCTCTGTATCTCTCTCGGTATCTCTCTATGCATCTCTCTCTGTATCTTTCTGCGTATCTCTCTATGTATCTCTCTCTGTATCTCTCTCGGTATCTCTCTATGTATCTCTCTCTGTATCTCTCTCGGTATCTCTCTCGGTATCTATCTCGGTATCTCTCTCGGTATCTCTCTATGTATCTCTCTCTGTATCTCTCTCGGTATCTCTCTATGTATCACTCTCTGTATCTCTCTTTATTTCTCTCTCGGTATCTCTCTCTGCATTTATCTCGGTATCTCTCTATGTATCTCTCTCTGTATCTCTCTATGTATCTCTCTCGGTATCTCTCTCGGTATCTCTCTATGTATCTCTCTGTATCTCTCTCTCTATCTCTCTCGGTATCTCTCTATGTATCTCTCTCGGTATCTCTCTCGGTATCTCTCTATGTATCTCTCTCTGTATCTCTCTCGGTATCTCTCTCTGTATCTCTCTAGGTATCTCTCTATGCATCTCTCTCTGTATCTCTCTCGGTATCTATCTCGGCATCTCTCTATGTATCTCTCTCTGTATCTCTCTCGGTATCTATCTCGGTATCTCTCTATGTATCTCTCTCTGTATCTCTCTTCGTATCTCTCTCGGTATCTCTCTCGGTATCTCTCTATGTATCTCTCTCTGTATCTCTCTCGGTATCTCTCTCGGTATCTGTTGATGTCCTATTATTATTATTGGACTATCAAACATTACCACCAGTCTTCTCAGAGTATTTGAGTTGCAGTAGCTGAATTATTTGATTGATTTGAACATCAAAATGGACGACATCACCACAATATAACTTCCAAACTTGTAAATAATAAATGAACGACTTATTGCAGCATATAATTTAATAACAATTCATTAACAGTTGACACTTCACATCCAATGAACAAATATAGCTTTATAGTATCAACATAATACACAATTTTATTTATTTCTCCTGAGTCTAAAATACTGCCTGCGTTCCTTGTGAGTTATGAGAAAGACTGCCGACCGCATGGACAGTCACTTGACTATATCTACTTCCGATATAGGTTTTCTTAATATCCAAAAATGGGTTTTATTTCGACTTTTTAATTATTAATATAGCTACTACCTATATATTATTTAATGGCTTCATAGCATACCCCCCAACCACAGAGAAAAAATAATAATTTATTATTATTTTTGATACGAAAAATGTTTACAATAATGAAAAAAATTATCTTAATCTTAATTAATGCATATAATCATTCATTTAATAATACATAGAGAAAAAAAAATTTCATTTAATATATGTACAAACAATCAAAAAACATATTTATAAGCAGAAATATGACACAAAGAATAATGTCTAATGTTTATATAACAATTAGTCATAGACAATTATCTTTAGGTATTGTCTAATCAACTTCAGTAATACTGAGATAAACTATTGGATATCAGTGATGTGTATGGATAATTATTATGCTAAATACTCATCAAGGCTGTCGAGATTATCTATTATCTTTATCTCACAAAATCTATAAGGATTCCATGAAAAAATTTTTCATACAACATTTATTATTTTATACAACTAATGTCGGTTTTTTTTAATTGTCATTTTGTATTGATATTCTCATAATGGTTATTATGAATATATATCTTCATAATATTTATTTTGAATTGATATTCTTATTGATTATTCTTGATTGTTTTTGATTATTATTGATTGATATTCTCAATAACATTACTTACAATGTAACATGATTATCTTCCATCTTAGTTTACAATAAAATATTACACACGTTATTCAAGTCTTTCCTTCAATTATATATTTATATTACACTGCTCATATTCCTGTGAGTCTTATATGTATCAGTTATTTATTTATTGGCTTCAATGCTATCTTTAGTCTTACATGAATACAATACAATATTATCATCTAATGCTCTGACTTTAGAGTCTTACATAGGCATTTCATTATTATATCATTCTTATTTCAATTCCTCTAATGCTTTTTTAAAGACTTACATAGGCATATTAATATTAACATATGGCATAACAGATTCACTGTTCAGAGGCCACAAAATTTATGTGCTTAACAGTCTTACCAAACTGTTCAGAGGCTACATAAAAAAATTTCCAACTGATAATCATTATTTTCATCAATTAGATTATTTTATACCAGTATCCATATTTACATATTTGTTCTTTACAAAAAAAAAAAAATGTTATCATGTCATTATACCTGTTACTGAAAATATCATATCTCATTCATAAATTTTAGTTAATCCTATGTATAATTTTATTGATTATACCTGAGTTCTCTGCTAAAATTCCTTAGAATTTCACAGCATTTTCTCAATGTTATTTTTCTATGTTCAGATTTACTAATATCATTGTCTGGTTTATTTTCAATTATCATATCATCTTCTGATTTATTTTCAATAACTTTGTTTTCTTCATCAGTTCTCAAATTGTTTAAATGAACAATTTTTTCTTTATTATTAATATTAACCTTGTAAAATACATCAGATAGCTTAAGTATTATTTCAAAAGGTCCTCTCCATTCCATAGTATTGCCACTGCCAATTGGCAAATAAACAAGTACTTTATTACCAACTTCTAGTTTTCTCATGTTCTTATGAATGTTTTCTTTGATATCAACTGCTATCTTGTAAAAAGGTTTATTTATGGTATCTGTCATTTGTATTGGAGCCTTATGTTTAGAATCTTTTTTATTATGTCTAAGACAGGTATCACAGCTTTTAATAAATGTTTTCAAATCTTTTTCCATTTTAGGCCACCAGAAATTCTTTTTAAGTTTACAAACTGTTTTCTTGCTACTCAAATGACCTGACAATGCATTGTTGTGCGAAATTTGCATTACTTTGACAGTTAATGTTTTAGGTATAACTATTTGAGTTACATCTAATTTAGTGTCATTTCTACAGAGAATTCCATTTATTATTTCAATGTTTTTATTTTTAACCTGACCTTTTTCAATTTCTGATACCATTTTAATTATGTATGGATCTTCTTTCTGTTCTTGTTTTAGAGTTAGCTCATCAAAAGGCATGTTTATTAAACTGATATTTTCTGTTTTTTTTATTTGGGTTTCCTTTTTATGAGGACTATCAATATATGATAAAATCTCACTCTTCATTTTAGTAAAATCAGATATTTGATTTTTAGCAATGTTGAATATTTGTTTATGACCTTCTAAATGTCTACATAATGAAATAGCATGTAATTCTTTTGGTACATTGTTTATTTCACATTGACTTTCAAATTTGCTTACATACTGTTCTAGTTTTTCTGTTCCATTCCATTTGGGAATAGGATTATCCTTTTCATTATTTATGGATAAGTCAATATTAGGTGTCTCATTGAGAATATTATTTTCTGACTTTCCTATGGTTTGTAAGAAATTAAAAGTTTGTAGAGCAGGGTAAAATTCTTGTTCTGGTAAATCTACTAACTTTTCATTTTGCAATAGAACAGGTTTCAAATTCAAGTCATTGGATTTTTCATTCATCCATTTTTGAAAAATGTCAAAACTATTATCATGTTTGACATTGAAAGAATTACCAATAATTAAAGGTGCAACACAGTTTTTCATTATGGCTGCCTCTGCTTTTCCAGTGAGCCAAGGACAATCAATGTCTATTATAGTGACAGGACAATTTACAGTGGAACCATTTCCAAGTTTTATTGTATCCACTCTTATTATATTGGTGGGTTTCTGATTTGGAATGATACTTTCATCTATACATATTATACTACTTCCGGTGTCTCTTAGACAGTAAGTGGTCTTTCCTTCCACATAAGCAGGAAAAAGTATTAACTGACCCCTGTTTTCAAATATGACATTATTAGATTGAGATGTGGAATTGTTAAGTTTTCCTCTATTTCTTCTATTTTGGAAATTTGATTGAGGTCTGTTTTGAGTATTAGGAAAATCTTGTCTTCCAACATGTTGATTTGGCACATTGTTATTGGAAAAATTCTGATTTGGCATATTTCTGTTTCCAAAATTTGAAAAATTCTGATTTGGAAAGTTTCTATTATCAAAATTAGAAAAATTTTGATTTGAAAAACCTCTATGATCAACATTTGATCTATTGAAGTTTGGATTGAAATTTCTACCTCTTGCATTGTTATTTCTGTAACAATATTCTGATGAATGGTTTGTACCATTGCAAAAAATACATCTATAATTATTAGATTTTGGTTGATTACCAAATTTTTTTCTATTGCCAAATTGATTATGTCTAGACCTAGGAGGTGAATAGCTCCTTCTTCTATGTTGAATTGTATTTACTGTTTGATTTTGTTTAGTCAGTTCTACATTAGGATGACTATCCTTAAAATTTGAGATTGCCTCTATCAAATTTTCAACTGTCTTAACTTTTCTTTCCATAATGTGAGTAAACAATGGTTTAGAAGCTTGTTCTAATACTTTATCAACAACCATGATTTCTATAATCTCATTAGGATTTTTGGTATCTATTTTTACTAAGTCTAACCAGGTAAGTAAAAATGTTTTCACTTCAGACACAAAAGCTCTCGGTTCTATCTTGTCTGTTAAGATAAAGTTATGGAACTTCTGTCTGTAATAATCCTCAGAGTGAATAAAGAATTTGATTAATTGTTCTTTGATAATGGCATAATCAGTTATTTCTTTATCAATATGTGATAGTGCTTCCCTACCCTTATCTTTCAATTGTGGAATAAGGTGAATGTAATATTCTGAAATGGGAATCCCATATCCTTTACATGTTGCTTCAAATAAATTTAGAAAATCAACAATTTTCTCTTTCCCATCAAAAGGAGGCATTTTAAATCTTACACTATGTTTTGATTTTTCATTATTTGTTTGCTCAACTTTAGTATTTTGTAATTTAGCCAACTCCAATTCATGAGTTAATTTAAGTTGAGTTTCTTTTAACTGAGTTTCTCTCAACTCTTTTTCTTTATTCATTTCTAGTTCTCTTAACTCTTTTTCTTTATTCATTTCTAGTTCTAGTTGTTTTTGTTTAATTTCATTATCAAGTTCTTTTTGTTTAATTTCATTATCAAGTTCTTTTTGTTTAATTTCATGAGCCCTCAATTCTGCTCGTTCATCTCTTTCCTTATCTGCTAATTCTTTTTTCAATTGTTTAACTTTATTTTCAACAAATTCTTGATATTCTTTCTTATCAGTAATACCATATTCTTTTGCCAACAATTTAGCCTCATCATAGAGTAATTGAACCTTTGACTCCATTATTGTTTATTATGAATGTCAAGATTTATTATATTATAGTACAGTACAATTATTATAATGCACTATTTTATAGTACAGCAATGTTTTATTCCTATACTGGATGGCAATATTTATTAATTACTGAATGAGCATTTTTATATTACTGAATGACAATATTTATTAAATACAGAATGAGCAGTCATATAATATCACAGCAACTTTTTTTTTTAATCCTATGCTGTAGTAAAATGTTTATAATTCAGAATGCAAAATGCTAGAATGTCAACAAGTATGCTAAGCCAAGACACATTTTTAATTATGGCTTGTTTATTTTATTATTATTAGCAATTTTATAGTAGAGTTTAAAGCAAGTGCAAGTCACTTTTTACTATTGTGACTTATTATTACTATATAGGTTGCACAATTATTTTCCGCAAAGCAATGTACAATCTTATTATTACCAATGGTAGCACATAGATAATATTATTATTATTATTGAGGATGGCATATAACAATTAGATTAATGTTATCTTAAGCCACTATGATATTATTCTTATGAGCAATTGAAATGGATGTAATTATTATCAGTATTGGAAGTACATTTTCATAGTGATTACTGGAAGTACATTTTCATTAATGCCAATACACAATAATTTTACTATAATTAATAGCAATGTAAATTTTAGATAATATTATTACAGTAGCACTGCAAAGCACAATATTATTTTTATTTAGGTTATTTTACCTGTTATATTGTGAATATTTTGTACATTTGTAGTTACATGTATTAGATATCAATTATTATTTTGTTAATTGTAGTTACATGTATTTGGGCACTACTTAAATTATATAGTTATGAATGTGAATATTCATATTATTATTATCTAGGTGAACTTATTATTGTTAATGTTCTTACCATAGACCATTATACTCAGAGAGCAAAAACTAACCAATGCATATTAATGATATTTCAAAAAATACACAACAAAAAAAATTATATCAAGTAACAATAGAAAAAAAAAAACACAATCACAATACACTAATGCTGCTTGGACCACAAATGATAGAGGAATTTTTGACAAAGAATCACAACATGTATAACATTGACAAGACTATAGTAATTTTACTTTAATAATTCTTAACAATAACAAACAAAGTCAAGACAACTAACAGAAATAACCCTAACAAAGAACCATTTCTAATCAATCTCTTTTAAGAAATAGAAATAGATGATAGACAGAATAAGAATAGACAAGAGATTTGATTAAAAACTACCGCCAACCAAAGCCCGCTTTATACATAAATAATACATATATATATATATAATTCATACTAATGAATGTAAAAAATATGATTAAATTAAAGATTACTTAATAATCCAAATGAAAACACATTCACTGTATGAAATTACTGCAATGTAAATCCAGAGTAGAAATCCAGAAGAAACTTAATTAATTATTTAATAATCCAATGAATGTTCACACTGTATCAAGTTGAGTTGCTTAAAGTTTCCACTTCAGTATGGTATAATCCAATTTTAGAATGAACACAAGAAAAAAAATGTATACCATTAATTAAAATTAATGTCAAAGTCTTTGGTATACAGATTAAATATTAATTATATTTAAAGTTATTTAATGTTATTTATTTATCTTCCGATAAGCACATCGGACTTCAACACATCAGATTTCAACACCTGGTCGTGTCACATCGGATTTGAACATAGGCTACATAAAATTCAACACATGGTTGTGTCACATCGGATTTGAACATCGGACTTGAACATATGTATATAGTTTAGGTTCCTTGTTGATAACATGTGGGAACGAAACTTTTTCCGGTTGCAAATATTAAATAATGATCTGCGTATAGTCACTTTTTTTTCGATTTTTTTGTATCGAATTTTTTTATGATGATAAATTTGTCATCGGTGTACAAATGTTATATTTTCTTAGAGCTATTATAGTGCTCAATCATATAAATAGTATATGTATTTGAAATAATTGACTCAGGCTTCAGTTTTGTTCAAAAACTGGTACTCACATAATTTTCCATGTGGTTTGTAGTACGTCTTCAAAAAGTTCAAAAAGTTTCGAATTTGAACATAATATTATATCCTTCAGCTTCTCTCTCCGTTAGCTGCCACCAAACCTGTTGATGTCCTATTATTATTATTGGACTATCAAACATTACCACCAGTCTTCTCAGAGTATTTGAGTTGCAGTAGCTGAATTATTTGATTGATTTGAACATCAAAATGGACGACATCACCACAATATAACTTCCAAACTTGTAAATAATAAATGAACGACTTATTGCAGCATATAATTTAATAACAATTCATTAACAGTTGACACTTCACATCCAATGAACAAATATAGCTTTATAGTATCAACATAATACACAATTTTATTTATTTCTCCTGAGTCTAAAATACTGCCTGCGTTCCTTGTGAGTTATGAGAAAGACTGCCGACCGCATGGACAGTCACTTGACTATATCTACTTCCGATATAGGTTTTCTTAATATCCAAAAATGGGTTTTATTTCGACTTTTTAATTATTAATATAGCTACTACCTATATATTATTTAATGGCTTCATAGCAGTATCTATCTCGGTATCTCTCTCTGTATCTCTCTCTGTATCTCTCTCGGTATCTATCTCGGTATCTCTCTATGTATCTCTCTCTGTATCTCTCTCGGTATCTATTTCGGTATCTCTCTATGTATCTCTCTCTGTATCTCTCTATGTATCTCTCTCGGTATCTCTCTCGGTATCTCTCTATGTATCTCTCTCTGCATCTCTCTCGGTATCTCTCTCGGTATCTATCTCGGTATCTCTCTATGTATCTCTCTGTATCTCTCTCGGTATCTATCTCGGTATCTCTCTATGTATCTCACTCTCTATCTCTCTCTATATCTCTCTCTGTATCTCTCTCTGTATCTCTCTCTCTATCTCTCTCTCTATCTCTCGGTATCTCTCTATATCTCTCTCTGTATCTCTCTCTATATCTCTCTCTGTATCTCTCTCTGTATCTCTCTCTGTATCTCTCGGTATCTCTCTATATCTCTCTCTGTATCTCTCTCTGTATCTCTCTCTGTATCTCTCTCTGTATCTCTCTCTATATCTCTCTATGTATCTCTCTCTGTATCTCTCTGTATCTCTCTCTGTATCTCTCTCGGTATCTCTCTCTGTATCTATCTCGGTATCTCTCTATGTATCTCTCTCTGTATCTCTCTCGGTATCTCTCTCTGTATCTATCTCGGTATCTCTCTATGTATCTCTCTGTATCTCTCTCGGTATCTCTCTCTGTATCTATCTCGGTATCTCTCTATGTATCTCTCTCTGTATCTCTCTCGGTATCTCTCTATGTATCTCTGTATCTCTCTCTGTATCTCTCTCTGTATCTCTCTATGTATCTCTCTCGGTATCTCTCTCGGTATCTCTCTCTGTATCTATCTCGGTATCTCTCTATGTATCTCTCTCTGTATCTCTCTATGTATCTCTCTCGTTATCTCTCTATGTATCTCTCTCTGTATCTCTCTCTGTATCTCTCTCTCTGTATCTCTATCTCGGTATCTCTCTCGGTATCTCTCTGTATCTCTCTCTGTATCTCTCTCTGTATCTCTCTCGGTATCTCTCTCGGTATCTATCTCGGTATCTCTCTATGTATCTCTCTCTGTATCTCTCTATGTATCTCTCTCGGTATCTCTCTATGTATCTTTCTCTGTATCTCTCTCTGTATCTCTCTCTGTATCTCTCTCTCGGTATCTCTCTCGGTATCTCTCTCTCTGTATCTCTCTCTGTATCTCTCTCTGTATCTATCTCGGTATCTCTCTATGTATCTCTCTCTGTATCTCTCTCTGTATCTCTCTATGTATCTCTCTCTGTATCTCTCTATGTATCTCTCTATGTATCTTTCTCTGTATCTCTCTGTATCTCTCTCTGTATCTATCTCGGTATCTCTCTGTATCTCTCTCTGTATCTTTCTCTGTATCTCTCTGTATCTCTCTCGGTATCTCTCTCTGTATCTCTCTGTATCTCTCTCTGTATCTCTCTATTTATCTCTCGGTATCTCTCTATATCTCTCTGTATCTCTCTCTGTATCTCTCTCTGTATCTCTCTCTGTATCTCTCTCTGTATCTCTCTCTGTATCTCTCTATGTATCTCTCTATGTATCTTTCTCTGTATCTCTCTGTATCTTTCTCTGTATCTCTCTATGTATCTCTCTCTGTATCTCTCTCTGTATCTCTCTCTGTATCTCTCTCTGTATCTCTCTATGTATCTCTCTCTGTATCTCTCTCTGTATCTCTCTCTGTATCTCTCTCTGTATCTCTCTCTGTATCTCTCTCTGTATCTCTCTCTGTATCTCTCGGTATCTCTCTATATCTCTCTCTGTATCTCTCTCTGTATCTCTCTCTGTATCTCTCTCTGTATCTCTCTCTGTATCTCTCTCTGTATCTCTCTCTGTATCTCTCTGTGTATCTCTCTCTATATCTCTCTCTGTATCTCTCTCTGTATCTCTCTCTGTATCTCTCTCTGTATCTCTCTCTGTATCTCTCTCTGTATCTCTCTGTATCTCTCTCTCTCTCTCTCTCTCTATATATATATATATATATATCTCCCTCTCTCTTATGTCCGTTTTTTTACACGCTAGGATCCATTGATCTATACGCGAGCATTGTTTGTTCTACAGATCAGAAAATTTTCAAGTACCTGAAGTTGACCAGGAAGAGTCTGTACGGTCACCTGCTGGTGTCATGGGACATTCAGGACAATTACGTCACACAGGACGTCAACTACACTCTGATCACGGAGTACTTCCGGGTAGGGGACTGCGCAGACTCCACAAACTTGTCAAGTTCAAAGCAGGTAGGTTTTGAGCCCATGAACTAGGGAACTAATGAACTAACGAACTAATCATTGAACTAATGGACTATGTAAATAATGAACTATACATATATATATATATATATATATATATATATATATATATATATATATATAATGTACTAATGAACCATTGATTCATTAAAATAATATAAGCATGGACTATTGACCTAATAAAGTAACTGATTAATAAACTATTGAACAAATGTAGCTAATGAAATTCTCGCTCTTATGAATGATAAGTCTAATATATTACTATGGGGCACAGCTAATGATATTGTATTATATGTTGGCTTGACACCCTGCATATTTTAATTGCAATAATCAGGGTTTTTTTACTAAAAATATTTTGACAAAATAATTGCGCAATACCCATTCATATTTTAAAATAAATATTAAAAAAAACACAAGAATTTTCTATTTTGGGTAGCGGTAATATATAATGATCAGTGCCAGTTCGACAATAGCGACTTATCCATTTTGGCAAGAATGGGTTACATATGCGAATACCACGATACTAAATATATACTATTCTACAATCCCCATTCACCCAATAACAGAAGGACTACACAAACATAGATAATATAATTCTTTTTTTTTACGAAATGATCTGAAACAAATGTGTGAAACTCAATTTCCATTAATCACTGTTGTGACTGAACCGCACTGCGCGTCACTTCATGGCGGTAAGGAAGCTTATTCCAAATTTTTTTTTACTAAAAGGAGTACTAGACTAGTCTCCTTTGATAAAAAACAAACAAAAAACTTTGCTACTATTGCTCGGAAGTCTATCAATTCTTTGTGAAATGTCAGTGTCATGTTTTTGTATTCTTTATTTCAGGAGATACCTTTACAAGACATGGTCAGGTCGTATGAACTGCAGAATGTCCTGTCGTGGTCATCCCTGGCTGTGACACTACGGGGGACGGAGCAGAGCCGGGGAAAGACGGACTACATCACGGAGACTGCGGTCACCCATGAGACTGGTAAGGGGAAGTGGCGTCAGAGTAAAACGCTACGTTGAAGAAAAGCTAGACCTTTTGGTGTGCTGTTTTTTGCAATGTGAATGGCGTGCCTAAGATGAGTATCTATGAAAGAGGGGACAGGTGTAGTGCAGTTCTTAATAATGAGGAGCAAAGCTTATTGGGGGATGGAAATTTGAAGTCATTTCCGAGCACATCTTGTATTTTGTGAAGTTTGATTAGGATGCAACTGTATTTACTTAGATGATAGGTTTAACTAATGTGCATGTATAGCAAGAGAGAGAGAGAGAGAGGGGGGGAGAAAGAGAGAGAGAGTGACAGAGACATAGAGAGAGAGACAATAACAAAGAGAAGAGACAATTTAAAGAGAACGACTAAAGAAAATAGAAAGAGAGATATAGAGAGAGCGTAAAAACGAAAAGTTAAGATACGGAAAAAAAGAGAAAGCGATAGTAAAACAAGAAAGAACGAGATAATGAAGTGAGAGACGGAGAGACGGAGAGACGGAGAGACGGAGAGACGGAGAGACGGAGAGACGGAGAGACGGAGAGACGGAGAGACGGAGAGACGGAGAGACGGAAGAACGTAGACGAGGGAAATAGAAGATGAAAATACAAAATTGGAGTAAATAAATAGAGATAGATATAATGAACTATGAATGGGAGGAAGAGAAAGTAGAACGTAGGGAGATAGAAGTGAAAATAGAGAGAGAGCGAAGGCAAGAGAATTAAAGAGAAGGAGAGAGTGGGCAGAGAGAATGATTGGGTTGTGGTGGTAGAAGAAAAAGTAAATAAAAAAGAACTAGTCAATCCTGACTGTAAGATTAATTCAAAAGTCGACACAAAGTTAAAACAAAGACTATAATAAGATGGACCAATTGCTTTAATATTTCTGCTTTTTGAAAACTTGAAACACTTAGTTTCAAAATTTCTGATCGCACTACATCATTTAGATTTTCGGTTTAGTAATTCGCTATAATTTTCTCATTGAAAAATTAAAACTCGAAAGTTGTATACAGCGGAAACTTTTAATGCAATCGTAGGAGCGTAGAAGTCATTTTAGACAGCCTTATTGGTTGCGCACGGGAAAAAAAGAACATATAAGCTCAAAAAATAGAGCCAGCGGTCCATCTTATTATAATCTTTGGTTTAAGTAGCATTCCCCAGTTTCACTAGTGAACATGAAGTACTCATTGTATGGTCACTTCTATGACATGCCGCCTTATGCCCCCCCTCCCCACCTCCAACCAATTGGTCAAGTTCTATTAAAGCAAAGCTAAATTTTGTTTTGTGATGTAGACTAAACATGCTGGCCTGGCCCATTACTTATCTTTAAACTGTCGCAGGAGAGAAGTAAATGTTGAAAAGAGTTTATGAAAACATCTTTTTTGTAGAGTATAATTTTTTCTTCTCTTTTGACATATACAAAGGGAGATTTAGTTCCAGTTTACATATAAAGTAATTACAATAGATGAAGATGGATTATTTGTCTGTACTGGGTTGTGATGTGTAGATCACAGTAGGTCACCACTTGTAGTTGGCATGTGTAGGTCATCTTTTCAGTTGGAATTAGTAGATCAACCTGTTATGTGAGTCAAGTAGGTCAACTTTTCATATGGCTAAAACGTACATTATTTACACCTAAATATTTTTTTGTATGTCATTAACAACCAGTTCCAGTCGGGAAACCCACAAACATCCACCCCATGTCCATACAGCCCAACTCTGCCCAGATAGCCTGGAGCCCGCCCGCATGTGTGGAGAGGGGCGGACTGCGGATAAGGTACGACGTGGAGCTGTTGCCCGCCAACGCCCCAGCCAAGTGAGTTTCTATCATTAACAATAATTTTTTATTTTTTTTTACATAAATGAAGTGAGAAAAAAAAATTGTTCAAAAGAAAAACCATACACATTTTTAAGTACCCTTACAGATTAAATGGAACTATATAAAAGAAAGGCTGCGGCTCAGCCTTTAGAATTAAGTGGCTATTCGGACCCATTTTCAGTCAAAATTCTTTAGAACTTAGAACCCATAAAAAAAATAAAAAGTAGGGGGAAAGCGCAAAATATATTGCAATTCTTACCAGATTTTATAAGCACAAAAAACACCAAATCCATCCCAACACTATAAACTATTTGATACTAACTAGTGCTGTATGTTTATTTCATTAAGCATTTTTTTTTATCAACTACTAAGTCTTTCGGTTCTTAGGCCTATTAGCCACTTTAAAACTGTAAACCTAATTATAAGTCATTTGATGTTCGGACTAGCATCGTTATATGAATGTAAACATGGACTTAAAGCGTTTTCTCACAGCCAATGTTGTTTAAAAACCTAAATATCTCAGTACATACAAAGCTTTAAGCTTTAATACTTTTACTGGTTAGGGCCGTATCTATATACCAAGAATGACTTGAAATTTTCTTCCAGAGTTGCCTTCGTGTGTAATCCTACGCTTTCCCACCAGAACACAAACTAAGCAGCACAGGTGAGGTACGATTATCCCGTTTTACATCGTACTAGTCCTTGGAGCTAGTGAGGCAGGTTTGAATAATATCCTCGACTACAATTGAGATTTTGTGCAAGCACAATGCCCAGTAGCCTTTAATTTTTCCCAAACTAACATCAGTTATCCATAAGGGGCAAAGTCAAGTAAAAAGGTGGACGGGGAGGATTCTAAGCCCCACCACGACTTATAAATAAACATTTTTGAACAATTCTTTATAAAAAAACATAAAAAAACAGGACCTACTATTAATGTTCGCGGAAAAAAATTGGTAAATGTTTGTCATGTGAAATTTCAAACCCCCTCCACAAAAATATCCTGGCTTCGCTCCTGGTTACCCATCATTGGGTAGACTTCAGGGACAACCGCTAGTCTCGGAAATAAAAATCACCTGGAATCGAACCCGGTACCTTTACGATGTCGCTGGAGATTCCGCGACGACTTGGATTTTTTTCATGGTAAACGCCGTCTCTCTAAATCATCAGCGTGAAGCTCATGACGACTGACATGGAGTACATCTCGCTGGCCGCGCTGACACCTTTCACCATCTACCAGATACGCGTCCGTTACGTCAACTCCGCGGGGGCCGGACCTTACAGTGACTACGGCGTGTTTCAGACAGGACAGGGGCGTAAGTAGATAGGACAAGCAGACTCTTTGTATGAGGTGTTTTCTATAAATTCATTCTGTGTGGTGTTTTCTATAAATTCATTCTTTGTGGTGTTTTCTAAAAATACATTATATGTGGTGCTTTCTATAAATACATTCTATGTGGTGTTTTCTATAAATACATTCTATGTGGTGTTTTCTATAAATACATTCTATGTGGTGTTTTCTATAAATACATTCTATGTGGTGTTTTCTATAAATACGTTCTATGTGGTGTTTTTTATAAATACATTCTATGTGGTGTTTTCTATACATACATACTTTGTGGTGTTTTCTAAAAATACATTCTATGTGGTGTTTTCTATAAATACATTCTATGTGGTGTTTTCTATAAATACATTCTTTGTGGTGTTGTCTATCAATACATTCTTTGCGGTGTTTTCTATACATACATCCTTGTGGTGTTTTCTAAAAATATATTCTAAATGGTGTTTTCAAAAAATATATTAATTTTAGTGTTTTCTGAAAATACATTCTTTGTGCTGTTTTCTATAAATATATATTCGTTGTGGAGTTTTCTAAAAATACATTCTATGTGTTGTTTTCTAAAAATACATCTATGTGGTGTTTTCTATAAATACATTCTTTTTCGAGTTTTTACAATAAATACAATCTATGTGATGCTTTTTAAAAATACATTCTATGTGTTGTTTTCTATAAATACATTCTTTTTGGAGTTTTCTATAAATACATTCTATGTTGTGTTTTCTATAAATACACTCTTTTGAGTATTTTCTAAAAATACATTCTTTTTGGTGTTTTCTATAAATACATTCTATGTTGTTTTTTCTATAAATACATTCTTTGTGGTAATTTCTAAAAATACATTTTCGGTGAAGTTAACGATATATACATTCTTTGTGGTGTTTTGTAAAAATGCATACAGAAAAAAACAAAACCATTACTATGGTTGGTAAAAAAATCACTGCGACATCTTCCACCAAAGACTCTAGTGAGAGTATTGAACATGTTCTCATAGTCACTGGGGAATATGAAACATGGCCTCAGGTACAAAAGTGTGATTGGAGATAGAGACCAAATTATTTCGTCTCACAGAAAAGTCATAAATTTAAGTATAGTGTCAAATTAGATTAAGTACCAGTTTTATCCATATTCAAAGACCTTTCAAACCGTATATATATATATATATATATATATATATATATATATATATATATATATATATATATATATATATATATTATGAATCAAATGTGGAAACTTATTTTTAATTGAAGGGAGATAATTAACCCGTTTCATTTTAGCTAATATTTCTAATGTTTTTTTTTTTTTTATAAAATAAATAAATAAATGGCTTACAACTTATAACTTTGAAATGATCAAACTGTAAAAAGTAATAAAAAGTTTAATAAAGATTATATGGTTAAAGAATTTATATGTATATTTTTTAGCACTACAATAACTACCAAGTTTGTATGATTACAATGTATCTATTCCGCTTGTACTACATTCAGTGCACTTTAAACTTTAAACATATTTTGGGACATCTCGATAAAACGGAGATCAAACTATCATTAATATATGTTAGGGAGTCAGTGATCGGTCAGCAGTGTTGACAGTCCGGTGAACAAACCACAGGACCAGGCGGCCGCACACCCATACTTGTCTGACCCCTACTTCTTGGAAAAGTCCATGCGATTCCCATTTCTTATTAGTATAATAATATGTAGGCCTACTGTTGTGGGATATCAGATATTTAGCAGCACTTGCGTTTACATCACATTTCATCCAAAATCTAATCGATTCAAATAGCTCAGGTGTTCAAATTATATCAGGTACGTGTGTATCACCCACTTGCCCTTCACCGCCTCCCAATCGCCCCCGGGAATGTTAGCGCCCTTCTAAAGCTTCTCACCGCCCCTCCCCCGGGGAGGATAACGCCCCCTTTGAGAACCCATGATTTACAGTATATAACTTCTGGCTGTACATTATATAAATATGACTTCTGTCAATAGCACACATATGACTTCTGCCTGTCTCACAAATAAGACTTCCGTCTGTCTCATATATTTGACCTCTGTCTTTGTACTAGAAACAAATGTATGGTTCTCCGAAATGCTATTTTGGAACTCGCCAGTTTCCGCTGCCTGCCCCCACAGCAAGTCCGCCAGGTGGAGTGTTCGCTAGCACGGGCTTTTCCAAGCAGACAGCGTTTTGCTTTTCTGTGCTCTGACTTTTAGAGAATTAGAGACCAGTTCAACATAGACACAGTGGCTTTAAACCACGATCTCTTTCATTTACCTTTCAATAAAGGACTGACTTCGACGTTAGGACTTTTTTCTTTAATACGGATCACGGATAACTTTGAAGTAATAAATTGCTTGTATATAGAGCATGGCTTCGATAACGATATCAACCAATCTTTATGATTCATAATCAATGCCAACACCTGTAAGACAACAAATCGTTACTTGACACTACAATTACTTTAAAGGTTTTGTTCACATGTGTGTTTTGCGATATTAAGATTAATTATTTAGATGTGTGTTGTTGTTGTTTTTTTTACAGTAAGATTAACTGTCTGTTTGAGTGTTGAATTGTGTGACAGTAAGATTAACTGTTGGATTTGATGTCATAATTTTGTGACAGTAAGATTGACTGATTGACTATGAAATGACTGAAACATTGAGACCCAAAGTGAAGTATAATATTGTAATGTCTTGACAGAGCTCAGTGACCCGTTAGGTCTACATAGATTGAGAAACCCTAATATTACTGCATAACGATACCTCCAAACAATGCAAGGATATTTTGGTAGGAAAATCAAGACGTCACATCTTTCATCGTCTGCACTTCAAACTAAATTAATTCAATTTTAAAACAAATTTCTAAGTATGTGATACAATAATTTGATTAAACAACAACCTAATAACGCCGAGTTAAAATGGCGGATTTGTCAGGGCATGCGTGTAAAGTTCTCAACTTCCGGTCAATTGTCTTTTCGTTTATTCGCAGCTCCCAGCGCACCAATCGTGTACAACTTTACGTATGACGACATCAGCATTGGAGTGGTCATTGTCCTTCCTGTCCAGCCAAACGGTCAGATTGACCAGTACAATATCGAGGTACTCCGGATATTTGCAGCATTCAATTAATGAAGCAAAAGAATTAAGCGAAATTGCTTTCTTTAATTTCAATTCATTTTTCATGCATTTAACTTTACATTTGAAGGAGTTTCCAGTCTCTCTATTTAAGTGTAACACCAACTAATACAACAATAGTTGAATCAACAAGCTTAATTTGACTAGAGAAGAAAAACGTAGTCACGATGCATACATTATTACATTCTAGTTTTTCTTTTAAAGTTAAAAAAATCCATTAAAATACTCAGATATGACATGAGTTCAAAAACGATTGTATTATGCCATTTGCAACAACAAAAACCCAAATAAATTCTCCTTCTTCCAGAGTGGCGTCTGGGCATGGAATCGGCTGCCCTGGACAAACCAGGAAAATTAACATCATAACAGCATTTAGAACGAATCAAAATGCAAGGCTAGAATTAAACCACCGATAAACGTAGGACGCAGTAATCTTCTATAGAGAAGGAGCATTTGTGACATATAAGATAAAAACAGATGTAGAAAGCAACGCTTTTCTTAAACCTAACGAGGAACAGTATAGTTATTATTTAATGCTTTGGTTTAAAATTACCTTTCAATGGCCTTACATACCCATATACTAGCTAAAAATCATAAGTTGATGAATTGGTCATGCAGTTTACGTTCGCAACAGATGGCCAGCAAAAAGACATGGCCGACGCAAAAAGCTTAGCATTTGCAACCACTGCAGAGATTAAAAACTTCCAAATTATAACTTGAGCGCGCTAATTCCAAATATATTTTCATCTGTGGTAAATTTTCATAGAAAAAAAAAAAGAAGATTGTAAGCATAAAAAATTCATAAATGAGTAATTTATTATTTTGTATTATATATTTATTATGTTGTAAATATTGTATTTGTCTTATCTTGTTCAGCTGCAAGGTGGGGTTAACCACATGAGTGATTTATACACGCCTCTGAACGGCTCTGAGTATATCATTGGTAACCTGTTGCCCAATACAACATATATCATTAGGGTAAGTAAGAAGCTACATGTTGACCAATACAACCTACATCATTACTGTAAACCAGTAGTTACCTGTTGCCCATATGAGTAAGTCAGTAGCTAGCTACATGATGTCGAATACAACACAGTTAATTAATGAAGGTAAATCATTAGTACCGTGTCAACACATCATATGGTAATTCATTTATTAATACAGTCTGTAATATAATATAATATCTCTATAACATCAATATCAAACTTGTATGTCAAATGAAATGTATATTAAAAACAACACATATGTATTTTTCTTATGTATCAACTACGCTACAGTTATCCCCCTTGTGATCATGTATGCATTGCGTGTGAAAGTTTACCTGTTGTACACAAACCTGAAGGGGAAACCACTACACACTAATCAAAATGTATAACATAAAAATTTCACGATGTCAACAGTCACACTGCACCACATTTAGCTCGGACAAGTTAATTTAATTATACATCAATATGCAAAGACATATAGTGCTGATATGACTTCATGCGAACATAAAACAACAGTCTGTTATGTTCATAATATTATGTTATTGTCAAGGTACGTTTTAAATTGCTTTTATTTATTTATGAAATTCTTACTGCGGAAAAAAACATTTGTGTGTGTCTGTAATGTACCAATATCAGACAACTGTTAAGTTAAAAAAACAACAACGACCATTAAGTCACTATGCAACCAGGTCTGGCATCTGGATGCCACCAAGAATTGAAAACTCTGAGGCCCCCACAGCCAAGCATTATGAAAAGGCCCACCTGTATTAGTCGAGTTTGTTGGTAAAAGCCAAAGCTGTCAAGTAGCGTAACTCATAAAATAAATGTCAATACAGTTTAAAATATACTTTGAATTATGCTTAGCAAACGGATTTGGACTACTGCAGTGCATAGTGTGACAAGAGAAAGACTTTGGTAAATATATTCCGGTATAATTTGTAAAAAAAAAAAAATGAATGTTTTCTACTACGCAGGCCGCACTAAAACTAAATATAATAAAATGGGACGCAGCGGACTTAAAAACCCTTAAAATGTGTGCCTTGCGCAACCATTTTATTTAAATACAATAAAAGGCAATTATGTTATTATGGTATTGATTTCCTAGGCCAGGGCGAGAAACGCCGCTGGATGGGGGGACTGGAGCAAGCCCATACAGGTCAGCACCAAGTCGGAGATCAAGCCCAGCCCCCTCGCCCTCAGGCAGACGATGGCGAACAGGACGTGCATCGGGTTCCAGTGGGCGCCCCCGAACACTGGCATCCAACTGGTGCACGCTTACGAGGTGAGTACCTGTGGGCCTCAAGGGTGGCGAATTGTGTCAACCACAGATTCCATCCCATTAAAAGTACACCAGTGGGCTGACGCGTGTGAGACATCCCCTGTTGCGCGTCTGAGGGGGGGGGGAGGAGGAAGGAAGGTGCTCATTAGCCCGTTTTACCGAGCCCGCTGCCTGGCCCAAAAGTCTGGAAGTTTGTGCGACCGGGCGACAGTGCGGGAATACAAGCGAGCCACCAAAGTTTATGATCCGGGGTTGAAATCGACAGGAGTGGAGAAACATAAGAGTGTCTGTGACTAGGGACACGGTACCCTTTGTTACGCGGCACGCCCTATCGGCTTGCAGTTGGTTGGCTAGTCTCGGACAGGATCTTGGTGTGCTTACTTGATCTAAAGATACATTGTCACTGACGATTGTGTACAATTGTCTTCCAGAACATTTCCTTGCATCCTTTTATTCCCATATAATATATATGAGGGAATTGGGGAGATTGAAGGAAAGATAAAAAAGGAAAGATAGGAAAAGAGAGTGAGAAAGAGAGAGTGAGAAAAGCAGAGAGAAAGAAAAAGAAATGGAGTGACAGAAGGAAAGAATGAGAGAGACAGATTGGTTGATAGTAAGAGAGTGAGACGAGGAAAGATGGAGAAAGAGAAATAAATAAAGAGAGAGTTAAAAAGAGAGTTAATGACCCAAATTTTCCCCTACTAGATCCGTGTATTCTCCAACGACCAGCTGTCTCTGCCTATAAGGACCTACGTCAGCCACTCCAACACAGAACACGTACAGTGCGGCCTGAACCCGTACACCCAGTACTCTGTATCGGTCAGCGTCGTGAAGGACACTGGTCAGACCGGCCATCCTCTGGGCGCGAGAATGTGGACAGAGGGAATGACACCGCCGAAACCACGCCCGCCTGTCATACGAAAAGTAAATGCCTCTTCTAAAAAAATATGATGAATTTTAAGTAATGAAAAAAGGCCTAAATGTCATGTAATGATTAAAATGTAATGAATTAAAAAAATATCGAATACATCCATTCATAATATAATTTCATAAAACATTTTTTTTGAAACTATTTTTATGTCCATTCAGTAGTCAATCAATTCAAAAGTTTTATTTAAATAAAAAGGTAACAATCGCTTTTATATCTTTATTTTTCTTGAATGTTTTTTCTAGTTTTTATTTTACTTTATGTACGCCCGTGTTTATGCCGTGGGCACATAAACTAGGGAACGCTGCTTCACCGAACCTATGGATCAATTTGGTCCGAAGGGTACTCTACTTTACTTTTTACTATCTCGCGGGCGCCCTATTGCACTGTAGTTGCACACCCCTTTTTTGAGAAAAATATTATTTGTAATGATAAGATCAGCCCTTAATGCTGCTTTACGTTTAACTTGCAATATATCTTTACTAACTATATATTTGTCTTTTGTCGAGGCTTATTCTCTTGAAACTTTCGCCTTAAACACTCTGCTCCAAACCCCCTATATACGCTTACTTAAAACAATAACAGTAGGAACTTCGGAAATACTAATCAAGTTATCATTACGTTCTTAAAAGTTTGATGTATTATACATTGAAATTTGATATTCTTCATTGTCTCCTCAGTCAACTATATGCTCACCATCCATTTTTCAATGTAATTATTTTTAATTTACCAGTTTAAATAAAATTATTCATTTTGTTCTGATTTTCAGGAGACAGCGACTACGGTCACGGTTGAGCTGTTCCCGGTGCTGTTTGACTTCGGGCCCATCACCAGCTATGAGGTACGGCTCCTCCGGGCTTACCACAACCACTCGGTGAGAGATCCACATCCATACGGAGCAAGTGTAAGCTGTTGCTTGTTTTTTCTTTGTAAAGAAAGGAGCGGGTGGGGGGGGGGTATGAGCAATTAGGCAATAGCCTTGGGAAGAGGGAGAGATGTAGAAGTATAGGAATACCTCTTAGGCAACTAAAAAATAATCGGTATCAGCGGCAACAAAAAGGGTTTCATTCTTCTTGAAATCTTCTGATGGCCACAATGCTTTCTTCTCTTCCGTGTTTGCCCAATTCAATAACAAAAGAACGCTTTAACTATGACAAAAGCTCGGAATGTCTGAACATCGGAATTTCCAAAACAACCGAACGTATACCGCAACTTCCCAAAAATAGATTGATGTGAAGAGTTCAAAGGTAATATATTTATATTATAAAAGAGGTTATTATCAATCGGTATACGTCCGTAGCAGCGCTAGGGTTGGATCTTGTCTTTTGCAGAAACGGTGCGAGGAGTTTGACAAATATTACGTGGCCCACGTTTGATTGATATGCAAGAATTAAAATTTCAAGTGTTTTAACTGACACTCGAGGTTTTAAGTCAACGTTTGATATGTTTACAATTATATTGGGGTAGGTAGTCCCAGGGGTGAGAAAAACATTCGTTGGTGTATAATTATAATAATAACATAACAATAACGTTTCCTTCATTCAACACAGGTTTTCGGTGACGACATTCCAATGTGGTTCCTTGAAGACAAAGAAGACACCCAACATCACGACACGAAGGTGAATCCAAGCGCACAGAATCCGGCCCCGCCCGTCCCGGAAATACCCCAAAATGTGGGGCTCGGTAGCAATGTTCCAAACGTCATTGCCGTAGGAAAGGTAGCCTATATAAGTAGCATTGTCAGGAAACATTACACTTACTTTTCAGTTTGGTGTGAAGGTCAATACAACTTCTATATAATATGTATAAGTAAACATGTTTTCTCGACCAGAGGTCAGCTGATACCGCAATGATGGTTGACGAGGAAGACGCCGATGAGCAGAACTATGACGGTGAGGATCTTGCCTCTTTCAACAGCTCAACAGCTTTTCTCCTCCCTGTTCCGGACGAGAGGGTCCGAGGCTGTCGACTGGAAGACTGGTTCCAAGAATGGAGGCAGCGGTGGTTGTACGTCGGTGAAGATGAGCCCCGGTTCCGCAGGTCGACCCAACCGCTCGGAAGCGGATGTAACGTCAGCTCGTTTCGGGCGACTCAGAGCGCGGATTTCAGCGAGGCGTTGCCACGGCCGAACGAAGGTGACGCTCTGAGCGCGAGAGCAGAGAGAAAGACCAGGATCAAAAGAGGGTTCGGCAGTCCGCCAGGTGTGCTGTGGCTGGAGCTGATGGAAAAGGACATTCCAGAACCCAGGTATCTCAGAGAAAGGAGTTGTATTAGCGGTTGGCGTAAGAAAGGCAATATGTTGTAGTTTCTTGATATATCTATTATTTCCACCATTATATTTGGGAAGTGAATTCTTATCCAGGTGTAGATTTTAGTTTTTTCTGTAGTATGCTCCTGTAAACGGAGTCAGAGGTGGCCCCATAGGACGACTATTATGAGTTTACTGACTTGTTGTAAACAAGCTCAAGCGGAGGGCTTCTTCTTCTATTAGACAGCCTGCAGAGCAGTTTGCTCTCTTGAAGTCAATGCTAGACACTGGCATTTATTTTCCTGGGATTTTCTTTGTGGCTTTTTTTCAAACCCCGCAGTTCGAGGGCTTAACTGTATAACTAAACATTGTGCTGGCGGCTTAGTTCCATAGTTAGCCTCTGGCAAACAATCAATTTCACCCTTACGCACAAACACACAGAAAACAAAACAACCTAAAAAAGAAAGATCAAAAACATCTATAAACACACTTATTCTTATATTTTAAAAGTTTAAACCTGTTTATGAAGAAGAGCTGAGTAATTAATAGAGCATTTGCAATAGGCGTGGCTTAGGTTTCTAGGTCACGTAACTATGTAAATAGAAGCCATGATGAAGTCATGGTGGAATAAAAATTTTCTTTACCATGTCTATTTTACACGCAAAATATAAGGAATTAGTTTCCATAAATCTTGATATTTAACTGTGATACTAGTCCTTAGTATTTAGTAGTCCGCCCACGAAATAAACAAGATTTAATGCTTTTATGCTTTACTTTTAGATAGTATGTTAAAGCTCTAACTTTTGACAATCGGCATCTTCAATAAAATATTATGCTCTTAAGAAATTGATTCAAAATTATTCCATTGATATTTAATGGTTTAAATTTTAGCTTTGAATGTTAATTTTGATTGCATGACAGTGTTTTATATATTTTAACGTCATAATTGTTGAAATGATATTTATAAATAGAACATTCTTAAGCCTATAGTAATACGGCTGCCATTTGTCACCACTAGACGAAGTTAACAAACAACACGTGCTTTTTGTCACGTGATTGCAATGCTATATACTACGAGAAAGTAAACACATGAAACGAGAAAGCTAAATTATTTCACCTCTGTTTTTTTTTTTTTTAATTTCCGGACAGCTTTTGGGTTATTGGTGACGACCAGATGTACCACGGCAGGCGCAACCTGGCCCTGGAGCCGGACACGGAGTACACGGTCATCTTCGCCGTGAAGAGCACCGTAGTGGACATCACGAAACACGCCTACTCCATCGCCACCACAACGGCCTACACCTTGTCAGCGGAGGTCAGCTAAACCAAGTGACAAATGTGTTCTTAGCGTGTTTATTCTAGCCGACGTGTTTCACTCTAGCTGACGCTTGGACCAAAATAAAAAGTTTAGTAATCAAGTCGGTTTACAGTTGTATGTGACCACGGCATACCAGGGGACTGTGTGGCCAGCACGATGCCTTTACTTTGCCACAAACTAATTTTATGGGACACCCTCTTGACATTGGTACAAATCCTAGCCTACACCAGGAGCTTCGGTGTGCCAGCCGAATGGAATGCCTCTCATCCATCGTGTTCCATACGCCTGGATCAATGTTCCCTTCAATTATGCAAAGGTTCTGTACGGCAAAAACATTAGCTGTGGAACTTTTATTATAATTACAATAATATCAATCTCAGTTGTAATGTGTGTATTCGCGCACAGCGTAGAATGAACTCTGTAAGATGACAATAGGCCTATAGGTTTTCTGCAGGAATCAATGCAAACGTAAGAGCTTCATAACAGGCTGGAACAGCCAGGACCGGATCTAGGGTATTTGACGCCCCAGGCCAAAACAAATTCTGCGCCCTCGTTAAAGTGCCTTCGGCGGGGAGAAAATGACTAGTGTTAGAGCTTCCTTTTTATTTTCTAAGACAAATAAAATACCCTTCGCCTTTCATAATCTAGTAATTCATTTGTCTGTGCTAGTAGCGGGCAGAAGTACTAAAATTTAATTAGTTTATATTTTTAAATCCTCAAATTAATCAAAAAAATCACCAATTATGCGCCTCCCAAAAAATGTTGCGCCCAAGGCTGCTACATAGGTCGCCTATATGGACGAGCAGGCACTGGGTACAACAACTAACTTTCCTTGTCATTCTACAATCATTTTATATCTCTTTCTTACAGTCATTCACTCACTATTCATACACTCAAACAAGACATTCACGAATGTCCAGTCGGTGAACATAACAACAACGCAAGGCCATCAGGATGCAATGTCCGATCAACACATTATAGCAATACAGTCAATTGTATGTCAATAAGTTTCAGTCAGTACATAATTTCACAATCATTAATACATTTACAGTTACATATTTACGATTATTTTCGCAACCTACTGCAGGATTAATCAAAGTTGGATTCGGTTTACTGTACATTTTACAAAAATAATTCAGGCTTAGTGCATGAATGTACAAAGTCGTATGGTACTATACGATTGATTGGAGAGCAAACGTTTGATGTAACCAGTGGTTTGATTGGTTGAATTTTGTATATAACGATCAGGTTCCTTGGCTGACGCAGGAGCAGAAGATGATACTTATGTTTGCTATTATCCCAACCTGTATCCTGCTGTTTTGCCTGTTTGGATTTTTTGTGATCAGGTTTGGATTATCTGTACCTAGTAATTTGTTTTTGTTATATTAACCCTCAGATGCCCACGGGTTCACCGGTGACCCACCATGTTAAAGAGAAGCCACATTGTCCAAATTTCTTACAATTATAGATTAAATACATGCTTAACCCTTAGAGACCAGTGTTTTCTCCTAAGGAACAAAAAGGAATTTTATTGTTATTTCTCGGTTTGATAATTAATTTACTTACACCCCTTACAGCACAAAGTCTCATCAACAGCAAAAAAAAAATATAAAAAAAATAAAAAAATATATATATAAATTGAGCCTCGTCAATGAGACAGTGATCCTAAAATGAACTCCTTTTCAAGTTCTCGAACAATCGCATGAGTGACAAGGTGATGGAGTAGGAAATAATTCATGGCAGTGACGAAAAGCGTGTGTGAGTGCGTGCGTGCTTTAGTAGAAGGGGTGTGCCAGGAGTTAAATGAAGTCTATGATTCTCTTACAATAACTTTAAAATAAACAACACACAATCCTAAAATGACTGTTATAATATGACAATACATGCGATAGACATATGATATCTGATCAACGCTGTAAGAACTAACTTCTTTGGTTTCTTCGTTGATAGGAAGACCTTGAAGAATCTCTAGCTCTTTCATTCATTCCAGAGTGCCAAATCTTCCATTTAAATATCAACTACAATTTTTAAACTAACATATGTTAACTAACCTCTTACACAACTCCTCTAAAAATAATGTTAACACTTTTTCTGCCAATCGGGATTATTATAGTTTCTGTCTATTAGGACTAACCACTTGCCCGACGAGTGTCATTATAGAATGTGTATGATTTATTACAATTTCGAGTATGTTAAATTTGTATGCTAGGAAGTTAAGTCCAAGAGTAAAGAAAGCACACATACACTCCATAGACAGGATAAAGACATATACCCGGAAACACGAGTTGACATGGGAGATATTCAGAAGAAAGGGGAATGAGCATAGGGGTAATATCAAACGTAACACCTTTTTAATATCATATGCTTTGTATTGGAATGGGGCATAAAACAAATAGACTTCACTGCCATAGTTATAAGGTGAACAGATCAGAAGTGAGAAAAACAAAGGATTCTGAGCTTTAATCTTTTTTTTAATTCTCATCTATTATCTTACAGGCACCTTCTGATGTTGAAGAATGGGCAAAAACCGACCGAAAAAAAACGCAGAAGTCCTGATCACAGCGGCGGCGACTACTCTCCCGAAGATGTGAACACTATTGACGATGATGAGGATTCCAACGACGACTACATGCCGTCACAGGTACAACAACTATCAAAATTTTATCTTTTTTTTTACGGTTGATTTCCGAGGGTCTAAATTTGACATACGTTTCTTATAACTTGTGTTTTATTTCCTGTTTCATTCATCAATAGAAGAAAAATCTACCTAGCGAGCAGCCAATGGGGACAGACAAGGAAACTGCCAAATTGGAGAAGTTTTTTAATCCTACTCAGAATGTGGGTCAGCCCAGGTGAGCGGACGGTGTAGTTGTCATAACGTGACGGCTTTCTGTGTGACATTGTTTGTATGACATTATAAGAGGAGTCAAGAAAAGGAGAAAAATAAAAATGGTCGCCGAGGTTTTGGCTACGATGATCAATGCTACATCGGGCATTACGGGAAGGAAAGAAAGGCTACCATTTATTTTTTTGACATTTTATTTTTCTTCCTTTACATAAGGGTCGAACTTTATATAATAAAGTAGCAGACAAATATGTCTTGAAAATTGTTCTTTAATTATTTTCCGCTGCCTCTCTTTGACCATCTTAAAAAAACACACTAAGTATTACCGGGAATCTAAAATATATACAAATATATTATTGTGAAAGCGGTAGAATTAGAAAGATTTCATGGTGGTTGATGGGTGGATGGGAAGGGAACAGTGGATGGTTGGGGGCGATCAATAGAAAGGTGAATTCTAATCACGTGCACAATTTCATCTGAAAGCTATATGAAATTGTGGTGGAAAAGACTAAAATTTTTTTTTTTTTCTCTCCACCAGATTTATCACCAGCATGAGAGAAAATATTCTGTACAACGACAACAACCGTAACGCCGGGAATGACGGGAACAACAGCGCCGGGCCGCCAACCAGGGTCGTTCAATTCGACTCGGACGGGGACAGCGACGGCCCAGACGAGCGCAGCTACTCCGTACAGCTGGACCCGTGCCCGCCGGCGTACTCCGACCTGGGGGACGCCAACAACAACGAGTGCTCGTTGGGCAGGGGCGGATTCAGGGACGAAGCCGGCGATGGTGGTGATGAGCGTCCCACCATGAACACGAAGGTCTTGAACTATTCGGTGGGATGTGGATATGGTCAGGGACTTACTGAGATGGCTGACTTAAAACTGGATGATTTTGAATGTGATGACGACGCCCAGAGTTTTTTTTGGCAAGACAACGAAGTGACTCTAGTTGACGTGAGCGACAGTGACTCGCATGACTCAGAACTCGACGGCAGACTCGAGTCATGTACGTGTAAGTCTCTCGTGACAGACTTATTTTCTGATAATCTCATTCGATGCGAGAGGCGAGTCTCCACAGCGGCTCCTGGATCGATTGGTGGGATCGGCTCGGCGAGATTGAATATCTGCGAAGAGACGCTTTCCGATTACTTTAACAATAACAACAACAGTATCGTTAACAGCTTTGAGAAATTCCCAAACTCGTATTTCAAATTCGATTTCATTTGTAATCGACAGAGAACCAACTTGGGCGGAAAATTCAAAAACATTTACGACGATTCAGTTGATCTAAACATGTCCTTGTTAAGTTGCGATTCCCAATTCGGAACAAACAAACCTATTAATGAAAAATCAGAACAAAGGCAATCCGACCTTCCTAACTTCAGAATTGATTTCTTAGAGAGCGAAACGTCGAAAAAGGGCGCGGTAAAGCCTGTCAATGGTAATCGCCAATATAGGTGTGAGCCTTCACTGGCCGGCGATGACGGTATTATGAAAATGTCCCGAAACGTAGAAGGCACTCCAGCAGGCGACGAACCAGCTTGTGGTTTAGTAAACGATCACGAAGAACCAGGAGCTCAATTATTGTGCACTGAGACGAGCAGTGAAGCACAATTTCAGGGAAAGGAACTTGAAAACGAATTTTACCGAGATACGACTAGAAAAACGCATGACGCTTGTTTCGACGATACCGTAATTGAGAAACAGAATTCAAGCTACGCCGATCTTTGTCAAAGTTTAGCAGCTCTAAATGAGGGTGGCCTTTTTGGGAGTTATTCTAACGGGTTTAGCTTCTCTAATAGTAGCTCTTCAAGGTGTAGCTCTTCGATGTGTAGCACTTCCAGCTGTAGCTCCTCCACGAGTAGCGAGACGATGGAGCATTGTGAGCCTAGGACTATTGAATTGGACCCAATACAAAGGAGAAGTGTTTGCGACAACAATGCGGGTGATTTTCACGACCATGAAAAGCAAGACCAACTGGACAGATCGAAAGTTGAAGCTTACGGTATAACCAAAAAAAGACACAGATGTTTTTGTGAGCGTCGGAAGTGCGCCCACCTGGAAAACAAATTGATTTCGAGTTGTACAAAGGGAAATAATTCAACCTGGCATAGTAAAAGTAAACACAGGATGATTGTGAAATACGCCGATTTCATTCAAGAGGGCGGCTATCGTGGTGACAATGAATCCTTCAGCCTAAATGAACAAAATAAAAACAGCGATGGTCCTCGAAATATCATCTACAGTGAAAGCGACAATGAATTGAACGATCTCGCGGAACCTTTTTCAAGATTGAATACCTCTTTAGAATCTCTTAGTCGCGTCTGCGCGTTCCCGTTTACCTCAAACGCTGGTAGGAACTTCAACAACAGTTGCGACGTAGATGGCGTTGACATTTGTGAACATGAGTCTGACGCCGATGTCGAACGCCAGCCTGATGTTGTTCAGGCTCAAGCAAGTTGTCGAAATGCGAAAAGGGTTAACCTTTCAGGGGCCGCGTCGAACGTATCGGAGACACCCGCAAAGAAATCTCCAACGAAGAGCGATGCGGACGACCGTTCGAAAGAGTGTCCCAAAAGGTCGAAATTAAAACTCGGCCTCCGCAAGTCATACAAAGAGAGAAAGGATAAGCCCAGAAAGCCAAATTCTGCCAATGATCCGTCTCCCGTTGAGCGTCAAGACAAGGTGGATAAGAAGATTAAAGTAAGAAAGACATCTGCAGCAAAAGCTGGAAAGTATCGCGGACTCGGTGCGATTTTTTTCAGGCGAGGCTCAAAGTCGATGATAGGAAATAAAGAGTGTGAGAAAGCTAAAAGTGGCTCCTCGGCTCAAGGGAATAAGGGCCAGAAAGAAGCGCCACGTTTAAACGATGACTCGGACAGAGATGAGAGCAGTAACAATCCCATAAGGCGTAGACCAGAGCCGAGCGAGTCGGAAGAAACCGAAAGCGACACCGAGTCGGAAGAAGACTCGGAATCGAGCAGCGAGGAGACCGAGTCGGAGTCAGGGTCCGAGTCGGAGTCCACCGACGAAGGCGAGGGCGAGAGAAGGGTCGAAAAGTCGTCAAAGCGTCCGTCGCCAGTAATGACGTTCGCCGGTGGAAACGAGCCTTTCCCACAGTATGCTGGCCCCCAGATGCCCCCAGCTGAAGCGCCACAAGCAGCGCCTAAAAAGAAGTGGTACCACATTCTCCCGTTTTTTCGGAAATCAGCACCGAGATCCACCCAGGGGACAGACAACAGCGCAGGAAGGGAGTATCATTCTGTCAAGAGAAGCGCCTCGGACAACACCCTAAGGGCCAACAGGAATACGTTCCAGCAGCAGCAGCAGCCCGCCCAGTTCCAGCCTTTGATAATCGCCCAGTATCCAACGGTCCAGGCGATGGTCAGCCCCAGGCTGTACAGCAGCGTCCCTCAGCCAATGGTGGTGCTGCCCCCCGTAACCTCTGTGGCGCCCCCGATATCTCCGTACGCCGGCCCGAGACGTAACGTCAACTGGAGTAGAAAGACCGAAAATAACACGAGAGGCATAAGACCAATGTGTGCGTAAGAGTATAAATTGATTTTATATGTAAACTTTGGATATAGATTATTTTGTATAGGAATGCAGTAAGCATAAAAATACGCAATAACTGTAATTTTGTAACAACTCACCTTCATTTATGGTTTCAAAAAAATGAATAATCAATCAGGTTATACTTTTTTAAATTTCAATTGTTACTGGGGTTTTCAACATATTGCCAAAATAAAAAAGCAAATATCCAGGCAGAACTATATTTTGTACTTGTCAAAAAACAAACAAAAAGAAAACTACCTACTTCATTCGCTCGGTCATAAAATATGGACTGGTGGTAGAAACTTATGGGTTAGCCAAAAGAATAATTGGCTTTCTTGCAGTTCTAAAGCTCAGGCGCTACAACTCTAGAATTGTATTTGCAAATCCACAACAGCTGTTATGCTATGAGCGTAATTGATCAGTTATAATTTGTTATTGGTTTTTATAGCCTTATAAGATCAATTCAAACATTTATTCCATTAAACTTTTTTAGGTTTTTACTGCGAAACGGTTTAGGCGTAATATGTTATGACGGTTATAGTGAAGTAATTATATATCAGATTTTTCTTCTTTGTTCTGCATTTCAACTGGATAATTTAAACGATTTGTCATTTATTTTTTTTATAAACTGCGCAGTGGCTTTGAAAAGTGCTAGCACCCCACATTGTTATCTTATATTTATATTACCGACGCTCCTTCTATAAGGAATATTATTGCGTCCTACGCTCGTCCGTGGTCCGAGTCTAGTCTGCATCTTTATTAATGTTTTAAATGATGTTAAATTACTGATTTTCCCGGTTTGTTCAGGCAACCCATTCCATGCTCGAATGTCACTCGTTTGTCATCAGATAACGTTTTTTTGAGGCCGGGCATAGCGACGGGGAGAAAATGTTACACGTTCTCCATTTTCCGGAGATCTCTCGCATATTTTAATGTTTACAGTGCTCTTAATTTCCGGAACATCTGTTCATTCATCAATTAGTGAACAATCGTATTGGAACTGACGAGATGAGAAGGTATTATAACCATATCAAGAAAAAAAAATACACCTGATTAAATTTATCAGCATAAGTTGTTCATCGAAATTAATTCTTAATTCTACAGATAATTGCTTGAAATTACCAAATTATTGATGGAGCTGGGGGAAAGGTGGGTGGAAGAGAAAAGAAGTTACACATGTTTTAAATAAATGATACTAATAATTCTTTTTTTCCATTTCAGCTGAAAATGTCAGCTTTAGGGATGAGTTCATCAGTTTGGAGAAGTTTAAACAAAGTCTGTTGCATAAATTTACATACAACGTTGCACAGAGAAATTTAGACAAAAACAGGTGAGAGAAAAAGGTTGAATTGAGCGCAATAAATGAAGCGTAAAGGCAATATTTATTGGAATACATCGTAGGATCAGTAGAAATATAATATGTTGTTTAACATCCAGAAATAAAGACATATACTATTTACATACAGACTCTACAGGGCAACATAGGATGATATTAGGAAGTAATACAGAGGTCATCCTACGTTCTATTTTACAAAGAAAAAAGGTGTTTCCCAAATTTATTTTGTCCACCAACCGGCAATTTTGGTATTTCCACTTTATGATCCACCAAAATGTATATTGCAAATACTAAATAAGTAATATGTGTAACAGAAATGGATTTCCTCACAATATAACTTCATACAATGGCGTCCCTACTAAGTAGATTAAACGGGGTTTAATTTTGACAAGATGTCTGAAGTATAATAGTATAAGTATAAGTATAATAGTATAAGTATAATAGTATAAGTATAATAGTATAAGTATAAGTACAAGTATAATAGTATAAGTATAAGTATAATAGTATAAGTATAAGTATAATAGTATAAGTTTAAGTATAATAGTATAAGTATAAGTATAATAGTATGAGTATAAGTATAAGAGTATGAGTAAAGTATACCGTAACAATCTAGCTACATTTTTTTGTGTGACCGTGTCATGTTGCTTTCACGACCCGTTACCGGGTAACGATCTGGCTATTGGTAAGCGCTGGACAAAACAATCGGGCCAGGAAGAAAAGCAGGCGGATATAACCCGCGTTAACTAACACAGTAAGTCAGAAAACTGGACATCGCCGCCGAGTTAGTTCCAACACTGAAGTGCCTTTTAGAAAATTCTAACTTCGTATTTGTAGGAGCCAAATACACAGTATATAGATAATAATGAAAGCATAAATACTATACTTTCTTATTAAGCAATACATATAATAAAAATTGTATTAATACGTATAAAAAGCCACAGTGGAATAACTTTTCTCATCGTTTGAGACGGCAAATGTAAACCATAGACATGCTTCATGTCTTGGGTTCAAAAGGTGTAAAAAGTAAAGTACCCTTCGGACCAAATTGATAATGGGGCTGGTGAAGCAGCGTTCACCAGTTTCTGTGGTCACGCGGCATACTAGGTGACTGTGGGGCCAGCACAATGCACAGCCGCCTTTACTTTACCCCAACTAAGGTCAGGTACCCATCAGAGCTGGGTAAACTCAGGGACACCCTCCAGACCCGGGGAAAATATAGTTTTCACATTGATTCGAACCCGGGACTATCGGAACGCCAGTCGAACGCGCAGCCACTCGGCCACTGGGATGAAGTAATTCTCCCAATGCCTACTGCGTTGTCTAGATTCCCGTACATCTTGGCCCCAGACCACACCAGGGTGAACGTTGAGATTGTTGCCGCCGGAGATGCAGACTACTACAACGCCAGCTACATACGTTTGGAATCCGACATCCAGTTCTTGGCGGCGCAGACTCCATTCTCGCCCATCACTGTCAGTGACTTCTGGAGGATGGTGCTGCAGAATAGGTGAGTGCATGGTGCTGCAGAACAGGTGAGTGCTAAACGCTACAGAACAGGTAAATGCAAGGTGCTGTAGAACAGGTGAGTGCATAATGCTGTAGGTGAGTGCATGGTGCTGCAGGGCAAGTGGGTGCATGGTGCTACAGAAAACTTACTTACATTGTGGAACGGCTTAGCTAATAGTATATTTGGACAGCTTAGTTGATAATATTGTGGAACATGTCCTTTGATACTATATAGAACTGCTTAGTTATTAATGTAGATTAGATCAGTAGATGAATATTGTCCTATATTTTCCGCTTCTATTAGCGTTCATCTAAACGTTGTATTTTATCTCCAAACTAAACTCTATCATGACTTTTCATTTACCTTTGTTGACAATTAGTTTTTTTCAACACGTACATTTCTACAGAGTTGAGACCATTGTCATGCTTTGCGCATGTGTGGAGGGCGGCGTCATCAAATCGGAACAGTACTGGGCAGACGCGGGGGTCTACGCTGGAGGTCATGTTCTAGTAGAAACCATCTCTCAGAAGTGGTTCGCCAACTTCGTCATACGGTAAGTAGTTCGTAGAGGGAGAAGCTACTTTGATATATGGTTTCATTGGCACAATAGTATTTTCTTTTGGCTTTTTTTCCCGTTCAAGAACATAAAGTAATAACATTCCTTTATTTAGATACATTCGTTGTATATTATTGTATCAATATGACATTACATTGATAGCCGTCAACCAATATTACAAGACAGCCCCAAACCTGGATCTGGCAGTGCAAAAGAAAAAGTGGCAGGCCAATACGGACCAGGTTCGAAAACATGAAGTAGACACCAGTGTGATGGGACAAAACTGGAGACAGCTAGAGATCTATAGTAACTGGCCAAAGGCAAAGATGTCAGGGGGGGAGGGGAGCCCTAGATTGTGGCCTGTTCCCACAGGCGGGGAGACTAGCGACGATGATTACTTTATATTTCTTACTTTACGGACGTTCCTTGTAGATAGAAGAGTATTGCGTCCTTGGCGCTAAACGCCTGTTGGGTGGCAGGGATCGGCAAGAAGACGGACTGTTTTGTTGACAATCTGGTGCTAGTGCACAGGTAAACAGTAAAGTACCCGTCGGAACAAATTGATCCATAGGTCAGTTGAAAAAAGCGTTCATCAGTTTCTGTGGCCACGGCATACTAGGTGATTATGTGGCCAGCATTATGCACTTCCGCTTTTACCTTACTCCAACTAAGGTCAGGTACTC